>OY728163.1:1850164498-1851414498 GCA_963277665.1 Viscum album | reverse complement strand
CCTGTATGATGATTGGAGAAGTGTGGATAAAACGATAATCTCTCAGTTTTGGGAGACGATTTTGGTAAGATCTTTTGTCATTGTTTGGCAATTCATTTAATGTTTCTAGTATATATAATATGTTTAACCTCTTCTTTAACAAATTACATTTGATATTCCTGACACTGGAGGAGTCAAGAAGAAATTCTTATCGTTGGATGCGAGGAGATGGAGGGATTTCAAATCAACCCTCTCATCTGATTTCATTTATGGTCATAAGAGTCATGACAATCCATGTCGTGTATATCCTTTTATAGATGAAGACACATGGAGACAGTTTTTTGAAAGTAGAAGAAAAGAGTCATTTCTGGTAAGGTAAATGTAAAATTTTATAAATTTTCTTATATAAATGATTTTATTAATGTTTTGTTAATGATTTATTTTTCTTAAATTATAGAAAACAAGGAAATCTCATCAGGAGATCCAATTGAAAAATGTATACCCTCATAGTTTATCTCGGGGAGGGTATGCATTATTGGAAGCACAAATGATGGCGGAAAAATTTCAACAACTAAGAGGTGAGTCTTCAAGATCTGGAGAGGCGGCCCCTCCATCCCATCCATCTAGACATGAAAAATGGAAGAGAGCTCGGAAGGGAAAAAAGGGCAATATCTTTCGGAAGAATCGAGAATCGTATCTGAGAGGATTTTAAGATATCTATTTTATTTATTTAAGTTAACTATTTTCTTTATATAATTTTAATCATTACAGAAATGTTAAATTAATTAATATATGACTCTATTGAGAAGCAGAGTTCACAGGGGACATTTACAGCTACTGGGAGGGAAGATATTTTATCTGCAGCATTGGGAAGGCCCGAACATCCTAGTCATGTAAGAGGATATCTGGTAGGTGTATCGGTAAGAAACGTGTTGCCACGTTCTTCAACTTCTAACGTTAAGGGGGTTTATAAAAAAAGTAGAATCCTTGGAGGCTGAAGTTCAAAATATTAATGCGACGATGGAGGACAATATTAGAGAATCAGTGCAGTCTATGTTTGCAGAAATGCAAAGACAATTTCAGACTGTAGCTCCCACTCCTCCACCTCCCCCTGCAGACCCCATTTTTTATCCTCCACCTCCGCCAGTAGCTTCCACTCCCCCACCTCAGCATGTGGACCCCATTTTTTATCCTACTCCTCCACCGCAACTTCCTACTTATTACGAGTTGTATGTTGATGATTCTCAACATCATATAGTAGCATATGGGTTGGTATATTTTATAAGAGATACAGTTCATCATCAAAAATTAGAGGTAGAGAATCAGAGGGTCACTGTACAAGATAATATAGATAGACCAGCTAGGGTACCAATACCTACGGATGAGGTGGCGACAGTTGGACAGAGTATCAACCAATTTGTAATTTGGTCATCCAGACTTCTTCGACTCATTACCATAGAGGTATGAATGTTATATCTTTTATTTGGTTTTTTTATTAAAGTTGTTTTATCATTTGAAAACTAATATATTTTTCAATTTATTTTTAAAGGAATACTTTAAATGTAAATAAATATTGTATAGACAAAAAAATGACAAATGGCTATGACATCAGATACAAATTCTAGTAGTCTTGATAGATTGTAAAGATATTAAAATTTGTTTGCGGGTTATTATGAGTTTCCAATGGATGCTCGTGTTTATAGACGTGAAATAAGTGTGGGGATTACGAACACTAATATCTTGGAGCTTTTTACTAGAGATAATTTTGGCATCAACGTGGTGTAATTTTTTTGCATGTATGTCTTAAAACCTTTTCCCTGCATTATATTTATTAAAAATGTATACTTATGTATGTTTTGTATTAGTTATATTTATAAAATTTGTGATAGGAATGAGATGATAGATGTATATGTATTCATGGACCCGCAATTGATTTCCCCTGAAGCATGTGCATTGAATGAGGAACAAAGAATGGTTTATATTTCTGAAAGACTTGAAAAGAATATAGTCACACAATTTTGGATGATTCCTTTTTGTGAGAGGTATGAAACACATTTCTCTCATAGAATTAATTATCTTTTAACATAAAAAACCACTATCATTTAATTTCCTTTTATCACTGATCATTGGATGTTAGGGGTTTTTTCCCAAGGGAGAAAGCACTTTATTGGATATGCTATATCCATGGTGATGTGTGGGAAAGTTTTAAGAATATATTGGATAATTATGTTTCAATTTCTCAATAGTTTTATATATTATAATGAATTTTAAATTTACCACATTCGTATTATTTTCTAACAGTGCATGGGCCTACATTCGAAAAAACACAAAGAAAAGGAATGCAAAGATCAAATATGTAAATGCGAAGGTAAATATCCATTTATAATTTGTACCTTTTGATTTATTACATAAAAATAATATATTGAATTTACACTCATTCAAATAGAATTTTCATGAACAACAAGGCATCATCGAATGCGGATATTATATGTTAAGATTTATGTATGAAATAATAACAACTGGGACAGTTGTGAATTTTGACCTGGTACGATTTTCTCTTAAACATTGCCATAATATTTCAATTTGATTTATTCATTATACATGTTAACTACATTCCTTTTCATTTGTAGCTTCTTGATGACCCTCAACTATATACTGCAGAAGACATCAAACACTTACAAGTGGAGTGGTCAATTCATTTTACAGGTTTGATTGAATTTTAGTTGTTTGTAATGTAAAATGTAATTTTTAATATTGTTGTTGTAATAGAGTATTTGGTAGTTGTTTAGGTAGGATTTAGTTTTTTCTGAGGTTGACAGTGTATGTTTTGAATGTTATATATGTGAATGATTAATTTTTCTCTACTTCTTGTTTTGGTCTACTTATGATGGTTTTTATGGTATGGATTTTGGAAGGTATGGGAGGGGTTTCAAGGGTATGGGGGTGTGTTCAGTGGGGTTGGGGGCGTCCAGGGGTCTGGGAGGGCTTCCTGGTGGGGTGGGGGGGGGGGGGCAGTCCAGGGGGTGAGAGGGATGTCCAGGGGTGTGGGAGGGCGGTCCAAGGGTGTGGGAGTGTTGTCCAGGGGGTGGGGGGTATACATGAGGGTGGGGGGGGGGGGGTGTTGTCCAGGGGTGTTTGAGGATATCCGGGGGTGTGGCGGGGGCTGTCAACTGGGGTGAGGGGGTGTTGTTCATGAGGGTGGGGGGGGGGGGGGGTTATTGAGGGGTGTTTGGGGTTGTCCAGCGGGTCGGGGGGCAGTCCCGGGGTGTGGTGGGGGATCCAATGGGGTGGGGGGAGGGCTGTCTAGGGGGTATACATGAGGGTGGGGGGAGAGCAGTCTAGGGGGTATACATGAGGGTGGGGGCTCCAATGGGGTGGGGGAGGACTGTCCATGGGGTATAGATGAAGGTGGGGGCTGTCTAGTGGGGAAAGTTTTATATGTTATCAATGTAAATGCTTAAATTTGATCTCCTTCTGTTTTTGAGGTACGATTTCTTGATTTGTTTTCTGGTTGATTCTGGGAGAGAGCTGATGACTGCATACAATTTTTTTTTATAAAAAAAATTGGATTCTACGTCGGTTATTTTATAACCGACGTGATAAAGAAAACATGAAGGGTTTATCAGGTCGGTTATTTCATAACCGACGTGATAAAAATCCTGGGAAATGGTTTATCACGTCGGTTATTTAATAACCGACGTGATAAAAAAAACGGAAGGGTTTATAACGTTGGTTATTTAATAACCGACGTGATATAAGGCCTGGGAAAGGGTTTATAACGTCAGTTATTTAATAACCAACGTGATACAAGTCCTGGGAAATGGTTTATCACGTCGGTTATTAAATAACTAACGTGAAACATGGGGGGCTGGGTTTATGACGTCGGTTATTATATAACCGACGTGATAAACCCCCCTCCCCCCGGTTTATCACGATGGTTATAGAATAACCGATGGGAGAACCCCCCCGGATCGGTTTATCACGTCGGTTATTTAATAACCGACGTGATAAAAGTCCTGAGAAATAGTTTATCACGTCGGTTATTATATAACCGACGTGATAAACCCCGCGCCCCTCGGTTTATCACGGCGGTTAGAGAATAACCGACGTGATAAACCGGTCCGAGGGGGGGGGGGGGTTATCACGTCGGTTAATAAATAACCGACGTGATAAACGATTTCGCAGGACTTTTATCAGGTCGGTTATTTAATAATCGACGTGATAAACCATTTACCATGCCTTTTATCACGTCTGTTATTAAATAACCGACATGATAAATGATTTCCCAAGCCTTTTATGACGTCAGTTATTAAAATAACCGACGTGATAAACATCCCGATTTTTGTTTTTGACGTCGGTTTTAAATAACTGACGTAAAAAACATTATTTATAACGTCTCACGTATTAACATCGACTTGAAACAGACGTAAAAAATTAAAAATAACCGACATAAAAAACATTTTCTACACTAGTGTGTATTCAAAAATAGTCAAACAATATTTCTAACTTGGTGAACATTACAACTTGTATGATTTATTAAATCCATTCAAGCTCTTCTAAAACAATTGATAGCTAAATTACCTATGAATCCCCCTATTCCCTCATATATTTAGTTTTTTGGGTTACACATTAGTTTTCCTTTTCTAATTAATTACATATTTGTTTTCAAAAGCAGCAAATGAAGCCAACTGAAGAGAGACGAAGTAAAAAAATGATGGAGAACAATCGTCGAATGACCGAGATGGGAGTTCCACCATTAGTGCCTATAGTGAGTACTTTATTTCAAATATATATATATATATTTAAAGAATATATCACTAGTGCAAAAAACATTTTTTACGTTGGTTATTTTTAATTTGTTACGTCTGTTTCTAGCCAATGTTAATATGGGCGACGTTATAAATAATGTTTTTTACGTCGGTTATTTAAAAACCGACGTCAAAAACAAAAATCGGGATGTTTATCACGTCGGTTATTTTAATAACCGACGTGATAAGAGGCCTGGGAAATCGTGTATCACATCGGTTATTTAATAACCGACATGATGAAAGGCATGTGAAGTGGTTTATCACGTCGGTTATTAAATAACCGACGTGATAAAAGGCATGCGAAATCGTTTATCATGTCAGTTATTTATTAACCGACGTGATAAACCCCCCCTGGACTGGTTTATCACATCGGTTATTCTATAACAGCCATTATAAACCGGGGGTAGGGGGGTTTATCATGTCAGTTATTATATAACCGATGTGATAAACGATTTCGCAGGCCTTTTATCACGTCGGTTTTTTAATAATTGACGTGAAAAACCGGTTCGGGGGGTTTCTCGCATCGGTTATTGTATAACCGCCATGATAAACCGGGGGGAGGGGGGTTTATCACATCAGTTATATAATAACCGACGTTATAAACCCATCCCCCTGGGTTTCACATCAGTTATTTAATAACCGACGTGATAAACCATTTCCCAGGCCTTGTATCACATCTGTTATTAAATAACCGACGTTATAAACCCTTTCCCAGGCCTTCCATCACATCAGTTATTAAATAACTGACATTATAAACCCTTCCCGTTTTCTTTATCACGTCGTTTACTAAATAACCGACGTGATAAACCATTTCCCAGGCTTTTTATCACATCGGTTATGAAATAAACGACGTGATAAACCCTTCCTATTTTCTTTATCACATCGATTATAAAATAACCGACGTGGAAGCCAATTTTTTTTAAAAAATTGTATGTAGTCATCTGCTCTCCCCCATAATCAACTAGAAAACAAATCAAGAAATCGTACCACAAAAATAGAAGGAGATCAAATTTAAGCATTTACATTGATAACATATAAAACTTTCCCCACTAGACAGCCCCCACCCTCATCTATACCCCATGGACAGCCCTCCCCCACCCCATTGGAGCCCCCACCCTCATGTATACCCCCTGGACAGCCCTCCCCCACCCCATTGGAGGCCCCACCCTCATGTATACGCCCTAGACAGCCCTCCCCCACCCTCATGTATACCCCCTGGATAGCCCTCCCCCCACCCCATTGGAGCCCCCACCACACCCCTGGACTGCCCCCCGACCCCCTGGACAGCCCCAAACACCCCTCAACAACCGCCCCACCTTCATGAACAGCACCCCTCACCCCTCACCCCACTTGACATCCCCCGCCACACCCTTGGACAGCCCCAAACACCCCTGGAAACCCCCCCCCCCCCCCCACCGTCAAGTATACCCCCCACCCCCTGGACAGCACTCCCACACCCGTGGACCGCCCTCCCACACCCCTGGACTGCCCTCCCACCCCCCTGGATTACCCCCACCCCACCGAACAGCCCTCCAAAACTCCTGGACACCCCAACCCTACTGAACACACCCCCATACCCTTGGAACCCCTCCCATACATACCAAAATCTATACCAGAAAACCCACCATAAGTAGACCAAGACAAGAAGTAGAGAAAAATTAAACATTCACATATATAAAATTCAAAACTTACACCGTCAACTTAAAAAAAACTAAATCCAACCTAAACAACTACCAAATACTCAATTACAATAACAATATTCAAAATTACATTTTACATTACAAACAACTAAAATTCAATCAAACCTGTAAAATTATTTGACCACTCCACTTCTATGTGTTTGATGTCTTCAGCAGTATATGGTTAAGGGTCATCAAAAAGATACAAATGAAATGTAAATTAGTTAACGTGTATAATGAATAAATCAAATTGAAATATAATGGAAAAGTTTAAGAGGAAATCGTACCAGGTCAAAATTCACAACAGTCCCAATTGTTATTATTTCATACACAAATATTAACATATAATATCCGGATTCGATGACGACTTGTTTTTCATGACAATTATGTTTGAATGAGTGTAAATTCAATATATTATTTTTATGTAATAAATCAAAAAGTACAAATTATAAATGGATATTTACCTTCTCATTTACATATTTGATCTTTGCATTCCTTTTCTTTGTGTTTTATCAAAAGTAGGCCCATGCACTGTTAGAAAATAATACAAATGGGGTAAATTTAATATTCATTATAATATATAAAACTATTCAGAAATTGAAACTTACTTTTCCAATATATTCCTATAACTTTCCCGCACATCACCATGGACAGAGCATATCCAATAAAGTGCTTTCTCCCTTAGGCGAAAAACCCCTAACATCAAATGATCACTGATAAAAGGAATTTAAA
Source organism: Viscum album (assembly GCA_963277665.1). NCBI lineage: Eukaryota > Viridiplantae > Streptophyta > Magnoliopsida > Santalales > Viscaceae > Viscum > Viscum album. The sequence continues at coordinate 1,851,407,300 of OY728163.1, read as the reverse complement.
CGTTAGTGGTTTTTTATGTTAAAAGATAATTAATTCTATGAAAGAAATGTGTTTCATACCTCTCACAAAAAGGTATCATCACACATTGTGTGACTATATTCTTTTCAAGTCTTTCAGAAATATAAACCATTATTTGTTCCTCATTCAATGCACATGCTTCAGGGGAAATCAATTGCGGGTCCATGAATCCATATACATCTTTCAGCTCATTCCTCTCACAAATTTTATAGAGATACCTAATACAAAACATACATAAGTATACATTTTTAATAAATATAACGTAGGGAAAATGTGGTAAGACTTACATGAAAAACATTTTCACCACGTTGATCCCCAACTTATCTCCAGTAACAAGCTCCATGATATCACTGTTCGTAATCCCCACAATTATTTCACATAAAAAACATGAGCTTCCATTGGAAACTCATAATAACCCACCAAGAAATTTGAATATCTTGACAATCTATCAAGACTACTAGAATTTGTATCTGATGTCATATCCATTTGTCTTTGTTGTTGTCTATACAGTATTTCTTTACCTTTAAAGTATTCATGTAAAAATAAATTGAAAAATATATTAGTTTTCAAATGATAAAACAACTTTAATAAAAAACAAAATATTAGATATAACATTCATACCTCTATGGTAATGAGTCGAAGAAGTCTGGATGGCCAAATTAAAAAATGGCGGATACTCTGTCCAACTGTTTCCACCTCATCTATAGATATTGGTACCCTAGCTGATCTATCAATAATATCCTGTACAGTGACCCTCTAATTCTCTACCTCTAATTGTTGATGATGAACTGTATCTCCTATACAATATACCAACCCATATGCTATTATATAATGTTGAGAATCATCAATATACAACTCGCAATAAGTAGGATGTTGCGGCGGAGGAGTAGGATAAACAATGGGGTCCACAGGCTGAGGTGGGGGAGTGGAAGCTACTGGCGGAGGTGGAGGATAAATAATGGGGTCTGCAGGGGGAGGTGGAGGAGTGGGAGCTACAGTCTGAAATTGTCTTTGCATTTCTGCAAACATAGACTCCACTGACGCACTAATCTTGTCCTCCATCGTCGCATTAATATTTTGAACTTCAGCCTCCAAGGATTCTATTTTTTTATAAACCCCCTCAATGTTAGAAGTTGAAGAATGTGGCAACACGTTTCTTACCGATACACCTCTCGGATATCCTCTTACACGACCAGGATGTTCGGGCCTTCCCAATGCTCCAGATAAAATATCTTCCCACCCAGTAGCTATAAATGTCCCCTGTGAACTCTGCTTCTCAAGAGAGTCCTATATTAATTAATTTAACATTTCTGTAATGATTGAAATTATATGAAGAAAATAGTTAACATAAATAAATAAAATAGATATATTACTATCCTCTCAACTACGATTCTCGATTCTTCTGAAAGATATTGCCCTTTTTTCCCATCTGAGCTCTCTTCCATTTTTCATGTCTAGATGGAGGGGATGGAGGGGCCACCTCTCCAGAGATTGAAGACTCATCTCTTAATTGTTGAAATTTTTCCGCCATTATTTGTTCTTCCAATAATGCATATCCTCCCGAGATAAACTATGAGGATATACATTTTTTGATTGGATCTCTTGATGAGCTTTCCTTGTTTGATGTAATTTAAGAATAAGATATCATTATCAAAAAATTAATAAAATCATTTATATAAGAAAGTTTATAAAAGTTTACATTTCCCATACCAGAAATGACTCTTTTCTTCTACTTTCAAAAAACTATCTCCATGTGTCTTTATCTATAAAAGGATATATATGACATGGATTTCCTTGACTCCTATGACCATAAATGAAATCAGATGAGTGGGTTGATTTGAAATCCCTCCAACTCCTGGCAGCCAAGGATAAGCATTTCATCCTTACTCCTCTAGTGTCAGGAATATCAAATTTCATCTGATAAAGAAGAGGTTAAACATATTATATATACTAGAAACGTTAAATGAATAGTCAAAAAATGACAAATGATCTTACCAAAATCATCTCCCACAACTGAGAGATTATCGCTTTATCCACACATCTCCAATCATCATACAAAACACTTACTTTGCTCTTAGACTGAGTTGCTACAAAACTCTTAAAATCTTTTTCATTGGGACCTCTAGGAATATCATCATCATCAAACTCAATGACTATCCTCTAATCTTGCGTACGGGCAAGTGATAATTTTGGTAAATGTGTTCACCCATGTTTACCAACCTTTGAACTCTTTGTCTTAATAGAAGCATGTGAATGTTCATCCCCAGAGGTATGAACAACAATATTATCATCTCCAGAATCATGTGGTTGATCAACTGAATGATCTATCTAAATCCTTCAAATCAAAAAAACAAACGTCAGTTCAAAAATAAACAATTTCAAATATTTTAATAATACTATAATAAGAAAATATAAATGTGTACTATGTTACGTAATAGTAAACATTGGTAATATGGTAAGCATGTTAAACAATGGTAAAGATGGTAAAGATGGTCAAGATGGTCAAGATGGTAAACATGGTAAACCTGGTAATCATGGTAAACATGGTAAAGTAATTGTCACTGAACAAAAATAATAGATATATAATTCATGTAATGGATATAAACATGATCAAGTAAACTAAACAAACTTAAAACAAACAAAAACTTATACTTATTTTGCTTTAAAACAAATTTTAATAAATAAAGAACTTACAAATATAAAAATTCAAATATTTTAATACCACTGTAATAAGAAAATAGGAAAGTGTACTAACTTATGTAATAGTAAACATTGGTAATATGGTAAGCATGTTAAACAATGGTAAAGATGGTAAAGATGGTCAAGATGGTAAACATGGTAAACCTAGTAAACATGGTAAACATGGTAAATTAATTATCACTGAACAAAAATAATAGATATATAATTCATGTAATGGTTATAAACATGATAAAGTAAACTAAACAAACTTAAAACAAACAAAAACTAATAATTATTTTGTTTTAAAACATGTTTTAATAAATAAAAAACTTACAATATCTAACATTTATGAAAAAAATAAATGTAAAAAAGAAATAAACATATGTTACCTATAATTTTAGGAATGTAAAAATGGATTATTTTCCCAAATTCCTTCATCGTGATCGTTCCTTATAGCACAAACAATGTCTTCAACATGCTCATCATTATGTTCTGTTAATCTTTCCATGGAAGTAGGGATCTCACATAAATCCGCATCTTCATCAACTCTATCCTCACCAACAAATTGTTTTTTCCCTTGTAAAACAACAACCCACTGCATATCTGATTGATCTAATACATAGAATTTTTTTTTGCATGTGTTGCCATTATAAAAGAATCAGTTGTGTCTTCTAATCTATTCAGATTAACAAGTTTCATTCCAAATGCATCGTGTCTGACCGTGCTATTACCGATAAACCATTTACAGTTAAAAACAGGATGTTTAATTTTAAAGTAATCAACCTACCATATGTCTTCAATCACTCCATAATATGCACTTGATGCATAAATTGGGTTTTTGTCCTTAGCACTCGAAAAATGCATCGCTTCTGTAAACACTAATACACCACTATTCTGAACTGCACTTCTGTTGTCCTGATCTTTCGTATGAAATGTATAACCATTAATGTCATAATCGGACCATTTTATCACATTTAAACATGGAACACCCACTATCCATTTTAATGTCTCTGATACATCTGATCTACCAAGAAAAGTCTTTTTAATCCATGATAAACAAGTTTTGTTGTGCTCATTCAAAATCCACATTTCTTTCTTCTTTGGATGATATTGTTTCAACACATTAATATGCAATGTGATATACGGTTGAGCATCAGCTATGTTATTCAAGATGTATGATTCTAACTTATTCATCTATTCAGCTGAAAATGATTTGACTTTCAAGCCACGAATCCTCTTTCCCTCATTATTAAATCGTTCATGGAGAGATGGAGGCAAACATATGTGTTGCGCCGCAACCAAGTAGCTCGTACAAAACTCCGCTACCTCCTCAGAAATATACTTTTAAATAATGGAGGCTTCAGGTCGATATGGATTTTTAACATACCCCTTTAATATTTTCATATACCTTTCAAAAGGATACATCCAACTAAGATATACAGTTCCACAAAGATTTATTTCTGAAACCATATGAATCATTAAATGCACCATTATATCAAAAAAAGTTGGAGGAAAATACATTTCTAATTGACAAAGTGTAAAAATTGGATCCTTTTCCAAAATGTTCAAAGCATTCAAATCAATATCCTTGTTACAAATTGAATTGAAAAAATAACACAACTTCATTATAGTCTTTCTGACACGAATGGGAAATATTCCACGCAATGCAACTGGTATAATTTGTGTCATCATGACGTGACAATCATGTGATTTCATACCTATCAACTTCAAGTCCTTTAATGAGACAAAAAATTTTACATCAGAAGAATAACCCTGAGGCACATTGATATCATGAATACATTGACAGAATCTAATTTTCTCCCTCTTCAATAATGTATGAGAAGCCGGGGGAAGATATGTTCGTCTTCCTTTGGGAGTGGGAGCTAACTTCAAATGTATTCCCATAGATAGTAAGTCTAATCTTGCATTCAACCCATCTTTTGTCTTTCCTTTACTATCTATCAATGTTCCAATCAAACAATCACAGATATTCTTCTCCACATGCATGACATCAATATTATGTTTAACATCATGATACCTCTAATATGGTAGCTCAAAAAATATTGACCTTTTTTTCCAAATATGTCTATCATTACCTGAGTTATGTGTCTTTCTCAATGTCACATCACGGGGTTTCACCCTCTCAAAATACAGATCAGGGGATAAAGGTTTTGGAGTAGTATCAAATTCTTGTGAGCCATTGAATGCCTTTTTTAGTCTTTTATTAGGGTGATCCATAGGAAAAAAATTTCGATGACCCATGTACATTGTTTTCCTCCCATGATGCAATTGACAATATGAAGTCTATTTTTCGCAAATTGGACATGATTTATGCCCTTTAACACTGTATCCAGAGAAATTTCCATACACTGGGAAGCCATTTATAGTGAACAGAAGCACTGCATGTAGTTAAAAATATTCCATTTTATAAGAATCATACACCCTAATACCATCATCCCATAACATTTTCAAATCATCAATCAACGGTGACAAGTAAACATCGATATCATTGCCGGGTTGCTTTGGACCAGAGATCATTATACTCAACATGACATATTTGCACTTCATACAAACTTCAGAAGAGAGGTTGTAAATTACCAATAAAACAGGCCATGAACTATGTGTGCTACTGAGGGTTAGGTATCGATTCATTCCATCTGTGCACAACCCTAGTCTGAGATTTATAATTTCATTTCCAAATGTAGAATATTGCGCATCAATTTTCTTCCATTGTGGACAATCAGCTGGATGACGTATTTTTCCATCACATACCCGCTCATCAGAATTCCATCTTAACCTTTTTTCATCATGTGAATTAGCAAATAAATGTTTGAAATGATGAAATATAGGAAGATACCAAAATACATTTGAAGGGAGCTTGGTAATCTCTACATCAGCCTGAGATTTTTCTTTCACCTTATACCGTGATGTCCCACATTTAGGAAACTCTGACTGAAATTCATATTCCTTCCTTTATATAATGCAGTCATTCGGACAGGCATGTATTTTATTTTATCCAAATCCCATCGGGAATTATATTTTCTTGGCCTTGTAATGTGAATATGGAAGATCGTTATCTTTTGGAAGAATGTATTTCATCAATTGTAGAAGCCCTGTAAAACTTCTGTCACTCCATCCATGTTTCGCCTTCAGGTTAATCAATCTTAACACCGCCGACAAAACCATAAAATCTGTACAACCAGGATATAATGGGTTTTCAGCATCACCATATAGACGCGCAACTGTCAGTTCAATCTCAATTTGTTCTGCTACAATATCGCAAATCATTTATTCAATTCCATCGGAGTTACCATCTTGTGCATCATCATCATCAGTGACATTTCGTACAGTTTCACCATGCCAAATCCAAGGGTTGTAACTCAGATTAAAACCATGACATATCATATGATCTTTTATCTATCTACTTTTCAACTTCTTCATATTCAAACATTTCAGGCATGGACAGAAAAAAATGTCACTACTTGGAACATTTCGTTTAGAAAATTCCAAAAAGGCATCAACACCTTCCTCATAATCATTACTCATTCGATGTGTCGTAATCCAACTTTGAATCATTATTACCTGTAACAAATATCAAAAATATATATATTTTTAAGATAAGACAAATATAAGTTTATATGAAAAAAATCATAATTTGAATGTAAAACAATTTTGAAATATAAAACAAATCTATGCGTATTTAAAAAAAATATGCTTGAATATTATTGTTAAAATAAAATATAGTTAGATATAACAGTTTTAAATTACATTGAATAAATGAAAACCATGGAGCCTACATGGTTGATAGAAAATTGGAGAGAATGGTGTAAACCTGAGAATCAAATCATATTTAAAATAAAAATTCAGATGGGGAAAATCACAATGTAAATCCAAACACCCCTAGACACCCCCAACCCTCTGGACAGCCCCCACCCCCGGAAAACCCCCAAAACCCTTCTGGACAGGCCTCCACCCCCTTGGACAGCCCCCCACCCACCCCCTGGACACCCCCCTGGACACCCCCCAACCCTCTGGACAACCCCCAACCCCCTGGACAGCCCCCACCCCTCTAGACAACACCCCCATCCCTCCTGGACACCATCCCCACTCTCTACCCCCTTGGACACCCCGCTGGACACCCCCAACCCTTTGGATAGCCCCCCACCCCCTGGACAGCACCCCACCCCCTGGAAAGCACCCCACCCCTCCAGACAGCACCCCCCACCCCTCCTGGACACCACCCCCACCCCCGACCCACTTGGACACCCCCTGGACACCCCCCAACCCTCTGGACAACCCCCACCCCCCGGACAACCCCCAAAACCCTTTGGACAGGCCTCCACCCCCTTGGACAGCCCCCCATACCCACCCACCCCCTTGGACACCCCCCTTGACACCACCAACCCTCTGGACAACCCCCACCCCCCGAACCACCCCCCTTACAATGGTTTACATATAAAACTAGGGATGATGAACAACGAAAAACACATGAATTAAATATATACTTCAGCATGAAATAGATGGAATTAAATATTATTAAATATGTCTACTTAAATGATCATATGATAATTAAAAATAATCATTGATATTCAACTAGTCAAATGATCACAAGTTTCTCGATAACTAATATCATAATTTATTTTATCAAAAAAGTCACACAAAATAGTCCAAAAACATGCTTCACACCAACATCACAATTTAATAAAACAATTCCTCAATTTATAAAACATTTTTAAAATTTTTGACATCTTAAATCACCTCTTTACCTTTCAAAAACCCTTATTAGGTGAATAACATCGCCAAAATACTGCATTTACACCATTTTATCATTTTTTTAAACTCACTAAATCATTTTCAATTTTCATAAAATAATCCCAAGAGGAACAACCATGTTTTGCACACAAAATACATTCCAAACCCTCATTCAAGAAAAAAATCATACCAATACAAATCCAAAATATAAATTTCCGCTCAATGCATATTTATTAAACCACCCACATATTTTTATAACTTACCTCAAATAATGTCACAAACAATACACATGAAAAACAAACTTTTTCATAAAACACCTTCAAGAAGGGTGACAAGGTTTTACACATAACACCCATTCAAAACCCCCCATTTGAGGCCCACATGACAAAAAAGAATTAAAAAACCATAATTGGATTCCCCTTTCAAAAAAAATGAATCACTTTCATAGGTTATAAAATACACCCAAATATTAACCTAAGAGTCACACATTAAAAGCACCAAATTTCAAGATAAAATGAAAATATAAAATTAAAGACATATCCAAATCCATCAAAAACAATTTTGGGACCACAAAAAATATACGATGTAGGCAAAAAAAATGAAAAAAGTATAAAAAAATATAGTGTTGCGAGTTGAAGGATTACATGAAATGGGTGTTTTAGAATGCCTTTTCTGTTGCGAGTTGAAAGCACATAAAACGAGTTGAGATGATAGATCCCGGAAAAAAAGCACACAAATATCGAACGAGTTGAAAGTACACAAAATGAACGAAAAAAGAACACAAAAATCGCAAAACATAAATATAGACTATCCAAAAAAAAACGAATGAAATAAATTCGCTGAAGGCTTACTTGAGTGTTGCGAGTTGAGGTGATAGATCCGAGGAGAGTAAAGATGATAAACGTTGTAGGAAATTAAAGTTTAACAGCGAGATCGACAAGCCGATTAGGGTTTATCATGCGAGAGAGACGAGCTGCCAGATTGTCGAACGAAAATTCGTAAATGACAATCCTCGGGGATTGTTAAATTTTTAAATGTTTTTTTAACGTTGGTTATTAAATAACTGATGTTATAAAATGTTTTTTACATTTTTAACATTGGTTATTATAATAGCCGACATTATAAATGTGTCAGATATGGCTTTTTTTACGTCGGTTATACAATAACCGACGTAAAAAAGACCTCAAAAATATCAGTTTTTTACGTCGGTTATTTTATAACCGATGTAAAAAACCCCACATGTTGTGGTTTCTTACGCCGGTTATAACATAACCAACATAAAAAACTCATAGATATCTCGTTTTTTACGTCGGTTATCAAATAGCAGACATAAAAAACCAAACGCGTTGTGGTTTTTTACGTCAGTTATTTTATAACTGACGTAAAAAACGCATAGATATCTCATTTTTTATATCGGTTATCATATAACCGACGTAAAAAACCCCATGTTCTTTGTTTTTTTACATTGGTTATTTTATAACCGATGTAATAAACTCGTAGATATCTCGTTTTTTACGTCGGTTATCAAATAAACGACATAAAAAACCCCCGCGCTTTGTTTTTTTATGCCGGTTATAACATAACCAACGTAAAAACCGAACACGAGTGATTTGTGATGTCTTTTATTAAAATAACCGATGTTAAAAATCTACTCACCGCATTTGTTACGTTGGTTATAAAATAATCGACGTAAAAAAACCACGTTTCACAGATTATCACGTCGGTTATATATAACCGACGTAAAAAATGGTGACGTAAATAACATTTTCTGCACTAGTGTATAATGTCATGTGATTAATTTTTTTTTGTAAACATTTTTGTAGGATCCACCTATACGTCGACAGTTATTCGACGAGGAGCCTAGTACTAGTTCTAGTACTCAGGCTGGTGGTACGAGGAGGGTTCGTACCAGAGGTGGACGAGCAGCTGCGCGTACCCGGCTAGACCATGCCCCCACCACTAACATGTCATCCTTCCAACATTCTGATCATGTTGTGTCATTAAGGACACACGAGATATTTAGGCCTCCCATGTTTTCTCTACCTTCTTCATCTTCTGGCCCATCATTTTCACATCCCATGATGATTCCCACTCCCAAGTCAACATTCGGTCAGACAGTTGTACCATCTTCTTTTCCTTCTACTTCTGTCTCTCTCAGCTTCTATATTCCATCGTCTTCGACTCCTGTTCCACCACAGGGTGTTCCATTAGTTTCTGTGGATCTAGTGCCGCTCAACGATCAGACCAGAACAGATATATTTATAGAACCCTAACAATTTTTTATAGCAATATTTATTTTCATTATTACATGTTTTGGTAAAATATTTGTTTTTCATTCATGACAGATACATATTCTGATAGGAGGTGTGGCCGGGGGCGTACACGCATGTGTTCGGTGTGGAACCGCCACACACAGGTTATGGTGGATTATAATGAAGACAACCAATTGATTGAGAAAACAGGGCAGCAATATCAGAGTTTTTTGGCGACGCTTTCCAAATACCCCGACATCATTCCCGTCAGCCTACTATCATGGAGACATTTTCCACAAGATGTCAAGGATAGAGCTTGGGCAGAGATATGGGTAAAAAAATCTATTCTATTTAATTCCATGAATTATTTTTGTATTTATATGAATTAATATTTTGATTTCATCTTCGATTTAATTTTCCCGATGGTGAGGGTGCACGACCGGAACGTCTAAAGGATTTAGGCGAGCTTTGGAGAGCCTACAAGCATGAGTTGTATATTGGATGGGTTTCTAGAGTTTGCACTGAGTTAGAGGTGGAACCGGTGGTGGATGATTTTCCTGTATAGCAGTATCGTCAGATGATTACTCATTGGACGAGTACCCAGTTTAATGTATTAATAACATTTGAGGTATTTAAATAACGAATTTCATGTTTTTCATTAATACTATCTGTTGGATTTTCTTATTTTATTTAGGAATCATCTGGAAAAAATAAAAAAACATTAATGCAAAAAATACCTCCACACACTGGGACGCACTATGATGCCTGATCATGAGAGGAAGCAGGTATGAGAATTGTTTATAAGTTTTCTTTACAAAATACAAATTCTTTTGATTCATCAATTATTTAATAGTTTGCTAAATATTTCATATAACTTTAGTTTTCAATGTCATTGTAGAGGAAAATACAAAATAATGAAGGATGTGTGCCTCGAGCAAAACTATTTTGCTCGAGTAGACGGAAAAAGGGTGGAAGTGTCGTCAACGAAGCGACTCAGCAGCAGATTGTAAGTTTTAATCTATTGAATTTATTTTTTAATATCTATTTTGTAACTTAATGATATATTTATATTTGTAACAGTCTACTTTAGAGGCCCTCGATGCCCAAGAACTAGAAAATTTTGGGCCAACAGATCACTTACATCAGGTTTTGGAAGAGGATCATTCTGGCAGAGTATGTTGCCGACCTAGGATAGCCCCGACGATATATTGGCCCTCCTCAGGTACGAGCTGTAGTGCCACCGAGCTGCAGAAAGTTAGGGCACATGCAGAACAGGCTGAGAAAAGGGCCACAGAGACGGCGGAACAGTCTGCTAGGGAAAAAAGTGCGTTTATGAAATTTATTGAAGTTCTATGTCCTACAATTCCAACAGAGGCCAGCCCAGCTTTTGATGAGTATATGTCGTCGATACATTCTATATACGGTGCACCAGGTGGATGTTCTATTGGTGGTTAGGACGATGTCCAGCTTAACGATGATGATGGTGAGGAGTCTGATGCGGAAGAGGAGGGAGAGGAGGAGGTCGAGGGGGGTGGCGAGGGCGAGGACGATGAGGAGGGCGAGGGCGAGGAGGGAGAGGATGATGATAGGGACGAGGAAGAGGGTGATGATGATGACGGTGATGATGGGGATGGTGATGTGGGACAAGTTGATCCATTACATTTTGGAATGATATTTCTGAGATTTGATATTTAATCTATTTTAGTTGTTGGTTTTATCTAGACTCGTAGTATAGTATTGGAGATGAGTTATTTTTATATATTATCTGTTTTAATGGATGTTGTTGTCTTTTAGTGGTTGGGTGTTTGGGAACCCCCCTCCTTCCTAGACCCTGGACAACCCCCACCCTCTTCCCTAGACCCCGGACAGCCCTGCCAGATAGCCCCCCAGACAGCCCTTCGGACAGCCCCCCACCCTCTCCCTTCGACCCCGGACACCCCCCGAACACCCCCCGGATAGCCCCCGGACAGCCCCCCGAACAACCCCCCGGACAGCCCCCCACCCTCTTCCCTGGACCCCGGACAACCCCCCAGACAGCCCCCACCCTCTTCCTTGGACCCCGGACAACCCCCTAAACACCCCCAGACAGCCACCGGATAGCCCCCCGAACAGCCCCCGGACAGCCCCCCCCTCTTCTTTGGACCCAGGACAACCCCCCGGACAGCCCCAGACAGCCCCCAGACAGCCCCCGGACAGCCCCCCAGACAGCCCCCCCACTCTCCTCCCAAAATGTTTCATATCATTATAAACTAAAATCTAATCCTTACAAAGAATGATATAAAAATATTTTATATAATTATCCACAAGATTTTAAGTAAATACCATTCCACTAATAGACACATGAGGATTCTCATAAAATGGACAACATTTTAAGTACATATGGAAAATCTACCAAACACATTTGATTTCCATTGAAACATTAGGAGAATGATCCATGGGTCATATGTGATGTGTACGAATCAACTCTGCCTCAATCTGAGGTGCGGTGTGGCCGGCACCACTCAAAGTGTTTGTCTTTTGTTTCAAAAGGACGTCATTTTAAGTGAAAAATATCAACTAACATACGAAAAGGCGACCAAACACATTCGGATTGTGTCGATACTTTAGGAAAACGATCCATGGGTAATATGTGACATGTACGAGTCATCCCCGCCTTAATCTGAGGCACAGTGTGTCCGGAATCACTCTAAGTGGCTCTCTTTTGTTTAAAATGGACAACATTTTATATACATACGGAAAACCAACCAAACGCATTCGGTTTCCATTGAAATATTAGGAGAATGATCCATGGGTAATATGTGAAATGTACGAGTCAACTCCGCCTCAATTCGAGGCGCAGTGTGTCCGGCACCACTCAAAGTGTCTGCCTTTTGTTTCAAAAGGACGTCATTTTAATTGAAAAAATCAACTGGCATAAGGAAAACCTACCAAACGCATTCGGATTGTGTCGATACATTAGCACAATGATCCATGGGTCATGTGTGATGTGTACGAGTTAACCCCGCCTTAATCAGAGGCGTAATGTGGCTGCCACCACTCAAAGTTTCTACCTTTTGTTTCAAAAGGAGGTCATTTTAATTGAAAAACATCAACTGGCATACACAAAACTGACCAAACGCATTCAGATTGTGTCGATACATTAGCACAATGATCCATGGGTCATATGTGACGTGTATGAGTCAACCCCGCCTCAATCCGAGGTGCGATGTTGCCACCACCACTCAAAGTGTCTGTCTTTTGTTTCAAAAGGACGTCATTTAAAGTGAAAAACATCAAATGGCATATGAAAAACTGACCAAACGCATTCGGATTGCATCGATACTTTATCAAACGATCCATGGGTCATATGTGACGTGTAAGAGTCAACCTCGCCTTAATCTGAGGCACGGTGTGGCTGGAATCAATCTAAGTGGCTCTCTTTTGCTTAAAATGGACAACAATTTAAATACCTACGGAAAACCGACCAAACGCATTCAGTTTCCATTGAAACATTAAGAGAACGATCCATGGGTCATATGTGATGTGTACGAGTCAACTTTTCTTCAATCTGAGGTGCGGTGTGGCCGGTACCACTCAAAGTGTGCCTTTTTTTCAAAAGGATGTCATTTTAATTGAAAAACATCAACTGCCATACGTAAAACCGACCAAACACATTCGGATTGTGTCGATACATTAGAACAACGATCCATGGGTCATATGTGACGTGTATGAGTCAACCCTGCCTCAATCTGAGGCGTGGTGTGGCAGTCACCACTCAAAGTGTCTATCTTTTGTTTCAAAAGGACGTCATTTGAAGTGAAAAACATCATCTGGCTTACGGAAAACCGACCAAACACATTCGGATTGTGTCATTACATTATCACAACGATCCATGGGTCATATGTGACGTGTACAAGTCAATACTGTCTTAATTGGAGGAACGGTGTGACCAGAATCACTCTATGTGGCTCTCTTTTGTTTAAAATGGACATCATTTTAAGTACATATGGAAAACCAACCAAACGCATTTGATATCCATTGAAACTTTAGGAGGAAGATCCATGGGACATATGTGACGTGTAAAAATCAACCCCGCCTCAATCGGAGACACGGTCTGGCCGTCACCACTCAAAGTGTCTGCCTTTTATTTCAAAAAGACGTCATTTTAATTGAAAAACATCAACTGACATACGGAAAACCAACCAAATGCATTCGGATTGTGTCGATACTTTATCACAACAATCCATGGGTCATATGTGACGTGTAAGAGTCAACACCGCCTCAATTTGAGGCGCGGTGTGGCCGGCACCACTCAAAGTGTCTGCCTTTTGTTTTAAATGGACTTCATTTTAATTGAAAAACATCAACTGGCTTAGAGAAAAGTGACCAAACGCATTCGTATTGTGTCGATACGTTAGAAAAACGATCCATGAGTCATATGTGATGTGTATGAGTCATCCCCGCCTCAATCCGAGGTGCGGTGTGGCCGCCACCACTCAAAATGTATACCTTTTGTTTCAAAAGGATGTCATTTTAATTGAAATACATCAACTGGCATACAGAAAACTGACAAACGCATTCGGATTGTGTCAATACTTTATCACAACGGTCCACGGGTCATATGTGATGTGTACGAGTCAACCCCGCCTCAATCCGAGGGGCGGTGTGGCCGACACCACTCATAGTGTCTATCTTTTGTTTCAAAAGGACATCATTTTAAGTGAGAAATATCGACTGACATACGGAAAAGAGACCAAACGCATTTGGATTGTGTCTATACTTTATCACAATGATCCATGGGACATATGCGACGTGTAAGAGTCAACCACGACTTAAACTATGGCATGGTGTGGCCGGAATCACTCTAAGTGGCTCTCTTTTATTTAAAATGGACAACATTTTATGTACATACGGAAAACAAACCAAATGCATTCGGTTTCCATTGAAACTATAGGAGAAAAATACACGGGTCATATGCGACATGTACGATTCAACTCCGCCTCAATCTGAGGAACAGTGTGGCCGAAACCACTCAAAGTGTCTGCCTTATGTTTCAAAAGGAAGTCATTTTAATTGAAAAAATCAACAGGAATACGGAAAACCTACCAAACGCATTCGGATTGTGTCGATACATTAGCAAAACGATACATGGGTCATATGTTATGTGTAAAAGTCATCCTCGCCTCAATCCGAGGCGCGGTGTCACCTCCACCACTCAATGTGTCCGCCTTTTGTTTCAAAAGGACGTCATTTTAATTGAAAAACATCAACTAGCATACGGAAAACCGACCAAACGCATTCAGATTGTTTTGATACAATAGAAAAATGATCCATGGGTCATATGTGACGTGTACGAGTCCACCTCGCCTCAATCTGAGGCGCGGTGTGGCCGCCACCACTCAAAGTGTCTGTCTTTTGTTTCAAAAGGACGTCATTTAAAGTGAAAACATCAACTGGAATACGGAAAACCAACCAAATGCATTCGGATTATGTCGATACTTTAGAAAAATGATCCATGGGTCATATGTGACGTGTACGAGTCAACCCCGCCTTAATCTGAGGCACGGTGTGTCCGTAATCACTCCAAGTGTCTCTCTTTTGCTTAAAATAGACAGAAATTTAAGTACATACAAAAAACTGACCAAACGCATTCAGTTTCCATTGAAACTTTTGGATATTGATCCATAAGTCATCTGTGACATGTAAGAGTCAACCCCGCCTCAATCCGAGGCACGGTGTGGCCACAACCACTCAAAGTGTCTGTATTTTGTTTCAAAAGGAGGTCATTTAAAGTGAAAAACATCAACTAACATACGGAAAACCGACCAAACGCATTCTGATTGTGTCGATTTTTTATCACAACGATCCATGGGTCATATGTGATGTGTACGAGTCAACCCCACCTTAATATGAGGCACGATATGGCCGGAATCACTCTAAGTGGATCTCTTTTTCTTAAAATGGACAAAAATTTAAGTACATAGACAAAACCGACCAAATGCATTCGGTTTCCATTGAAACTTTAGGAGAAATTTACATGGGTCATATGTGACGTTTACGAACAACTTTTCCTCAATCCGAGGTGTAGTGTGGCCGACACCACTCAAAGTGTGCCTTTTGTTTCAAAAGGATGTCATTTTAATTGAAAAACATCAACTGGCATATGGAAAACCAACCAAACGCATTCGGATTGTGTCGATAAATTAGTACAACGATCCATGGGTCATATGTGACATGCCCGAGAAAACCTCGCCTCAATCCGAGGCACGGTGTGGCAGCCACCACTCAAAGTGTCTGTCTTTTGTTTCAAAAGGACATCATTTGAAGTGAAAAACATCAACTGGCTTACGGAAAACCGACCAAATTCATTTGGATCATGTCGGTACTTGAGAAAAATTATCCATGGGTAATATGTGACGTGTATGAGTCAACCCCGCCTTAATCGAAGGCACGTTGTGACCAAAATCACTCTAAGTGGATCTCTTTTGTTTAAAATGGACAACATTTTAAGTACATATGGAAAACCGACCAAACACATTCGGTTTCTATTGAAACTTTAGGAGAACAATCCATGGGTTATATGTGACGTGTACGAATCAACCCCGCCTCAATCGGAGACGCGGTGTGGCCAAAACCCCTCATAGTGTCTGCCTTTTGTTTCAAAAAGAAGCCATTTTATTTGAAAAACACCAACTGGCATATGGAAAACTGACCAAATGCATTCGGATTGTGTCAATACTTTAGCACAATGATCCATGGTTCATATGTGACGTTTACGAGTCAACCCCTCCTCAATCCGAGGCACGATGTGGCAGAAACCAGTCAAAGTGTCTGTCTTTTGTTTCAAAAGGACGTTATTTGAAGTGAAAACATCAACTGGCATGCAGAAAAGTGACCAAACGCATTCATATTGTGTCGATAATTTAGAAAAATGATCCATGGGTCATATGTGACGTGTACAAGTCAACCCCGCCTTAATCAGAGGCACAGTGGTACCAGAATAACTCTAAGTGGCTCCCTTTTGTTTAAAATGGACTACATTTTAAGTACTTATGGAAAACCAGCCAAACACATTTGGTTTCCATTGAAACTTTTGGAGAACAATCAATGGGTCATATGTGACGTGTTAGAATCAACCTCGCCTCAATAGGAGACGCGGTGTGGCTGACACCACTCAAAGTGTCTGCCTTTTGTTTCAAAAAGACGTTATTTTAATTGGAAAACATCAACTAGAATACAGAAAACTGACAAAACACATTCAGATTGTGTCGATACTTTAACACAACGATTCATGGGTCATATGTGACGTGTACGAGTCAAACCCGCCTCAATCCGAGGCGTGGTGTGGCCGGTAGCACTCTAGGTGTATGTATTATGTTTAATATGGACATCCTTTTAGGTAAAAATATATGGTATACAAAAAATTGCTCAAATTATGAATTGACTTCCGGATTCCACATATAAATTTCATCTAAATTTTAGATTGAATTATAAATTAATTATGTATATTTATAATTACGTTAGGAATTATAATTTAATTATGGATGTTTATAGTTACACCATTATATGTTAAATGTGTATGAATTTGTTCTCTATATGTAAGTGTTAGTTGGTTATTTCAAGTACAATAATTGTATATGTATGTGTCAGTTTATTGTAGGTATAGTAATTGGATTGAAAATGAGAGGGACCGGTGGGAAAATTGGAGAGCTGCTGGGAAAAATGCAGAGCTGCTGTGCAATTTTCCCAGCAGAGGCTATGCCAATGGTTTGAAACTGTTGGCATACCATGTCTTGGTTTTGTTTTAGCAACAGTTCTGAACCTTTTGCAAAACACTTTTCCCCATGGTTTAAAAACCGTTGGAAAAGGAGATTTTGGGTTTTTCCCAATAGTTTGGCTAAACCGTTGGAAAAAACATGGTATTTTTCAGCACTCTATCCCAACGGTTGTAAACTGTTGGGAAAAAGGATTCCCAATGGTTTTCCAGAACCGTTGGGATAGGGTAATTTTTCTCCACCCTATCCCAACGGTTCATAGTAAACTGTTGGGAAAAGCTTTTCCCAATGGTTTACTTCCCTAAGGTTTGCAGAACCGTTGGTATAACATATACCAACGGTTCTGCAGCCTTTACTAACAGTTCGAAACCGTTGGTAAATCATGCATTTCCAGTAGTGATTTTGATGTTTTAAGTGATGATATTATA
This sequence comes from Viscum album, assembly GCA_963277665.1. Classification (NCBI taxonomy): domain Eukaryota; kingdom Viridiplantae; phylum Streptophyta; class Magnoliopsida; order Santalales; family Viscaceae; genus Viscum; species Viscum album. The sequence continues at coordinate 1,851,389,417 of OY728163.1, read as the reverse complement.
TAGTAATTAATGAAATATTAGGAGACACTTTATTTAGTCGAATTCTATTTGACGCTTAGGTTTAATGTGATGGAATGTTTCAGAATAATGTTGTTACATAATTGGGGATTTAATGGGAATTTCCTAAGATGACATTTTATGTTAAAATAGTCTTTAATTTATTAATGTTTTTTGAGGCTATCTACTTTAAATTATTTTTTAATATATATGGGTATTGTATTTACAAGGATCATGTTCATTTTAACATGAAATAATTAATTTCATGTTTTAATGATTTTAGTTTCTTTAGATTAAATAATGTAAATCAAGATGAAAATTAAAAGTATCTCACATTACCTTCTTATACCTTACATATTATTTAATAACCACTATCATGGAAAAATATTGTTCAAATGATTTTTAATTATTTTTGAACTTTAAAATAACCTATAAAAAACTATTTAATATATCTAAAAACTTTTCATTTATCAAAAATTTATATGGATCATGGAATATCTTTTAGGTGATTTCAAAATCATAACTCATCCATCTCATTTTAAAATAGAAATACCACTAAGAGCTTGAGTCTATGTTTTATGGAGATTTGAACTTCATATTAGAAGATAAAGGGGATATCAACATCATAAAGGAAGAAACTAATGTAGAAATGTAAGGTAATAAATATTTTCTTATGATATAAGTATGATTTATTATTGAGTTATTATTGATGAATTATAATGAAATACTTCATATCATTAAATAAGATGGAAAGAAATGGTTAAAAGTTTATCAGAAAAGTTGCATGAAGGATGTGTTTATCAATGATATTATGATATATTAAAAATGTTATGACAATTATAAAACCAAGTATTGTATATTTTGACTTCAAAATTCTAAAACATATATTAGATGAAATTTATACCTTTTAAAATTGCTGTATAAAAAGGGTGATAATTTTAAAATACACTCTTTTAATGATAAATGATAATGGAATGAATAATCATTTGAGTTAATATGTTATTTATGGTAGTAAATTAGAATTATTTTATTTTATGGAAGAATAATCTTTATAAAAAACCGTATAGGATAAAAAAAATATTTTAGGATTTTTTTATATTTTTAAGGATTTTCATCATATTTCAGTAATAATATGGTAATTATATAAATATAGTTTTATAAAAAGGGAAATCCACAGTCTAGGTGACAACCCATCACCTCTGAAAACGTCATGGGGCTCAAACCCACAACTAATGGTAAACAAGGGTGCAATGCCCTCCACTATCCTATGTTATGTCCTAGATAGTATGATTTTTTTGATTATATTTCTTCTGGGAACATATGTTTTATAACAGCATAAACTTGAGAATGAATAGTGATTTCGTGATTAAGATACTAACATTATTTTTCAAGATGTCCACTATATTGGGAACCTTTATGATTAAGGTAAATAGAAAATTATGGTATTTTATTTTATAATTAAATTTTGAATTAAATTTTGGAAGAATATGGTATTTTATTGTTTATTAATGTTGATTTAGTCCATTTATGGAATAATTATCATATCTTTGAGATCATATAAATATGTCATATACATTTTTAGTATGATAAGTTAAGTGTGATTGATGATATTTAGAGATTAATGAAAAATTTATCTTTTAAGAATATGTAATAAAGTCCTTATGAATTTATGGGTTTTAATATTAGTTGTGAATGGTTTTAAAAGTTATAAAGATATATCTAAGTCTAACAATTATTTTTGTTTTCAAGGTTTGGATATTGATGTTTTATTTCTTCATTAGAAATATTATTATTTTTGGGATTTTCCTATTCTAACCATTATGGTTTTGGGTAATCTATAAATAAAATAATTATATATTTTATCCAGTTATGGATATATATGATATAATATAAGTTTATTTTATTGATTTAGATATAAAAATTCATCTTGAATACTCATCATTCGAAACAATAGATGTGATTGTGGTAGAAATTGATTTATGGGTGAAACTCTACATATCAAGTAATCATATTTACTCATATTCTTAGACTATATGGTAAAGGAATTTATCAACTATATGAAAATGATATTAAAAAATTATCCTATTACTTTATCTTCTTGTGAATTGATAGTCTTCTTCACGCCTAATTGGTTTATAGTTTTGTAGTCTTTGACTTTATCATGATCATTAAAATTATTGTGATCAATAATATCTTTCAATATCCATCATTACCTAGAAACTATGTTTCTCTTGTATGTTCATATTTTTACCTCCCCCTTAGTACTTTATATTTATAAACCATGTTATGTGTTATTCTAATAAACCTTTTTATTTCTTTCCATGTTTTTAAGGTGTAGTTTTGTTAAACATTTTACAAGGTAGATTCCCAGAGAGAAATTTTCAAAAGTAAAACCCTTGATTTTAAGCACAAGTTCAAATTGTTATGATAAATTTTATTGGGGGGTGAATTTAATTTATTCCAATTTTTAAAATAAGAAAATTATGTTTGATAACATTTTCATCACACAAAATCAAGCTTAAATAAACCATGAAATATTATTGTTTAAATATGACCGTTATAAAGTAGTTTGTAAATTTGAACGTATGAATAAGATTAACTAATTTTTGAAATATATATAAAATTTTTAATTAATAAAAAATTATATATTGATGTATAGTCAATAACAATTAATTTTGTAAGAAATTCATTTTAATATTCAAAGATATGTTTCCTTCAAAAATGGGTTTTTATTTCTTTCTATAGGTAAATAATATAAATTATTTCAGAAACATTTATATATATTTAAAAAAAAATTAAAAATCATTTTTTTAAATTTTAATATTTATATTATCCTATGGTGAAAATTTTAAATATTTGGAAAAAGATTGATGTTCCAATAAATTGTGAAAATATCAATTTTATCGATAACTATATTTTCTTCTAAACTATTTGCAAAGTAAAATTCAATATTGTACTATTTTTTAATTTTCATTAGTTCCTTTTGATTTAATGTCATATAATTATATTTTACTTAATTTTAAAATTGAATTTAATACAAAAAGGATTTATACAAAAAGGAATCAATTTAGAAAACTATTCTTCATCCCATTTTCAGGTATAATATTAAATAAAAATTTAATATATTTTTAATATAAAAAAATGAATTAAATATTTTTATATAGGATTTAATTTTTTTTAAATACAACACATTTTGTTTTGGAAATTATGAAGAGTATCTTTAGAAAAGTTTTTACCATGGTAAAGGGTAATTCGAGTAACTAAGTTCAAAATTAAAATTATAAGGACCAAAAAAATGACCCAAAAACATTCTCAAATTTTATTGGATTAATATTTATCATCCATAATCATAAAAATGTCAAATATATGGCATTTCTTCTATTTTTATGTGATTATTACATTCATAATATTTTTTTGAAAGAAATGTAAAAATTGTCACACTCTTTTCTTTAATAACTATAATATTTTTATATGGGTTTTAACAAAGGATGTATTTAGTAATTAATATTATTTTTAAATATAATTGATTTATATGAATCATGGTAATTTATTTTTAAATTTTAGTGAAGAAATAATTACCTTAAATTATTACTCAACGTTGATGAAATAATTATTCAATTAATGGGAAAATAAAATAAAGGTTATTAAATATATAAAAAGTATAATAATATGAAATAATTAATATTAAACAAGAATTTTATTAAAAAATAAAATTTATGGGTTGTATTAAATTATTATATTTTAGTTTAATTTATTTTATTGATGTTTATAAAATTCAATGTAAATGAATAGTTCTAAAATTCACATTATTGATATTTTACGAAAATAATATTTCATTAAATGATGTAAAATTACTTAAAATACTATATTCAGACACATGATTATTATATGGTTTAAAATATCATACATGCTATACTTATAGGTTTTTGTCAATTATGGTAAGTGTATTGACATTCAAAGTGTAAACGAACTTGGTATCATGGTAAAACTAAAAAGGGATAACATAGGGTTAAAACAAATGGGTATGGGTAAATTATTTTTATAAACATGTCCAAATTTTATTGGATGATATTACATATACTAATATTAATGTTATTTTATTATTAAAACATTTTGGATCTATTTAAACATGAAAAATAAATTAAATTAATCTAATATTTTAATATATTTTGAGATTTCTTCTTCCCTCTCCTATAAAAGGGAACCTCTTCTTCTCAATTATTCATAGTTAAAATGATATTTTTTAGTCAATACATACACAAACTCCTTCTTATAATCCCTACTATATTTCTAGATGACTTTTTTTGGAATAATATAATCATTATATGGATTAAGGTATTTATAAAATGATATATTCCAATGAAGAGGTATAGTTTTTAACCACATGTTTTTTGTTTTTTGTCCTCTTCAACCTCCATAAAATATTCTTAAAAAATTATAAAATTAAAAAAATTATCCTAAATTAAATGATATTTTATTATTTTATTGGAATAACCTATATCCATCTCTAACCTCTATCAAATGGGAGAAGTAATCACAATTTGTGTGTACATCGGATTACCGCCTCATGAACACATGTTACTTTTTTCCATCAATGACTCTCACAGCTGGTTATAATGATGGACTTAATGTTTATAAATTATATTACTTATATATTTATCATTATAAAAGGATAATATATCATAAAAATTATTACCTTTCAATTCATTTAAAAATGATAATGTCATTTGTGTGTATGTGTTGATGACTATATCCACGAATCGATGTGATTCATTTTTCATCACCACATCACATGGATGATATATATAAGTGTACTTAAAGAGTTTTTGTTGTATTTATGATATTATAAAAATTATTTAAAGTTGTAATAATTTTCAACTTCTTTACATAATGAGAGTTGAAAAATTGAAATGTTACTCGTGCATATGTGCGAACAACTATCTCCATGATTGTAATGTAGTTAATTTTTCATAAGAATATTTAATGGTTGGATTTAAATGTATTAATGATTTATAAATGTGATAATTATGTCATTATTATTACTCTGGATAAGATGGAATAATTTATTAATTGAATATAGACAACCTACCAATGTCGTTATGGACTAATGGACTGAATATGATTACAATGTCTGACACAAAATTAAATGATTAAGTAATTATATATAAAATGGTGTTAAATAAAATAAAATAAATAGTTAAATTAATTATTTTTATTAAAAATTTAAATAAATTATAATATTTTTTTAATTAAGGATGAAAAATAAAATACATGATTAATCAAACTCGACATAAGGCACACTTTAACATTAATCATCATTATAAATATTATAAATATTTATTTTAAAAATATTTCTCTTCCATATCCATGTTTTTTAGATTATTTCTTGAATTAATTTACATGGAAATAAATGTTTTGTAAATGGAATTTTATTTCACTTTCTTATAATGGTTATCAAAATGGTTTATTTTTAATTTAATCATTGACTTTCTTTACAAAAATACAAAAGGAATATTCTATTTTAATGTATATGGTGATTAAAAAAATTATATCTCCATAACAAATATTTTATTTTTAAATTACTTTACAAGATTCCATGTTTTATTCAGAGAGGAAACATCCTTCCTTATTCTCTTATTATTGTAAAATAATGCTTTAAAATAGAAAGGGTACTTCAATATCTAGAATTTTTTTCTTATTGATTAAAATTATATATTAAAAATTGCCACCTTTTTGTGTTATTATTAAATTATAGTCCATGGTAATTATTTTTGATGATGGTTGGTTCTATTATAAATCTAGGGTGGATGATCCCAATATTGTTCTTCAATTAATTTGGTAATTGATGAAGTAAACAAATTTGGTTTCTCTTAATAGATTATGAGAATACATTGTGATGGTTATTCCATCTTTTACCATGGTGGATTTTTTTATGTGAAAAATGATGGGTATTATTTGTGAAACCATGATGTTTATACCAGTTTTATTATTTATATGAAAATAATTCCACTTATTACCTATACGATTTATCTACGCATTTTATGTGTTTTTATGGAATCCTTATAATTTTAAAATTTAAAGGAAATTATAAGTTCCTTCTTATGGATTAATGTGTAACTTTGTGAAGAATAAATTCTACATTTTTAATGATTTCAAAGAAAAAATTATGAGTTTTGTTTTGATATTTTTATTTTTGAAGAAATTTTTTATGAAATTCCTTTAGAATTGATGTTGATTTATTGGGTAAGAAAATGTTTATTTTAGGCATAAAGTTTATTATTAATGATGGAAAAATTATATATATATTCATTTACTAATGATTTATTTATTTTTTATGTCCCTTACTAGGTATGTGATTATAATCCCATTTTTTAAAAGGTTTTTCACAGGATAATTTGGGTCAATGATGAGGTCAAGATTAAAATAATGAAGATGTGTTCAGAAAAGAAAACATTTTTTAAAAAAAAAAATTGGAAAAATTTATACAGACATAATGTGTCCACCTTGTAATATATAAGTTTTCTATGTAAGATTGATGAGCTAAATCATTGAAATTTGAAGCCTAAAATATCTTTTGGAATGTATGAAAGTTAATTCTAGTTTAAAGTAACTATAATATGTAATGGATAATTTTGGGTCCTTCAAGTATTAAATAATCATAATATGCAAAAATAAAAAGTCATCTGACTAGAATATATGAAATGAAGTAAAGTCCCAAACAAACATGTTATATATAAAATTTTCTTCCCACTAGGATGGTTATAGATACATATTAGAATAAAAAATACAAATAAAAAATCATATACTACCTCTCTGAGCCTAACCTCATCCTTTATATAGATAATATCTAGGCTATTCTGCCTGACCACTATATCTCGGGACTCAACCCAACCAAGTGTCTGCTATAAACTTGTAAGAGACGCTTGGGTACCCACGTGCAATGGAGACCCCAATATGATGTAATCACAACTCAACATGCCACTACCAATGGTGTCTAAATAAATATAGTATAAGTATATTGTGTATGAAATAGTATGCTAAAATGGGGCATTAATTTATAATACATAACATCAAATAATTGTACTAAAACTCTAGTCCTGTGTTAGCACCCACGGTTACCCAAACCTACTTCATTACAATTCCATATATCTTTTTCTGGTGAGATTATCCTCTTAGTCAACATGGATCAACCATGTCATGGGAAGAATCTTATATTAAGATGAATGACAAAAATTTGGTCTCAAGTATACATGTGTCTCACCCTTGGGAGTAAAGTGGTGGATCCTCCTTCTTAGGATAGATTTCCCATGATGTTGGTGGATTCTCCTATATTAGACGAATCACCAATATCATGTCTCAATTAACCAAAAAAAATTATCATCCATGTTAATCACATAATCTAGAGGGGATTAAATCTTCATAATATACAAGAGCATGGTATGGGAGAGAGTAACTATCTCACTGGGCTCTAGACTAAGGTGGAGTCACCTATATCATCCAAGGGGGCTCATCACAATGAGAAATGTAACCATATCACTAGTATATTGAATAATATAGAGTAAATTATGTATTCCTGTGGTTTAAATATCCAAGAGGAAAGTTAAAATATAGTTCCTCACCAATCTGGTGTCACTTATGCCTTCATAGAGTGCACTTTCAATCCACGAGGAAAGTTAAATAATATTGAAATCCATGTGAATTACCCATGATAGAGTCTCTTATATCTTCCTAGGATATAATAACAGGATAAGGGGTAAAGTAAAAATATTTATTGGTGGATTATCCTAGACTAGGATAAATCATCGACACCCACCTCAAAAGACAAATAATCAATCCATCAGGTATTCTATTAGAAAACCTCAAATATGACAAGCCAAATGAACATCTCTATCAACTGATGTATTTTACTATCTAGGAAAAATCAATAATAGGTAACAATATTCAATAAAACGTATGTAAAATAACATGTTATCATAATCTAGGTGATCTATTCTACTAATCACTAAACAAACCATTTACTCTTAACTGGTGTATTCTCCTACATCAGGATGGATCATTGGTAGTTTGTATCAGAGGAATAAATATCACATTCAACTAGTGCATTATCCTTTATTAGGAAACCAAACTAGTGGTATTTATACTATACCTTAATCGAGTACAAGAGATTAAAAGGAATACAAATCATTAACACACCTAGCATTCCATATAATCAATATAGACCAATTCACCCATCTTCCAATTTAATAATCCATTTAATTTTTTCTGTCCAAATTACCAAATTATCATGTTGACCTATCTATAATCCCAAATTTACAATTTTATTCCAAATCCATGATAATAAAATTCACATTATCAGGATTTATAATTTATTAAAATTTCACAAGTAGTAACAACCCTCGAGTGGCCGCAAGTCTAATCTCTATTCTAGGAGACCCAATTGGGCCCTTGGGAGATCTAAGATTATGAATTCTTATCAAGGAATAAGATTAACATTTTTTAGTTTTATTAATAATATGTTGGAATGATCACACTTATTTCACCTTCTTAGAAAATTAATCAAATAATTGGAAGTTATTCTAGATCACCTACCTCAAACATAATAATCTCTAAGATAATAAAACCCCCAAGATATTGTTTACATCACTAAGGTCATATAAAGCTTCCTCAAATTCCAGACATTCTTATCTCATGAAAATGAAGATAAATTTGTTAATTAAAAAAAAATATAATTAATTTATTTATAATAAGGAACCTCACATCCACAAAGGAAGTAACACATGTTGAATGCTTACCGGATTTCATCACCTAGTTGGATTCACAAACAACCATCAATGGAAAGTCTGATACGATATTTCACAACTAATATAAGAAAAATACCTATCATGAATAAAAAATAAAAATATTAAAATAATTAAATTAGAAACTAAGAAAAGAGAAACCCAATGGTGTAGTTTCATCATAATTCTATTCAACGGAATTTTTCATCAACATGGGATACCCTCTTACTATGCCAATCCATGATTTTTTCATCCTTTGTTAATTCCTTCATGATCTGGTGGATTTCACTACCCAATTTCTCAACATGAATCAATACATGACCAATTTATGCATGATATTTCAAGGAGAATTGGAATCATCTAGGGAACATAATAGATAAAACTCAATGAGAGGAATCCATTACAACAGACGGTGCTTCAAAAAGTGAAGGTATAATAACAAAGGGGATCTCAAAATACAAAACCTATATTCTCATATAATAACTCATAAGGGAATTAATAGGGATGGATTTTTAGTGTATTTGGGAAAATATCATCACATTAAAACATCCTCCAATACTATCTGATAGAATTTCATGACATGGAAAAGGTTTCACATCAGGTAATTTTGGAAAAAATACACTACTGGAAAAATACCATATACCAATGGTTTGGAACCATTGGTATAGACCTCCAAACCATTGGTATAGGCTATACCAATGGTTTGGAGAACTGTTGACAAGTAATCCATGAGGATAGGTCTATACCAACATTTTTGGGAAAACTGTTTGTATAGACCTATACCCACGGTTTTGAATACCGTTGGTATAGGGATATGAAAATCTATACCAACGGTTCCATAAACCATTGGTATATATAATTCAAAAAATAATCATTATATTGGTTTTGATCCCAACACCTCCCATTTATTATTGAACGACCTAACCACTACCCTAACATAATTTTGTGAACATAATTTCATAAATATATATATGTATTATCGTAAGTATTTTATATTTGAATTTATTTAATGTCCTCTGTACGAATATTCCATTAAAAATACGTATACCTATACCAATGGTTCTCAAAACCATTGGAATAGACCTATATAAATGGTTTTGAGAACTGTTGGTATATGTTATTTGATTTTGGGACCTATACCAACGGTTTTATACAAACTGTTGGTATAGGGTCTCTAAAAGGGACCTATACCAATGGTTTTGGCCAAACCGTTGGTATAGGTCCATTAAATAGACCCTATACAAACAGTTTGTCCAAAACTATTGGTATAGTTCCATATAAGTGACCTATACCAATGGTTTTGGCCAAACCATTGGTATAGGTCAAAATTAGTGAACTATACCAACGGTTTTCCCAAAACCGTAGGTATAAATCATATTTCTAGTAGTGATCTTAATCTGGGTCTGGCCATCCCAATTTTTGACATGAAATACTATTCCACTCCATGAATTATAAATCCTACCCATTGGGGACATATTTTATTGTAAAAAAACATCCATTCCACCCCATAAAATTATCATATATTTTTAATGACATATTCTTGACATGACAGAGATGTTGTGATTCTTTTCAGTGGCCTAAACTATTTAACACTCCTCCCTATCATCCCAGACCATGGGTCATTGTCCAAATATGTAATCTAATCCAAAAACACAATTTTATTTTTATTTTAAACTCATATCCACATTTTAATTTACATTTTACAAAATTAACAATCTATAATAGTTGAAAAATTAAAATTCATATATAAATTCTCAATCAACACAGATGTGGGTTTTATATTTTGGATTTAATTAAAAGTATATTCCAAAATATAATGGTTTTTAACCCTTTCCTTCATATTATATTTATTTTTTACCTTTTCAACCATGTATCTGATCCTTGGGATACTTATATGTTTTTATGTATTATGATCATGGAAATCATTTTGTTATAGCATGTTGTTGTTTTATATTGTGGATGGTTGGTTATTTGTTTTAAATCCTATAAATTAATATGATATTAATATTGATTTTATTATTTACATGATATTATTTGGGATTTTTTTAGAGTAAAATCTCCCCGTAATTGGTTTAGACTATCATTGTTAGTTAGAAACGTTTTGTGTATAGGGATGAATGCTTGAAGTCATAGGGCACTTCAATTAGGGTGTTACACATGAAATTTTAGTGAAGGTGTAACAAATATATTATGATAAAAAATATGTAAAATCTTAAAATAATTTAAGGTTAATTACCATGACCATTATAACATAGTGTATCATGAATAACTACCCACATCCCATAAAATAGTGGATTAGGCACCACTACCAATGTCCAATAAAATAGTGGATCAATCATCACTACCCAGATCCCATAGTAATCTCAAGAGATATAGTTGTTTTCCTAATATATTTTAGGGCTATATACTTATATTATAACCCATAACATAATGATAAATCAAATATATGTGTTCTATATAAAATAAATCAGACATTAATTACAATCATAACGTATTTATCTGGTGAAAATATCTTGAGTTACAAATAATCACTCATGAGGTAAAACACATCCAAATAATGATTAAATATATATATATAAACACTATTAAATAATAATAATAAAATTTTGTTTATTATCACAAAATATAATAAAAGGGAATACTGTCATCACCGTAAATTTCCCTAGTTATTCAAATGGTACGATTATCTAGGTGAATACACTTCATTCAAGAATCTAAAATGTATGGTTTTCAAAAATGAAGGGAATTAATAGAAAGTTTCTATTTAATAATAGTTAATGAATTTTAAAGAAAATTAAATTATGGATCAATCCTTATAAATAATGTAAAATGGAAGAGATGTAACCAATATAACTTACCTAAATATTTGTGATATTGTTTTAAACATAATGTTGTAGGAAGATTTCAAAATCATTTTGAAATTTGAGAAACAAACTAAGACAATATCTTAATAATAAAATCCTAATTATAAAGCCTTAAAAATAAAAAAATTTAAACAAAAAAAATTTCGGATCAAAAGATACAAATTTTTTTGAATATTTATATAAATACATTTTAAACATTATTTATGGTTTAAAATCAATTTGAATTAGTAGCTGGGATATAATTTTTTATTTTGAAATGATATAAATACAAATATGAATATTTTAAAGAAGGATATATAAATATAACTTTAAAAATAATAAATATAGGTTTCAAGTAAGAAAAAATATATACATGAAAAAATACCCCGAATAGAGTATTGAAATTATCTATTACAACATTATATTTTCATAAAGTAAGAATCAATCCATTTTTTTAAGAAAATTTAATTTACCCAAAAAATAAAAAATGACACAAAAGATAGAAAATGTATCAGATATACAACATATAATGAATCATAGGTTTGTAATATGACACCTGTTTCAAATAAAAGAAAATTTGATGAAAAAAGTTCTTACCTAGGATTTCCTCTTTGTCAGGTATATAAAACATTTCTACATAACAAATTTTGTTTTATTATTTATAGATAACATAAACTTATTTATATTGATTTAAATAAAAATAAATAAATTTTTGGTTTTTTTTATGAATTTATCAATCATTCATATTCAAAATTAACTATCAAGTTTTAATTGTTCCATCTATTTTCATGCTTGCTTTAGTGGGATGGTTTTGTTCTTTTCTCCTTGACCATGTGTTCATCACAAAAAAATGGTGAAAAGGAAAATAAATTTGTGATTGATATATTTATATTTATCCTTTATAATTTTAAGTATGTTATGATGATGGTTCATAATGAATGGTTACATATTATCATTTTTTCATGAATATTGAATCAATAAAAAGTATTGTTTTTAATGAATACACAAACACACACATATATATGACCATTAAATAATTTAAAACATAAAATAAATTCATTATTATTAATGAATATTACTTTCATTTAAGTTTTATTAATCATTCATGATGGATATGCCATACCATCATCTATGTGGGTGGTGAAAGAGACCCAAACATGAATGTGTTGTAAATAATAAATGCATATGTATATAAATTTATATGGTTCTAACACAAATTTTTCATAGAAGAATAATGCTTTTAAAAACTCATAATTTGGGTAATTTATTGGATATAAAATAAATTGATATGAGAATTTAAATGAAATATTTAAAGAAGAGCATATTACTTTGATGAAATCACCCCTTATCGCAATGACTTCCTTTAGAAATGACATAGACCTATTTCATCTAAACAAAATAAAATGAAAGAGATAAATGAATTTATTATAGTATATTTAGGTAGTTATTAAATAGAAACCAAAAAGATATAATTGGTTTGGATTGGTTGGATGAGAGGTCCCCTTATAAGTGAAAATGAGGATTAGTTTATTACAGAAATGAGTTCGATGAAGGGTAAAGATTGAATCAAATGAGAGTTAGGTGAGTGATTTTTTTTTTAATTTTAGTATTTAATCTAAAACTAAAAAAAGGTATCATAGAATGATTTTATACCAATTAAAGTATTTAAAATTCATGCAAGGTAATTTTATTGTTTTTACCCAATTTTACTTTACATAACACCACAATAATTATTTGATTTTACAAAAAAATAAACCATAACCCATATTACCTAATTTGATTTTTTATTCCATATTTTCAAAACATTTAATAAAATACAAATTTTAAATAAGTAAAACTTATCTTTTAAATGGAAATATATAGTATATTGAAAAAATAATTTAATAGATAAATAATTTTTCAAAATTAAATAATATTATATATGTTTTATAAGAATTTATAATAATTTAATAAGTGTTAATGTTATATATATATATATATATAATTTTATTAAAATAATCTTTTAAATGTGATAGATTTGATTTGTTAAAATAAAAATTTCTAACGTATGTTTTTTGAAAAATATCGTATTAATTCACTAATTTAATTTATTCTCATTCCTAATTAATGGAATATATATAAAGGTTAATAAATTTCATTAAAATCATTCTTAAAATGTGATAAAAATACATAAAGTATAAAAATAAACATTTTTTAAAATATAAAACATTTTAAACATTATATTATTATCATTTTATTATGTTTAGGAATAATTCATTATATATTAATTACAAGTTAAATATATTATTTTTTTAATATGTCACTAGATTTTATCTATGATAATTTATCTCCTTTAATATACTTATTGGATACATTTATATTCAATGGTTGTATGTTCGAAAACCATATAACCACTGACCATATAACATTTATATTACACTATCGCATTAAAAATATATGTCCCTACATACTTATCTAAAATCATTAATCATATTCCTTTTATTCATAAATAATATATTTATGAGATTTATAATAATTTTTATTATTTTAATAGATATGATTTATGGAATGATCTTTATATGAGATAATGATGATGAATATTTCAATATTTTTTTAATAACAAGGTGTTTTTTTAATTTTCCTTATTATGTTACATTTAGTTTTATTATAATTTAATTCATGTTATATATTAATATTAAACCTGGATTAAATAAGAGAATTTTCATTTCAGATCATCATTTCACACAATATGAGCTATCAAACACAAGATAATTATTTAATTTTAATTTAACAATAAACATTTGGGGGTTTACATGGATGATGCACATAGATCAACATTCTATATTCACCTAGGTAGCACAAATTTGTATTGAGATATCAATAATTATTTTTAATAAGAAAACATATAGAGACCCTTATTTTTATTACATGACTATTAAATCATTTTTAAGATAAAAACATTAAATCATTACAATCGAGGATCCAAAGGTTTAATTTATTGGGAGAATTAGGAAAACACATTACCTATTCACAATAAAATAAAAAAATTTATTAAAAAAAATATTTTTTCGTGTTTGGGTTTTTTGTTTGTTATAAAATATGAATTTTAATCTCACATGTTATTTTTTTAAATGTATTGGTATACGTGTTTGATGTTTGAATTTGGTGTTTTGGATTGGTGTGTATTGTTTGAATTTTGTTTGCGAGGTTACTACTACACCTAAATGTGGTTTATTCATAAAATAGAAAATTGGATATGGATATATTAAAAATATACTCATTTAGCCCTTTAAATATCACATTCTGCTTAGGGAATGTAGTCACATGTGTATATACATCAAAGAAATGGGTGAGCTAAAATCCCAATAAGTGGATAAATTAGGACACAAATAAGAATAACATGGGTGGGCATAATCATCATCGTTATAAAATAATCAAAGAGACATCATCATTATCTTTAAACTAATCATTGTATAAATATTGAAATGTTATAATGAATAAAAATGAAAAGTCATGTCTTAGTGTTCAAATACCACACATTGTTGTAAACAATGTTAGTATCATGTTCCCGCATAATATTTGTCCTTTAACAAAAAATCATCATTATGAAAAAAGATAAAATCATGTTCAAACATTTGTTATTTTATATCATCAGATACATCACATTACCCAATGCATTTTAAGGATATATAATTTCTGTCCCACCCATCACATCACAATATTTACATAATCTTGCGTGTCACATAGAACATATAACCATCATAAACATGAAATTATCCATTAAAATGAATGGTTTTCATCATTAATTCATAAATCATATATTAATGAATATTTTTTGGGGTTACAAAATGAAGAATGATAAAAATACTCGGTATAAGATTAATCAATCCTGAGTGAAGAAGAAACAATATCAAGAGGAGTTAAGATGTGTTCTGGAAAGAATATTTCTTCTAGAAAATCTTTATATTTTTCGTAAAAAAAGATAGAAACATATATATCCTCAAAAATAAGAGTTAATACCAAGGAAATTATATTTTAATAACATTAATTTAATATCTAAAATGAAATTTAACATGAAATATGAGTAACTTGTTGAAAGGGAGTTGGGTTCATGAATCCCCTTACTATATGTCTGAATGCCTTCTGCACATGTACTTGTGATAATATTAGATTAATTAATTACATAATGAAAAACCTCTTCTAAATTTAATTTATTTATTATAATATTATTAATTTCATTTATTTCTATATTTATGACTTATATAGTTTAATATTTTCGATTTGGTGGTATTTGTTTTCATGGTTTATGATTGGTTCCCTTAAGTAAAAATATGGGGGTTCTTGTGAAATGGGAATAGCTTCTCCAGAATTGAAATTATTTTGTATTAATGAATTATAATAAGTATAAATGGTCTCATATACAATTTTTTTATATTTTATGAGGATAATTAATTAGATAAAATGTTGATGAAAATGTTCTAATTTATTGTGGAAGTTTTTATGATAATCAAAAAATTGTATAATTTTAATTAATATCACGTTTATATATTGGTTACAATACATGATAAAGGTTCTAATATGTATATTAAAATATTATTTGACCATAATAATGGATTTATGACCATCCTAGAATGAGGTAAGGTAAAAAGAAAACTCGTCATCCATGAAGGTGGTGAATCGACATATCACAGATGATGTTTTTTTGAATAATGAAACGTGAGAAAATATTTGATGGTGGATATTACATTAACATAATAAAATTAAAGTTTTTATGTAATAATATTGTAATCAGGAAACTCTGGATAGGTAAGGTGAATAGATGATGAGAAAATAAAAGTAATTAAAAGGGAAGAAGGGGTATTTTAACTTTTTTCATATCTTATCCTTGAGAACCTCCTTAAAGAAATTGAGATTGGTATTTTGTTGATACAAGAACCTCTTGGAAATGGGTAAGAGGCTTGAGAATGTAATTGGGAATAATTTAGACAATCATTAAAGATTTTTATATTTTAGAAGAAGAGGTGGTGAGGGGTGTTTTTTGATTATTTTATTCATTTGTTTATTATTTTGAATCAATACTATCAATATTGTTGATTATCATTAATAAATATAGTTAATAGAAAATTATAGTTCTAGATAATGGTCACTTACATCCATTATTACTCAACTACGACTCAAAAATTCATTTATTTACTTATAATGTTAAATACTGTAAATTATTATACTTCACTATTCATAAAAATTCAACTATTTAAAAAAATACCAAAAATTAACCCTATCCATTTTGGAAAGTGTAGATTTAAAAAATGAACTCCATTTTATGAAAATAATTTTCCAAATATATGATTTTGAATTTTTAATTAAAAATATCATTTATTTGATAAATTTTGAATTTAATATTATAACCGATTATACGAAACATTGAAAAATTTATTAATGTATAATAAAATTTTCTTATAATTATAAAAAAATTATATTCATTTATGAATCTATTTTATGAAAATAAATTTTCATTTAAATTATTATATTAATTATAAAATTGTAAATAAAAATTTAGGTTATATAAAAATACCAACACTTAATATATCATTTTAAAACATTTAATTACTTGTAAATATACCATAT
This sequence comes from Viscum album, assembly GCA_963277665.1. Classification (NCBI taxonomy): domain Eukaryota; kingdom Viridiplantae; phylum Streptophyta; class Magnoliopsida; order Santalales; family Viscaceae; genus Viscum; species Viscum album. The sequence continues at coordinate 1,851,372,196 of OY728163.1, read as the reverse complement.
ATTCAATTATAAGTTACCTAAATATTATTTATAAATTCATAGGTATGTTTACTATTATATGGGCCAGATTAAAATTCCTAATGGTCATATTACTATTCCAACAACCATGTTACAATTCCATCGGCATAGGTTCTTTAATTTCTATAAGTACAACTTATTTAAATCTTCAATTTGGAGAATAATGAATTTTTTTGTTTGAAAATGTTATACATTTGTTTTATACTATATAAGATAATTTTAATAAGGGAAAATTCCATTGATAAAATTTTATGTCATTATATTTTCCCCTCTTTTGAAATTTTATCCTCAAAATTTCATTTTACATACTATAGTGAAAACAGGTAAGGTTACTTCTCCTTTATTACTTCCTTTAGCTCCTATGTCACCTATTCATACTTATGGTTCCTTCAAAACACATTGAAAATTTGAATCATTTTTTTGTATAATACTTTGTCTCAATGTTCCAAGATCTTGACCAGCTTCTCTTCATACGAGAGGTCATTCTCCAGTTCTACCACCTCTAGATTTAGTACATGTGATGAGTTAGGTTTGTTCTACCTCAGAAGATATACATGGAACATGACATGAACTTGATCCATATTTTGATTAATTGAAAGGTGATAAAACACTTCTTTTATGTGATCACGGATCTCATAGGGGCTAATGTAACGTGGGATAATCATCCATTTTTTTTCCAAACTACATGGATCTCATCCATGGTGATATTAAAAGGAAGACTTTTTCTCTAACCTCAAACTCCAAATCTATTCAATAGTTGTTAGAATAACTATCTCCCCCCTATGAGATTATTTTATATGTTTTTTGATGCAATTAACCTTCTATATCATCTCTTACAAAAGTCATTTCCAAGTAGCTTTTGTTCCCCCACTTCATCCAAAAAAGTTCGAGTTCTACATAGATTCCCAAATATAGCTTCATATTAGGCCATCTGAATACTCTAGTGGAAGATATTTTTGTATGATAACTCAACCAATGGGAGATGTTGATGCCAAGAACTATTTAATTATATTGGATAATCTCTTAGTAGTTCTTAGAATTTCTAAGTAGTCCTTTAATATTGGACATATGTTTGGGGGTGATAGGCCATTATGATATTGAATTCAAAAATCAAAGCATGTTGAATAATTCTCTAGAATTTATATGTTAACCTTGTACCACAATCAAAGTTGATCAAAATTGGTACCCCATGTTGCCTCAACTCTTCCATCAAATATATCTTGACAAGTTATTAAAGAAATAAATATTCTTGTATAGCGATAAAGTTGGCATTCTTGGTGAGTCAATCCACTAAAAACCATATCATATTGGTTCTGTGGGATTTCTTTGTTAGACAAGTGACAAGTTCTACAATGGAATTCCCCCATTTCAATGTTGGTATAGAGAATAGTTTCATCATCCAATTGGAATTTTTTCACTTTAATTTAACTTTATGACATACCAAACATTTTGAGATATACTCTGGAATCTCCTTAGTCATGTTTTACTATGAGAAGTTTCTCGAATATCTTGGTACATATTAGTACATCCAGGCTAGATAGAGAAAGTAGAGCTATGTGAATTATCCAATAGATCCTTCTTTATCTCGTGGGATGAAGGCACATACAACCTCATTGAAAACAAAATCACGCCATCGTCATCAATGTAAAACTCATGTAAATTTCCTTCTTTATGGAAGTCATGTTATTTTGTAACTCTTCATCATCCATTTATTTCTCCTTGACCATATCTTCAATATATGGTTGGTAAATCATTTGGGAAAGGTTGGAAGTATTCCCTACTGTTATGATTACCAAATCCATCTTTTGTATATCCATGAAGATATTTTCATTCTCAATCTGCATCATAGATAGAATAGCAAGTTATTTTCTTCTAATAGAATAAGATACCTTTCTTTCCTCCAATGATGATAGTGAAATGATCAATCATAGTCATTTATTAGATCTAAAAATCTCCTTTGATTCCTGTTGAGATCCTTTTGTGTGAATATATACTGTAGGATATTGTGATTGATATATATGTCACAATTCCCAACATTGAGGTAGTTTCATAATATTTTCAAGGAAAAATAATATCTTTTATCTCTAGATCATGAGTTTGTTAGTTATACTGACATATCATCATCTTATATGAGGATTAGTATATCACTTTATCATTCTACATGAGTAAACAACTTAATAATTTCTTTGAATCATAACTGTATATCCTAAAACGTTCTCCAAATTTTGGTGGTATGTGTATAGGTGTAGTTATTAGCCTTTTATTTAGACCCTTGAATCTTTATTCACAATATTCTGTCCACACATACTTTACACCATTCCTTGTTAACATAGTTAGTGGACTAGAAAATAAAGATACATTTCTCAAAAAAATGTTTGTATCACCCTGCTAAGATAATAAAACTATGGATTTATAAAATCAAAGTGGGTCTATACCATTCCATAATTACTTTTATTTTTTAATGATCTAAGAAAATCCCTTCACTTGTGATCACGTACCAAAATAATGTGACCTATTACATCCAAAAGTGACACTTTAATAACTAATTACATAATTTTGTCTTTCTTAATGTTTCTACCACAATCCCTAATATTCTTTATGTTACTCCTTTATATTAGAGTAAATGATATTATCATTAATAAATAGTACCAAAAAAATTTCAAGGTAGTTTCTATATACTCTATTCGTCAAATACAAGAATATTATAGGGGAATTAATACGCTTGAAGGGCATTACTAGAAACTCAAAGTATCCTTACCTTGTTCAGAAAGTAGTCTTTTGAATATATTTCATATTCACATTCATTTGATGATATCTAGAATATGGTTGAAGTACTTAGAACCTTGTAGTTGACCTTACAAGTAATCAATCCAAATAAGAGGATACCTATTTTATATGGTGATATTATTGATCACTTGGTAATAAATAGACAACTACGTTAATACACCCTTCTTCTTGAAAAAGAGAACTGGTGCACCCCCATGGTGATACACTAGGGCATATAAAACCTTTATCCAAGTGGTCTTAGAGATACTTATTTAACTCCTCCAGTTTAATAGAGTCTATATTGTAGGGACATTTTTTGATAAATGTGGCTCCATATATAATATCCATTAGGAACTCTAACTCATGATCTATGGGAAGTTCGGGTAACTCTTTAGGAAATACTTCAGTGTATTCCATGATATTGGTAATTTTCTCCTAGTTGATACCTTCATTTAACTAAATCATTTGAGAATGGTATGGTTCTCCATAGGGTATCAACACCCATACCATTGATGTATTTTCCAAAGGATATTCGTGCTATTCCTTTCATTTTTAGATGAGCATGGGATGTTTCAGAATATGAAAATATATTTCCCTTTCCCTATATTTTCTGTGTTCTATATATAATGAGATCCAATCCATGCCTAGTATACTATCTAACTCTAATAATCGAAGTATTATATGATTCATTGGGGAAATATTCCCACATAGGACTAAAGGAGAGAAGTCCAACACTTAGTTTGCAATGATCACAACACTTGGTGTTTTTATAGATATCTCTACTTCAAGGTTTTGAGGTTTCTATTCAATAATTATAGAATATTTTAAAGATATAAAGGAATCCAAAGAACCATAATCAAGTAAGACATTGTCTATTCCTATATAAATAGGTAGTGTACCTTGTATGAATTAATTTTCTTTCTCGAGTTCATCATTAGTGATGGTATATTCCTTCACTTGCTCCTCTATTAGGGGGGATGAAAACAATGATTTCCCTTAATGAGTTGAGGTTTAGTATACTAGATTTCATAATTCATTTTCTATCTACAGTTGAATCATTTAACTATGGGCGGTACCCTCTTTTCATCCATCATGTTGGCTGAATTATTAATGTGTCTTTGTCATTCATGATCTTGGTGGCCTTCTCTCACACACATGAAGAACATTCATGTCCCTTTGAGTAAATTCAAATGATTTTTCTTTAAACATTTTTGAAATGTTGGGTGTTTGGATCCTCTTTCCTCGTTTTTCATTTGACCCCCTAGTATAAAAATCTATTTTTATCTTCTTACCTCTATAATCCTGGTACAATTTTTCAAACTCCATATCTACTTTTGAGAGCACATTAGAACACTTCAATATAAAACTCAAATTCTCGGATTACTATATCCTTTCAGAGGTTTCGTTTTAAACCAACTATGAATCTATATATTCTTTTTTCATTACTGATAATAAAATCCTAGGCGTACCTTGAAATCCCTGTGATGTTTTCTTGATATGATGTTACAGATTATCCTTTTTTTTCATGCATCTCTATGAAATATCTATCCATATTTTCATAAATAGTTTGAGGAAAATACTTGTTAAAATGTATTTTCACAAATTCTTCACCACTATATATATTCCATTTCTTCATTTGTTTTGGTGTTAAATATCAATTTCAACTGTTAATTATCTTATCCATCTAAATAACTAATACCAAGTGTCACCTTATCCTTATTACGATAATGATGAAAAAAATAATTTACCCATTGAGTTAAACCATTATTCCATAAATATTGGATAGTAATATCTACCAAATGTCGGTATTATATGTTTCATAAAAGACTCAATGGGTAACTTTTTCATCTTAGGTGAAGGTGGACATTCCATGTGGTTCAAGTTATTGTTCATATCCCAAGACATCTGGGTAAGCATTACCATAAAGTTTTGTACTCTCCCTCCCCTGGAATTGGGGATATATTTCATAAAATCATTGCATTTTCCCTCACATGAGTTTTTTTTCTTTCTCTTGGTTACCACCATTTTCTATAATAGTTTTTTGAGGAAAAAGTAAGTCAAAAAGCATGAGTAATTTACCCTTTTATGAAATTAACACTAAAATCATATCATATAGGATCCCAAAGTCAACTATTTTTTTAAACAAAGCTTCATATATATAGTCTTATCCTAATGGTTTTCACTATCAATTTCTAATCCTAATTCCCAAATTAACTAAACCATTATCTAATACCAACTAAACCCACCCTAATTTTTCATCGACTACTATTACATCATTTTTAAGATAAACAACATAAAAGTGTTACAATATAGGATCAAAAGGTTTAGTATAATGGGAAAATTAGGACCATACATCAATTATATATAATAAATCATAAATATTTATTAAAAATATTCTTCTTTATCCCTTTAAATATCATATTATTCTTAGTAAACTTAGTCACCCAAGGATATACCTCAATGAAAGGGGTGAGCTAAAATCCCAGTAAGATCGTAAATAAGGACCTAAATATATATAATATAGGGTCAAATAATATTAATCAACCTAATATAATCATAGGAACATCATCATAATCACGATAGGAAGCATTAGATATAGGATGGAAGTGTAGAAATTCATATAAATGAAACATCATGTCTTAGTGGTTAACTACCACAAATAGTTGTGAACAAATCTTGCATCATCTTCATGCATGACAAATGTGACTAATCATAACATCATCATTGGGAAAGAATATATCATCATTTTCATGCATATTTAAAATTATCTCATGAAATACATCACATTACCCAATTCATTGTAGGGATATATAATTTCAGGCCCACCCATAACATCACAACATTTACCTAATCATGCATGACACATAAAACATATAACAATCATAACAATGAGATAACCCATAGAAATTAATCGTATTCATAAGTAATTTATGAAACAAACATTCATTAATAAATTTTTGGGTTACCAATGAAAAAATTGAAAACATTCTTGGTATAAGAATCATTAATCTTGAGTGAAGAAGAAATAATCTCAAGTAGAGTCAATATATGTTTTGTAAAGAATATTTATATTGATAGTAATTATATTTTTCATAAAAATGTTGGAAACATATATATCATCCAAAATAATTGGTAAGAAAAATTAAATAAAATTTTTGCAGCATTAAAGGAATATTTATTATAAAATTTGGCATGAAAGAGGAAAACCCAATGAAGGAAATTTGGGTTCAATAATATACTTACCTTATGTACAAATGACTACTATAATTGTACTTAATATACTAGATAATAAAATCATATTAATTAATTATAGTATTCAGAACCTTTTATACATTTATTTTATATATAATAATTTTATTAACTTCATTTATGGCAATTTTTATGAGTTATAGAGTTTAATCTTGTCATTTAGGGGGAATTCATTTTCAGGGATTATGGTCGGTTCCCTGGAGTTAAAATATCAGGGTTCTTGTCAAATGGAAGAAAATTATCCATAAGTGAAGTTATATATTATTAATTAACTTCAAAAGTTTTACATGTTCCCATATATAATTTCATTATATGGCATGGGGATGATTCATTTGATAAAAAGTTGAGGAAAATGAATTAATTTCTTTTTGCGGTTTTTAGGACCATTAGAAACATGTATCATTTTATTTAATATCATGTTTATATATTATTTATAGTACATGATAAAAGTTAAAATATGTATATTAAAATATTATTTAAGAAAAATAATGTTTTTATGACCAGTTTTGAATGAGGTAATAGAAAAAAACTCATTATCCATATTGGTGGTGAATCGGCACATCACGGTCGATGTTTTCATTCATTTTGAACGAAAGAAGAGGAGAAAAGCCTTGATGGTTGATAATCCATTAACATAATAAAATTATAATATATATTTAATAATATTTTTATCATGAAACTTTTGATAGGGAAGGTGAGTGGAGGATAAGGAAAGTAAATAAAGTAAAAGAGAAGAAGGATTTTACCTCTTTAATATCTTTTCCTTGAGAACCTTCTTAAGGAAATAGGGATTGGTATTTTGTTGAGAATATAAGATCTTGGGTCTACAAAAGAGACTTGATAAGGGAATTGGGAATAATTCAGAAAATATTCAAGGATTTTTAAATGTGATGATAATTGGTGGTGAGAGGTGGTATTTCTTGAGGAGGAGATGTATGTTTTTTTGATTATTTTATTAATTTAATTATTATTTGGGCTCAAGACTTTCAATAGTGTTTAAAACCATGAGTAGAAATAGTAAGTACAGAAGGTGAGTTTCATATAATGGTCAGTTACATCATCCATGACTCAACCATGACCCATAAATTATTCTATTTACTTATATTGTTAAATGTTGTAAATTACTCTAGTTCACTATTCACCAAAAAATAATATATTTTAGAAAAAATATATTATCCCTAACCATATTTATACATGTATATTTAAATAATCAACTTTATTTAATGAAAATAATTTCCTAAATACGAGAATTTTATTTTTTAATTAAAAACATCATTTATTTTAAAATTATGATTTTTAATATTATAAAAAATTTTATGACGCATTTTAATATTAATTTAGGTGTCATAAAATTATATTATAATTATAACACATCAAAATATTAATTTGTAAATATATTTTATAAACACAATTTTATTTTAAATCAATATATTAATTAGAAAATCTTAAATGCACATTTATGTTTTACAAAAATAGCAACACTTAATTTATCATTTATAATACCATTATTTAATTATAAATATTTAATTTTGTCATTTATAATATTAATAAATTTTATTTATATTTTAATAGGTGAGATTAGTATTCTATTGAGTAGATTTCTATTCTTAATGGTCATATTACTATTCCAAAAGTCAGGTTATTATTCCATCAGTATATGTTCCTTAATTTATATAAAAACAACTTATTTCATTCTTCATTTATGTGAATATTTAGTTTATTGTGTTAAATATGTTATATATGTTTTTTATACTATATAAAATAATTATACGAAGGGAAAAATACATTGATAAATGTTTGGGTCATTACAAAACATGAAGAGGTAGATTATAGCTTATACATAATGATGCATGGTTTTCCTACAAGATAAGGCTAAATGAAAAAATTATATGGTGGTGATGAAACCATTAACAATTACCATTTAAAAATTGGAAAACATTACAATGAATTTTTCTATTATACTTCCCATGAACTATAATGGAAATTATTCCATTAAAATTATGGTTGATCACATTACAAAGTTAGTACACTTCAATCTTATTGGATTGAATTTACAACTTGATCAACTTTCCATGACATATATGAAATGTTAAGGTTGTATAGAGTATAACATTTAATTACATTTAATTGAGATATGAGGTCCCCTATATTTTCTAGAGAATTTTCAAAACAACAATGAATACTAAAAAGGATTTAGCACTTCTTATCATCCCCAAAATGATTGTTAATTTAAATGGACTATTAAAATTATAGACGATACGTTTAGATCATTCTCAATGGATTTAAATGGATGCTAGGATCAATATATTCTACAAGTAATGTTCTCATGAAAAAAACTTAAAATAATGATTTAAAATGGTACCATATACTACATTTATGGGAAATGATATAGAAATCATATAATCTATGATGAAATAAAAGAGTGAATGTTTTTGTAACTGGTTATTTATCAATAAATGATAACTAATATTAAAACCATTCAGCACTATATTAAATCATCATAAATTTTAAAAAAGTTACAGTGTTATGATTCAGTTATATTTAGTGTTTGAGGTTTCAAAGAAGGAATTCATTTGAATATAACCATGAAAGAGGGTTATGATATTCAATAACAATGGAATTTTGATCCTAATATTCATATCTCCCTTATATATTCTTGTCCTTGTGTATACTATAGCTTAGTTTATAGTTCTTCCACTAAAACTCTCACAATATCAAGATGTATTATATGTATCACTATTGAGGATGTACATATCAAATCTTTTTCAGGTGATAAAATTAATGTTTCTAGAATGAGAATTTAATTTCTCTACCTTATGAGGAAAAATTGGTGGAGATATTCGATCATATAGATAAAGTACTATTAAACAAGACCGCTTATATGGTCTAAGTTATCTGGAGAAATCAAGAATTTAATAAAGAATTATGGGAACCAATATATGTAATTAGACAAAAGTGATATATATGTTCTCTCATGAGAAATGGAAATTTAAGGGAGAAATATTTTAAGGGGTTAAAATGTAACATTCTAAATTTTATTTTTCCTTGAATTTGTAAAATAACTTATTTCAGATAAAATACTGATCAAAATAAACAAATTTTTATTTAAATATGGTATAACAATTCAATATGAAATTAAATAGAAATTAATATTATAATAAATATATATTGAAAATAATTCTGAAAATTACAACATTGATATAATAACAATAAATAAAAAGAAAACAAAATTGAAGTATACATCCTCACAGTCTCCCATAAAAACATTCCACTAAGTATTAGTATAGAATTAAAATAAAAAAATTGAAATTTAGTATAAATTTTATGATAGAAATATAAGATATTATTATTTAATTTTAAATAAATATTTTCAGTTATATATAATAATGGAAGAAAGGGTATTATGATTGTTATATGGTCATTGTGTATATACATGGTCATTGGTAATACATATAGCCTATAGATATATTAAAAATATGATAATAGGAATATAATCTTTTTATAGAAATGATAAATTTATTACAAATTATATATTTAACATGTATATTAAATAATTATTATCAATTAAATAATTAAAGAATGATAATAAATCAAAACAATATCATTCATTATATAAGAAAGAGTTTCTGTTGCAAAAAATTATTTTATAAAATATATTTGTACTTAAATGCAGAATTTATTATATTCTGAGTTTTAATTTCATAAATTTTGTTTCATATTAGAGATCATGATATTGAAATTACGTAATAGGGTAAATTTTATTTTATTTTTGAAAAATTAATTTATAGGGTGAATAGTAAAATACATCAAAAAATAGAAATAATTTTAAATTATCATATACAGTACAAATTATCTTTGATAATAAAATAAATATAAATATTAATAATTGATTGAATATTAGTTTCCATTATTTTTTTCTATTTTGGGCTTCTTTCCAACTGAAAATGACCTTTCCAGATTATTAAGAAATTGATGATTCCAAATATACCACTCAAACTCATCTATACATGCACCCCTATACAACCCATTCCAAAACAAATAACCTATTCATTTTTCTATTGAATATCTACCCAAATTTCTTTCCTATAATTTCCAATTTAATAATTCTGATCTTATAGCCATAATAAGGAATCCTAAGTCAATCATTATAAAACAATTGATTATAAGAACAATTTTCTTCATGAATGAATAAAATAAATTATCTCTGTATTTTTTATTTATATTATCATATTAACTCATATTAAATATTATTTAACACTTTAATAATTTCATATTAAAATTAACATATAAAAATGATGATATAATAATATAACTTCGTACTCTTACTCAGCCATTTTTATAGCATGTTCTTTTCATGGGAAGTTCAACTACCTACATGAATTTGGTGATAATGTCTTCATAATTTTCATTATATAAGATTGTAAAAACATAAATATTCATAATATAATATATTAATAGAACACAAAATTATTTGTATAATTGTATTATGGTCACACGAGAATTGATTATCATTATAATGTAACTCATTATTATAGTTAATGTTACATGAAGCAAGTATGTTATGAATTTCATTTGTGAGAAGTATGCCTATAGATTCATTAAAATGGGAATGAGATGAAATAAAACGTTGTAAAACTATTATTCTAAAACATTTAATATTTTCCTTATGGTTATGATATTGACAAATAAATATGATCAAAATATCCATACCAAAGTACGTATTAAATAATTGAGAATATTAACATTTGAGGACTAAAATAAACTAGGGCTGAGTAATATATATGAAATAAATGAATATAATTAATTAAAATATAATATTTAAATATAAATAAGGTCTTGATATATATTACTTGTATCTATATGTTTATTATATAGGAATTTAAAGCACTTTTAATGAAGTTATAAGCAAAGTTATGGGAAATTTCACTTATCCCCATTTTCTGTTGGAATTATTTTTCTTAAATGACCATGTTCTTTATATTATTTAATGGATGTATTATTTATTATTATATATTTTTCAATGATTTTTAATTCATATCTATAATTATTATGAATTATTTATGAATTTGGGAAGATAATCTTTTTATCTCCCTTTACATTTCATTCTCAGTCACTTTCTCCCAGAACTTTTTTTAGGATTATTTTAGAATATTACATTTTATGTTTTTTATGAAAAGATTATTAAAAATATTTTATATTATATTTGTATTTCATTTTTGAAAAGATTTACAAATGATATTTTTGTTACATAAATTATAATTCAATTGATATTTCATATTAATTTTTATACAATTTCTCATCATCCATCGAAAGGTTTTTTATGTATCTCAATATATTTTAATATTATACTACATTGATACTGATTATGTTTATCTATTGATATAATTTATAGGAATCATCCAATTTATTTCGATGGATTATTTATTTATTAAGAAAATTTTTATATAACCTAATTTATTTTCATGGTTAAATTATTATATAATGAATTTATGATTGTTTTCGTGTTTATATGGAACATGTATATATGATTATATCAATATGTAATGGGTAATAATAGAATTATATATCCCTATCTTACATTGGGTAGACAATTATATCTCATGATATGACTATGTTAATTGTGGAAATGTTGTGGTTAGATTTATTGACTCTTTTATGCATGGAAAAGACATATTCAACTTCTCCCACTATGTTATAATTTTATTAGTAAAGTGCTTTAACATATGTTATTATTTTCTATTATTTTTAATATACCACATTATTATGTTATCAAAATACTTATGGTATGATTCATGTTATTTCCTATGGTTATTATTCCAATGGAAATTATTTTATGATTATGTTTGCATGCCTATATATTCATTTTATGCTCACATTTTTATGATCCCTATTATGATCATATTTGTTAACTATATTGATATCTTATATTATTGACACCTTTAATAAGTGTATGATATCAACAATTTCTTATGTTTTCTACTAAGTAATATAGAATCATATTATATATGATATCTCTAAAAGGGAATCATGTATAAATAATATTATGGAAGACATTTTGGTGTAATAAGATTTATATATATATAATGAATTAAAGAAAGTAATACTTTTAGTTCGAGGAGTGTGATTTAAACATGGTTTGTAATATATAATCAGGAAAAAAGTTGTTACGAATAACTATTCAATAGTTGTTCCATATCACAAGTTAAAAAAACGATGTGTTTTACTCATTTTATCTTAGATCATATACACAATATTAATCATATCCCACACTAAATAAAGTCCAAAAAAATATTTTCATAAAAACTAAAATAGAAAAATGGAGGTATTGAAGGTCATCCTTAAAAAACATAAAATGGTGTCATTTAAATTGTTATATGAGATATATTATTATAATTATACTAAATAAGTGGAAAATGATCTACCATTGATCCTCTAAAATCCATAATTAATACCCTTAACATTTCTTCCAATATCTAAGTCATATACTCTTTTTAATATTTAATATACAGGTAAAATGTATTATTAATTCATAAATGAGTATTAAAATCTATTTTTGTCCATTAAAAATACTTAATTTAAATTTGGTTTCATTGCCTTAAATGATATTTTTAGGAACCCCAGGATTCTTTAATACCTCTTCCACATAATTCCATTCTAAACAACTCACCACAATCGATTTTTTGTTCATTAAGAAATGAGTCAGATGCTTCATGTAATCAATAAAGACCCAGATAGTGACATCCCCTCTAAATGTAATATATAACATTTTCAAAGAATCAATTTAAATATTAAATTAAATATAATTATGAACTCTTAGAATTTATAACAAACATTCCAGATCATGATATTTTGAATTCACTTGGTTGATAGTACGTCATATCAATGAAAATGGTATCATCAACTTCTTTATCCTAGGACACCAAGCTAATTTCTTCAAATAAATATACATCTTTAATGTTCCTAGGTGAATGGGTAATGGTGATATAGGAAACTCATATAAAACATAATTCATTTTATATTTAGGTATTTAAACTCTCCATTAAAATAATTTATAATGTTCCAATTTCATTATCCAACCATCATGAGTATAACTAATAATGACTCAATATCTCCATAATTCAACTTCATGATATCCAAAATTTATTACCACCACCTATTAAAATAAATAAGGATTCACTATAATATGATATAAACAACCTCAAACACTAATATCATTTATACCAAAATATAAGTTTGTATATTTCTCTATCAACTTACACTCCTTCACTTTACTAGTATCATCATTACAATTTTTTGATCAAATATTCAACAACCAAATTTTCTTTACCCAATGTATAATTGATATGGAATTCATAATCATAAAAACATCAATCCATATATTCTAAGTCTTCTTTAAATTTATTTATAAAAAAATATCTTATTATCAGTATCAACCAAAATGGGTTCACCTAAAAATTAATTTCACAATGGATTTATTATGAAAAAATAGAATTGTAAATTTTAGATCATGGGTAGAATAGTTATGTCCATGAGGATTAAAATTCAAGACCGATTTTATATAATTTTCCACGACTACAATATTATTCAAACACATGATTTAAGCCACTATAATAAACATAGAAAATGATTTATTCCCATTGTAAATGAAGAAATATGGTGATTCTAAACTTATACTTCAAGAACTAATATACTTTCTATAATTATGATGTCTAAATAAAATAATATAACGTCATTTACATATAAAATAATGTTGTTATAATCCTAGATAAATTAGATACAAACCCGGGACAATACCCTTCTAAGCTAAGAAATTTATTTACCTCAAATACATTCTTTAGTAACTCTGATGAAACAAATGCTTTCATTTTAGATATATACATAACTAATCCTCATCATAAAATAGAATTATTAAGAAACTAAACATATTATACCCAATAAATGCACTATAACATCTTCATATACAACAAATATTGGAAATGAATTCTCACAACTACTCTAATATACTCATTGTGCTCCTCTAATATCCATGAGTAAATTAAAATTTCAATAAACACTCTTATAAATTGATCAATATATGTTATATATATCCAATGCATCAACCACATGAACAAAATTAGTGTTTTTATAACTGAAAATGGAATTAACATGAATTAAAAATTATTTTAATGGGAAAAAATGAATTCTTTTGAATAATATACTTCACCCTCATCAGATGGTATCTTGACCATAGTTATATCATTAAAATCATAGTATTCTCTTTTAACTATTCAAATAAGTCATAAATTCATGGAAATTGGTATTGATTCTCCATCATTATATGACTAAATAATTTTTAATCGATAAAAAACCTCAAACTCTCATTAAAATCAAAGAATATAATATTGTGGTACTCCATAGTGGTACATTAAGCATTATAAATCCCCTCTATTGTAACTTATAAATTTGAATATATAATTCCTAAACCTCAATAGGTGTTTTCAAATAAGAATTCGTCAATTTAGAAAATAAGTTCGAATATTGATATTCGTCAAATTTTATTTCCCACCACATAACGTATTCTAGAAATATCATTATGGAATTAACTGATAAAATCACATAATACTCTAAAAAATTATTTTGATTTTATTTTATATACCATAAAAAATTATTATTTTTTGTTAAAAAAATACTAGGGTTATGTATGATATAAAACTAATGAACTTTAAATAAAAAAAATAAAAAATAGTTGAAAATTACAAAACAAATAAAACTATAACCAATGAGAAAATAAAAATTACTACCTTATTCTGCCAGAATATACATACAGGTGGTTCTTAGAACCCAATACCGCTACTGTGATCTACAACATCATATAGATCCTTATGTATACCAGATTTTATTAAATCCAAATATTTAACACCACAATATTCTATAGTACGTAATATTTTTTAATGAAATTCAACAGATTATATTGCACGCATCATTGACTTGGCTTTTATTAGACACAAGATTGAGTTTCTACAAAACAACACTTTAGTGTTATAATTATTTAAATGTTAAATTTATAAAATAATCATTCAATATAGTAATATGAATAATAATAAATAATTTTTAAATATTATTTTTAATGATTTCACATAAATAAAACATATATATAATGAAATGTATAAGTTTCGGTAAAATAGTTATAGGTTTAGAAATACTATTTCTTAAAAGAATTATTTTTATAGCCTTTTGTGAACAGTAATAAAATTAATTTTAGAAACTCATATAAGTTTAATTTGGTATAATAGAAGTCATTTTTGTATTCATAAGTTCAAAATTATCTAAGAGTACATTTTTTGTATTTTTCTAAAAAGTTTCAATTTTATGATGAATAGTGAAATTACTAAATTATTGTTTAAAAACCACCTTTTCATTTAAATAATTAATTTATTTGAAATTTATTTTAAATTAAAAAAGGATAAATAATACATATATTAAACCAATGTATGTCATTGGAACCATTTTTATAATAAAATTAGACATAAAATTTTATTAAACTTTTGAACGTCTCTTTTACCAACCTTCTAGCCGCATTTGTGGGATTAACATTAAATGTAATCATATAAAATCTATGAATTGAATTTCTAAAAAATATTCATACATTATTTTAATAAATATGAATTTTTTTTTCTAATATCATTAAAATTACTTTTTTTGAATATCAACTTGTGAATTTTTTTACCACTATTAAAGGTAAAAGGGTAATTAATGGTAAAAATAGTATTATAATAATATAATGTTATCCTAAAACATGTCATATTTTCATTGGAAAGTTATGTTTCGACCAAAATAATCCTTAAGTCAAAAATATGATCCATTTTACACCAATTTTGTTAGATTAGGACATTTATTATATTTTATTTAAAGAAAAGTTAAAAATGTCATATTCAAATTTAAATAAATATATTATTTTTGAAAATGATGTTATATATGTGATATGGTCGACTATAAATAGTCACTGGAAATAGAAAATAATTATATACGTCATAGTAATTTATTTATACTTTTTTGAGATTAAATAACTACCATTAATGATGATACAATAGTGAAACAAAAATTATTTTATTTATAGAAATATCAAATAAATGATATTAAAAATATTAAAATAAATACAAATTGACTTAATTAATGACATAAAAATAGTTTATAGATAACTTATCTATGTTAGTGATATATGGGAAGTATGTTTTCCAGGTTTTCATGTATGTTTGATATTTTTAAAATTTCAAATATTGAATAGTATCAAGATTGATATAAATGGTACGTTAAAATTAATAATATTTTATAAAATGTTATAAAATTCATGAAAATATATAATTCATAGAACTAACTTTTATATTGTTAAATATTTCATAATTGATCCTATTGGGTTTCTTTTATCATTTTATAGTAACTATATTAACCCTATAGTGTAAACATAAAAGTTACCACGGTAAAAGTTAAATTGTTTAACTCAGGATTAAAGTCAAAAGCTAAGGTTAATAGTATGACTTAAGCTTGTATAAAATTCATTGGTTGAGAGTATTTAGACCCATAATCACCTTATAATATAATTAACTCACTTTTTTTTCTATTTTAAATCTAAAATCATTTTATAATAAATTAATAGTTTTGGAGTTTCTAAAAGTTCCCTCACATCTCTTATAAAAGGGAACATCTCCTTATCTTTTAGTCAAATAAATACATATATTATTCTTAGAAAAAACCAGCCAATTTACTATCAAAAATTCCATAAAATTATCTTATTGGACATACATTGTTAATAAGCCTATCCTAAGGAGTCCTTTTGTGAAAATCGAAAGGAGACACTTGAAGAAGAGGTAATTGTTTAACCAATTTAATTCGATTTATATTCTTATTATTAATAATATTCCTATGTTATTTCCATAATAAATTAATAAATTTATCATATAATATATAATGATATGTTTTTATGAATACAGGACAACCATATTCCTCCTTTTACTCATCATACAAAAACAATATCATCATGCGTACGTACGTATGACTTACAGTCTCGATGTTGTGGTGTTAAATGTTTTTCATGTATAATTTTTTTAAATGGGTATGATAATTAATATAATGTATTTAAATAATACATATGAAATAATAATTTTTCTATATAATTCATATTCCATCTAATTCCTTTTCCTTTACCATTACAAAATGGTATCATCGCTCGTGTGTACATACGACCTACCATCTCCACGAGACGATGACGTTCATCCTCAACCATTTAAGAATGATTATATAAATATATATAATTAATAAGTATTAACAATGTTACATAATAATTCTAATATAATAATATATATATATATATTAAAATTTATTTCATTTACTCCCATCCATTTAATATGATAAGAAAATACAGACATCGTTCATGCATACGTATGACTTATCATCTTCATGACCATTGTATTTAATTTCACACACACATATATATATATATATATAATGTATATACAGAATTTATATAATGCATAAATCATGTTTTATATTATTCAATTATTTAAATCATTATCTATGTAATATGATCAAGAATAACAAGTCAAAACACATAGGATAAACTAAGTATTTATTACCCAAAATGTTGCTTTAACTTAGAATTATTAATAAATGAGTAATATAAAGTCATAAATTAATCATATATTATATAATGAATATTATTATGATTCTATTACAAGTTAATAATATTTTTAAAACCACTATACATGATTTTTATACACGTACAAAGAGTATCAGACCTATGGTATGGGTATTTCGTTTCACTTTTAATTTTTGTGAGATATAAGCCTTCACCACCACCTATTTTTTTGTGTGGTTTATGTACTTCCCCAATTATATTTAATATTATTAATACATTTATATTCATAGTATTTAACTATTCACTTTAATTTATCATTCTTAGTATTTTAATGTTTAAAGTGGTATGAGTCGCTTTCAATGTATAGGGAATTAATACTTTCTCCATTTCAATAATCTTGATATTATCATACATATTTATTTATATGTATATAATGGATTATAAAGAGTATTTTATATCTATTTTTAAATTCATTCAATTTTTTCAAAATCAATGTTATTATGGTTTTATGTAAATTATTATTTAACTAAAACATCATTTTAAATGTTTTAATGATATATTATTCTAAATAATTCTTATTAATGTCCATGTTTTCAAAATGGATTTATGGATTTAATTATATGGACATGAATGTTTTAAAATTTCAAATCCTTTTGAAAGCTTCAAAGTGGTATGGGATAATTTTATTCAAAAATTTATTTTTAAATGTATTCTTTTATATGTGCACTGCTTTTAAATAAAATATTTCAAAGAAAAAGATGAATTTGTCTCAAGATATTTTTAATGATCTTAATAGAATATTTTTATTTATGTAAAAATATTTTGTTGGATCTTATTCTTAATTGAGGTTTATCTCTAATGATATTGTTTACCATATTTTATTTAATGGTTTATGATCATTTTTATTGTGGTTGTGCTCATGAGATATCATTCATGGTTAATGGTTAATGTATTCATATTTCGTATACTAGTTTTTAATACAAATGATTATGTTGTTTATATTTCACTATTTTCAATTGAGAAATGTATTGGATTATAAACTGATTGGTGGGGCCCACTATATCCCCTTGATGCATCAGTAGGTCTCATGAGACAAACTGGTGTCTTGGAATAAGGCATTTATTGTATCAGTATGTATGGTCTTGGAACAAGGTCTTGAATGTGTGGTTATGATGTCTGAAATTATGCATTACCTCATTATGAGGTTATTTATAGAAATTATATTTGATTATTTGACTAGTATAATATCCATGTAATTGTTAAAATGGAATTATTTGATTTATTCTTTCCTTATTATGTTCATGTTTATGTTTTAAAGTCCTGTGTTTTAGTTTTATACTTTCTTTAAATGTTTATGCTTATTTAGGAAATATTTTACAGTATTTTTTTAACCATAATAGGAATCTAATCTCACCCCTTTATTATGTTTTATTTTCCCATGATTACTAAAAGTGTTTTATGAATGATATACATGGTTATTATAGGATAATAATGACATTCTCAAAAGATTATCTAGGTTGTATTTTATATTTGAAATTTTAATATAATATTCATGTTTGTAATCAATTTTACATTATTCTAAACTAATCAGTCCTTCAAGTTTTGATTCCTTATAATGATTCCAATGTATTAAAATAATGCACTTACTCCGGACATCTGGTTTCAGGGCATTAGAGTTGGTATTAGAGGATATGTAGAAACAAACTTGAAATAGATTTAGAAAACATAGATTAGGGATCATAAACCTAAGATAGAATTTGAGGATAAGTATATAGAAACGTCCTAAAATTTTGGTAATGTAGAGATTATGTGGGTATTCCAAGAATATACATCCCTATATAGAAACTAAAATTGTACATGGTTCGGGCATAAACGTACCTAGGAGTAATAACTATGACAAGGTGTCCCAACATTGACATGAGTTAACCTGGTATACAACAAAGAGACTTAATGTGCACCTGGTTTGAAACTCCCAAGGGATATGATTAGGATAATCCATATTTTATTTACCTACAATTATAAGGGATTTAAAAAGTAAATATTCACTGAAAGTGAAAAAATATTATGATTCTAGGATTTATGATGCATAAATTAATGTTATGTGCTATACCATATTTAGAGTTATAAAAATTTTATAACATTATAAGATAATCCTGTATATTCCATCTTATAGAAATGGTTCATAGTAGAAGGAATTAGAACTCTATCAATGCACCTAATCCAGAGAGTAATGAGAATAATATCATGAATGGTCTTAAGAAATTTTTTAAGCGAATAGTCTCCCATATATTCACATCATATAAGGAAATAATATCATGTGTTAATAAGATAAGTAATGAATTCTCAGAGTCTTATGGATTTAAAGTGAATCAATAGAAGAGAAGGATTCTAGAGAAACATATGGATAAAAGGAATATGGGAAAGTAGGATTTTTCCCATATCTGATAACTGTGGGAAGAATAAAATTGGTAAATTCTTAAAGGGGATGAGAGTTTTTTAGAAGTGTAAGGAAAAAGGACACTATGTTCATGATTCTAAGTGTAAGAAAAAGGTTTCCAAAGTACAATTCTCCAGCTATAATGAGATGGGAGACAATTAGAATCAATTACCAAATCATCAAAGTAATATACCCCAGATGATGATATTGGATAATGATCAAGTTATGGTACTTCTACATATGAAGAGGAATGATTAATATTCCTATTCAATAATTATGACATTTTAATATTTTATTAGAAATCTATTGGCTATAATAATTATGGATTATATAAGGATTGTATTGTAGTACTTATTTCTAAAGGATTTGGAAGCTTAAGAGTTTTAATTAAGGATTTAAATGTGATAAAATATTTGGTACGTGAAAATAAGAGCTATATTACATTGTTTGTGGAATCTAATGTTAAAGTTGATTTTGGAAATGCAGATACATTTTTGGATGGTGAATTTAGATGGAAGTATTTGGGTTGAGTATTAAGATTGGATTGGGTTAAGATGAACAATGGATATTATTGTTTCAGGATGAAGTATAATTTATTGGATATTATGTTATAACCTTTTTTTAGTAATCATTTAGAGGATGAAGGAAATACTTACGAGCCTTATGATTTATCTAAAGTGCTTGAGGCTTGAAACATTCATTTTAAACTCTAAATTTCAAGTATATGAGATGAAGTGAAAATAGATCTAAGAATAACTAATGGATGATATTATGCTTATGACATGGAATTAAATCAGTCATGTTCTTATCTGAATAGTAAAATTATTCATCAACTATTGCGAAAGGATCCTCAAAACAAAAAATTTCTATCCAAGTAATTTTTCTAATGAATGAAATGGTGCCTTAGATCATCGTAGATTTAATGCTTTGTGATTTCTATGTTTCTTTTAATCATGTTCTATATCACTCTCTATCAGAACATGATGGTTATATTTTTCATTCATGTCCATGTTTTTTTTACATACAACCCTTTTATGTGTTATTTCTACTAAATTTTATACTTCCCTTTCTTTATTTTAAATTAGACATTCTATTAACCCAATTTCCGATGTGGGTTTTCTATAATGGTATTTTATAGAATCACCCTTTTATTTTCAAATTCCAATTTAAAATTGTGAGGATACAATTTATAAAATGAGGGGAGAATGTGACACACCAAGATTTCATAGTACGTTATCTTTTTTCAAAAAATTCAATAGCTTATATTGTACGCAACACTGACTTGGCTTGTGTTAGATGCAAGATTGAGTTTATGCAAAAGAAAACTTTAGAATTATATTTATTTAAGTGTTATATTCTTAACTTATCCATTAAATATAATAATATAAATTATAATAAATAATTTTTAAATGTCATTTATAATATTTTCTCAAAAATAAATCATATTTACAATAAAATGTATAGGTTTTGATAAAATAGTTATATGTTTAAAAATACTATTTTCTTAAAGGAACTACTTTTGATAGCCTTTTGTGACCAATAATAAAATTAATTTTAGATATTCATAGAAATTGAATTTTTTATTATAGAATTCATTTTTGAATTCAGAATATCAAAATATGACTAGGGTGATTTTTTTTATTTTTCTAAAAGGTTTCACTTTTTATAAATAGTGAAATTACTGTATTTTTGTTTAAAACTTGTCTCTTTTCGTTTAAATAATTATTTTATTTTAAATTTATTTTGAAGTTAAAATGGATAAATAATACACATATTAACCCAATTTAGGTCATTATAACTATTTTTATAATAAAATTTGATATAAAAAGTTGTTGAACTTCTGAACGTCTCTTTTACCCACCCTCTAGCCACATTTACAGGAATAACAATAAACATAATTTTCCCGTTTATGTGAATTAAAATTTGAAAAACTAAAACACATGGTTGTAATCAGTATGAAAAATTTGGACTAATAGGATCAAAATATTTTTTTTTGGAGAATAGTAACTTTGAATTTTATTTACCACGATTAAAGGTAAATAATGTAATTAAAGGTAAAAATAAAATTATAATAATATAAAATTACCCCAACACCTTTCCAAATTTTCTTGTATAAGTTTTTTTCAACCAAAATAAAACATAGGTGTAAAAAATGATTCTTTTTATGCCACTTGTGTTAGATTAGGACATTTATTATATTTTATTTAAAAGAGAGCTAGAAATATCATTTTCAAATTTTAATAAATATATCATTTTTTAAAATGAGGTTATATAAGTTACATGGTCATCTATAAATAGTATTTTGAATGATAAAGTAATTATCTACATCATAGTAATTTATTTATAATTTTTTAAAGATTAAACAATTTCCATTAATGATGATACAATAGTGAATCAGAAATTATATTATTAATATAAATATCAATTAAATGATATTAAATATATTAAAATAAATATAATTTGATTAATTATTGTCATCCAAAACATTTATATATAACATATAAATTTTAGGGACATATTGGAAGTATTGGTTTTATGTTATGTTGTTGGTTTGATATTTTAAGAAATTAAAATATTGAATAGTATAAAAATTGATATAAATGACACATTAAAATAAATAATATTTTATTAAATGTTATAAAATTTATAAAAATATATTATTATTTAAAAAAATACTTATAGTGTTAAATATTTCATAAATGATCCAATTTGTTTTACTTTGACATTTTATAGTAACTACATTAACCCTATAGTGGAAAAAGAGAAGTTATCACTTTAAAAGTTAAATTGTTTAACCAAGGATTAAAGCCAAGAGATAAGGTTAATTATATGAAATAAAATTTTCTAAATTTCATTTTTTTTGAGGATATAGAACCATAATCATATTATTCTCTAAATAACTCACTTTGGATATATTTTAATTTGAAAATCATTTTATAATTAACTAATAGTTTTGGAGTTTCAAAAGTGCCCTCACCTATCTTATAAAAGGGAAACTATTATTCTCTTTTATTGACACTTATAAAGCCCTTTGTATCAGCATTAACATTCTTATTTCCTCTCCCAAATTCACTCACTTCATTCTAGAGACCATAATTTGTTAATAAATCAAACATAAGGAGTCCTTCTATGAAAATCAAAAGGAGACACTCGAAGAAGAGGTAATTACTTTACCAATTCAATTCAATTTATTTTATTCTTCTAATTTCTATTCCTATTTTGTTTATATACTAAAGTAATTAATATACAATAAACTATATTTTTAGATGTTTTTACTATTATGGGAAAACTATATTCCTCCATTTACCCATCCCATGAAAAATAATATCACCGTACATGCGTACGTATGACTTACCTTCTCCACATCGTGGTGTAAACTATTTTTCATGAATAAATTATTTATATTTGTATGATTTTGAATATAAAGTATGTAAATAATAAATAGGACATAATATATTTTCTGTATAATTCATATTCTATCCAATTCTTTGCCCTCTACCATTACAGAAAGTATCGTCGCTCATGCGCACGTACGACGTACCGTCACCATGACATGATGAGATTCATCTTATATTACGACCTTTTAAAAATTATTATTAAAATATGTATAATAAATATGTATGAAATTTGTGACATGATAATTCTACTAGAATAAAATATATTTATATATACAGATAGATATTATTTTCTTTCTTCCGTTCAATATGATAAGAAAATGGAAAAATCATTCATGCGTACTTATGGCTTACCAAATCCATGAATGGTGTATTCCATTTCATATATTTATCTATTATATATATTTATATTTTAGATATATATTTCATATATTTTTTATTTAATTAAATCATGATCTATGTAACATGATCAAGAATAACAAGTGAAAACATGTACGATAAACAAAGAAGGTATTACCCGAAATATTGTTTTAACTTAGAATTGTTAATTAATGTGTAATATAAAGTAATAAATGAATCATATATTAAATAATATATATTATTATGATTATGGTACAAGTTAGTAATATATTAAAAACCACTATACACACATTTCAGATATGTACAGAGAATATCAGACCTATGGTAATGGAATTCCATCTCACTTTTCATTTTAGTGAGATATAAGCAGTGATCACCAAATATTTCTTGTGTGTGGTGTATGTAATGAACCTATTATATTTAATATCATGAATACATTTATCTTCATGTTATTTAAGGATTCACTTGTAGATATCGGGCTTATGATTTATATGTTCAACGTGGTGTGGGATGCTTTCAATGTTTAAAGAATTAATCCTTTCTCCATTTCAATATTCTTGATATTGTCATACATATTTATTTATATGTATATAGTGAATTATAGAGATAATTTTATGTCTATTTTTTATTTCATTCAAATTTTTTCAAAATTAATGTTTTTAAGGTTTTATATAAGGTATTATTTAACTAAAACATCATTTTTAATGTTTTAATGATGTATTCTTCTAAATATTTCTCATCGGTGTCCATGTTTTCAAAATGGTTTTAAGGATTTATTTATATAGACATGAATGTTTTAAAATGTTAATACCTTTGAAAAGTTTCAATGTGGTATGTGACACTTTGATTCAAAAACCTATTTTTAAATGTATTCTTTATAAGTGCACGACTTTTGAATAAATGATTTCAAATAAAAAAAGAATTTATCTCAAGATATTTTTAATGATTTCAATAGAGTATTTTCATCTATGTCAAATTATGTTGTTGGATATTATTCTTAATTTTGGTTGATCTCTTATGATATCGTTTACCATATTTTATTGACTAGTTTATGATTAGTTTTATTGTGGATGTGGTAAATAGATACCAATCTTGGTTTATGATTAAAGTATTCATATTTAACATACTAGTTTTTAATAAAAATTATTTTGTTGTTTATGTCTCCAAATTTTCATATGAGGAATTTATTTGACTTAGTAAGTGACTAATGGGGCCTCTTATAGCCCCTAGATGCATTAACAAGTCTCATGAGACAAACTAGTGTCTCAGAATGAGGCCTTGATGGTATGAGAATGTATGGTCCTTGCACAAGTCCCTGACAGTGTGGTTATTATTTCTAGCTTACACATTCCATCATTATAAGGTTATTTATTGATATTACATGTGATTATCTGACTATTAGAATATCCATGTGAAACTTTAAATAGAATTATTTAATTTATTCTTTATAAGGACCTGACCTTAAACATTACTTAATCTTGAGTTAAATCAAGAATTCACATTGAGGATCAGTTCAGGCTTATAGTTTTAGAGAATTAGGCCATAAATATTACATATCAACTTGAATATTACAAAGTATACACTTCTACTATAACCATTTTTTCACAATAATAAAACTCATTAAATAAAACAATAGTTTCTTTCTTGATATAAATCTTATTGAATACTTAATTTACCTTACCCTTCATTATAACTTATGAAAAACATTTCAAAAACATGGGATGAGCCTAAAAAGTTCATCAAGGGTAATAAAATAATTAAAGGAAACATTAACCCATCATTAAATACAAATCAATGAAACCATAATTTTCAATCATAATATACCTTATAAAATCAAAATATTTATGAATAACATATAGAAATCATAAATCATAATGGTAAAATGAGGGATACATAACATACTTAAATTTTAGCTATCTCAGTTAAAGAGGGAGTCACATTTGGAATACCAATAAGAGTATATTCCCTAAATCTATTAGGAGAAACATTCATGTTTACCTCCTTCATGTTACCCAATGCATTGGAGAGCTATCTCGGACTCGCCCACCCTTGGTTTATCACGTAACCACCCATATACGTAAAAAATGCCCAATAACCATAATCCCAACACATAAAACAAGTATATAGAAAAGATAAAATTTCCACATTACAATCACATTATATCAAATCAGGATATTGAAATAAACAATTCTTTATCAAAACATTTTAAAAACCATTTAAAAATTTTAATAAATAGATTTTTGAATCAAAGTGTCCCATACCACATTGGATATTTTAAATGAATTATCATTTTAAAAAATTAATGTCTATATAAATAATTCCTAAAAACCATTTTGAAAACATGGGCATTAATGAGGAATTTTTTGATGAAAAATCTTTAAAACATTTAAAAGTATATTTTAGTTAAATGATTTTTAACAAAATGAGAGACCCTTGAATACAAATAATTGAGGAATAAAATTCAATCAAAACATTATAATATCATGAGAATAGTGGGATTTATGATATTATATTCCAAAGGACAATATATACACTGTATAAAAGTGAATTGGTGCATAACAGCAATGAAGTCTCAATGGAATGTAAATTGAGACGAAATCCCTCATAAAAACTATATCCTTAGATTAAGGATAAATAAATAATATAAAATTTTGTGAAAATTATAAATAAACTGAATATAATAATATTTCTAGTGTAAATAAATAATATTAAATTCACACATGTTCTTTTTAAGACAAAACCAATGACTTGGATGTTTAACTCAATGAATGGAAATTTAGATAAAATTACTCTTATCAACTTCATATCGATGACTTGAGAATTTATCAATGGAGTGATTATGTGTATCAAAGGTATATCCAAAAATTGTGGAGTGGAAATCACAATATAAATAAATAAATAGTGATTCCACACATAATCATAGTATGACATAATTAAGAATTAGAATATTAACCCAAGGAATAGAAATTGGGTTAAAATATCCCCTTACAGATTTGGTAACTTACGAAACATAAAACCCATGAAAGAAGGATAATAATCTGAATATGTAAATACCCATAAATTTAATTATATTACACAATGAATAAAATCTTGTGTAGTATATACACCACAAAAAGGTTATAGTGGCATATATAGAATGAATCTTAGGGGAATAAAAAGTGAGATGAAAATACCATACCACGTTGTAATCAATCGAGTCGTATTAAAAAAACATAATAACCACAAAATGATTCACATAATACCATGAATATAAAGAGGATCATGATAATATATATCAAATGGAATTACAAAATACACCACATGAAATAAATTAGTGGTGAACAATGGAAATATCACGGAATTAAAATTGAGATAAAATACCCCTTACCATGTGTCCAACATGGCATGTTTGTTCCTTGTTCTTCCTGAATAATAAACTGAATTTAATTTCTAATTGCTTAAGAACATTTTTCACGTTTATTTTTATTTTTATATCACTTATTACCATGTTATAAACATTATGCGATCATTTATGTCAATAATGGTCGTTTGGTCGATATTTGGTACTTGACTCAAAAATGGACTTCTTATAATTACATGTTGTACTTATGGTAAATATTACATTATCAATAAAATTATATTCACGATTTATATATCAAATATATCAAATATATCTATTATATATATGTATTTATAATATTATATAACATTTAGAGGTAAGAAATGAAATGTACCATTCATGGAGACAGTAAGTCATACGTACATATGAACAGTACTTTCATTTATATTTCATATTTTAATGGAATTAGAACATAATGATACATAGTAATATTATAATTAAAGTATAATATCATATATAATATCATTAAATTAATCCATTATATATCCCAAATATGGAATTAACAATTCATAAAACTTTGAGGGGGCGGTAGTCCACACTTCCTCAAATTAAATTATCGCGTTTACCTTTAATGGAAACCATAAAGGTATGATATAAATGAATAATATGTAAGAATAAAGAAAACATAAAAATAATATATATTATATATAAATATATTTACATCTTAATGGCCACCATGAGAGGCGGTAGGAGATAATTGAACCATCATCGCTTCGTGAGGCGTCTCTTTTCCATCCACAAAAACAATATATTCTTCACCCATTAGATGGGGGTGTGTGTAAGTTTTGTTAAAACATTTATAATAACAACATACTATTATATTTAGGGTACTGGTGTTGTTATAAAATAAAGTAATAAAAAGCTTTTAGGGGTTCATGATGAAAAATAAAAGAAAATAAGTTAAGATAAAATGTTACCTTTAATTTGGTTAACTCCCTTTGGTTTGAACCAAAAGGACTTCGTGAAGTGACTTATTCCTATAGTAAGGCTTCTAGGTGGAATATAGGTATCTTGAGAGATTATTTGGGAAATTTTTGGACAATCCAAGGGGCTTTAGAGGTTTTAGGAATGATATATAAGTGAGAGATTTTTATAAGGGGTGGGGGGAGGGTCTCTTTAGGAAAGTGTGAAAATATTATTTTATGAAATAATGATATTCGGTTTCTAAAGGTCCAAAACTAATTAAAGTCAAAGATAAGATGACTCATGGTAGATATAAATTAATCAAATAATAATTGGACTTGTTTTTTATGTTATTTTAAAATATATAATCTCATTTATTTAAATCATTTATTAATGAGGGGAATAATATATCATTTTTGTGTCATAAATAATTTAATTTATTTGAAGTCTAAAAATTATAAAAAAAATACCATTATGTATGAAATATTTTTATCTTTAAAATGAATATTTATAGTAAAAACTATAACTTATATAGCCCTATGTAAAAATTAATTTACTAAAAGATATTAGTTTATTTCATTTTTTTTCTTTACTTTAAATTAATTAATATAAAGTGTCATTATCACTCTTAAGTGGCTCAATGGGGTCCCTAAATCGTCCCAAGGATTCCCATGGTCGGTAATGACTCATAAAATAAGTTTAAGACAAGTGTTAAGGTAATTTTTTATTATTATAACAATCTTTTTACCTTGAATTACCCTATTTACCTTTAACTGCGGTAAATAAAAGTCAAAAGTTACTATTCACCAAAAAATTGTTTTCATCTTATTGAACCACATTTATCTAATAATAACAACTATGTGTGATGGATTATAGAAATTAAATTTATAGAAGAGGTAAAATTTCATTTTAATGAAAAACTCAGTTTTTAACTACTGCTAAGTGGTTTCACTATTCATAAAAAATTGATGTTTTTCAGAAAAATCCAAATATTCACCCTAAGATATATTTGGTATTCCAAATTCAAAAATGATATCTATTTTAAAAAATTTAAAACATAGAAGTATCATTTATTAATTTAATATTAATTCTCGTTGTCAAAACAAAAAGTGTGTTTTTAAGAAACAATATCTATCAAAAGATTGATACTTGTTTTTATCAAATTTCAAAGTGAAATTAATTCTAAGGACCACTAATGGATTAAATAGTAAAAATATCATCTAATTACACCTTAAACCCAATTAAAAAGATAATATAACCATTTAAATAAATTAGATTAAAATGAATATTTTAATTAAAATACATTATTTTTCACTATTTATTAAAAAAATGAATTTTATCAGAAAAATACTAAAAAATTACCCAATGTAAATTTTGGTATCCCAATTCTATAGAATAATTTTATTTGGTCAAATAGAATGTATAAAAGTGACCAAAAATATATTTAATGAGGGTTCCCTATCAAAAGACAGTAAATCGACCTTTTAGTGAATATTAGAGTATTTATGGTTAAAATAATATTCTTTTCTTATTTTAAGCCTTTAAATAAATTTAAAAACATTTAACATACATGTATAATCATATTTTAGTCAGTTATGTTCATTATCACCAATGAAACAACTAGGAACTAAATACCATTTAAAATAATAATATTATATTATTAGTGGGCAATGTAAGATTTCAAAGAAACCCATTGTTGTGTATTAGGTACGCCATCAAACATAGTGTCCCATTTAAAGTAAAATTAATATTTAAATCACAAATATAAATAAATATGAAAAATTACATGTTATTTATTTACCTGGGATGTCACATCCTTCCCCCCTTTTGGGAATTGCATCCTCGCAATTTAAAAATTGGGCTTGTAATCTTTATTGAAAGTCCCACATAGAAAAAGAGTCCGTAAAACTATCACTTTAAAATAAAGAAATAGAAGTACAAATGTCACCCAAGATAACCCATACTAGTATTCCATGTAAGAAAACATGGATATGGAAGAGAAAAAAAACCATTATGTTCTGATGGAAAGTGATAGAAAACATGATTAGGAGAAAGTTAACCACCAGAAAATCACAAACTTATGATGTCTTAAATGGTCTTTAATTACCCAATATGGAACGTAATTTTTTTTTTTTACATTCATTTTCCTAATTTTGAGGAATTTATTTACTACATAGAATAAGAACATAAGGAAATATACTTACCTTCAAGTAGACTTTCATACTTTAATAAGTTTCTACTAAGAACTAATCTTTTCTCTAAACAACGAGCATTCAAAAATACTTTGTCACATCAAAATCACAAGAATATTCTTCTAGAGAATCACATAATACAAAAAAGAATAACTATATATTTCCCTTATCTTTAGAAAACAACTAAAACAAAAATGGTTAGAAGAAGATCATATAATACACAAAATTGATAATCCTTTATAAAAAGAAATACTACTATTAATCTTAAAAATTCTACAAAAAGTACCCAAAGTTCAATAAAGACCATTCAATACACAATTGTCCTTAAAATTATTCAAATAATCTAAACTAATATTGAAACCCAAAACATAGAATGATTTAATCACATAGTATTCCACAGTAAATCTTAAAATTTAACTCTAAAAACACAGTCTTCTCTTAAAGTCTCACACTGAAGAATAATTAATCAAATCACATATTTTCAATGGTAGGGTAATCATTTCCAAAAATAACCCAAATATCTATATGCCCACAATAAAAATATATATTTTTCCAAAATAAAATTTCAACCATTACTCCACAAATGTAATCCCATGGTATTCTATTTTTCTTAACAATACAATGTTTCCAAAAGAGAGAACATCTTCCAAAATCACTTTTATCACTTAATCACCAAATCATTTTCTTATACTAAGGATATCCATTTGATAAAACATAATATCCCATATCAACTTATTATTGATCAATAAAATCATTTAACTAAAAATAATAAGTCATACTAACCAGGGACTTCACGTAGTCTAGTGGTAGGTGATAAATCTCAATCACACTTTGGTTGTGGGTTTGATTTCCGTAGATTTGTCTGAAGCGATGGGTTGTCACAAGGTCTACATGTTGTCCTTTTTATAAAACTCAAAGACAACCCTAATATGTTTTAACCTCAATTGTTTCCTTATACCTCTCATTTTCATCCCAACTAATTATGATCTCAATATATTAATTCTAGATGTCTTATATATATTGTCTTTTTTTATTGCACCACCATATGATAAAACAAAATGATCCAAAAAATAAATAACATCAAACATTGATCATGGTGTCCACTTGGTTTCATCGTAATCTTGTTCACATTGGTAGATGGTCCATGCATTGCAACAATGATATATATATCCTTAAAAATCATTTTCTTCCTTCATCCAAATACACCTTGTACAACATAGGTCATATGGGTGTTCACATAAAAACAGTTTTGGAAAATAATCATGTATGACATATAATTTCAAAACATCTGATAAATCATGATTTCTATAAAATAGTCGGACAAAATTTGAGTTGAAAATTCCAATTAATGGTCCATTTAAAATACCATAGGTATGTACTGAGGGACTATATTGTAAAGTAAAATATAAATAAGTTGCACATGGGTCTCTTTATTTAGCACCTTTTTCAAAATCAAAATATTCATTAAAATCTCGTGATAAGGTAAAATATTTGAAAATGCCTGGATAATATTTAACTT
Source organism: Viscum album (assembly GCA_963277665.1). Classification (NCBI taxonomy): domain Eukaryota; kingdom Viridiplantae; phylum Streptophyta; class Magnoliopsida; order Santalales; family Viscaceae; genus Viscum; species Viscum album. Next base: position 1,851,340,367 of record OY728163.1, on the reverse strand, counting down.
TCTTGAAAATATGAGAATATTATGAAAATATGATTTTTTAAATACAACCGATGATCCACGATGATAAATAGGTATATTGGAGGGGTTTGATATCTCAAAAAACATCTCACAAGTGAGTTGTATGCTAGAGAAAGTTTCACAATCATCCGAACATGACTTTTAAATAAATATTGCAAGAATGTCATCAGGAGGAGATAAGAATGTTGTTTATGATCCTCCTCCTTCCATTTGTACCTGACATTCCATGATCTAAAAAAGTTATAAAACAAGGATTTAACTGAAATAATATACATAGGGACAAACTATGTGTCTAACAAAAACTCCTTATCCCTAAAGTCGTCTAAACCGACCTATGATACCAACTATAAGGACCTGACCATAAACATTACTTAATATTGAGTTAAATCAAGAATTCACATTGAAGATATTTTCAGGTTTAGAGTTTTAGAGAATTAGGACATAACTATTTCATATCAACTTGAATATTACAATGTATGCACTTCTACTATAACTAATTTTTCACAACAATAAAACTTTTTAAATAAAAAAAGAGTTATTTTCTTGATATAAATGTTCTTGAATAATTAATTTCTCTTACCCTTCCTTATAACATGTGAAAAACATTTCAAAAACATGGGATGAGAATGAAATGGTCAATAAGGGTTATAAAATAAGGAATGGAAACATTAACCCCCAACAAATACAAATCAATGAAACCATAATTTTCAATCATAACATACCTTCTGAAATCACAATATTTATGAATAACACATAGTAATAATAAATCAAAATGGTAACATGAGGCATCCATATCATACTTAAATTGTAGCTATCACAACTATAGAGGGAGTCACATTTGGAATACCGATCACAGTATAATCCCTAAATATCTTAGGAGAAACATTCACGTTTACCTCCGTCACGTTACGTAATGCATTGGAGAGTTATCTCGGGCTCACCCAACATATGTTTATCATAGAACCACCCATTTACGTAAAAAATTACCAATAACCATAATCATAACACATAACATAGTCATATAAGAAAGATAAAATTTCTATAATCCAATCACATTATATCAAATCATGATATTGCAACAAACATTGATTTATCAAACCATTTTCAAAACCATTTAAAACATTTTATAATGGGTTTTTGAATCAAAGTTTCCCATAACACATTGATGATTTTAAATGAGTTATCATTTTAAAACACTAATTTACACATAAATAATTCCTAAAAACTATTTTTAGAACATGGACATTAATGAGAAATATTTAGAAGAATAAATATTTAAAACATTTAAAACGATATTTTAGTTAATGAGTTTTTAACAAAATGAGAGACACTTGAATAAAATTAATTGAGGAATAGAATTTAATAAAAACATTATAATATCATGATAATAAAGGGATTCAGGATATAATATGCCAAAAGATAGTATATACACCATATAAAAGTGAATTGGTTTTTAATAACAGTGAAGTCTCAATGAAATGTAAATTGAGACGAAATCCCTTATAAAAACTATATCCTTACATTAAAGATACATCCATTACATAATAATGTGTGAAAAATATATATACACTCAAAATAATTGTATATTCAGGGTAAATAAATCATAGTAAATGCACACATGTTCTTTTTACGACAAAAGCAATGACATGGATGTTTAACTCAATGAATGGAAATTGAGTTAAAATTAATCCTATCACGTTCATATCGATGACATGAGGATTTATCAGTAGAGTGATAATGTGTATCAAAAGTATATCCACACAAAGTGGAGTGGAAATTTAAGCATTAATAAATAAATAGTGCTTCCTTTAATAAACTTAGTGTGACATAATTAAGAATTAGAAGATTAACCCAAGGAATGGAAAATTGGTTTTAATATCCCCTTACCGATTTGGTAACTTATGAAACATACAACCCATGAAAGAAGGATCATAAAATGAATATTTAAATACCCATTAATTTAAGTATATTAAAAAATGAATACAATCTTTGGAAGTACATACACCACATAAAGGAAATAGTGGAAAATATATCATGAATATCACAGGAATAAAAAGTGAGATGATAATCCCTTACCATGTTGTAATCAATCGAGTCATATGAACCACACTTAATAACCACCAAATGATTCACATAATAACATGAATATAAATAGGATCATGATAATATATATCAAATATCAGTACACAATAGACCACATGAAATAAATTAGTGGAGAATAATGGAAATATCATGAAATTAAAAGTGAGGTAAGAAACCCCTTACCTTGTATCCGACTTGAATTGTTTGTTCATTGTTCTTTGTGAATAATAATCTAATGTTAGTTTATAATTTCATAATAAAAGTTTTCAAGTTTAATTTTTATTTTTATATCACTTATTACTATGTTATAAACATTATGCAATCTTTAATGTAAATAATGGTCATTGGGTCGATATTTGGTACTTGAGTGAAAAATGGACTTCTTATAATTACAATTTTTCCTTGTGGTCAATAGTCCATTATATACCGAATGATATTCCTGATTTAGATATCATATATATAATTTATATCCTCTATATATATATATATATATCTATTTATAATATTATTATACACTTAGAGGTAAAAAATGAAATGCACTGTTAATGGAGATGGTATGTCGTACATACACATGGACACTACTTACATTTAGATTTTTTATTTTAAGGAAATTATAAGATAATGATACATAGTTATACTATAATTACCGTATAATATAATATATTATACACCCCACATATGTCATTAATGAGTCATATCACTTTGAGGGGGCGGTAGTCCGCACTTCCTCTAATGAAATCATCACATTTACCCATAGTGGAAACCATAATGGTATGATATAAATGAAAAATACAGAAGAATAAATAAAACATTTACATGATATATATCATATATAAATATAGTTCCATCTTAATGGCCACCATGAGAGGCGGTAGGATATAATTGAACAATCATCGCTTCGTGAGGCGTTAGTTTTCCATCCACATAAGTAGTATGTTATTCACCCATAAGTTTGAGGTGTGTATAAGTGTAGTAATAATTCATCTCATAAAAAAAACCTAGTATATTTATGATACTATTTTTGTTATAAAATAAAGGAATAAAAAGAGTTTAGAGGTAGAATAAGTAAAATAAAAGAAAAGAAGTTAAGAGAAATTGTTACCTTTAATTTTGGGTAACTCCCTTTTGTTTAAACCAAAAGGACTTCTTAAAGTGACTTCTGCCGAAGGAAAGGCTTCTAGGTGGAAGAGAGGAATCTTGAGAGAATATTTGGGTAGGGGTTGGACGAGGCAAGGATCTTGAGAGGTGTGAGGAATGAGTTAGATGTTAGGGATTTTTATAAGGGGAGGGAGGGGCTCTTTAGGAACATGTCAAAATATTATTTTATTATATAATGATATTAGGTTTCTAAAGGTCCAAAAACTAATTAAAGTAGAAGATAAGATTACTCATGGTCGAAATAAATTCATCCAATAATATTTTGACTAGTTTTTGATGTTATTTTAAAATTTAGAATCTTATTTATCTAAATCGTTTATTAATGAGGTAAATACGACAACATTATTATGTCCTAAATAATTTAATTTATTTGATGTCTAAAAATTATAAAAAATACCATGATTTAGGAAATATTATTATATTTTCAATGAATATTTATAGTAAAAAAGAGAACTTATATAACCCTGTGTAAAAATTAATTTACTAAAAGATATTTGTTTATGTCATTTTTTTCTTTACCTTGAATTAATTAATCTAAAGTGTCATTAGCACTCTTAAGTGGCTACATGGGGTCCCAAAATCGACCCAAGGATGCCCATGGTCGCACATGACTCATCCAATAAGGTTAAGACAAGAGTTATGGTAATTGTGTATTATTATAACATTCTTTTTACCCTGAATTACCCTATTTATCTTTAACCGCGGTAAATAAAAGTTAACAGTTACTATTCATCAAAAATTAGTTTCATCTTATTGAACCAAATTTTACTTACTGATAACAACCATGTAAGTTGGATTTTTAAAATTCAATTCTCAGAAGTGGTAAATTTTCAATTAAATGAAATAGTTAGTTTTTTAACTACTACTAAGTGGTTTCACTATTCATAAAAAATTGATGTTTTTCAGAAAAATACCGAAAATTCAACCTAAGCTATATTTGGTATTCCAAATTAAAAAATGATGTCTATTTTAAAAAATTAGAAACATAGAAGTTGTATTTACTAATTTAAATTTAATTCCTTTTGTCAAAAAAAAGCGTGTTTTTAATAAACAATACCTATTAAAAGATTGACACTTGTTTATGTCCAATTTCAAAGTGAAATTAATTACAATGAACACTACTGGATTAAATGGTAAAAATATAATCTAATTAAACTTTAAAACCTATTAAAAAGATAACATATCCATATAAATATATTATATTAAAAAGTAGATTTGAATTAAAATACAACATTTTCACTATTCATTAAAAATGAATTTTATCATAAAAATACCAAAAAATCAACCAAAGTAAATTTTGGTGTCCCGATTATAAAGAATAATTGTCTCTGGTCATATAGAACATATAAAAGTGACCAAAAATATATTTAATGAGGGGTTTTCATCAAAAGGCAGTAAATTGACATTTTAGTGAATATTAAAGTATTTATTGTTAAAATAGAATTATTTTCTTATTTTAAGCCTCTAAATAAATGTAAAAACATTTAACGAACATGTATAAACATGTTTTAGTTTGTTGTGTTCATTCCCACCAATAAAATGGTTAGGTGTTAACTACCATTTAAAATAATAATATTATATTTTTATTGTGCAATGTTAGATTTCAAGGAAACTCATGGTTGCGTATCAAGTATGCCATCAAACATAGAGTCCCATTTAATGTAAAATTAATATTTAATTAAAAAATATTAATAAATACTAAAAATTTCATGTTCTTTATTTACCTGGGATGTTACGTTCTTTCAATATTATGTTCATGTTTTTGATTTAAAGGCTTTTGTTTCTATTTTAGACATGCCTTAAATGATTATACTTATTTATGAAAGGTTATGATGTATAGTTTAACCATAGTGACCATCTAAGCTCACCTATTTTGTTTTCTATTTTCCTATGATGCCATGAAGTGTTTTATGATTGATATGAAGGGTTAATCTATGAGAATAATGGCGGCCTGAAAGAATTGTCTATGTTGTATTTTATGTTTGAAAATTTAATGTAAATTTAATTTTTGTAATATATTTTCCAAGACATCTAAACTGATCGGTCCTTCAATATTTGATTCCTTATAATATACTAGCTCTAGGTATTTGGGGTCAGGGTATGGCACAATATACATCGTCACCCCTAGTGGATCTCTCTTGAATAGTTTTCTCCATCCATCTCTATAACAATGAATTATCATGTTGGAAATGACCATTCATTATGTTGGGTGAAATAGTTATCATCTTGCAGGACCAATAATGTCAGGTGGAATGATGCGTGCTTTGCAGATTTAAATCTTTGGGTAGAATGGCACTAGTAATTTCAATCTAAATTACTGGTTACAATAAGACATGCCTTGTAGACCGAAATGGATTAGAAGAACATCATCTATCAATTGGAGCCAGTAATTCTAGGTGGAGCACTACTCATCTTAAACCTTATATACCTACGATGGTCATGTATAATTGTGCCATCTTTGTTAACTGAAAGGGTTGGGTGTAATTTCGTCCATCTTTTTAGTGAAAGAAGGTTAGGTTTAATGAAATGCAGAACCAAATGGTCAGTTAAAGGACACCCATAATAGAAATCCCAAATGGATAGGTGGAATAGTGAATGTATTTCATACTAAAATGGTTGGATATAATGTTACCCATCTAGAAAAACCATAAATTAAGGGTGGAATGATAACCATATTATAGACATAATATAAGATCCCATATTTATTTTTGTATGTCCCTCATTGTGTTTTTCATTTGACCCTTATTGTTCATGACCTGTTTGGAGATGGAGAGCCCTCGTTGTGTTAAATGACTTAATGTTCATGGATGATTTTTTTTGAATTAATGGAGTCTGAATAAATGGGTCATGTGTTACCATGAGTTATTGGTATATTGAGAATCCATAATAGGGGTCTGGTTGTTTATTTGAGAAATAGCATGAACAACCATATTTAAAACATTTACATGTCGTGTAAGTGCATTACATATCATGTAATTCTTGGGAGAATTTTAGTATTTTCAGTCGAGGTGATGGGGTTTTCATCATATCTCATTAATAAAATTTGTGTGATATGTAACTATATTACACGTTGTGTAATTCCCCAACATGATCTTTCCATGTATTTCATGTGGATGGCTTTTCCTTTCATCTCACTGTAGTATTATCCTCTTGACCATAGTGTATACTCTATGTAATTTTGGAGTTCCAACCAACCTAAAAAATATTCCAATAATGTAATCAATAACTAGTAAGGGGGTTTTGTTAGGTTTTTAAATCCTCTCCCTTGGTTCTTCAAACATTTCAGTGAAATTCTTTGACCATTTATGTTGTTGATTCTTTATCATGATCATTTTTTATCTAGGATCCTCTTGGTGATCATTTGCACCTTCTTCCTCATGGGATTTTTCCATTGGAAGTGTTATGGTCTTCCTTGGTTAAAGGTCCGGGATCTAAATCTTAACCCTATTGTTTGATAAATTTCCCAGTATATGAAATATTGTTATTTCACCAATGTATTGTGTGTCTGAATTATTTAAATAATGAAAGGGGTTATTCCATAGAGTCTTTTGGCTTAAATTTTTATTTCAATTCTCTTAGGGCCACCCATTGGGTGTGAAAACCTTGAACATAATTTAATTTTATAATGGCCCAAATCATGTTTATAATGACATGATACCTTTGGTGATTTCTTGATATATAATCCATGTGTTATGGATTATTGCTTATTGATTTCATTTTTGGTCAATTGTGATAAAAATGAAAGAGGTAATTTAAAGAAAAATGGTAATTTACATAATTTACCATTATGGATTATGATTTGATACTTTGATATCCATAATGTCAGTACATGTTTTATTATCCTTGTTGAAATGATTATATATCAGGCATGACCATGACACATGCACACTTATATTCTGTAATACCTTTTTTTAAGGGTGGGGCCGAAGCCTTATTTATTATTAAATCAAACCAATAGGTTCTTTAACTAGGTATATGGAGACCCATTACATATCCTGAAGGACTAGTGGGAATTTAGCCCATTACATAGACCGTAGGCCCATTTTTTTGGCCCAAGGCCCATTATGTGAATAGTATTACTACAGTACCTGCCTACTACAGTACCACACAGTACCCAACATGTAGATGAAGAAGTTTTTTGTTCTATTTTATTAAATATTTAATTAATTAATATTCATTTCCATCACTTTATTTTATACACTACTTATCAGAATGTTTTTTAGACATACTGGTGTCAACCTACTAAGTTATAATAACACCATATTCAACTCACTGTTTGGTACCTAATTTGATTATGTGGATGCAGGTTTGTAAAGGAAAAGTGACATTTCTGTTTATTATTATTGGTGGATGGGTTGTAGTCTGCATATGGGACTGATGTGGGGTTTGGGACTGGGGACTATTGAGTAATTGTTTTAGTCTTCTAGTCTTTTAATTTTGGTTATATTTTGTAAATTATTGAATTAATTAATACACATTTCCATCACTTTATTTTATACACTACTTATCATACTATTTTTTAGACATCGTGGTGTTGACCCATTGAGTTAAACTCACACCATATTTAGCTCACAGTTTGGTACCTGAGTGGATTATGTGGATTCAAGTTTCTAATTTGAAAATGACTTTTCTGTAGATTATTATTATAAGATGGGATGCAGTTGGGATATGGGAATGATGTGGGATTTTTTATTGGGGACAATTGAGTCTTTGTTTCAGTTTTCTATTATTTTACTTTTATGATTTTTATTAGGATATTTGGTCTCATTCCATCACATCATTTATATAATACTTTTAGTTTTCTTCTGATTATTCAGTTGGGTTTTATAGTTGGTTTATGTGGTATTATATTGTTCCATTATTTTCTTACTCTGATAATTATTTATTGTTATTGGATATTTTCAACTACAATTTTAACTCTAAATCTAGTGGGTATAGTCTCCCCACTATACTTATCAAACCCTCTCTACTAAACCATAGACTATTGAATATGGGGAGGTTCCCTTGAGGTATCAAAACAAGCACTTTATAGAAATGTGAGAGAGTTCCTAACCAAGGGATGTTAAAAAGTGGTTTTAGAGTACACTAGGTTTCTATTCTATTTATTTACTATTTGGGGAATGTTAGAAAGGATAATAGGATGTGTCATGACTTGGTAATGAGATTGTGCATGTGAGTAACTAACCCATGTATGGGGGGATATACGAGTACCCAAGGATGGGATTGATAATTTTACTATTTTCTTATTTTAATTGATTTTATTTAACCTTGGACGATTCCCATGCTGTGTGAGGTTATTGTTTTAAGGTGTTATTGGTTATTTAGATATATTAACATGTCCTGGTATGGGGAGAGTTGAGTATGTGTGCATAATAATAGTCAAATAGGGATATATGGACATGCATTATTCATAATAGATGAATACTTATTTTTTTGTGATATATAGTTGCCCATTGAGATATGATATGAGATATCTATTTTAACTAATAATTCATATTAATTGACATGTCATGCTAAAACACTTGTAATCTCAATTTAGTGACACCATGAGTCAGTGGTTCTCAATTGTGGTCACCTATTGAGGTTTTCCTTATCATTACCCAATTCTCTATGGTGTGTGTTTGTATTATAGATAAAATTCCTCCTCTTTATCTTCTATATGACTATTAGGAGAGTTGTAATTAGAAATATTTTCATTTATATGAACTATAGATTCATATTGTTCCTAATGATCACATGGATGTTTAGCTTCATGATAGTTTAGGTCATGTGATCCATGGAAAGGGAGAATATTTGTACCATTACTTCAATGTCTAAGTTGAAAGTAGAGTTTCAGCTGACACATTCCCCTATTTTTACTGGATAAAGAGGACCCTGTGAGGCCATGATCTTGATTGATTATGTCCAAATGATATTTTACCATCTGGGGACACCTGGAAATAGGAGGGTAAAGCTTGATGCATTTTTAATTATTGGACATGCCAAGAATTGGTGGGATATTTTAAAGGAAGTTGTTCCGCATGATGAGCTATCTTAAAAGGTCTTCAAGAAAATATTCATTATCTATTTCTATCCCAATATTTTGATGGATGAAAAATATCATGAGTTTATGAATCATACAAAGGATGACATACGAGTGCTAGACTATATAGGACATTTCACCGACCTACAATGCATTGTGTCATCTTTGGTAGAAGATGAGATCTCCAAGGTGAGACATTTTCTGGATGGTATTTCTTATGAGATAGGTCATAGGTAAATGTTTTTCCTTTTATAAGTTTATGAGGGTGTGATAACCCATTCACACATCATGGAAGGGAATCTGAGTGTGTCCCTAAGCATCAACTATGCTATTTTGTCATGGAGAAATGAGAGAGATTATTTCAGCAACAAGAAGGCATGATATGATAGTTTTTACTATGAATGTAATGGTAATAGAATTCAGGGTAGTGGAAATCCTTCTTAGGACCATGTTTTTTTGTAGTCATATTACTATGGAATGTTTGGACATAAGTTCCCACAAAGTCCTTATCCCATAGTTGATAGTCATATCTATGAAAGTTTGTGTCATATTTAAGGGTTCTGTGGAAATTTTCCATAGTCGACTAGTTGTAGGGAATCATGATAGGTTCTTGAGTCAAAAAGGGGCTCAACTACCCCTAAAGATGCTGTTTGGTAGTGTTCCATTGGAATTTCAGGATGAGGCATGTGACACAGTACCCTAGTGGAGGAGCATAAATACCAGGCTGGGGAAATAGATTAGGGTAGTGAGACTGGATCCCAGGGTAGATGGAAAAGTCTAATTCCTATTACGAGGACTACTCTGGCTACCATGGATGCAAGACCATCTACCATCAAAGGTACAATTATTGTATCATCTACCATATCTTGTGTTATATTTTATACAGTAACATCACATTCCTTTCTCTATTGATTTTTTTCAGATGGTTTGGTCATGGATGTGGAAATATTGGATGGTGATTTATCCATTAACACACCATTGGTAGTGTGTTTAGAAAATATCAAACACTGTAAGGAATTTTCTCTAGAGATTAGAGGAAACTATTTATTTTGGGGATCATTCATGTTATAAATGAAAAGATTCAACTCTGTTCATATTATGGATTGGTTAGTTTAATACCAGACTCATATTGACTATTATCAGAGTTGAGTTACATTCATATCTCTATAAAGAGGCTTCTTGCTTCACTAGGGTGAGTGGGATCTTCAACATGGTCAATAAATACCAATTCAATGTTGATTAGATTGTATCACAACTCAGATGGTCAGTCTTTCTCCAGAAGATGGTGGAATATAGCAAGATTATTTTTTTAGTGGAAGATTGTATTTATTGTGTTTTAATGAATTACTTATATGGCTTACCACAAGAGAAAGAGATCGAGATCACAATCAATTTGGTGTCGAGAGCAGAACCACTTTCTATCCTGCCTTATAGAATGGCTCCAGCAGAGCTTCAGGTTTGAAATATCCAATAGTAGATCTATAATCTAAAGGATTAATATGGCCTAGTACATCTCCTTGGGTTTCTCTAGTTCTCTTCTCCAAGAAGTCTTATGGGTCTTTATACTTATATGTGGATTATCATATGTTGAACCAGATGATGGTCAAGAACTGGTATCCTTTTCAATGCATTGATGATCTTTTTGATTATATGAGAGGTGATAATATCATATCTAAGAACAATTTGAGAAATGGTTACCACCATTTAAGGGTGATACCAATTGACATTCCACATATTTATTTTATAAGAACGTATGGTTTGTATGAGTATTTTGCGATGTCATTTAGTTTGAAAAATGCACCATTGGTATTCATGGCCTTGATGAATCATATTTATCATAAATTCTAGATTGAATTGTTGTGTTTTTTGTCAATTATATCTTAGTGTACTACCAGTTAGTAGAAGATCATCGTCAACATCTTGACATCATCTTGAGTAAATTGAGAGAGAATCTACTTTACACCAAGATAACCAAATATAGTTTATGGATTAATAAATTTCACTTAATGGGCCACGTCATTTATAGACAATGATTTTCTATGGATATGGAGAAAGTTACTATTGTGATATGTTCGAAACAACCCAAGGGAATATTCAAGATTTAGAGATTTCTATTTTTAACTAGTTATTATCGATTATTTATCCATGATTTCTCTAATTTGGTAGCACCAATGTTTGGGCTGACCAAGAAAGGGGTGAAGTTTGTTTGGTCTAATGCTTGCTAGATGTATTTTTTGGAGATAAAAGGATGACTGACCTTAACACCTATCCTCACTTTTCCTATTATGGGTAAATAATATACTATGTACTATGAAACATCTAGTGTTATACTCAGATATGTTTTGATACAGGAGGATCAAGTGATTTTTTATGACCACAGGCAGTAAAAACCACATTAGATGAATTAACCTACTCATTATACAGAGTTAGCAACATCAGTAGATGACTTGAGATATTGGAGACACAATCTTATAGGTGGGAGTTCTATGGTATACACAGACCACAAAATCCTCAGGTACATATTTTCTCAGTGAGACCTGAACCTTCAGCAGATGATGTGGGTCAAGTATCTACCGTATTTTTACTTCGAGTTTTCTTGTGCACAAGGAAATGGAAATGTCATTTCATATGTATTGAGTTGAAATATACATACATAGGTAGTATTTGAGTCATTTTATGAGTGAAAAAAAGAATATATCTCTTTGTAGTCAAGAATCTATATATTCAAGAGTCTCAAGGATGATTATCTCTAAATATAAAATCTATTATACTCATGCTCGTAGACTGGATCTAGACTGGGAAATTATCTAATTCAGAGTTATAGTTCTAAAAGAAATCTGATATGGTGGTGATAAACCATCTAGATGTTCTCTTGGCAGTGGATATTCCCTTCTTTTCTATGTATGGGTATGGGTTCCTATTGGTATATGAAAAAAATTTATGAGGGAGTTTCATGCTTCTAGAATGACGGTATATCCTGTTTTGAACCTAATACATCTTGATCTCCATATAATTTACTAATGTTTATGAATAAAGGATGTGTCAGGCTTCATGTCTAGGTGCTTCACTTGTAAGTAGGTTAAAACCAGACATTAGAGGCCGATTGATCTTTTGAATCCTTTTCCCATTCCTAAGTGGAAATGAGATGATTTCAATATTAATTTTGTGATAGTATTACCTAGGACAAACCATAATAATGTTGTTTTGTGGGAAATTTTGGATCAACTGGCTAAGGTAGAACACTTCTTACCTATCAATGAGACCCTCGTAGTTGATGATCCATTCATTCTATATGTGCATGAGGTAGTTTGTTTTCATGGCGTTCTAAGGAGTATGATTTATCATATATATCCTCACTTAACATCCTGTTTCTAAAATGGTCTTATAAAGTACCTATAATCACATATTATTTTGAGAATAACTTATTATCCTTAGGATGATGTTGAATCTGAGTAAATTATTTAGGTTTTGGAGGATATGTTATGAGCCTGTGTTTTGAATTTTAGTGGTTCATCAGAGAAACATATTGAACTATTGGTATTTTCTTATAATAATATCCTCTATTAATCCATCCAAATGGAACCCTTCATCGATTTGTATGGAAGGTCATGTCATTCAAATATCTTTTGGATGGAATTACTTGAGTTAGTTCTTGTTGGGACTAGTCTCATCTAAGATACATCTGAGAATGTTGAGTTGATCAGGAAATGGATGGGGACTATATAGAGCCTAAAGAAATATTATGCTAACCATCGGAGATGACCTTCATATTTTAGGTTGGTCATCATGTTTCCCTTCATTTTTCACCTAGATTAGGGAAATGTCGTATCAATAAACAATGAAAACTAGTGCCTAGGTTTTTCTAGTGATTTGAGATAGTGGAAACGGTCGGCCTAGGGGCATTCCATTTTTCATTCCATAGTGCTACAATTCTATTAAATTCATGTTCCACGTGTCAAAACTTCATATGTACTGTTCATAACCCTCTCATGTGATATATGTGAAAAACTTTGAGAGTTTTTTTGATGCGTTCTTTGAGGATCACATGATATGGGTTATGGAACATAGTTATAATTATATCTGGGGTAAGACGTTACCATTGGTTCAAGTTTAGTGGAAGCTTGGCTGAGTTCAAGAGGTGACCATAGAGAGGGAGTCTGATATGCAAAAAAAGGGGGAACACTTATTCACCAAGACCCCATGGAAGTTATTGGATAAGCTCAGGGAAAATATGTTATATTCTGGGGTAATTTTAAGATATTTTCTTTTTTAGGTACATCCCCATTAGATTTTTCCATGTGAGCCTTATTTTCCATGTCTTTTTCTGAGAAAGGGATCCTTTTTAGGTAAAATCACTTAAAATTCAGGGATGTATATATGATGGAATTAATGGAGTCTAGATTAATGTTTCATGTGTTACAAAGGGTTCTTGGTAAGTTGAGAAGCCTCAAAGGGGGTCCATGTTGTTTAATAGTGAGATGGGATGAAAAATCATATGCAGAACATTTACACATTGTGTAACTGGATTACAAATCATGTAATGTTTGGGAGAATTTTAATATTTTCATTCAAAGAGATGGGGGGTTTTTAGAATATCCCATTCAAATGATTTATATGATTTGTAACTATAATTCACACATTATAATTACACAAACTTCTATTTTATTGAATATTGTGTCACAGATGTAGTCTTTTATCACACCAAAATCTTATCCTATTGACCCTAGGGAATCCTCCATGCAATTTTGGAGTTCCAACCTACCTTCTAGATATTCCAATAACATGATTAATGCCTAGTAAATGTTTTTGGTTAGGTTTTTCAATTATCTCCCTAAGTTCTCCAATCATTGTGGTGAAATACCTTATCAGTGTGCATTTTTTAGTTTGATCTTGATCATTTTTGATCTTGATTAGTTTTGATCTTGATCAGTTTTGATCTTGATCAGTTTTGATCTTGATTAGTTTTCATCTAGGATCCTTCGATAATAATCTACACCTTCTTCTTCATTGGGTTTTTTCATTTTAAGCATTGATTTCTTCACCGATGAAAGGTAGGGGGTCTAAATCTTAACTATATGGTTTTATAAATTTACAAGAATATATAGTATTGTAATTTTACCAATATAACATGCATAGGAATTAATTAAATAATGAATGGGTTTATTCTTTACATTCCATTGGCGTCAATTAGTTTTTGAGTTAGATTTTCGATACCCATTGGGTGAGTAATCATTTAACATAATTGAATTGGATAATGGCCTAATGATTGTTTATAATGACATGAATCCTTAGGTGATTGATTTCTATAGAATCCATATGCTGTAGATTACTATTTATCTATTCGACTATTGAACAATTTTGAAAAAAAATGAAATGGTAATTCCGAAAAAATTGTAATTATCATAATTAACCATGAGACTAATGATGTGATATTTTGATATCAACATTCTTAGTACATGTTTTATGATCCTTATTGAAGTGATTATAAATCATACGTGGACTAGGAACATGAACACTTATATGCTGTAATGATTATATTGAGCAGGTTGGGCCTAGTCACATGATGTAATACTTATAGGGAATTGAACCGAATGCTGTAATTCTTATATTGAGAGGGCTTGTCCCAGTCCCATGTTGTAATGCTTATAAGGATTATAATGAGATTTTTTAATTATTATAGTTCTCTAACTTAGATTAATTTTATTATGCTGTGTTTATGGTTATGGTTTTCATGGTTGTGAGACATGCTCAGAGATATTCATGTATATTGTCAAAGTAAGTTATTTCCACATGGTTTTATAACTCTGGTTGTCATGGTTGCGAGACAGTATTAGAGATATTCAAGCATGGATACGAAGTCGGTTTTTGTGGTATTTTTTAATTGTAGAATTAATAAACACAATTTTCCATCATATTATTTCATACACTAATTATAAAACAATTTTGTTTATAAGAAGTGGTGTCTCCCTACCTAGTTATATTCAAAACCTTTTTAGGCTGTCGTTCAGTACCCGTATAGATTACTTGATAATGTTTTGGACAAGGTAAAGGGACCTTGCTGTTGATTATCTTTTCTATATGGGATAGAGTTATAAGATGGGACCAACATGGGGTTCAAGGACAGAAAATGGTTTGAATTTAATTGAGTCTAATAGTATTTTAATATATATATTTTCTAGCATGGAATTTTTCGCATTCCATCACATCATTAGTTTATTCTTTTAGAATTATTTAGATTTTTTAATCGTCGTTTATTTTTGGTTTCCACTTGATTATATTGTTTTCATTATTTCCACACTCTCATGTTTAGTTAATTTTATTGGATATTTTCCACTTTAATGTAATATATGAATTCAAGGAGTATATTCTCTAAACTATACTTATCACACCCAGGATTCTAGTTGGAATCCTATGGCATATGGGGATCCATTCTTGAGGTCTCATAACCAAACATTCCTGGCCCTATAGGAGAGTTTGGATTGGGGGATGTTACACATAATAATGTCAAGTGAACCATCAGACATTTTATAGACCAAATAATGTTGTTTGGAATGATGCAAAGCATACAGATTCAATAAGATATGGTCTGAGTGAAGATAACTATAGTGTATAGTATAAAATAAGTATTTATTTATCTAGTGTGGTGGGATTCTAAAGAATAATAATAGTGATTCAGTTTATGGGTGAATGGGGTGGAATTTTAGGGAAAAGTGATGCATCGAGATGTGGTGGCCCATAATTAGGAGAAACAAATTCTTGAGATATTCTAGATATAGGGATGAGGAAGAGTGTAGAAATCAGTAAAATTTATGAGTGGTGGATTGAGGCATGTGTATAATAAGGGACTATTGTTATGGAATATGGACAAGGAGTGATATAACAAGAGGGGAATTATCACACCAATTTTTCTTCATAGGGGGTCGTCACCTCCCTTTGGGGGAACTCTTTTAGGGTTCTCTCATTTAGTATGATATAATTTTTAGAGGGATAACAAACAAAATCATGGTCTCCTTCAATATAAATCAATACAAGCTTCCACATAATGAATCTAATCCACGCTAAACATGAGATCGTAGGGTTTCATATGCAATAATATTAGAGCCTACATTTAATGGTTTCTTCCTATCAAATTCTTATCCTTAGGAATCACTTTTAGTAACTCAGATAGTCCCCCACAGAGCTTGAAGAGGGATCTCTTTGTCTATATATGCTCCTATATCAAGGATATGAGTAAACATTTAATGATAAGGTACATAATTTAATAATTTAATTAAAAATATTAAAAATATATAGACTGTACCTTACATCATATCAGGTCCTCCTAGCTTATAAAATATGACTACATGGGGTTGACTATCAATAATTCCTATACCACATTATTCTACATGTCTTCCTCCATCTCACCCTTAACCCATAATCGATCCCAAAGGACAAGGTAATCTTGCCTTTAACAACAACACCCTTCATTGGTGGTCTATTAGGTTATTAATGTTGTGATAGTAGAAATAGTGATGGTAGATATTCCATTTGATGTGGGGCCCATAACCTAGTAAACTACACTTTGGTATATACTAGAAACCCTAATATGATGGGAAAATAAACTATAGATTTCATCTACCTCCAAATAAATAAAATACCACATCGATGTTCAAACTCGAGGATTGTAAACTATGACGTAATATCTATTTTTTAATTATTTATTAAATATGGAGAATAACCTGCATTCATTTTATAATGATTGATTATCATGGAAAAGAGGAAATTAATTATATGATTTTTTATCAATCAGAGGTAAATTTTATTCAAAGGTAATTATCATTGTATTTTTTTTATAAATTTAATAGAGAATATATTTAATAATATTTATAGAAAAAATAATTATAAACATAAATAATTTTTTGGTGAAAAATAATGTTAGATAGTTTAGTGATTGGTTCTGCATTTTGAGCTATAGTGGTCTATTATGGAAAAATTAATAAAGGATTATGAATGTATAAAAGTTAGGTAGAGGGAGTGAGAGAGAAATTATTATTATATTTTTTATCATGGATTTTTTATGAGGTATTTTTAAATATCAAATTAGTAATATAGGGAGGATGTGATTTTAAATATGCAATCAAACCAATCTATATTGATAGAAATACTGAATGAAATTTTTTTTTCATGAAAATGGATGAGGAGAATCAAAATACGAGCTCAAGGAGGTATAAATTAGTGGAGTCCAAGAGAAACCATAGCAACAATAATTTTAAAATTTGGGGGAATAGAGTCTAAATATGAAAAAGTAATAAGGGTTATTGATTCATCCCATTTTGTGGCAAGGTAATCTTTCACGTTTTTCCCTCATGAAAAGTATATTGAATGATAAAATCTCCTTGTCTCTCTAGAATTTCCATTTTATTGTTTATTTTTTTGATTTGTGAGTAGTGGTTAGATAATATAAAAGAAACATGAAGTTACATGATGTATAATGCTCAAAATATTTTATATGAATTTTTTAAAGTCTTTGGAAAAGTGTCAAAGTATAAAAATTATTATTTTTTATGTAGTCATATTTGATTAGTTAAAATAAATATTTATATTGAAAACGTTAATTTAAACCTCTATAAATTATTCTTCTATATCATAAACAGTAATTTACAAGGGATTAATTTGATGTTGTGTGTGGTTCATGCCTCTCACAGTGGTTCCTGTACTCTAAAGTAGTGACTTACATGAGGTTTAGTCAAGAATAACCTGAACTTTGAAAATTCAAAACAAGTTATCTACCGCATGTCCTGAGAAACATCTTTAAACGAATGATTGGTTATTTTTTTAAGAATGGAGATTTATTTACAAATATTTATAATAGTGATTGGTGTTTTATCATTTTATGATCATCATATTGATAACTTATGGTGGTTTTGAGGAAGAAAATCTTGGTCTAATCCATTATTATATTGGGATAGTACTTATATAGATTATTGATATATTTTTATAAGATAAATATTTAATTGTATTATTTATAAAATAATTATCAATGGTTTTAAAATATTTTTTTTAAAATCTCAAAGTTTAGGAAAATGTAGATTTTGAAATCCATCATAACATGTATGAAATTATGGGTTTTGATAAAACATCATTAAATAATTTAAATTGATTAATGTTATAAATGATTTCAAATATTTAGAGGGGTTTAGGATTTAAATTTAATGATTTTTTGGGAAGGTGTTTTCACAAAAAATACTTGTGGCTTTATGAAAAAAAGTAAAATTGATTTTAATTTTTTTCATAAAAAGAGTGATTATATTCATAGTCTATAATGATTTTTGAATGAAATTATTTTGATATTTAAAAGATAATGTTTTATTATAAGGTTTGAATCATGTATGGTCTCATGATTATCAATAGGTTTAAAACATATAAATCCTCTCATGGGGGTTGAGTTATGTAAAACAAAGGAGGTCAAAACATGAAAAATCACATGTGTTAGTATGATGGTGAAGTTATGTTAAACCAAGAATTTATGGCGTATGTATTATAATATTTTTATGTAATTACTAAATTAATAACCTTTGGATATATTATGTCATTTTATTATTTTAAAATATAAGGGTAATGAATTTTCCAACTATTACAATATGATTAAACTAAAATATGTTTATTTTTTATTGAATATTTCTCTACTTCTTGATAAAATAAATAGTTGTTTCTCACCGAATTTTTGATAAACTATATTTTTATAAAAAGAATTAATCCTTTAATTGAAATTTCATATTTTCATTTCTCATATAGAGTATTATATTAGAGTCTTCGGATAAAGATGACTTATTTTACAGTCATCCTCAATACTTTCACCTAGGTTGACATGTAAATTTCATTGAATGTGATACATGGAAAAGGAAGAAAATATTATTCATCATTAATGGGACATAAATCCATATGAGAGATATTAATAAAGTATTTTTTTTACATGGTCTTGAGTTAATGGTTTTATTTATCGACAGAATATCTTTATTTAAACTCTTGAATTTTTTTTTCATAAAAGTATTTCCTTCATACTACATGTTTTAATTGATATTTAATAAAAGTAGTTTTTTATCCATATATATTTATATTTATATTTTGGGTTATATATTTGAGAAAAAAAATCCACTCTCTAATGGTTTATTTTATCCCTCTTCACTAGTTTCAAGCCTTTGGTGATTGGGAAGCACACTTGTGGCCATTTGGTGGTGTAGATCGAGTCACAGAACTTGGTTACTATAGTTAGGTTATCAAAAAATTCTATTAGAGGATGATTTTATTGAATCTTGATTGTTTTGGAAAATAGGATGGTTATGACTTATGTTTTACCCATAAAGAGACAAAATATTCCATTTTATGGTGAAACTCAAGTTACTATAATGTCCATGTAGAATAGAGGTTGAAAAAAACTTTTATGATGTTGTGATAATTATATTACAATGATTGGTTAAGTTGGGATTGTTTCCAGGAATCATTATAAACATTATATTACTACATCACAAGAGAAGAGTTTTCCAAATTAATTTTTTAAAATTTATTTCCAATTATATGATAATTGATAATTTTTAAAAGTTTCTAAAAAATATTTAGGAAAATATTTTTGATTAATTATTTTTCTTGTTTAATTTTTTCAAAGTAATATTAAGATCCACCTATATGTATCTTAAATTGAATTTATGGATTATTTATTTTAATGGAATTATTTTAAGACTATATAAATAAAATCACCAAGTTTAATTATGGTTGTAGAAGGATATGAAATAGTGAAAATTTAACCTATATATCCTTAACTTTAAACTTTTAATATAAAATATAGTTAATAAATCAGTTGAGAATCCCATTAGATAAAATAAAGTATTTGATCTACAATTTCACAAATAATAATGACTTTTTCAATGACAAAAAATTCTTTATAAACTCAAGGGTGGCTCGTGGTCACTTGAGGCTTACAACTAGCATTGGGGATTTCTCAGTATCACTTATGGAAAAATTTACCATTAAATAATCCATCATAATAAATACATTAAAGTACAAGAATCTAATAATATAATAAATATAAATAACAAGTGACATCGACAATAAAATCAAAAATAGAATCCAATAAATATAAAAATAATGTGTGCATTTATACATGGAATAAAATAAAACCCATATATCATGGGAGAACTAATACTACTAAAAAAACCCAAAACGTCATATGTATAATACCCTCTATATATCTCCAAAAAAAATAAAAATTCAACCCAATGATGTCATCTAACATAAATATCAAATCTATTGAACACCTGTGTATTTACTATATTCACCGCATATAATTTATATAAACACAATTATGTACATATAGGGTGTAAGAAATAATTATTAGAGGAAGCTAACGTAACCACCAACATCCCCTAGAGTTTAATGATATTGTATATTAACCATTTAAATCTATTAAATGATTTAATATCATTATTTTCATAAATTTTTTTATGATTTAGGTTCTAACGAAGTAACCCAAGAAACTCTTATACTTTCTTCATCTTTTTCAGTGGAATATTTGAACACCAACCATAAAGCATAGTATATAAACACTTAGATCATGTAATTTATTCAAGATATATGGAATAAATATTTTCCTACAAAACACATGGAATATAAAAAAATATTTTTATTAAAAAAAGGAAAATTAAAAACCATGGATTTCATTTCATAGCCTAACACTAGTCTCCATAACGATAAGTAAAACTTATGGATTTTATAAAAGTAAAAATTTATTTTATAATACACACACACAAATATCAAATTTAGGACAACAAACTTATATTTATTTCTTTTTTTTATTCCACTCAAATTATTTAATTAATTTACATTAAATAATGAAATTATATTAATTTCATACATTATATTTAAAATTTAATGAAAATAATATTGAATGATAAATCATATTAAAATTACCATTTGTTTTATTAGAGATTTACTGAGTATCACCCTTAATGTTAAACCTTTATAATCATTTAAATATATTTTTTAGAAACTATATATCACTCTATAACATTAAATATTTAATTATAAAATTACCATAACCCATAAATAAATTTCATAATTCATTTTCATGAGTTTTACCCCAAATTATACACGTTATTATGTAATAACATAATCATTATAGTTTAAAATTACAAACCCAAACTGTATATTTTCACTCATTTTTTTAACAAATTCACCCATGTTTTAAAAATTCATATAAAATTATATCACAATAAGAATGAATTTATAATAACATTACAACACTAAAACCTTAATTTTAGTTCAAAAAACTCAATTTTAATTCTCTTAAGAATGTTATCATCAATCGCATATTCCAATTCACCTTCTTCCCCATTTATTTTAAATAATTAAATGTAAATTAAAATTTTAATCCAAAAATCACTAAAATAATATGTGTGTATCAATTAATAATTCTTCTAAAATTACCCTCAAGTTGATCTTATCTTTCATCACATTAAACACACATAGAAATTATTAAATCATATTTCTCATTTATAAAATATATATAAACTCTCAACTAAATTATAACAAGATAGTTCACATTCCTATTGCCTATAAAATTAACGACATCCAATATGAATGTCTGATCGATCCTCAATAACTTGAAAATAATAATTATGCCAAAATATATAGAGAAAAACATATTTTCATGTAATTTTTTACAACACATGATGACCTTAAATAATTTTCTAGGATTTTTAGAAAATCACGTAATTATAAATAAATAACTAATAATATATCAAAATGTTTCATATAATCTAAGGATAAATCATACAAGGAAGATAAAGAGTGAGGGAGAGAGTTTAAATTGAACAAGAACTAAAATTATTGATTAAAGAATAAAATACACACTTAAAATTCCAAATATCTTGACTAGAACATTTTGTAAATAATTTTTTAAAACTAAAATTTCTATTAACAAACTGAGATCTGGGTTCCTAGCCTATGGATACCTAGTAACTATTACCCAACAAGTGTGAGTCGACCAGCCACCCACTGGAATGTTTTATAACTCCATCCAATTTATCTCTTCTATTTTGTGCCTAGTATATCATCACCAATTACCTAATGGAACATTATAAAAAAATTAGAAATAATATCCTTATATTATCCTCTTTTTTCTCTTTATATTTACCAAAACTCTAAAATTAAATCCCATTTGAACTAATATGTTCATAAATTAAATTAAACATAAAAAATTTAACATATAAACCTAGAGTTATTATAAATTCCCCACCATAGTTCATCTTATCCAATAAAAGAATCATTTATTATGTTAGAAAAATAAAACCATATATTAAGACAATTTTTTTGTATATCAATACCAAATATTCACTTATACTCATATATGCTTCCATAAAACATATACAAGTAGTGTGGAATTTTCTTGTAAGATCATTTCAATAGTATCCATAAAACATACCAGTGTCTCCATGAAATATATAGAAAACACCAATTAAACATAATTATAATGAACCACATTATTCAGATGTTGTATATATTTCTTTAGTTGAGAGACATGGAAGACATTATGCATCCATATTTATTTTATATGAAACACCAATCAATGAGAAACGTCCTCATTCCTCTCTAGGGACTTAATTTTTCCAATGATCCAAGGATATAATTTCCATTTTATTCCAAATAATAGACGTCCCAATCAAGGTAAGACATTAATAAATATATTATCTATAATAATAAACTCAAAGGGTTCGCATCTCCAGTATATAGATGACTTCTACTAACTCTAAGTCATGAATTTTCTATTCTAAATTATCTGAACCTGATGAGATGTTTTTTATACAATATTAAACCTAAAGGGTAATGATTCACTAACATATTTACAACATAAATGAGATTGGGAAACAAATTTATATATGGTAAAAATTTGACCATTTAAATAGATTCTTGGTAGATAATATCCTAAAAACAATACTAAAGGTACATGGTCCTATCATGGACCACAAAAATCAAGGATACATACTTATAGAATATCATCATGAAACTTTATATTGTGATCAAATTATCCATCTATCATTATATGATAATTAATACCACACATCACTTGAGTACCAAAATACTTTTACAAACCCTTCAATATTGAATATTTAATCCTTGTATCATTATCTTAAACAATTTTATTGGGTATCCAATTAAGTCCTATGCAAGTCCCCAACCAAGACAGCCAAAATTTCAACTATGTAGAGATTCTATGAGACCTCAAGAGTGAATCCACATTCAGAAGAGGTTTCTTATAAGTGGAGAGGGAAAAAATAGTCATTGGGTTACTATGAAATATAATATAGTATTGAGGGTCTTCCTTAAATCTACTAAAAATATAGAATGAATCATTATATAACAGACAAACAAAAAACCAATAGGCATAAAACCTGGATCCATATGGGCCCCGAAAATATAATATAAAAAGATTATATATACATGTGAATCATAAACAAATGCCAAAGTATAATTTGAAAAAATGGAATCTAATATAAATAAAATAATAGAACATTAGCCAGTACATAAGCTAAATGAAGTTGAAAATAAACAAAACTTCAGTACAACATACATAAATATATTCAAATAATATTACCCTCCATAATCATAAATACATTTACATGTGTCTAACGTCAATAAGTGTATATGCCTTGAGAGAAAATAATAAGGTTTACCCATATATGTCAAAACCCATGTTGTGTACATAGTTAATGGATGAGTCTAATGACCCAATCAGAATACACAATGCCTCAACAATACTAATATTTGTTGTGATTAAGTGGATGTGCTTGAAATACACAAATATAAGAAGTCAATTAATTATCATTCAATGAACCTACCCAATATCATACATTTAATTCAAATCAAACATAAATGTCAAGTAATAGAGTGCATTTCAGGCCACCTCGAACCGCGACTATACCTATTTCTGCGAGTGTTGGAGTGTCTCTGATCATCATAACCCATATATAATCAAGTAAAATTTAAGTAATATATATAATTAATTACATACTATAGAACTTATTAATTCAATGAGTGTGTCCAAGGAATTCCAAACTGATAGCACATCTAAATCCATGTAGTGTTTACAAGGAATTCCAAATTGAAAGAACATATTAATCCAAAGAGCATATCCAAGGAATTACAAATCAATATAAAATATGAATCCAAGGAGATTATATGAGGAATTAGAATATAATATTAACCTTTAAGGCAAGAACTAAAGAGCATGTTCATGGAATCCCATTTATCTAGATACATCTCGATGGGAAATAATTCCCACCCTAATAATCCTATAAATAAAAGAGTAACTCTGGTTGTAATTTTGCTGAATCCTATCACACATTACCTAGTTCATCCTCTCTTTAGAATGACCTATCATATCTATGATATTCATATTAGTCTAATATAAAAAATTCAGGCTCTATGGTGTACCTGGAATTATCAATACCTTCTTTCATATCCACCCTCAATAGGGTAATCATAGTAATGGGTCACCCCCATGGTCCCCTACATCACATCATAATATGGAAACCATACATGTGCTCTTTGATCAAATTTTCTCCCTTCCCATTATTATAGTCACACCATACCACAATTACAAATAGGGTCCTTCATACCATTTTCTACTCTCTAATGGATATGTCACATTTATATGGATTAACCCACTTCTTGGATTTTAAAATAAACAATCATTGATCAACTTGAACTACATGAATCATCATGAAAAAATATAAGTCATCACAAAATAACCATAGTGGTCACACCAAAACAATCATAACAAGGAGAGAATATAAAAGAACACATGATTTAGAAAATAAGGCATTACCCTCACAATATCAAATGGACTCGGACAATCCCTTGAAGACTCCCTTTTGAAATCAAGTAAAAATTATATTTTAAAACCATTTAGAAAGGTACCAAAAATAATATTACTCATGATAGTTCCCTGAACCAAAATCCCATCATAGTGTTCTTTAGAAAACATATTATCCTATTGAAATTACATTTTAAATCCAATTTCTCAAACCACCCATATTCTTCTAAATTCAATTTTAATAAAATCATTTTTTTGAAATTCATATCTTTTAATGTATTTATTTATCCTGTAAAAACCCACTCACTCCACCAATCCATCCATAATAAGGGCCAATCGAACTCATTTTATCAATGTTCCAACATCAAACCATTAATCATGCTATGTAATCCATGTTAAATATTAGTCTACTAGGAGTCCATCTCATCCTTATGGAGAAATGACATAGATCTTGAAACATTTAAAAATATATAATAATGAAGAAAAATGGGCATAAAATCACCAAATAGTAAAGGAAATCAAATAAAATCAAGGCCACACACCTCTATGATGCATTAACCCAGGGATTTCGTCCAAAATGACACCTGAACTATCCTTCCATGGGTGTAAAGGAAATTATCAATCCCCTTGATCTATAAACTATTAGGACTAATAAAGTTATGGTTCCTTTTATAAGCTCAATGTTTTTATGAAGATGTTTGGTGTAAGGAAGTTTTTTATGGTGTTTTCTTTTTTTGTTCAAATAGAAATGAATTTTTTCAAGGTTTACAATACGAATAGAATGAATTATGATTTCCAAAAAAGTTCTATTAGGTGGAATATTTTAGACAATTTCTCTCAGTATAGGAAAACTGATGATGGTGCATTGGTTTTTTACAAATTCATCAGACATAGTTTTTGTTGAAATTAATCCGATGATGCTTTGATGTTTTAAAAATTTCTAAAACTATGCGTTATGAGAGATATCATGATCCAATTATATGTATAAAGAGGTATAAATTCAATTTTATGTACAAAAATCATACTATGAAGTTCATAGAAAGTGTTCTATAATACATTTACTAGAAATATTTTTGGAAGAAGCGATTTTTGTGTGTTTTTAAGATGTTTTTAAGTAAAAATAGTATGATGTTTTTTATTGGAAAAATATTTTTGAATTTTTTAGAATAGTGGAATGTCCCTAAAGTTTTAAGGGAATATGTTGAATAATGTCATCAAACATGTCCTCATTAGATGAATTATAATTTTGATGAAGTATAAATAAGATTAAATCCATGATGAATTATGTTGAATTAGATAATGTCTTGTGGATAATATTTTTTGTAAAATTTATGTCATACATGAATATATAAATTTTTTAAGTTAATGTTCCTACAACATGATTAGAAAAAATATTTGTAATAAAAATCATTATATGGAGGTTTAAAAATGAAGTTAATGAAAAATAAAATTCTTATACAAGTCATCAAAAGGAAGAATATTTTTTGGAATGTATTTCGAGAAGTTACTATTATGTATGTAAAGGATATTTTATATGGATATTCTCCAAATGGAATATTTATTGTGAGGTTTTTTTAGATTTTTTTTGAGTGGTATATTATTATATTGGTTCAAAGTTAATAACAATTTTTTTGTCAACACATTAAACTTGAAGTTGTTATGTTATTCATTTAATGTTCCAAATAAAAAAATGTAGAGTTTTGATACTCACTGACTCTAAAATAATTTTGTTGAATAAGGGGGTACTTTAGTTTATAAGATGCTTAAGAGATTATATAGAAGATTTTAGATTCATGTAAGTTAATTATAATGAGTAAAATATTTGAATTTCATGTATTCATTATGTGAGAATGTAAAAATTAGTATCTCACCTTTTATCATACTCTCAAACAAATAAGTAATGTTCAAAGTATAGTATAGTTAGGTGTGTACTATTCATATGTGCAATATCTAACATGCAAAATAATGGTTTTTGATAGAGGTAAAATAAAAGATTTTAAAATATAGAGTTCAGATAGGGATGTTTCCAAGTAAGAAATATCATGGTTAAGGAAGAATAATAAGTTGGTATCAATCAATGTTTTTGTGATTAAAGGCATATAATAGACATCACTGACCAATAATTTATATAATTTGGAATTTTATAGACTGAGCATGAGGAATTAATTTTTATTAGTATAAGGTAGTAAATAGAGAAATTAGATTGATAAAATGGATGAATAGTCAAAAAATGGAGTTTCATACTGATGTCCATGATGGATGTTATTTCCTGACATTGGGTAAGAAAGTAAATAAGAAGTGTTTTACAATATGAGAAAACTAAATTAGTACTAACAACATAGTTATACCATTACTAAAACCGCTGATAAATGTTTTAAAAATTATTATGAAATCCTTATTATATATTTTTTGTGCAAAAATTAGAAGAACTTTTGTATTGATCATAGTGAAATAAAAGTGTAATGATACTCTATGCTTGTTGTAACCATATATGAATGATTTTATTATAGTGTATTTTTTGTATTGGATTATTCCCAAATCATGACAAGGATACAGTACCCTTAAAAATTATTAAACCGTGTTAATTATATTTTTCTCATTGAATGTTCATGTTTGTTTATTTTAAGAAAGTTTATAACACATTAACAGGATGTGAATATTGTTTAATAATAAATAAATTACAAAAGAAATGACCATTGATTCACCATATCCCCTTTCAGTGATCACATAAATTATGTTGCATCCATACAATTGGTATATGAGGAAGGTAACCATCACTAAATAATAATAAAATTTTACGGAAAGGATAAAGTTTTATGGACATTAAAAATTCTAGGAATAATAATGAGATTCTAGTTTTCAATTAAATAAAAAACCATATTTATAAAGATATAATGCTTTCTTATCACATATCCTTGAGTTATGATGTTCTCAATGGTACTATAGATTAATTCTCACCTAGTTCCAGGGGAGTTCATCTAAAAGAGGCTAATAAAAACAATTTATAAAATGATCTATGAGCCAAAAATTCTATAATTTCCCCACTCTCATAAAGTGAGTTTCTTAGATTTAAAGAATTTTTAATGGATAATGATGTCAAGAATAAGTTAAAAAAACATATATGAAAAAATAATTATGTAAACAAGGAAAATAATAATATATATAGGTATAAAAAAATATCATAATATTGGTGATTTGGAGCAGCCAGGAATATGCCCCCGTTTGGCCCTTTGGGACACCGATTTGGTCCCTGAGTCCTTTTAGGCCTTTGGTCCGCCTAGGGCATCGGGTCAGTATGGCGTTAGGGCCACCTCAAGGCCTTCGTTCCACCTTTAGTTTAGATGCAAACTAGAAAACCTATAAGGAACAAGCTCTATAAGGAGGATGAGCAAGAAGCTTTCACCACAGCTGAGCTAAACAGATTGCAAGAATGAGAGGGTATGGCACCTACCATCGGGACGAGCCTGTGCATGCACATGAATGCCTAGCCGAACAGAAATGCGAAGGTGGAGAGCTGATTTCCTGATAAAATGCAGGGGAGGAGCAGTTCCATGTAGTTAGTCTGGGTTGTATGTAATGTTTGATGTCTACGGGAAATGAATTCCTCTAAGGCTTATGGGCCATGTAATACTTACCCCTATGGGCCTTGTAAGGGTTCTACCTCACCCCTTTAAAGGTGGATTATCAAAATAAATAAAAAAGGAAGGCCTCCAGGCAATTAGAGTTGATTTTGAAACTATTTATTACTTCTTTAGAAGAGTGAATTATATTTTAAGCACCATAAAATGTCCTGATGAGAAGATAGAAGACGAAACCATGGTTTAAAAGATATTGCGATTTATTCCTAATATATTTCATCAAAACGTTTCATTATTGGAAGATAGAGATCCTAAAACTCTTTCTTCGGATAATCAATATATCACTATCATGACATATGAAATTAGAAGACAAAAACTTATGAAGAATTATGAAAAGGATGATCTATAAATTTCTATCAAAGCTGTAAAGAATAAATTCATAGAATGCTCTTAAAGCTGTATAATTTGGTGGATCTATCAATGAAGATGATTTTAGAAATAATATGTATAAATTTATATCATTATTTTCTAAAAAGGTGAAAATAAGAATAGAAAACTACAAAGGTAAGTTTCCACTAAAATGTTTTGGTCGCAGAGCCATTGGTCATTTTTCGTTAAATTTTATTTGAGAAAGGAAGATGAAAAATTTACTATAGATGACAAAATATATAGAATACCATTTAAAAAGAATTATGATAAATACATGTCCTATATTTTGGGGGGGAAAATATGTTCTCTAACTATGAAAGGAGAAAATATTTTCATAGGTGTGATGAAGATGATGATAGTAAAGAGGAAGCTAAAAACATCAGTGATAATGTTGGAGAAAAACTTTTTTATTAAAGAGGTAAATGATGAAAAGTTCACCAGTGATGAAATAAGTTTTTCTAAATAATAATAAACTTTGATATATTTTATGATAAAGTGATAATTGAAATAATTTCTTGGAAAAATAATAAAACTGGAATGGGTGATCAAGAAGTTGAAATGTGGAAATATTACAATAAAAAATCAAGAGTTTCCTATTGAAATTAAATATTAGTTTCTAAAAGAGATTGATATTATGAAGAAGTTGGTTGACAAAAAGAAGAACCTCAAAATCATGACTAAGGAGGGAAATTGAAGGTTAAATAAGAAGAGACCAAACTTGTTCAACAAAAATTTCTTAAATTATAACATGGAGTTTGAATAATTCAAAGCATAGTTACAGAATTTGGTGAACGTTTGATGAAGTTTAAACCTAATAAGGTTCAATAAAAGTTTCCTTAAAGGATGAAAAGAATAATGAATATTCTCAAATGGAAAATTAAGTTAAAAAGACAATTTATTTAGATAAAACAAATGGAGTTTAATAACCAAATGTTCTTAAGATTACAATGTATAAAATAAATGATTCTACTAAAGTAAATTCTATTAATTTGAAAAATAAAAACTCAATTGGTATCAAAAAATGAGTTTATAATAGAATACCAAAGTGGATGTTAATGTAGTTGATAAAAATTATAAATGTAACTCTAAATAGTTATTATGTTAGAGGGAGAGATATGGGATCTCTTGTTACCTTGGGAATTGTGGAGGATTTGGGAATATGAAATATATGTATTGGTTTAATCATCAACATTAAAATGAACCTAAGAGAAATTGAGGTAATTTTTTTAGGGGAAGTTAACTGACTAAAATAAGGAAACTTGGGAAAGTAATTTTAAAAGTTGATAATAGATTCTAAACATTAGAAACAATTTGTGAAATATGTGATCAACATAGACATCTTTAAAAAAGGAGTCTGATCGTGAGACACGAAGAAAAACATTCTTCAAGAATATATGAAAATCCATTTGAGAAGGCAGATAAAGGTATGGAAAAAATCATTAATTGTTGAAAATGATATCAATGATACAAGAGGAGAACGAACCAATATTTTATATAGTAAGTGTTATTCACCTATAACTATATACTTTATGTTTTTAAAGAATTTTAAAGACATTAAAGAAGGTATAGTGATTTTTTTCAGTGATGATTCACTCATAATGAGATGTTTAGTTTCTATTATAATTAGCGGATAAAATTTAAAATCCAAATGGAATTTGTTTATTGAAATTCTAAAATACAATTTTTTGAGTGTTTCAAAACATTCTCATAAAGGTAAAAAAGGTTTTTATGAATTTGTTTAATATTAGTGATTATTATGAGAAGAAAAAAGAACAAAGGGATACTTTATTCATATAGGTGATTCATAACGCTCGTTCTATATGATCATGATAAAGGAAAATCAGAAATGGTTTATAAGGCTGGGAGATATGTGTCGATGAAGTATGATCAAGATGAAAAATAGTGAAAGAATTTGTGATATTCCAAATATGTTTAGAATAATATATCAATGTTATTACATTTTTTTAAAATGTATGAGTGAAATATCACTTCATAAGAAAGTTTAGATACATTAAACTCATCCCTAAGAATGAATATATTCAGATATTTTTGGTCCCATGAGTAAAGAATAGAAACATAAACATAGGTATATTATTTCATTCATTGATTAATTTACTCTCATTATATAAATTTTTATTTCTAAAACATAAATAAGAGGATCTAAATTTGATTAGGAGTTTTACGAAAAGTGCCAAAATAGAATGTAGATATTTAGGGAAGAAGATTTGAGCTAATAATGGTTGAGAATATAAAAGTATAATGTTCAATTATTAACTTAAAAAACATATAATTCATCTTGATTTTAGTAAACCATACACAACATAATAAAACAGTATTTCTGAAGGAGGAAATAAAAGTTTGATTTAGATGGGAGAAATAATTGTTGATTGAACATCATACTACCAATTATTTTTTGTGCCAAGATATTAGAGAATAAATTAAAATACATAATAAATGATTCTATAAAAAAAATATTATACGTATTCTTATTAGAATTATTATAATCATTCTCCATGTTTAAAGCATCTATAACAATTTGGTAGTCCGTTCGTTATAAAAGACAATGGTGAAAATCCTAGAATGTATGATCATATAGGTGTTTATGGAATCTATCATATATTTCCTACTAATATTATATAAAATATGTGTTAAAATAAAATGATAAAAAATGTGGTTTAGTCTATATATGTGATGTTTATTCAACTATCTGATAATAAAGTATCTCAAATCATTATGGATATGAAAGAAATGGAAGATGAGGTTGTAACAACTGAAAAATATGAAAATTTTCATAATGATAATCACAATATTTAAACATATCTAGATGAATATTTCACTAAAATATATCGTGTGATGAGGAACAATTAATTTCCTATCATCCTATGCTAAGGAAAAATGTTTAATTCCATGAAATCAATGGACATAAAAAAATAGGTTCCAAATAATAAATTACCAAAGTTAATTTCACATACTCACTTTTATTAATAGATTGATCTAAAAGGTGTTAATTAATTTTGGTATCATCAAGAGTGGATTGATTCCATGATTTATGAGTTGGTTCATATTGAAAAGATTGATACTTTATGACTTATACCAAAAAAATAAAAAAACGTATTCGTATAAAGTGGGTTTTCCAAAACATGTTTAATGAAAAGGGAAAATTTATAAGAAATAATTCATGACTAGTTTTTAAAGGTAACTCTCAAATTGAATGAATTTATTTTGATGAATTCTGTTATCCAATAGAAATATTAGAAAATATTAGAATATCTTATGTTATTATTGTATAATGAAGATTTAAAATATCATATATGGATTTGAAGTCCTCTTTCCTAAATATAGATATCACTAAAGAAGTTTATATTAAATATCCTTGTTGATTCATGAATGGAAAAGATGAATTTTTGGGTGCAAGATTAAAAAAGGCTTCATAAGGGATAAATGATGCTTCAGAATCTTGGTATTCTATGTTAGATAATTTATTAATGAAGTTGAAATTAAAGAAATGTATAATAAATAGAAACCTAGAGATAACATAAAATTAAGTAGTTTACCTCATTATAACTTTATATATTGATGATATCATATTCAAGAGGAATGATGATGAATATTGTGAAACTTTTACTGATGAGGTAATGAAATATCCTTATATTTTCATTTTATGATAAATGAAATAATTTATTAGTTTAGAAATATCTCAAGAGAATAAATATATTTTCCTATCTCAAGATAATTAATCTATGAAAATTCAATGACTTTTTAGCGTGGAATACATAGAAACATTTTCCACACCAATTTTCATAGAAAAAATTTGTTAAAGGATTGTGAAATAAAGGATGTAGATCCTAAAGAATTTATAAAGATTAATGAAATGTTATTTTATCTAATGAACTCAATGATATATATATATATATAGTTTATGTTGTTAAACTTGTTGATAGATATTAATTTTCACTATAATAATCTCATTTCATAGTTGGAAAATTAATTCCCAGATACATCAAAGGCATATCTAGTTTTGGGTTAAAATATGACATCATAGGAAATATTGGTTTATTTAATTATATAGATTCATATTGGAATTGAAGTGTCGATGATGGAAAATAAAAAAAATTAGGAGTATTTCTATTCAAAGAAAGTTGGTTCAGCTGGAATACAAAGAAAAAAAATTCAATAACTATCTGTACATCAGAATCCGAGTTTATTTCTTCCACTCAAGATGCAACATAGCTTATATGGATAAAGACTCAGTTGGAAGGCATGTTTATTGATATGATGTCTCCCATTATCTTGGATTATTATCATTAGAGTTTTATAAATCTCACTAAAAATACAATACAATATTCTTTATCAAATCAAATTAATATAAAATATTACATCATCAAAGATCATGTGGAGAAGAATGACCTGAAGTTGTAATTTATTTCTACATTAGAGAAAGATGAAAATAGTTTTTCAAAAAAGTTATTGATGAAAAAATTTCACAAGTTGAGGTAGACAATCGGTGTTAAACCTCCATAGTAATACCCCCATTTGTGGATTCCTTCCTTTGAGACGATTCACTCTCCCTTTCTCTCTCATGCTTGGTTTCCTCAAAGAAAAAATCTAAAGGGGGGTTGGATTGGACATGCCCTTTATTATACCTTATTTAGTGTCCCTCTACCCACTCCCAAATCTATTTATTATCTACCCCGATGTTCCCTTATGATCCTGTGATTCCTCTATCCTTTTTTTTCTATTTGCATAGATTTCCATCCCTCGGTTTTGGAATTTAGTGGCTCAACTTCTGCATAGATGGATTTCATCCTTCATCTGGGGAATTAATCCTCTTGTTTTTATCCTCATCATCATCATAATTGATGATATTTTGAATATGTTTCACGTGATGTTATTTTTTATTGTTGTTGTTCTATAGTCTATGTGCTAGAGATTTATTTGGTTTGTTATTAAGGCCTAAAGCCTCTTTCCTTATGCTCAATAATTATGATCATTCACTAATATCCGAGTATGATAGGAATGATATCCTTTAATGAGGTTTTTAGATGTGAGGTGTCATCATTAAATGGTCTTTTAAGTATGTTCTTTGTATTCTTGTATTAATATTTTTTTCTAGATAGCTATCTTCATTCTAGTGATTATGGTGTCTGGCATGGTGGGATTTAGCTGGTTTAAGTCCATGTTAAAAGGTCTAAAGGTAGGAGTTGATAGTCTTGGCTTGTTATGGTTCACTCTCTAGGCCTTGTCTGCTTTTATCTCTACTCTAGATAAAGCATATTTTCCCCCCTTTAGTGCAGTCTGGTGAGGTTGTCCTCCAGGAGGCTTTGGGATGTGTTGTGCTAGTAGAGATGGTATTATCATAGGCTTGACAAGTATGGGATTACCACTTTCATTTAGATTTCTAAATTGGTTTTATTTCATCTTAGTGAAGGTTTTCTTGGTGGATTTTTATTGGTATTCCTTAGAGGTCTCATTTTAGTGTTCTATAAGGAATGCATTTTTTGGGATTGTTCAGTCTGGCTTGACAGCGATTCGATGTCCCAGGTGTTGTAATCAATGATGTATTCATTTATTCCCTTGGTGTGTCACTAGTTAGTCTACCTATTCATGGATTTGAATAATTTAATATTGATGTTGGTAGTATCTGTTTTCTTTGAGGTGGTACCATGGAATGTATGAGGTTCCTGTGAATGTGAATCTCACTATCGAGACCTTTTCCACTCAAACCAACTTGAACTCAAAGTTTAATTAAACCTTCTTAATAATTCTGGTATTATGGTTCATAAGAGTTTTTGAGAGGTTAGAGTGACCACTGTTATTCCATGAGTGGTATCAATCTTGGGCTTCTTCTCATTCGGGAATGCATCAATGATATCTTTTTGTGGTGGATTTATTTTTTACTGGTTATTGTTTGAAAAGTTATAACCAATGACGTCAAGATGTTTATGGTTTTATCTATTACAAGTTATTGTGATTTATTCTTGGTTATATGTTTTGATTTCATTTTTTTCATCATGTTGATGTATTTGGGTTAGAGGAGCTGTTGGTGGTTTAATTGTGCATCAGGGCATATTGCTCAAGGGGGATTATGGATCTGACTTTGTAGTGATCTTAAATTTTGAAATCTTTTTTCGATGGTGTGTAGAGGTAAATGAAATATAAATCTGTAGGGAAATCTAATGATGTGGTTAGGTCTTAGGAATTTTAATTTTTTTTTATTATTTTGAAATTCAAAATCTAGGTTTTGAATTTTTTATATTTTTTTTTGGAAATTCAGGTTTTTTGTATATTGGTTGTTGTTGGGATATGGGAGGGTTACCATTTATTTGTGGGTTCACACTTAACCAATAATTGTTTTTATAAAAACACCAAAATCAGGGATTATAGGATGTGTTAAACCTCACTCTCCTAATGTCCAATGTCTGATATATTCTTCTCATCTCCATCTTGTCTTTTGATATTGTTTTTAGTGGAGAGAAAAATATATACCATAAATATAACCTTTGGAATGTGTTTAAACTTTTTAGGAAATCATGTATTTATAGGGAGTTCTTATACATGTAAAGTTATGATTTTAGCATGTGTGGACTACCAAATAGTTTGTTAAAGTGGATACCGGAAAGTTTCTATTATGGGAAAAATTTGTTTTTGTGAAGAAGTTTTCAATCGATGGAAGAGTTTTAAGGAAAAATTCCATCTAATCACTTCTACTTAACCATATTGTATTATTATTTAATGAATCAATTTTCCTACAAAAAATTTGATCAAAGAGTTTTAAAATTTTTGGATAAATAATTCATTTCATGAGTTGTAAAGATTTATTTATTCATGTTTATTGGTAAAGAAAAAAATCCAAAGGGGAATATTTTTTAGACTAATATGGTGATTATGTCTTAATAAAGCTGTTGTTTTTTATGAACATTCTTGATGTAAAGAAGTTTGCTTAATGATTTTTCTTATGTTGTTCAAAACATAAATCATCAATGTTTTTTATTTTTTCCAATAAATATAGAATGGAAAATGTTTTTTAAACAAATTTTGTTGAACATACTATTTTAGATGATTGTTTATTAATATAGGAATTTTTTTTATTTTTTTTATATTTTCTTACACTGTCATCAGAAAAAAATCACTGAAATTAATATAGAAATGCTTTTCGGTTTAGAATGTTTCCAACATCACAATTTATGAGAGATATCATGATTAATGTGTATGTATAATGGGGGATAAGTTGGAATATACGTACCCAAGATATAATATGAAATTATGGAGAGTGATTTGGGAAAAATATAGCAAAAAGATTTTGGGCTGAAATGAGTTTATTTTTATTTTATGATGTTTGGAAGTTTTTAAAGAATAATGTTTTAATTTTTTGAATATTGGTGATTTTTTTAGAATATAGAAAAGATTCTAAATTTCAAAGGGGGGGAGGTGGAAAAATTTCATTGAATTAATTCCTAATTGGATGTAGTCCAAATAGGGAGAATTCATAATTAGGTCAAGTATAAATTTCATGAAGTCTAAATTAGATGAAGTTAAAATTGAATGAAGCAAAATAGGATGACTTATTTATAAACAAATATTTTTTAAACTTCTTTGTGATAGAAATATATGATGTTGTGGAATTAATGGTTCTACAGGATTATTAGAAAAATATTATTATATAAAGATTATCAGAAAGAGTTTGGAAAATGATGTAAGTGAAAAACAAATCTATGATGCAAGTCACCAAATAGAGGAAGAGTTTGGGGACAATATTTCAAGAAGTTATCATGATGTTTGTAATGGTGAAATCAGATGAAGAGTCTTAGGATAAATGATTTTTTACAGATTTTTTATTGGAAATGTTTTATACTGGTTTAAAATTTTTCTGAATCTATGTTCTTTATAAAGATTTTATAATGATATTAAATATGATGATGTTGTAAAAATAATTAAATTATCCAAATATCATGCAAGGAAGAGTCAAGAAATATTCAAAGTCAAAATTATGTTTTGTGAGTAAGTAATTTCTCGAGTTAATGAGATTATTTTGGAATTATATAGAATATTTTAGAGGAATCCAAATAATGGGGTGTGTTTTTTCATAAACAACATCAATTAAAAAACATTTCTTGAAAACCATTTATGAAATAAGAAAATAATTTTCCTTTTTATATCACACTTTCAAACCATTTAAAAATAAACCATTTTAATGTTAACCAAAATTCACTCAAGGGAATCCAGGACCACATATAGGAACCAATTAAATAATGATACATGGTCAATGATAAATAAAAAAAATGGTTCTATACAATCAAATAATCTAGGATAAATAAATAAGTAAATGCAATGAAATCCCTTAAGTGACATCATATGCAATGAAACATGATTAGGTCCTAAGAGAATAAGGTCCTTGATTTTATACAAATATCATGATCAATTTGATATCATACATTTCCTTCTACCATAACACAATCCATATAATTAATCCTACACCTGTATTCATTAGTAGTGGACCCCCCACATCCAGCACAATTTCACAATATAGGGGACACTAAATTCATGTGTACCAACTATTGTAACAAAAATTTAGATATATATTATAGCATAATGTTCCTATTTAGTTAATAAGGTTATATAAGAAATCAACTAATCATAAGGAGAATAAAATAGATAAATATGATAAAAGAAATAAATCTCATCTACCTTCAACGCCCTCATATAAATAAATCCATTTTCATATCGATGCATAATCATTTCATAATAAGAAAAACAATGCAAGACATTTTCAAATGATGATGTAACAATCCAAAATAACAACAAGACTTCATAGAAACAAAAAAGACATGGGGATCAATTTAGGGTCACACTGATTTATAAATCTATTTTATATAAGGTGAAATCTTGTCTTTCAAAAAGGTGTACAAGAAGCTGAGTGGTTTTCATAAAATTTGGAAACCAAATTTTAAATTTCTTTTAATAATAATTTATCTAAATTTATTTAAAGGTTACATTTTAAAATTAAAACATTTCCACAAATTAATTTATATAAATTATAGTCCCATTTAATTTAGAATGTAATTAGTGTGAAGAACCTTTTCATAAAACCACACATGACTTTTTAAAATGCTCAAAGAAATGTCAAGACCAAATGGTATTAGATTTTTTAAAATGAGTCCAATAATCCTATAAACAATATTAAAATAAATAATATAAACTCCATTTTATAATAATAAAATCCCCTTTAAATAATCGTACCTCCATTTCAAAAATGGAACAGATGCTAAACATTCATTGAAAACATAGAAATCCATTTAGAATACATGATCAACATGTTAACAAACACATGGAATGTCAAATATTTTTGAGGAAAATATTAACCCATTATAAATCCATTTAATACTCAATATTGGTTTTTCATATAAATAATATTCCATTAGAGACAATTTTAAAACACTTGAATCATTTTTAAAGGGAAACTCTGTAAATTTCATAACCACATTCCATGAAACACATCTATGCTAACAGAAAAACCCATCTTAATATCATTTTAGGAATACTATGAGAGTTTAAAATGATTCTAAATTCATACCTAATAATTTTAAAACACATAAACAATTTATAACATGAATTATAAGGTAATTATGAAGAAACACATCCCTCATTTCAAGTGGAACCATCCCAAACATACCACCTTCATAGGTGAAAGCACAATCAACGTGTGAGAAACCCTTATCTACCCTAGATAAACCAAATACCCATCATTATACCCCACCCCAAACCATAATACTAACCTGGACATCATTTAGTGTTCAGGGTGGTTAGAAAACCAAGGAGAGAGAGAAAGGGGAAGCGAATAAGAGAGGACTAGAGAAGGACCATGGGATTACCACATGGATTCCACATGGAAACCAGATAAATAAATAAATATATATATATATATATAGAGAGGTGGTGGATAAATAGAGGAAGAAATAGAGGGATAAAAATATAGTGAGGATGAAGTGGAAGAGAACACCCATGTGAACCCCACATCTGGCAGATCCAAGGAGAGGAGAAAGGAGGGGTAAAGATGCCACGTTTTCAAAATCATTTACCAACCCTGCAGAAGAAACATCCTAGAAAAAAACTATTCATTACATCCCCTTGTAACTCTATAATGTTTTAAAACCCCTAATCCATCAAATCCAAATTTCACTATCAAATTTTAGACAAACATTGCATGCTTGTCCTATGGTTTCCTCTAACTATGAACATGCCATGCACCAGTACCCTTACTCCTCAATGTTCATTCATTGTTTCTTCTATAACACACATAGTATGAACTAAAATATATTTTATACATATATAATAATCTTTTAAAGACAAAAAAATATTAAATTCCACACATTGAGGTATGCAAATAGTATCCCCCAAACCATAAATGAAAACTATGCATAGAGGGAAAATTTTCTTATCTTCCATGTTTTGGGGATAAAACTTCTCAAAACTAAAAATTACCAAATATATAATAAAATAATATTAAATAATCATTCTAATGACATGTGGGTGTCATAAGTTTCTCCACCATGTCACTTTCAATTCCATAAAAATTCTTGATATAAATAAAGAAAATGAAGGAACCGAGAAATTCTACAACTCCATTATAAAAACTAAAATGGTTAGGGATATCTCAAAAGATTATAATATCATGAAAACATAAAATGATATCCACTATACAAAATAATTTATAAGATCTATAATCAACATAAAAAACCTCAATAAGGCATCAATAAAAATCATCTAACAGGAAACTCCAAAAGGGAGACTGAATGGGATCTCCCAACCATTAAGAATTAATATAAATAGTGAAACACTAAATGAACACTCAAATAATAGGAGTGTGAACAAGAAAGAAAAAATTACATTAAAATAGAATATAAAATAAAATATTACAGCAACCATGAAGATCCACAAACTAGATAATCTCTAAAAAGTAATCCACAACAAATAAATACCCAATATCTTATAATCAAATCTCAAAAATGATCCATGATCATTACATCAAAAATATCCAAATATTATGATACCATTTTACCAAACCCAATGTATCTCATAAAATCGAAGCACATATTATCCATGAAAATTCCATACAAAAAAATTGATATGGGCTTAAAAATTAGATCATTTAGGAAGAAAATGGTTAAATATAGGGCTTATTCCCTAGTTACTATCACACAAAAAAACCAACTGGATTTAATTCAACACCAGTTAGTTCATTATCTCAACTAGTTTCATTACTATCCTAGTTTCCCAGATCACACACCCAAATCCACTTCATGTGCATGAAATTAATTGATCCAATATATAACCCTAACTATAAGTCCAATATTACTAAATATTCCACATAATTCACAAATAACAATGAGGTGTGATAAAATATAACATAAACATTATTTAAAGAAGTTAAAAAAAGATTACCTAAGGATCACAATAAAAATATTCTACCTTAAGGCTATACGACTAAAAAATTATTGAAAAAAATCCTTAAAAGTAGTCGTCAACTAAAAACCCTAGGAGATCAGTCCCCATAAAAATACTCAACTAGCTATCCAAGGTCAACCTATAATAGATAAAAACAAAACTAATAGCCAACTCACCACTAAACCATTAAAATGAGAAAATAATTATTTCCACTCCACTTAGAGTCTACAAAAGGCCTAAGAGAAAGGAATGAATTATCCCTCAAGGAAAACAACATACCATTACTTGAGACCATTATAGAAGGATAAATTTATATAAAACAAAACTAAATCCAAATTGGTTGTGTTTTTCAAATCACATCTACCTATCCCAACCCACATGACGGGAGAAAATACAAAACA
Source organism: Viscum album (assembly GCA_963277665.1). Classification (NCBI taxonomy): domain Eukaryota; kingdom Viridiplantae; phylum Streptophyta; class Magnoliopsida; order Santalales; family Viscaceae; genus Viscum; species Viscum album. Next base: position 1,851,299,390 of record OY728163.1, on the reverse strand, counting down.
TAGATCAAATAGGGAAACATCATTCCAAAAACCCATGCCTTTAAAAATCACCACATTCAATATTGAATGAATTTTATTTCTAAAATAATGTTTTCATTTATAAACACCCAACCATTTATGATTTTTTCACTTATTTTTTAGAAAACGTATTTCCCAATGGAAATTCAAAATCATTTGATCCAGTTTTTAAAAGAACCAATTATTTTTAAAAAATAAGGAACCTAGTCAGGAATCTTGAATCCCATTATTAAAAATGATTCAAAATAATTACCATTTCATTTTTATTAAATGACAAAAATCAATTATTAAAGAACACATTAAGGGTTCAAAATTCCTTTTCAATTAAACACACCATTGTTTTAAAAACAGAATATTTTAATGTTTCCACTAAAAAATAAACATATTGAGGATAGAAACATCAAAAAATATTTATAGAAAATTATATTACAGTATATAATAATTCTTGAAGGATTAATTTCTACTCTAAAATGATTTCCTAAAATCCAAAATTATTTTTAAAAACTAGCTCAAATACTTCTTTTCATATAAAAAACATCATTTTCCATAAAATAATCATATTTCACACCAAAACCAATTTAAACAAAAGTAACACCATAAATGCGGTACACCATAAATACAAAAAAATATGATCAACAAGATCACTATAACACAATACCAACTATATTTATTTCAAATCATTTTAAATTCGTCAATATTGATTTATAAAATAAGTCAAATGAGGTGAACAACCATTCTTGACTTATCCACAAGGTTAGATGGGTCCTGGGCCACTGATATAATAATCCATATATTGTTTTTGAGATCAAGAATTTGGTCATTGCCTAGTTTATTAATCTCTATAGACTAACCTCATGCCACTGATCTATCTTTTTTTCAATCAAAAAATCCAACTAGACCCCAAAGGCAACTCACACAATTAAAATAAGGATCAACAGTAATTCAATCACCACTCTAAACTCACAATTAAAATCCCACATCCCATGGAAAATAAAACTTCTCCACAATACTTGGTGATCAAGCATCCACTATTGAACAACAATCTATGTCTCGATAAAATTCCTAAATAAATATTACCAAGAAACCTCAAATAATTATAGAGAAATGTCTAGAACATAGGTCCCCATAAATAAACCTATGAACTAATACCATTTGTAATGAAATATCTTAGTATTTCTTTATAGATTTTCACCCAACACAAACCTCCACTAGCATAAAGAGAATTCCCAATTCCCACATGTTTTCTATAATTTATCGGGTATCATGAATACTCTTTGTGAATGATTTCACACTAAAATATAAATATAAAATAATCCAATGGAATAAAAAAAATTATCCATTCAAATATTTAATAAATAATAAACATCTATAAATGGATAAAAAATTTAAAAAATATATAGAAGTGGATATATATAAAAATAAATTGATAAAAGGTAGAAGCAACTTACCAAAAATAAACACATGGTAAAAAATAACCTTGAAAACTCCATTTTCACTAATAGTAACCCCTATCACATGGCATGTCTCACTTTTATATCCATGGATAAAACCAAATAAAAAACAACTAAATCGGGTCTAGGTATAAAAATACTAGAAAATATGTAAATAGACTATACATAAATAGATCTATAAGACACCACCTATTGTGGATACAGAAATCCATTCAAATTATAATTCATAAAATTTTAGTTTAAATTTACGATATAAAATTGGATTTTCACTTGTTTTATAAAAAAAATTCATTAACCTGCCACTTATACATTTATGAACAATAACCATTTCATAAAATTTAATTACAATGGAAGTTAAATATTTAAATAAATAATTTCACACCATGTAAATAGGGATTATAAAACCATGCGAAAAAATACCCTTTCATAAAATATATAAAGAAGTTGATCTTTTTTAACACCATTTGAAAACTATATTTCAATTGTTCATTTATAACCATTTATAAAATAGTATTTAAAAAATACATTTGAAAATACATCCATTCCCACAAATTAATTTATAATATAACACACACCATTATTTTATAATTAAACTGGTTCGAATATCCCTTTCATAAAATAATAATTCCATTTATAAAATTCCCAAAAAACATCAAGACTCAAAAATCATAATCATTTTAAAATGAGGATAAATGGACTCAAAAAAATGTAAAATAATTAATTTCAACACCATTACTATGAAAAAAACCCTTTAAAACATCGCACCCCCATTCCAAAATTGAAATCACCATTAAACATGATTTCCAAACAATCAAATCCCTTCAGATGAGTCACATACAATTTTAAAAAACACTTAATATGAAATATATTTATATGATAAGTTTTTATACCAATTTAATGCTATATAAAAAAACAATCTGTTTTTTCCATATAAATAAAATTCTATGAGGAACGATTCTAAAAAACTTGATTAATTTTCAAGGGGGGAACTTTGGAATTTTCATAACCACATAGCATGTGACACATCCATGAAATGTACAAAATTTATTTGAATATAATTTCAAGCCTACTATGGGATTATAATATTCTTATAAATACATAGTAAATAATCAAAAAATACATCTGAAATTGATAATGTTAATTCCAAGAAAATTCCCATTAAACACCTTCCTCATTTTAGGTGGAACCATAAAACAAATGCCACCTTTAATATTAAAATAAAAATCACTACAAGATACAACCTTCTCATCCCGGGATAACCAAAATACCCACCATTAAAATCTCTTATAACCCTAATACCTATAAGAAAAGATGTCAGGTGTCATAGGAGTTATAAAAACTAAGAAATAGGTAATGAGAAAGTTAAAAGTTCCTGAATATTGATGAAACAATGGATAACCAATTAGATTCCACTTCAAAACAAGAGAGATATAGAAAGAGAGTGAGAGTTTTTGTGATATTAAAATATATGGTGAATGAAAAGGGAGAGCTCCCTCATGTGTGCCCAATATTTTTTGAGTTAAGTGGCAGAGAAAAGAGTGGCAAAGGAATAAAACATGGGTGGTAAAAATGGACATTACGCCCATTTAAATAAATATTGTTAGGTCACATATTTTGGATACATGATTTGAAAAATCATTTAGATGAAAATTCATATAAAAAATACTTCACATGGATTCCTTTGGGATAATTTCATGTTTTTAAAATCTATTCATAAACAATTCAACATGGCATAATCAAATTATAATCCAACTTTATGAGCTTTTCAAATGGTTTCCTTTAATCATGTACATGTTGTGTGCTAGTTCCCTTACTTCACAAAGTTCCCACATAGTTTCCCACATACCTAGCATGGTTTGGACTAAACTATTTGATACCTATGTAGAATAAACCTTCAAAGAACAAAAATAATTGGAAAAGTCTCAATGTAAATGTAACTATTTTATTTTCCCAAACTCGAGCATACATACTATGAACTTAGGGAAATTTCCATATTTTCTTATTTTAAGTTGAAAATTCATGGAATATTTGAATGCGCCAAGATAGAATAAAATAATGTAAAATAAAAATTGATAATAACATATGATTCTCACACCCACCAAAGTTATTTTCCTTTTAACAATAGCTCAGTATCTCCTACATAAGCTCTTCCACATTCAATTAACCTCAACCATACAATATGAGGCTCTAACTTCAAAAATAATTATTAAATTAATTAATTATAAAATTTATAATCAATTTTCTAATTTAATATATTAAAATAATTTAGATATAATTATTAGATTTAATTTAATTAGACATTATTTTATAATAACTCGCTCAGTGAACTCATCACCTCAAAAAAACGACCAACCAACCCCTAAATACTACCAAACCCATATTGGGAAAAAATTTGTCACACAATTTAGATTAAAAAGTAAGAATAATTAAAATTAATCCAATACTATAAATTAACTAGCACTTTAAAATATTTATAGAGAATGATGATTGAAAACTTGATTAAATCCTCCCAAATCCACAACTACAGACTATACATAATACCCCCAAGAAGAGAGATGATTTTCACCATACTCTAGTTGAGATCATTATAACCCTAGCCATAGAATTTAAAAAATTAAAGATAAACTATGGTGAGAAATTTTATAGGGAGAAAGACAGATATCTCACCTTGAATCATACAATATATGACACCAAAATGGCCTATATCCAAGGGAAAATCCAAGGGGTAGGAGGAGTCCCTCAACAGTCAATTATCCAATAGGGGAAAAGCAAATGGGGGTGTTTAGAATAGGCTAGGGAGAAAATGTAAATCCAACTAAAAAACCAGACTCGTGCACATCAAAACAGCATGAACCATGACCTTCACTACACTATGGTGAACACCCTAGCAGCCCCTAAGGATCCCAACACACCGAGGACCATGACATAAACCTCCCCACCCACCGTTTTGGATAAAAAATCCATTTAATCCCTGAAAGTCTAGATGGAATAAATTCTTAGCACCATGGATTTGTAGTCCCCATGGACTTATTAAAATGAAAATAAAATGGATATCATGGAATATGGGCCACTGTTTTGGACCCTAGACACCTCATCCATCTATGTCTCCACTATGGTCATCCCAAAAAACGTAATTCCTAAGATTTTTGGTACCCCACACACACACCCAAATGAATCAACAAAATTCCCTCAACCAGGGAACTAATGGTTCTACTATGGTATAGTTTCCATAATTTTATCTTATAGGGGAGAACCTCAGGTTCCAAATTCTCCCTAGAGAAAAACTACCATCCAAAACTCCTAGAGCCTAAGTGTTTCACCCTCCACTATGGTGAGCTCTACACTCTGGTTCTCATTTTTTTTGGGAACCTACATCAAAACTAGGTGTAGTTCCTCTCATCCTCACTCACCTAAGACCTCAAACACCTACCATGACCTAAATTTTTTTAAAAATATCTATGATATATTCTCAACATTATAATCTTAATCCATGTCCAGATTTTAAAAATAATCCTTACACTATAAATCAAAAAATATATTCAATTAGTACTTCAACACCCAAAAGACCATATAGTTTTATATATTATAATATTTTATAAATATATATTACTAAAATTATTATATTTATTAGTTTCTTTGATCCAGGAAAACATATTAATATTTATTCTAATGATAATGGATAACCAAAAATGTATCTCCACCTTTTGGTAATCTGGAGAATCTGGAAAAAATCAATATGGAAACAACATCTCATTTCCACATAAAAATAAATAATTATAGAAGTATACCTACTAGTTTATAATTTTTATCCTTTAACCATGATAAGTAATATAATTTAAAATAAATTCGTCTATATAATTTTGTTCCTAACAAAATAAGTTATCATTAAACAATATGGGATATATTGGTTAAACTATGATGAACAACCAACCTAGAAAAGTTTAAATTATTAATATTTCTTCTCATAAATTTTGAAAAATAAATATCCATTCATAGAAATATAAAATTGAATGTCCATTAGTATTTCATGAAATAATATTCCCCCCACCATATAATCATTTATAAAAATCTTGGTATTCAAAATATAAAATCCAACCCAATTTCACTCACTCCATTAATAATGATGTGGTGGTAAAGGAAATTATGGTGGAATTTTAAAATAGAGATCACCATCCCTATGATTTAGGTTTTCTACCCTATCAACTTATTATTTTCCCTATATGGATCCCCTTCCCCTCCACTCCAAATAAATATCTCATTATAGTTTGGGTTTTCATCCTTCTTGTCATTTCATTCATCTTAATTTGTGATGCTCCTACTTTTCCTCTCAGTTATCTCTTATGAAATTTCACATGGTGGTTTTCATATGCTAGTTCTCTTTTGGTTGTATTTTTCATATAGTTTCATGTAACTCAACCAATAATTCCAAATATCTTGTCACATAAATCTTTTTTATGAACACCATCTTGGGTTTTCACAATAAGGATTTGGTTATTTTGGATTTTGTTGGAAGATTTTCTCAAACAATCTTACTCATTAACTTGATATAACACCCCAAACCTAGTTACCTAGAGTTAGTGCATTATTAAATAACATTGGCATGATCAGAAGAGATCAATTCTTGAAAGACCAATATTTTAGTAGCATTGGAAGTACTAGATACATACATTAGTTTTACATTACATCATGAAATAAAAACAACAACAAAAAATTTTCCCCTTTGAACACACTTATATCCCATATCCTATCCCTATAGGACAACCATAAAATACTTCTTCACATCCTGGTGAAAATAAAACATAGAAAGGGGTGAGATCATATGCTCAATAAGGACGACAATATAGCGTAAACTTTCATAAATAGACACAAACATTTAAGGCAATGTATAAGATGAAAATGTAATCATTTTAAACTTAAACTTCAGCATATTATGGAAAATATAAATCAAATAATTAAATTTACTTATTCACATGGATATTCAACTCATATCATAATCACAACCAATATCAATAGCCAATTCTATAATGATGGAATGCATAATGTCGGACATCATAAACAAATAGTCAAGGCCTCATGCCAAGACTACAAATATGATTTTTTTAAGGCCTTGTTCCAAGACACTAGTTTGTCTCATCAAACCTACTGATGCATCAAGGAGGTATAGTAGGTTCCACCCATAACTTACTAAGTCCAATGCATTTCTCATATGAAAAGGTCAAAACATAACATAATCATTCGTATTAAAACTTTCATACGAAATGTTAATAATTTAAATGTAAACCATGAATGGTATAAAAATAACACATCAACAGTCAAAAATTTCACAAACCCTCAATACAATATGGGATATTTGTATCATAATAAATCAACTTTAAACAACTCTAATATCCATCAAAAGATATTGACATAGATGAAATTAAAACTATTTGAGAGAAATATCTATTTCTATTTTAAAATCATTTAAAAGTCACATAAATATAAAAGAAAAAATTTATTTTGAAAATATTATTCTAATATTGTAAGGGATGATTTGAAGATGTTATAATGGAAGAAAATAGCAGCACCCACCGTATAAGTTAAAAAACCATTCTTACCATAATTTGTCAAAAGGTTATAAAGTAACTTATTTGGAAAAAATCACAAAGATTCCTTTATAAAAATTTTATAAAAAGTAAAAAAGGGTATAAATTACTTTAACCCATAGTCTATTAAATAGCAAAAATGTTTTGAAATACATTTTTAAGAAACACAGATGTGGAAGATAAAGAGTTCCTAGTAGATAATCACATATAAACAACCTCAGATAATGAAGATATTGAAGAATTAAACCTTACTTTGTACTTTTACTTGGTTGAGGGTAAGTTAACCTCATATATAATAGTTACACAATTTTTATTAAATTATAAAAGAACCACATACATAAATATGATATCAAATATGATCTTCTAAAATTTCTTTGTTAATAATATTTCTGTAGTATCATCGTTTTAGGATTAAACTAATTCATTTTCCTTTATATTTTTTGTTATATAAGTCATGTTTGTTATGGATAGGATGTATTTTATTCATATACAGAATAATATTAAGTTCTAGGACATTATTTTTAATCATAAAATGAAAATTTTTCTTGAATGGTTACGATTTGGAATGAACCTCATCACGTTCGTGGAGATGGTAATCTATACGTACAAACAAGTGAAAATACCATTATATTGAATGTGTAATAGTATGTAATTTGATGGTATATCATATATAAAGAATCATTAATATGTTGTATTTATTATTTTCATCATTTATACTCATTATTATACCCATCCAGAATAATTAAGTGTTGAATAGCAAACTACACCACGACGTGGAGACAGTAAGCCGTACGTACGCACGTATGGTGACTTTGTCATTCATAGGATGGATAGAATAATGAATATGGTTGTACCATATTTATAATATCTTTATAATATGTAGAAGTTATTGTAGTTATTATTTTTATATGGAAACTACAAAGAAATGAAGTGGAAGAAGAAAAGTACATTGAAAGAGGTGATGAAATTATTACCTATTCTTCGGGTGCTTCCTTTTAATTTGATCAAAATGGATCCTTAGTTTGGATTTATGATTAAAATAAGTATTCTAGGTTGAATTGATGGTATTTGGGAGGATATTTGAGTAGGTATTAGCCATGAAAAATGACTTTGGAGGTGTAATTTTGAGAGAAGGGGAAGTACCCTTTTATAAAAGAGGTGATGGTCACTTTAGGAAAACCTTGAAATATTATTTTTTTGTACAATAATATTCGGCTTATAATGGATCCAAAAGGATTTATTTCAAGGATAAGGTGGTTCTGGGTATAAAACCTCTCAACCAATAGGTTTTATATAGGTTTAGGTCACCACATTAACCTTATCTTTTAGATTAAACTCTTGGTTTAATAGTATAACATTTACCATGTCTCCTCTGTTTTTATATTTTATGGTTAATAAAATTATTATAAAATTCCTAGAGAACACCAAGTTGTTCATTAATGACATATATATTTTTATATAAGTTCATTTGCTAAACCATATATATTTAGTACTATTATATCATTTAATAATATATTATTTTTTTTAAAAACTCATTTATGTCAAATTTGACATTATTTAGTATTTGATTTTTGTTAAAGTTCTAAAAACTTGATTACATCAAAAAAATTCATTAAATAAACCATAAAATGTCATATTAACCTATAAAATTTATGGAATTTATCTAATGTCTCAATTTATTTTTATTTGGATATTTATAATATTAATTATTTGAATGATTCATTAATAAGGTAATTACTGCATGATCCTTGTGTCATAAATAAATTTCATTATTCAATTTATATAAATTATAAATAAAATACCATTATGTATGATTTTTTTAATATTTATAATGAAAATTTATAGTAAAATTTATCTTATGTGTAACACTGTATTAAAAATGTTTTAGTTATGAAAATTTGAATTTAACACTTTTAACTCTTCTTTAAATAAAATAACAATAAATGTTCTAATCAAATCCAAGTAGACCAAAAGTGTCATATATTATTCCTAAAGATTATTTTGGTTCAAATACACTTATAAAATATAATTACGACATGTGTTATGGTAATAATCATATCATTTTACCTTGAATTACCCTATTTACTTTTAACCGTGGTAAGTAAAAGTAAAAAGTTACTATTTGCCAAAAATTATTTTTATTTTATTGAAAGAAATTTTACATACTGATATCAATAGTGTATCTGGGATTTTTAAATTCAATTCACATAAGTGGTAAAATTTCATTTTATGTAATTTTGTTAACGTGCCTAAAATGTGGGTAAAAGATGGTAAAAAGTTCAATAAAATTTTATACATCTAATTTTATTATAAAATCACTCCAATGAATTACATTTAACTAATATATGTATTATGTATCTATTTGGACATAAAATAAATTTAAATAAAATAAATAATAATTTCAATAAAAAGTTGGTTTTAAATAACAACAAAATGTTCTTCACAATTCATAAAAAATTGAATGTTTTCAGAAAAATACCAAAAATTCACCCTAACATAATTTTGATATTTCGAATCCAAAAATGATGTCCATTTTGAAAAATAAATTTTAAAAAAATTTAAAAAGTTTGTATTACTATTCATAATGATTAGTTTGATTGGTCGTGGTGTGATAGAACTCAAAGTTGCGTAAAACAGAAGATATTGTATTATTCAAAGGGAAACATAATGTGGAAGCTTGGGGTGTTACATTCTTCATTCCTTAAAATAATTTTTTCCTCAAAATTTCTAGAATACATCAACATAAAAAGATTCAGTTGGTTCGTCATCATAAGTTCCTCAGGTTCCCACGTTGCATCTTCCATCTTATGGTTTCTCTATAGAAATTTTACTAGACGATTCGTCCTGTTTCTCATCACTTGTTCTCTGGTATCAAGAATCATGATAGGATCTTTATAATAAGGCTGGTTGGGTTCTAGTTATATTTCTTCATAGGCGAGTACATGTGTTGGGTCAGGCATGTATTTTCTCACCAGTGATACGTGGAACACATCATGAACTTTGGAGAGACTTGGTGGTATTGCCATGTAGTAAGCTGCAACTAAAATTCGTTCTAGAATCTTAAAAGGTTCGATGTACCTGGGACATAATTTACCCTTCTTTCTGTATCGTATAATACCATTCCATTGATATACCTTCAAGAAAACATGATCTCCTACTTGAAATTCCAAATCATTCCTTTGGTTATTGACATATATCTTTTGCCTACTTTGTGCTACTTTAATGTGGGTTTGGAAAATAATTACCTTTTATATTGTTTCCTCAAAATGTTCTGGGACAACGAGTTTTCTTTCACCAGCATCATCCCAACAAGTTGGTGTGCAACATCTCTTTTCATATAAGGCTTCATATGGTGCCATATGAATACTTTAATGGATGCAATAGTTATAGGAAAATTCTACCAGAGGTAAATATTGATCGCACATACCTTGAAAGTCAAGTAAGAAAGATCTCAATGTGTATTCTAAGGTTTGAATAGTCCGTTCTGATTCCCATTAGTTTAAGGGTGGTAGGCAGTTCTCAAATGAAGTTTAGTATCCAAGGCCTTCTGAAGACTTTTCCAGAATCACGATTTAAAATGAGGTCCATGATTATAATCAATCGATAGGGGTACTCCATTAAGTCTTACAACTTCATTATAATATAGTCTTTCCAGACTTTCAAGTTGTAAATCTTCTCTTATAACATTAATATATAGTCTTCGCAGACATTGAATTTTGAAACTATTTATTTTTTTTGTTAATGTCCGGACAACTTGATTAATTCAAAAAAAATTCATTCAATCTACCATAACATGTCATATTAACCTATAAAATTCATGTAATTCATCAAAAGTCTCAATTAACTTCTATTGGGATATTTATAATATCAATTATTTTAATCATTCATTAATAAGGTAATTACTCCATCATTATTGTGTCATAAATAAATTTAATTATTAAATATCTAAAAATTATAAATAAAATACCATTATTTAGGATTTTTTTTATATTTCTAATGAATATTTATAGTCGAATTTATCTTATATCAAACCTTATATTAAACATGTTTTAGTTATGAAAATTTGAATTTAACACTTTTAACTCTTTTTTAATAAAATAATAATAAATGTCCCAATCTAATCCAAGTAGACCAAAAGGATCATATTTTATTCCTAAGGTGGATTTTTGTTGAAATAAACTTATCTAATATAACTAATACATGTGTTATGGTAATTATAATATCATTTTTACCTTTAATTACACTATTTTTTTAACCGTGGTAAATAAAATTCAAAAGATACTATACACCAAAAATTATTTTCATTTTATTGAAACACATTTTACTTACTGATATTAACCATGACTCTCATATTTTTTAAATTCAATTCACAAAAGTGGTAAAATTACGTTTTATGCAAATGTGAAAATGTGCCTAGAAGGTGGGTAAAAGATGCTAACAAGTTCAGTATAATTTTATACATATAATTTGATTATTAAATAAATCGAATGAATTACATTGAACTAATTTAGGTATTATGTATCTATTTCGACTTAAAATAAATTTAAATAAAATAAACTATTATTTAAATAAAAAGTCATTTTTATACAATAACACATTGTTTTTCACTATTCATAAAAAATTCAATGTTTTCAGCAAAATACCAAAAATTCACCCTAAGTTAATTTTGATATTTCAAATCCAAAAATGAATTCAATTTTGAAAAATAAAATTTATAAAATTTGAAAAATTAGGTATTAATATTCATAATGGTTAGTTTGATTGGTCGGGGTGTGCTAGAACTCAATGTTGCGTACATCACAAGCTATTGTATTATTCGAAGGGAAACGTATCATGAAAGCATGGGGAGTCACACTTGCTCACTATACTAAGCTCTTACTTCCCGTTTTATTGAGTTGAACCACTTCTTGAGTCATTATGAAGGTTTTTATGGTGTCTTGTGATGGGGTATGGTGATACATTCCTTTTCAAGGGTTACTTTTAGCTATTTTCATCAATATCTTTTGTTTCTGGTTAAATCAGATAGTCAGGCGGTGGTGTGGTGTTCCTAACTCATCAAATATGTTTGTTTCTAGTTTATTTAATTTCTTGGTAAATCCTTAAAATGGAAAATTTTCTGATGGATTTTGGAGATGGTGATGAGGGTCATTCCTTATCATCAATTTCTATTGTAATTTTTTGATCTATGATTTCTATCATATTATTGGTGGTACCTAAGAATTTGGTTACTGTTCTAGTCTATTGACTGAATTATTTATTCATGGACAATTTTCCCTTCAACTTTTCAATGGAGGGTAATAATTTCTATGTGGTGGGTATCTATACCCCACCAACCCATCCAGTAAAGAATTGTAGAATATGGGAGGTGGTAGCCTATAAATGAGGATCTCTCCCAGTGGTTTCAGTATCATCCTAATAATAAAAATCACATTATCCTATTAGTGTATTTTGTATTTTATTAAGAGGATTCCTAATATATTAACGATAAATATTTATGGGTGATATTCTCCATGAAATTTTGATGGAGTTTGTACTGAATTTTATCAACAATGATCCATCAATTTTTCTGTTGTTTATAACCCCTTGTAGTTTAGGGGGTTTTTCTATGTTACATATGGTTTCATTTATTTCTGCATATTGCACATTATTTTATGTCACATTATTTTCTCACCAATTTTACTAAAAAAATTATCCCATGAATTTGTATTAGAGGAAGGTTCTATCTTAGTGGTGTTCGCTTTTTTGGTTATCAATAATTCACATAAATTAGGTTGTGCTTTATGAATGTGGCTGTATTTGGTCTTTCAAATCAGAAAAATTTGTCAAGATTATTATATAAACCATTTTGAAATATATTAAGTTCTTGGATGAGTTCATTTCTATATGGTGGTGAAATCATAAAGTGAAAATTCGATGGGAATAATTTTCTATTTTAGAAAATGAAGAAGCAAGTAGTGTTATGGAAGAAAAATTTCCTACTAAAAATTAGTTAAATAATAATATATGTAATTATGAATATTGGTTCAAGTGGTAGAAAAAATCATTACAAAGATAAAAAGATCACAAATACTTCTACGAATGGATATATATTAATTTGTTAAGTTGTAAAAATTCCTATATGTAGACAACGTCACAATGATTCTTGGATAGTCGGCATAGGAGAAACATTGCATAGAACGTATCAATTGGATTGGTTTGAGAAGTATAAAAAATTTAATAAGGAATTTTATACATGTATAATGATAAAATATTTATGGTAATTGGAGTTAGTACCCTCAAAAATAATATTTATGATGGTATTTTTTGAACCTTCCTAGGAGTATGCCATGTGAAGGGCCTGAAGAAGACCGTATTGTCTTTGTGATAATTTGATGATATGGGATGCTAGACTCAGACCAAAAATAGAGTGATGAGAATTATGAACTATTAAATTGTGGTGATTAAGGTAGAGGAGATATCTAATATAATGTATGATAATATGAGGGAACTATAAGAGTGGGAAAATATAGTTGTCGCATCAACTGCCTCTACAGAAGCATTGAAAACATTATTATATTGATAGCATTGTCATATGTCTGAATGATGCCAAGATATTATTCATGATCAGAAGATATTGTATGGTCTTATAGAGTTATCATTACCATTTTTTTATCATATGTTTTGAGTAATAAATATAGATGAAATTTTTGGATTTCAAAAATGATAAGCAGTGAGGTCTTACTGTTGGTCAGTTCTAAATATTTTCAAGAACTCATTATATCACTTAGAAGAGAAAGGTACATTGTATAATTCATTGATTACTATTCTATGAGATTTTCGGTATACCTAATCTAGTGTAATGTTAATATTTTTAATTTTTTTTAAAAATTCAACGTGGAAAAGGATCTTGAATATGGAAAGAAGATTATGTGTTTGAGTAAAAACAATGGTGTAGAATATAAAAGTGAAGAGTTCGAAACTATTTGTTAATGAGAAGTAATCAAGATAAAGTTCATGTAATAATACACTCCTCAGAATAGTATAGAGAAATACACGATGAATAGAATGATTTTGGATATAATAAGGGTGGATTTAAAGAATGTAGGAATTGAAAGGGAGGGTAGGTGATGTTGTGTGGTGGGTGGCCAAACCCTAATAACTCATACAACAAAGAATTGTAGGAAGGGAGTAGAGGAATCCTATAAATGAGGATCTCTTCTAGAAATTTTAGTGTTAACCCGACAATTAGCTTCATATTCTCCTATAAATATATGTTGTATTTTGTAATGTAGATTCCCCATATATTAAATAGAGATATTTATGGGGGAATATTCTTCTTAAAATTGTGAGGATTTTTACTCCCACATTTACCCATAATGAACCTCATATTTCATCTTGATTTTTTACCCATTTCATTTTGGTTTTTTTCCCATGTTACATATTGTTTCATTTATTTATTCACATTTTATTTTATATTATATTTCTATTATCGCAACACTAGGGGACCTAACATTTTTTTCCCAACACATTCAAAGGATTTGGTCCAATGTTAAATCCTTCCCACTACATACTATATTATTTGTTCATATCCCTTTTCCCCAAGCCAGGCATTCCAATGTGATGGTTCTTATAAATGTTTTGGGATTATTTTGTTTGGGTGGTAGTCAGTGTTCTAGAAAATATAACCTTGAAGATGGTGTAGTGGTTGGATCTAGAATGGCGGGTCTAGTGTTTCACCAATGAAATTGAAGTAAATTCCAGTTTTTATTGTTTATGTTTAACTAATGGTGATCCTTCATGGCCGGGTAGCTCTATGAGGGTTTATTATTACAACATGGTGATAGTGGGTTTCAGTATACATGATTTTGTGTGACGTTCAAGATTTCCTTGTTATTGTGGTCTTACATAATGATGATAGTTTGCATAAACCATGTCTTATCTATTTTTAGGGTATAGGTGAAGATGATATTGACTAGTGTATCTAGGTGTGAAATTGAATCATATTACATTCCATCGGGATGATGGGTGTTGTTATTTGAATTTCAATTTGAAAGAGTGGGAGATATTTCCATTTGTTGTGGTTTTTT
Organism: Viscum album; assembly: GCA_963277665.1. NCBI lineage: Eukaryota > Viridiplantae > Streptophyta > Magnoliopsida > Santalales > Viscaceae > Viscum > Viscum album. The sequence continues at coordinate 1,851,284,273 of OY728163.1, read as the reverse complement.
TGGAGTTTGGTACTTCCATTATTTTTTAGCATTTTTTGATTTTGTTATCCTACAATTTGGAAGTGATGAAAAAGGGTGACATGGATACCTTAAATTATAACTAAGATACATCAAATTGAAACTCAGTGAAAAATAACATAAGTCAAAAAACATATTTTTATTCTTGATTAGTTTCTAGGGAATATTTTTTGATTAGGAAGTCAATAATGGAATTCCATTTCTCTAGAGTATATATCATCTCAAAAATCAAATTACTAATGGTAATACATTTGTCTCCTCATTATATGGATCAAATCATACTGATAAAATATATACTTAATGAATATAAGATTAGTGTATTTAAAAGAATATTAGAATGAAAATAAAACCTCTAATTATAATGTGCATGTATAACCACATCCAATTCAAGATCACGAGTAAAGTGATTCTTATCATGCGTTATACATTTTAAAGAACTATAATCTACCGCTAATCTATCATATATCAACACATAACCAAAGCCCATATTATATGCATTGTAATAAATCTCATGTCATTTACTAATCTCTTGTAATATGAGAAATGGTGTTGGTGTCAACCACTTCTTTATGTCATGACATGTATCCTCATGTATATCATCCCATTGTAATTTCACCACATTAAAGTATATGTTTATATAGTTGTAGATACATATAATAAGTTATTAAAAAACCAATGATAATAACTAAAATATCCCTAAAAAACTAAAATTTGAAAATATCCTTATGAATTTCCCCAAACAACATAATTGACATCTTTTTATGATCTATATTAATCCAATATTTGGAATCAACTTGCCTAGAAAATTTCTCCACTCAAGTACAATAATGAAATTTTGATTTCCTATCATGAAATCTATGTTGTCATAATGTGTCTGATTTTTTTTCTAAATTCTTCTCCTACTCCAAAAAATATTATGAATATATCAATATATAATTGGTCAATACGATAAAAAATGATTCTAGATAATTTCAAAAAAAATCAAATATATAATTTTTTTTTATTTATTCACCACCCTGATTAGAATAAACAAAAACTAAATATAAACAAATCTATTTCAAAATGTTTTCTTTGTTAAATTCTCATCTTCCAATCATATTGGGTGATAATTATTTTTAGGAATTATTTCTTTCACAAATAGATTCCCCTATAGGTGCATGGGGTCAATAAAGTAATTTCACTAATGAGTAATAGGTTACATCTACATTGATATGAGAGAAATCACATGTTTAATTGGTTTTGGTGTTAATAGAAAATATGAAAAAATATTTAATTTTAAAAATAGAATGTGAAGGGTAAATAGGTGGTCAGGATGGAATATATCCAACTTAGAGTAGTAGCTAGGGGATCACTTCCACATAGAGTTACTATAATTGTATGAGAAATTGAGATAAATAAATACACAATTATTCCTAATGGTCATGAATGTAAAGTGAAGAACCACAACTATAAACCCAAAAATATTCTCTTATGGTACCCCCAGTACTTTCTAATTATGAATTAGTTCCCCATAAACTTTCCTTATTCTCCACTAGGGAAGTAATGAAAACACCATTTATTGGTGTTTTTCCAACACTATCACATCATTTTGGGTTCTTATTATGGATTTTTCATGTTTAGAGAGGTATGGTTTCTATTCCCACATGTGTAGTGTATCTTTCAAGAACACTAACCCCACCATGATTAATAATGATCGACATCATGTGCTTAGTGTAATTGTTTTGGGGAAAAGAATAAGTAGTCGATCATGGGCCTAACAATTTTTTTCATTAGTTTCTATGAATAAAATTCTCATAAATGGATGAAATCAACCCAAAAATATTCAAAGAGATGATTTTTTCACATTTAATTAAAAATTAATTTAAAACAATAAATACCTCTTCCCGATAATTCATTCTTTACTGAGGAATTTGACTGAACTTCTTATTATACCATGGTTGTTGTGATGATTCCATATAAGAATTAATCTATAAATATCCATATATTTTTTGTGAATCTCATAACATCTCCATTGGAAATCTAGATTCTATAATAGAGGAACCAAGTCCATTGAATCATTCTTTATTTATCATAACAAGAATCCTTTCAATCCTAAAAGAAATTATCTTGTTCTCTCAGTCTTGAAATGGATAAATAGGAGGATAATCTCTCATTCATGAGGGAGTACTTGAATTTTTCTCTATAGGGATTTTCTATAATTCTTTTAGGATAATATCATTGATAAAAGCAACTCTCACACTCTCAAAAATGATATAATTGGGTTAGTATATATAGAGTCAAAAAATTAATAATTTCACAAATTAACTAATATAATTGTTAACTCTAAATAAATCCCATGTCAAATAAGAAAAATTATTTTTTGAATAAATAAATGAATATTTATTTATATTATATTAAATAAAATATATCATTTTAACTATTCCCTTATGTTTTCTGATCAATGGATCTCGAAATTTATCAAACTTTTAATAAAAATAAATATTTATATAAACAAACAAATATCTTTATATTATTCATTAAATGAATAAATAAATATTATATTCACTAAAAGGAGAATAAATGTTGATTTAATATTTAACTCACATTAACTCAATACATAAATAACTAGTTATTTTATTTAAATGATCATCCCAACAAGAGGAATTCTTAATCAATAATCCCAAAATAATATTTACTCAAAATATTATATTCTAATAAAATTTAATTTAGATTCTAGATACACATAGTGTGTTACCCTCTAGGATTATATCTTAGTGGTATTAGGTGAACTAGAAAAAATTCCAAGATTATAATCTAGCAACATATCAAGGAACACATAGTGAAATATGTTGATTTAATTAGGAATATAGCCTCATGTGAATTATTAATATCCAATATAATCCATTTTTTCCAATAATTGATCAAGTATGTTTCATATTATTTTCATCAACCTATATGTTTTATTATATTGTTTTTACTACCTAAAATAAACTCATTGATAAATTTCCATGTCCATGGAATTAATCAAATAGTTCTATTTCAATCAAAGGGCTAAAGATATCAAATTACATTAATGTCAAGAGGGAAAATCCTTGCTTTACTTATTCGTTGATTTTATATCACTTATGACTTACCCAACATATCCTACTTAACTATGGGTATATATTTTAACAATTTTCAACCATACAAAAATGGGAAATTAATTATATACATTAAAAATAATCTCATGTTTGAGGACCAATAAACACATCCATATATAGTAATTTCCTATAACTCTTATAACATGTGGAATTATTATTAATTATTTTATTTCTCATAACCTACCATCCAAAAAAATACCAAGTGAAAAACTACATGATAAATAGCACCATCATATTATGAGCATTCATAATCCTATATTCAAAAATCATATGTTTCATTTTAGATGATGTTATCTATAAAATAGTACATATATATAATAATTTTTTTTGAAATTTAAATGTTATCATTATAACAATAACAATTTTAACCGCTTGGTGTAATAAATACTATAAAGTCATTATCACATTAATGATACATAGAAGAACACTAAGTATGTGGTTAGATATTAATTAATTTTCATGTTAATGAATAAATAGGTAATTTTAAGTAAAAAGTTAGTTTTTTCTCAAGAACCAACTACAATAGACTCCCACATTAACTAGAACCAATTACAAACAACTTTTTATTTTTTTCCTCTCACATGATATTCATGATTATGATTAGATAATGATTTAATCAATGAGTCTTACATGTTTTATTACTTGTAAAAACTTCTTACTTTTAACACTACCCTAAGATAAAAAGTCATCAATAGGTGATTCATTTGAAGAATGTGCTTTAACCATTGATGTGATCTTGGATATTTTTTCAAAACATCACCTAAATAATTATCACATTATATTTTGATATAATCTTTATTGTTAATAACTACCCTAATCGCCTAGATAATGGTCGATATTTAAACTAATTCTATAGATACATCAAAAGCTATAGTATAATAAAATTTTGGTATAGATTTAGTGACCACTCTCTTCTGAGAAATATTCCTGCTCATAAATCCCTGCTAATGGAAAAATAAATATCCCAATTTTGATTTTATATCATTATATTCTATATAAAAATTATTATTTATCAAACCCCTGTGGACTAGTTCCTCATATCGTCAATAAACTAGGAAGATATTATTTTTACACCTTAGATAGTTAAGGATAGTCTTTATTTTTGTATAATTCAGCATACCTAGGTCATATGATATCTTCCTACAAGACTGAAATTATAATAAAGATTAGGCTTGGAGATATTTATTATATGTGACACTGGAAAAAATACCCTCTTGGATTGTTCTATAATAACTTGCTTCAGAATCTTGTAAATGTTTGAACATTAACCTATCCCAAGTTTCCTATTAGATCTATCATGATGGATATTGATCTCTAGAATATAAGTGGATTCAACTAAATCCTTCATGGAGAAGAATTTTTCTTAACAATTTCATAACTAACCATAAGACTAGTATCTTATTTCCCATTAGTAATAAATCATCTACATATAATACTTACAAAATGATTACACACCCATTAATCCTTTTAAAGATACAAGGGTCACATTCACTATTTATGAAACCAAATTCATTTATGGATCCATAAAAAGAAATTTTCCTTGGTATTTATTCTTACTTAATTTAATAAAAGTATAAATACATCATGCACAACTTATTGGAAAACATTGGATTCAAAAATCCTTTTGGTTGTACTATATATAAATCTTCCACAATGTTCCCATTAATTAAGTATGTTTAACATCCATTTTATCAATCTCATAGTCATGGTATGTTATTTAAAATAGAATTATGATATAATTAGACACTGAGATTGGTGAAATTTTTTGTCATAGTCTATTTTGTGACATTTCTTAAACCCTTTAACAACTAATCATGATTTATAGAAACTGAATTTTCTATCCATGTCCAATTTCATCTTGAATACCAATTTTTACCCAATTTGATTTTCATCAACTGGAGGATCTACCAAAATTCAATCATAGATCTGGTAAGTGAAATATGTTTTAATGTTCATATATTATTTACACATTGGGACTTTTATGTTTTTAACACATCCTTATAGGATATACATTCATAATTAGACACTAATAACGTTTTACCATCTCAAATTCTAATCTCTTGACCAATATCTTCTATAGGCCTTCTTGGAATTATTTCTTTCACTAACTCTTCTTTATCTTGAGGATTGACTTCATCGAAGTCAATATTTCTCCCAAAATATATTCTATAGAAATATTCATTTTCATAAAAGGTGGGATGCTTATCAACCGTTATCTTTTTATATGGGGGATTTTATAGATAAAATCTTTTAGTTTATTTTGGATAATCTATAATGATTTACTCAATTACTTGATATGGTTGTTGGCTTCCTGATATAGATTTAACAAAATTTTCACATACCCATTCATGAATATGTATGAAATGGGGTTTTTTCATACAAAAGATCATAAGGACTATTGCTCACTATAACTCAGTTTTGTATGTGTTTAATTATAAGTAATTCACATCTCATAAAGGATAATGAAATACTTACATGGATGATCATTGATCTCAGCATGTCTAACAAGGTATGGTTCCTCCTTTCATTGAAACCATTCCACTATTGTGTATATGATTTATTGAGTTGATATAATATCCAAAAATACGTTAGATAATTGATGAAATCTTTGATAATATATTTTCTCCCATAGTCTAATTGGTTTTTCTAAATCTTAATACCATTCTAATTTTGTACTTCATTATGGTATTCCTTAAAATTTTCAATCATATATAAATTTTATGTCATTAAGTAATCATTTTTATATGTACTAAATTCATTGCTATAAGTTACGATGTAAGATAATACACATCTATATTTAACTCAAAAAGTCTAAACATGCATGTATGAACTAATTCAAGAAGATTAGTGGCCCTTTCACCTATTTTTCTAAATGAACCTTTAGACATTTTTTCCATTAAAATAAGCTTTCCATTTATCAAGTGGATTTTTTTTCAAAATAATCTACATAACCTTATTGATATAAATTCATCAAAAAATTATTATTTATATGACTTTTACGATGATTCAAAATTTATGTATGATATGTGTCATGTGAACTTAATTAATTTTATTTTTTTTAAACTCGATTTTCATATTTTAGTATACAATGACCATTATTAAAATATTATATCCCATAAAATATATTATTTATATAGAATCAGAAACCCTTTTTTCTAATCATTAAAATAAATACATCAATATCTAAACTATATAATATGTTGTGTTTTTGGTTACCTTAAGAATATATTAATAAATAATTATAAATTGAATCCATCTCACTAGAAAATTTAGATGGTAATCTCCAAAATTGATTGAAACTGGACTCACAAAGTTGGAATATCAATGATATACATCACATCTAAAAACCATTTATAATATTCCCATTTCCTATATTTGGATTCAAATTGGAGAACTATGTGTTATATCTAATACCCAATTAGTTGAAATAGAGTGGTTATATTTGAAAAAAAATACACTTGAAGATTCCCCTTGATTATTCCCTGAGGCATAGTTCATCTTCCATTGGATTTTATTTGAAAATGAAAAATATACATCATTCTTTTAATACTACCCCCTGATAAACCTCTTGTTGGTACGAAAATGAAATGATTCTTTTGAATTATAATTTTTCATAGGGATTTAATCCTTTACCATACTCTTTTTCACCATAAGGACTGAATTTTTTTCAGGCTGTTATTCCTTATCTTCCTGGAAAATAGTGTTAGGATATCTGATATTTACTTCTCTATATTTTTAATATTAAAATTCACAATAAAACTTGTGAATATCTAAGGATGTGAGGCTATAATTATGTTTGTTCATAATTTCTTAGGTATATTGAAACCCAAAATTCCGAAATGATCAATATATAAAATCTTCATCACTATATTTATTTTAACTAGTACACCTTATCCAAGCCTGCAACTAAAAACTCTCTTTGAGATCTCATACATCCCTTTTTTCGTTTTTCATTGAAAATATTAAAAAGATAATACAACATAGTTTATTTGTATATTTTCTCAGGAATATTATATATATCACAAGTCATGGAAGATAACATGAGGTATTGGGCATCTAATTCATTTCCCCCATGTTTCTAGAATATAAAATTCTATGTATCTCTTACCTCCTTTTAAAAAAAATCATGAACTATGGACTCCGTTACATAAAACATTGTATCTTGGCCTAGTATGATGTGCAAGTTCATGTTCCACTCTTAGATTTAGTATCAATCATGAGATTTTCTTTATCCCATATAGATCTGATGTACAATTTTTTGGTTATATGAATTTCAAAAAAAATAAAACCATGTCTTTTTCCTTTATGTTATTTATTAAGTGTGATGTAATAAATTTTATTTTATTAGTCAGATATTTTTTTTCAAATCTTAATAACCCTCCCCATTGGATGTGGAATATCTAGTTTTGTGGAAATTCTAGTGGTAAGATTCCATATTTCAATTCTCATAACCCATGTAATGAACATTAAAATTATATCAAGGAAATTAGGTAGGAGGTCTTGAAAGCTACATAAACTCTCTCTTTGATATGTTGAGTGGACTAACCAATCCGTAATTCCAATAAATTGATTTTCATAACACTTTCCCCCAACTATTATTAAAAAACTATTCCCATTAACGTTAATAAAAATATGATTAATTAAACCCATTATCTTTATTAATATTTCCCAATAACTGAAAAGTGTCCTTGAATATATTTTGTTCTATTCTTTAAAAATTTGTGCATATTAACATAGAAGATGGAAGGTGTAATATTATTTAATATTTTATTATGGGTTTTTATTTATCTATATGTAAATATTAATTATTTTACCCTTTTACATGTTTTCTAATATTATTTATATATTAAAAAATTCATTAAATATGTACGATAAAATAAGTTATTCATAATCCATTTATTTTATTTCATCATTAATGCCCATAAATTCATTTACATTATTTTATCATGATTAAAAATATAATTAAAATTACATCACATAAATAAATTAATAACCATTCACTTGAAAATGTAATATAAAAATGTTGTATGATTATTATATTTGAACTAATGGTTGGTTTATCGAGTGAAAGGTAAACCATATCTTGACCTTAAGGAAATAACTACTTCAGTTAGTCTTGGATGAAGTAGCTGCATTCCAAATTTATCTTGTGTATCTCCATGGATGGTCTTATCTAAACTTGTTCTTGAAGATTCTTCTTTAATTGGGATATCTATAATTTAATTATGTTTACTCACTCTCATGTTAGGGGAACTAGGGGTTTTTTATTAAAGAAAATAATTTGCGGGAATATAGTCCCATAAATAATAAAGAGGATGTAATGATACATAGATCATTATATTTACTTTCATAACAACTTTATAAAAAAACTCACGTAATATATAATTAAATTAAATATAAACACAACACATAAATATTCCAGTCAAGCTCATGGTTACCACCACATTCAATTCAAACTTATTAATTGTTGTTAATATTAATCTCAATTGATTCTTTTTTTAGATAAAATTTCTAAAAATAATAACAAATATTATTATTAACTAATTCATTCTTTTATAATAGTTATCCATATAAATATTCTTTGATATGTATATAATCTATAATTTTAAATAATTTTTAAAACGTTATTTTATTTTTACATTATTTATTATATGGGGTGTACTAATGGGACCCATGGAGTGTACCCTTCTAGAATGATTTTAAACTTAGATAGGAATTTAGAATACATGTATTTTACTATAGGAAACATTGAATATGAACTTCAGTGAAAACCCATTTGTAGTGTATAATAATTATGTAGTGTATAACCACACCTGAAAATTTGTGTGACTAATACTGTGCATTTTTTTGTACTATGTATTTCCAAAACATGTAATCCTAAATTTCATATTGAAATATACATGGCATGTTGTTTTATGGGTAAAGTCATGTAGTCTATATAGAATGTATGATCACAGGGAATTACTTGAATACAAATGATTTGAATAATTGGAAATTCATGTGAAGTACACAATGTGTGAGATGAACTTACATGTAATGAATTTATATAAACACATAGAAAATAATTAATAAATTATTTAATTCCACATGACTAGCTAAAAATAACCCAGTGAGTAATTCATAGAAGACCCCCTTCTACATGGTATATAGATCCTAATACAGATCATGTAATTCAATCATCATTTAATTAATTGATTTTATTTCTATGTTAAATCACATGAAATATCTATATAAATAAATTCCTTTTAATGAGTTTTCATGAGTTATATGGTGCGTACAACCAACAACATGTGTTGATACCTATTTATGGCCACTCACACAACAATCCTTGGGACATAGAATGTATTTTGGGTGAGATATTATGAATTTAATGGTTTTAATACAAGTTAAATATCATTTATTATCATATTTCTTATGTTTCTCAGTTGTAATTCGTTACTCAGTGTGTGTATTAATTAAACACTGCATACATTGATGATACTACTTCTGTGATTAATGTGGGGAAAACCACGTGGGGTTACAAGGAGGGTACACCAAATACACATTTTGTAAATATATTAGTCCGTTTTTCTATTTGTGGTCAATATATAGAGTGTAATTAAATATTCTATATAGTGACACCCTCATGGAATCTTATGATTATCATAGCTAACCCCTGTGTGGTTTTCCATGGGTATACATTGTGTAATTTTAGTTACACACTAAGTTACAGTAACACTCATCCAATATCCTATGATATTATGGATGTGATCTTTGAGTGTTCTGTATATTTTTTTTATCATTTTATTATTTATATGAAATTTAATAATCGTGTTATCTCGAAATTTAATTTAGAATGAAAATTTGAAATTTAAATCTAACAAAATAAATGAGGAAATTAATCAACAACTACTAAATAATTATAAATTTACATGTGACCACTCTAATACCACATGAAGATTCTAAGTCATGGTGAAAGTTTCCTTTACCATTCAAAAAAATGTTTTTTTATCAATTTCTTCAAATAAATTTCTTTCAAATGGATAAATACAACTATAGAATATTTAAGGGTAGGATATTTTTAAATGTAATTTATAATTAATTTAAAACATGAATATCCACATCATTATAATTATTTATTTATTGATATATTTTATTAAACATATTGTCATATTTTTATCATTATGAATTATTCAATGTATATTTCTTATAGTGGAATCCATAAATACTCCATGAATCTCATAATGTTGTCATTAGAAATTCGGGTGCTAGCATAGTGGAACCAAACACCTTGAATCATTTGTCCTACATTTCAATAAGAATTAGTTTTATCTTGAAATATTATCACTTATTATATTATTCTTAAGAGGGAGGATGCGGATGATCATCCCTCATTCTTGAGAGAAATCTTGAGAATTTATTAGTAGGGATTGAGAGGTTTCTCTTCAAAGAATATCATTATTCACAACAACTCTCACAATCTCAAAAAGGATATAACTATGTTAATATACTTAGAGTTAAATAATTAATAATTATAAATAGTACCTTATTTAATTATTAACAATTTAAAAAACCCATGTTAATTATTATTTTTGTTATTATATTCCATTAACTGTGTTCACTCATGGATATTTAAAATTTATTTGTTAAATTTAAAATAAATACTTATTCAAATGATGTTAACTAAAAAATAACATCTTAATCATGCACTTAACTTAGATCGAAAATCCTCCTTGACATTTTTCAGAGCTTGAATAATAATAAATATTTATTTAAGTAAATAAATATAATTATATTACTCATTTAATAAATAAATAAATATTATTTTCACTAGCTGGTGCATAAATATTTATTTAGTATTCAACTCATATATATTAAAAATTTGAATAATTGTTAATTTAATATTTAAAAACAACCCACTATAATATTTATTAAATAAAAAGTATGGAATAATATATCGTTTGAATATTAAATTAAAATTTAATTTAACTAGGATTTTTGATACACTTAGTGTGTGACCGTCTTGGCCCCCTTACTTTGTGTCATTGGGAGAACACAACAAAAGTACAAGATTATTTTCTAATAACAGGTTAAGGAACTCAGATAGAAAAAAAATAATATCATAATGAAAAAAACCTCATAAAAACTCTTACGTTGTAATATAATCAATTTTTTTATAATATCTCATCAAGAAATATGCATACTTATTTCATCAACCTATATGTTTTATTATCTTTACATAACAACCGAAAATGAGATCATTTATAAAATTTAGTGTTTGTGGGATTAATCATATATTTTAATTTTAATCAAAGGTATAGATATATCATCTTCAATCAACTTGAAAGGGACAAATCATTTCTTGGATTATTCAATTAATATCATATCACTTATGCCATACCTAATGTATCTTAATTTTCTATAATCATATGTCATAATAGATTCTAAAAACATATCCAGGTATATAATTCATGATATAAATTAATTATAATCAAAACTATAAGGACTAATTAACACATCCATATATAAGAATATGCAATGAAATATACAAAATTTGGAATTCTTATTGGTAGTTTTCTCCACATAACAAACCATCTTGAATATTACCAAATGAAAAACATCATGAGAAGAAGCCTTTCCTACTAATGAAAATTTATCACTTGATAGTAAAAACAAAATATGTGTCATCTCAGATGTTGGTTTCTAGACCATAGGTCATACATTTAAGAATATTATCAGGGATTTTCTAGTTTCTCATTATATTGGGGAACTACTATAACCTTTCAATGTGAAATAAACTCTATTTACATTATTACATTGATGTTACATGGAAGAACACACATCATGCGATAATATATTTATTAATATATATATATTTCTATATATAGAATATAAAAAGAACAAAAATAAGTTGGTTCGAGGGCACTAACTCCATCATTTTGTAGTTTTAACCATTCTATGTACCCCACAATCACCAGTTAACTACCTAGAATAATTTTTTTGATGTATAATGGTTGTGTGAGTTTCCAATTTCTCTCCATTACTTACACTAATTTAATACCATCTCACGAACAAAAAAATTATAATTAGAAATAAAACCATAACTAAAAACATTTATATATGATAAAAATAATAAATGTAATCAAAATACATTCCCAATATTAAATTATATAGTACAGTATTATAAATATTATAGTCAAGTGTAGAAATAAGAAAAGGGATGATTATGCATTACTGATTTGAAGAGGATATCTATAAAAATCATATAGAGTGTATATGGTCTCCTTTAGTGTCAACTCCTCCCATAAGAACCCTCTTGGGTTAAGTAATTATCCTTCTCCAGCTGATATGATCTATTCCTCCTCATTTATAATCAATCATTTCTCCCATATTAGTTATGTCATTCTTATACTGAAATGAGTAATAAATCCTTGTGATAATGTGATCCTAGATCACTTCTATTTGTGAATATTTATTCCTTCACTGCATTTTTTTTAATTCAATGTCTAGTCCCATGATTTTAATATTACACCTCTTACCTAGATCTTCCTCTATGTGGATGTCATTTTTAGTAATTAACCAACATAGTTAGGAAATAAATATAAAGGAATATTTTTTGTCCGCATAAAATATGGATATTATCTCTATGGAGTGAAGATAATATCAATAACCATAAAATGTTATTCCATAAACTTCCTCAATATCCCATTTATTTGATGGTGATTCAAAAATGAAATGGTACAACATGGTGTATAATGTTTTAAGCTTGATAACTATTCTATGTAAGATAAATTGATTGAATATTTAATATCAAGGTTAGAAAAGAGATACAATTGAGGGGCTAGTGGAATATAGGTGTTTTACCTGACATAACATTATTGTGAGAATGTATGTTTCATTAAGGTATGAGGGTTTGTTGGCATTGGCATAATTTGATCCATGAATGTTGGGATATATTTTGATTCCATTAGAATATGTTACTAATTAATTTGTTTCCCTAAAACATAATATCACAATTTTGGGTACATTAGAGGGAAATTGTATATTACATTGATTTATCACACTATGTTGGTTGTATGATGAACTCTTGGGATTCTTTGTGACACAAAATATTCATCTCAACACCACATCAGGTATCATAAATATTTTATGTTTTCATATAAGTATTTCTCATGGTCATCCTCTTGGATATGTTAGTGAAGTGAAATATTCTCATTTATTATTGCAACTACCATTGGTACTTATATTATTTATAAAGACTCATCTATAACACTATGTTGGGGTGGTGGTAGTCTCAGACTCCAATGTCAACGTATATTGGCCCCTTCAATATACTGTTAATACTCAATCAAAATTTTATAGCGACAACGGATTTCCAAAATTGATTTACCAAAACTGTTAAACCTCACTCCTTAATGTGTTATTAAATTTAGTGAGATTTTTATTTTCCTATTTTTATATTCGGGTTCATTATGATTCTTAGGATTTTTATTAAAATTACTAGAGTTTTATTCTTCCAAATAGATATTTTTAGATGTATTTTGAGGATTAGGAGGTTCCTTTGATGTTCGAGTCAGTATCAAGAGACTATGCCTTGAAAATATGGAGGGTTTAATGATCTATGAACTAAGAATAATTACCTCACTATAAAGAGAAACCACATGTGTAAACAATAAAGCCTAGTTTTGTTCATGTATTGGGATGCAATTGGTGAATAGTTGTAGAAACACCATGAAAACCTGAAATTGTGTTAAAGAGGTTATTTTCATAGCTGGTTCATAGTTTGGTAAACTGTGAAACCAATTTGTGTTAGAGTTAGCATAAGGTAGTTCCAAATTTATGATAATAAGCTTCCAAGAATTCAATGTAATAGGGTAAAATAAAATTTCCCCAATTTTATATTTTAAATTATCACTACCATATTTCATCCATCCCATACAGGTAGATTATAAGTCCTCTATTCCCCCTTCCTCTTTGACTGTACTTGATTTGAGGATGATTTTTGGTTGTCTCCTTTAGTGGTTGAGGTATTATCTACTCTTTTTTACTTTATTTTTTCTTATCCTCATTCATTTGTTCATTTGGGTGACTCATCTTACATTTTATTCATTATTTTCACCATTTATGGTGAAAATAACTCAAAATCATTGGGGATTTTAAATATTGTAGTAAGAGGACATCCCAAGATAATGTATTCATATCATCTCACACCATTGCAATTAAGGTATTTCACTCAGTGAATTTTTTTAAGGTCTTGTATTAAATTAAATATAATTGATGATTACATAGGTGTCACATGTTACGTGATTTTCTAATGATGGTACCGAGAGTGCATTGATGACATTTAACATTTAGTTGTATATGACTTCGAGATCATTATTTAGATAGGTGTGCTAATAGAATAATATACCTATTTAACTAAAATTTAATAATTAGTTTTAAATTTATGAGCTAGTTATAATTATATTATAACTTTTACATTTAGTTGTTTTTGTGTTAAAAAGGACCTTTTGAATGGGTCATGGTTAAAAAAATCTTAGAAACGTCTTGGAAAGGATGTTCATTCATGTTTATATGTGTAAATGACTTGTTTTGAGGTTGATGATCCTTATTAATTTTCCATGTGGTATTCTTATTGTTTTATGTGAAATTTCATATGTTCATCCACATAATTAATAAAGATAATTTTTTTAAAATTATATACATTTATTTGTTAAAATTACATTTCAATGTATGGAATGAATAAAGGGTCATGTCCGTGATAGACCCTGTCCACTTTCTTGATTTATCCACCACTAATGGTTTAGGTTTTTTTTAATTGTGATCATTGAGATTTAAGGACCCTAAGGGGTGTAAATTGAATAAAATAAAATGGGAGAGACATAGAAGGCCTTGGGATAGATTCCCTCTATAACAATTGGGTAGAGAAATGTGATGGGTTATAGTCATTTACAATATTAGGCCCTTATGATACTATGAGATTCCTTTGAGCTGGTAATATTGTCAGATGTGTGTAGACAAACCATTCCTCCCCCTTTGAGATATGATTTACATGTCGTATAGACCCAGTGAATAATTGATGTATAGGTTGGGTTCATGAGGACCGAACTAGGGTGAATTAGTAAAGGGGTGGTATTGAGTCCATCTACCAAATGTGACATTGATTCAAGATTTTCTATGATTCCAATGAGTTTTTGTTAGGATTATAATAATGTCAAGGTATGCTATACCATATGAGTGATATGTGTTGACTCAAGATATGATATTTATATTGAACATACCCTATAGGGTGTCAGAGATATTGTGTTTCCTAAGGGTCATTGGAGGGTTCCCAAGTGATATGTTAACCCTAGGTATAGCTAGTATTGAATGGCAGATGGAGTAGATTTTAGGTGTCATCCTAGAACCCAAATTGAAGGTGTCATCAATTTTTGATATAGTAACTATGATGTGAGATATTATGGGAGGGACACACTACCCCTATGACTTTAAATAAAATGATTAGGGATTGTATCCTATGATTCATTAATTGATCCTATTACATTTCAATGTGTTATTAGCGAGAGAGTGTTCCCCCAATGACTATTAGATGCCAAGGACATGTTCTTAGGATCCATACATTGATCCAGATACTATTGGATAACTAGGTAGTGCTCATAGGATATTGTTTTTATCCTAATATTTTATTAATAATTTGGAAAACCCCCTTGGATTTAGACTTTGGTTCTATATATAATTCATAGGATTCTTGGATTTGACCTCTGGGTTGGTATGAATGTCATGGAATTACTCATTATTATTAGATGTATGCCTGAAACGTGATTTCCTGGGACCACCTACCTAGGAATAGACTTTATATGTGATGATACTAATATATTTCCTTAAGAAAAACCCCTAGGAATTACCATTATAACTTCTGCCAAATAAATTCCCATAATTACCTTTTTTGATTCAACTATTATTCTGGATACTATTGGGATTCCTTTATATAATTCTAAGGATCATGTGATTTCACTTACTAGTCTATGGGAATTGGGCCAGGTATTGGTTAGAATGGTAGTGTGATGTGCACGGAAACACTTTAAAAATTGTATAATTTGGTATAATGGATATCATTTGTTAGGTTAGAACATGAGTATTGTGAGTGGCCATTTAAATTACATTTCAACATCATAGTTTATTTATATATTTACTAATGTTGATCAATTCACAAAGAATATACACTTATTTATTGGTTAGTTTTATACCACATTGATTGTTCCCTATTTATTTATACACACACCCTTATTGGGTTCCCATGGAACATGGACACTCGAGAAAGCTTCACTAAGAATAGGTTCATGTTAGGTAATGGACTGAGTTTGGATAGTTCAGATGTATGGCTTGGTTGGAGTTAAGAGATGAATGGGGTTTGGATTGGGGATATTGTGGAGAATCTTGTATTTTATTCATTTATTTACAATATATTTGTGACCAGCTTAGTGGGCAATCAATTTTATGTTATAATGACCATGATTCGGTATGAATATTTACTCATACATTTATATTTGATGTAGAATATTGAGTTTTATTACTTCTTAGTACTCTGATTATTGGTGATTCATAATATATGCTTATTGTTTTTCATTTAACACTCGACTATGGGGGCACTATCTCCACACTGTAACTCCTTATAAATCCATTTCTAGTCGACAGCCTCTAGAATACAGTGAGGTACAACTAGGGTCTTGAAAACACTATAGTCTAGGCCCTAGTCAAGTGGCCAAATAAGAGGAATTTTATGAAGTTATATTAGGAGTTTTTATCTTTTTGTTTTTGGAGATGGTGGACATTTTATAAAGGATTGTGTTAGATATTATAATGAACCATAGTCCAGTGTGTCATGAATACATTTTATGATAGGGATTCCATATTACCATTGATATTGAATTGTTATTCCAGATTTATAATTTTATGAATGTATGATATCACATAATGTGCCACACTTAGTATTGGATTTATAATTTATAGTTTTTTGTCTCTTGGACCACTAGGAAATGGATAATGTACATGAATCATATTTGGCATGTATGAATCACATAAAATATGCTTACCTGTGTACAATTTACATCCCCAATGATAGAAGGTCTATTTATTTAAAGTTTCAACACCAATATATATTGTGGTTTCTTATATAACTTTCTTGTGAAATTATAATTTGTTATACCACAGTATTTTTTCTTCTTATGATAGGTTATGTGGATTATATAGAGGGATTATCCCTATTTGTGAATATATAGTCCCGCTATGTAAGGGATTTATTGGAATCCCTAGTGGGTCGGTATAGACACATGGTGTCATGGTACCAGTTCAAAAATAAAAGGGGGTTTAGATCATTAATGTGTCAACAATAACCTATATGGTGTTTTCCCGTATATCTCATTGCTGTCATTATACATAAACAAACCTTGGTGATTTTTTATATTTGACATGAATCAAAATAGTCCTATGTCACTATATATATGTAAATAATATCATCATTCTTTATTGGGTAGCAATATATGAAAATTCTTAGTGATGCTCAATTCTCTAGAAGGATGATGAATTGGCAGGTGATTTTTGATATGTGTGTGTGAACACTATAAGCATGTTTTTTGTCAACAAGTTGCATTATTATATATAGATGGGAGCATTTGTGTTTCCCATTGAGAAATGACATGGATGAGATATGACCTATGGGATAAGTTAAAGAGCCTAGTTCCTATGTGATGTAGCTTAGTATATTGGTGTTATAGTCATTATATATTTGATGATATCAACTACATAGGGGTAACCTAAGAGTGGGGTTGGCCCAAACGTGTAACTCCCTTAGAGAGTAAATACTAGGTAAATACTTTGGGTTATGATATCATTTCAAAAGCGTTGATACCGTGTATGAGATATAAGCATGTGTAATGTTTGGGTTTTCATTGAAATCATTGTGTGTTATAGTTCATTGGTATATAGATTTGTTTATTATGGTTAGTATCCGTGAAAATACTAACCCTATTGATTTAGGGTGTATTTATTAAAGAGATAAAGGATTTGGATCCTATATGGTTCAATCTAGAACAGATAGATCATGGGTAGGTGATTTTTTGTTTTGGAATTGTGTTTGATTTTGGAGGGTGATTGTGCAATAGACCATGGAAGGGGTAAATTCTCAGATTTTGAAGAGGTGGGTTGAGGATTTTTTTGTAAGTGACATTGATAGAAATGATTTCATAGTCAGTTTTTAGGTATGTGTGTATATGGATAGTGATGTAAAACTCATAGGAACATGATTCTAGTTGTGTGATTAGGTAGTATGGGGGTGTATACCTATTCTTATTAGAAGAGATTGCGGTTGTGTGTTGTATATGTCTAGTTATATTGTATTTTGGAATTTTGAGAATCAATTTATGAGTTGAGGTCCAATGGTTATCATGAAATAGTCATTGGAAGAGTTTCCTTAGAGGTTTTCTAAAATAGAAAATGTTTCTTTGTGGCGAGAGGTGACATCAGGGGTTGGGTTTGTTGAAGTGGAAAAGTTATTATGAGTTCAATCCTTGAAAATAATTATTAGGTTAGTGAGAATGGATTTGGAGGATCAACATGTGTTTGTTAGAACTTTTTGAGGTTACTCTAAAGGAGTGGTGAAAATGTAACCATATGGAACAGAGCACACCATTGTATGTGGAGGTTGTGACCATTGTTATTGATGAATTTTAGTAAGTGGTGAGGTTGATGTTCCCATGAAATTTGAATAGGTGGTGGGTGATTCTTTACATTAGTTCTCATGTATGAGTGGGTTAGTTACGTCCAATCATCATGAGTGGAAATGGATTGATCATTGGTTGTGGAGGAATTAACCTTGTGATGGTGGGGTTGTGGATTGATAATATTGGTCATTGGGTAGTTGAGATAGAATTTGAATATTGGTTGATAGATGAATTAAATTTTATTTGGTTCCTTGGTAGGATTTACATGTGGAATTGGATGGAGTTCATGCATTGGTACAAAGCTCGATATGGTCTAATGTGATCCATGGTTGAGTTGGATTAGTGGTGTGTTGTCATTTGAGGTCAAATCATGATAACTGGGTTTGTTAGTTGAGGATCTAAATATGGAATAAAATTGAATGTATTGTTCATACTTTGGTTTCAGTTTCTGGACAATCACGGCATGCCATTGGGAATTAAGGCATCAAGAGTAGTAGATTTTATAGCATGTCAGTGGGCCAGAATAATATTTTTCCAAAAGATTCAACTAGAGGATGTATGACTATGGTTTTTTTCAATTATTGGATCCATTTGGTTAAAAACTACACAAAGAACATCATACGAGGTGTGAAGACCAATTATCAAGGATCAACTAGGAATTTTGACGAAAATGGATTATATCATGAACTTATTCTATAATTATGGAGGCTCATCTGCTCCAGTTTAAGATCCATGATGAGGGATGTTACTGGGTTCTGAATAATATCATTATTTTAAATTTGGTTTTTAGAGATTGAAACTTCAACGATCTAGAAGATGTACCACTGGAAATTTATTTTCATAGGTTATTCCATTGCTATAAAACATCGCTGCATAGAATCAGTGATTGGGAGATGAGACCTATAGTGGGGAGTACCGTATACCTATGGATAAATTAATTAATGATAGACTTGTGTCTTAGAATAAATGGATGTCGGTATAAATCATCTAGGTTGTTTAGTGATGTTAGAGATCATTGGATTACATTCTTTGGAATTATGTTCCCCATGATGCGATTATTATAGTGCAAGCTCGTTTAACATTCTAGGGTAGGATGTGATGAGTTGATAATTAATTGAGGACTAGGGTAGGCCAGTATTAATGATTTAATGAATAAAAAGTATTTTATGGTATGAGAATCTTGAAATCAAGAAGGTTTTAAAACCCCATTATTTTATGAATTATGATTTTTAGTGGGATTTGGAATTTTAATTTCTAGAGTGTGCGTCATTTGGAGTTTACATATTTTTATTTCAATTAACAGAGATAGTGGTTCCCAAGGAGATTGTTTTATGTTATTTGAGGGCCATGAGGTAGATTGGGTTCTTAGGTGAGTCTTGAATGTTTCATTCTTTGAAATCCAAAATTTTTAGGGGTTTTTTCACTGTGCAATGTTACCACATGTTTTAAAGAATCCATGAAATTAAGTCATGCATTTTGGTTTCATTCTCGGTTTCCATGGGTTTTGAAAAAAAAATGAAAACATTTAATTTAGTTAGATATGTGATTTTCAGGGTGGGTGAATTGTTTAGATAAACATGTGAAAAATAGTGTTAGAGGGTTCGCTTGAGGTAGTGTGAACCACATGGTTGGTGCACAGTTTGGTGCACCTTTCACCTAAACTATATGTTGTGTGTAACCTTGGATAGTGAAGCCTGTGTAGATGGAATGCAGATGGGAAAACATTTTGGTAGTCCCAAATTCATTAAAATTGGTAAAAATACCCCTCCCCCCAAATTAAACCCTTATTCCCTTCCACCTCTTTCTCATACCAATAAACCAAGGGGTCTCCCTTCCTCCTCCCTCATTCAATTCCACTTAGTTATGGGTCATTGTTTGGTGGTCACTTTTAATTAGTCAGGTGTGATTTTCTTATTTTACCTATTTTATTTCTTCTCATTTTTTCTTCACTAATTTGGGTGACCCTATATTGGGTTTTTGTTATGATTTTCACTAGTTCATGGTGGAAAAAATCTGTGATCATGTGGATTTCATTAAGAATAACTAGTATATGTATTGAGGTGATGTATGAATACCAACACACATCATTTTGATAAATATGGATCTCTTCATAAAATTATATAAATTATTTTCATAATTTAAAATGATTTGATAATTGAATTGGTGTCAAATTTTATGTCTCTTTCATGGGATGGTTTTAGGAGTTTTTTTCCCATGTTTCATGTTTTTAGATTCTTCATAATAATTATTATGTCATTGGGTGAGTTAATAAAAAATATTCCATTTTAAATTTAATGGAATAATTATTTATTTGCTGTTTAATTAAATATTATTTGATTATAATTAATTAGTTTAAATCTTTTAGCATTATATTGGTCCTCTTTATGAGGGCTCCTTAATAGTAAGAGCTTGGATGGGTATCAGCAGGCATTGTCAAGCTTACTTATAATGGAAAATGACTCATTTTGAGGTAAGAGGTCTTATAGATTATTTATTTTCTACCATGCCAATTTTATATGGAATGAGATATGTGTGGTCTCACCACAAATGGTGATCAACATGTTAAAATTATATAAAATTTGTAGTTTAAATTAAATTACAATGTTTGGAATGAACAAAGTGCCAAGGTCACAGTGAACATTTTTCACTATATTAATTCCTTGACAACCATTAGTTGAGGAATTTTTACAATTTAATTACTTGAGATATATGGACACTGATAGGTGTAAATTTAATGAAATAAAATTATAAATACATAGAAATCCATAAGGCATGATCCCTTTATGAATTATCGGTATAAGAATATGATGGGTTGGAGTGATTGGCCGTGGTGGGAATTTATGATACTATGAGATGACTGTAGAGACCCGTATCTTGACGTACATTGACTTTACATTACATTTGCAGAATACTTAGTACATAACAAAAAACACACACACAAGGATCGTAATAGTTTAGTGTCTTTGGAAACTCAGAATATAATCTTCTAATCGTGGTGAAAGATCTTCAAAATCTCCCATAAAGATCTTCCCTTTTTTTTACCTAAAACCTTTCTTTATATCCTGGGGAAAAGAAAACATAAAAGGGTGAGCTCAAATGCTCAGTAAGGGTAAACAAAATAAATATCAATCACATCATATACATAAGCACATAACTTTTGGAAATCTTAACCTGCAAAAGAGATCATAAATTCATAACATGGGGTAAATCATGGCAGTAAAATGTAATCACAATAATCATAACATAAAACATGAAACATTGTGGCATTCACACATAATCATAGAGAATCATTTCTTGTTAGTCAAGACTCATTTCCAAGACTATCTTAGTGGACAAAGTCCCTTTCTGAATCGAGTAACCCTCGTTTCAGTCCTGTTTCATTGAACCGGTATAACCTACCGTTCCAGCCCTGTCTATCTCATGAGATATAAAATCTTTACCCAATGCATTGGAGGGAGATATAGGTCCCACCCATCTCATAATGATACCATTCTTATGTGTGCCACAAAATCATAAATCATACATCATTGCATAACCCATGTAATAAATGTGGGATTCTTAAACAACATGACATCTTAAAACCATTCATATAAGTTAAAGGAATTAATAAACATAATTTCATCACAACATAGTCAAATAAATGTAAAAATATGGATAGAGACAGAACCCTTTATTATCTTAAATGGAAAATAATTTTGATAAAACACTTGAAATGAATTCTTGAGGAAAATATCCTTTCTTCTTCAAAATCAATTTATTTTCACAAAACATCATGCAATTTTAAAAGAAAGAGATTTTATTGAAAATATTCAGGAAATATTTTGGAGGAAGCTTCATTAAAATAAGGCTTTATAAAACCGTAAAAATCTGTTCGTTCCATTTAAGTTAAAAAAACATTCTTCTTGTACTTTTGTCGGAAAAGTCAAAAAGTACCTCAAACGAAAAACGACAAAAGATTCCTTTCATATATTTTACTAAAACTCACCAAAGGGTAAATTTGGATTTAAACAATTGTAGGTGGATGTAAATAATATTACATATCTAGGAAACATGGATGTGGATGATAAAATACACCCCAGTAAATCTCAAAGTATAAACAATCTCGGACAAAAAATGAGATTGTGATATTCCCCTTACCTTAGGTCTGATTTGCTTCGTATGTGTCCGAACCTCCTGTATAATGATTTAAATAATGTCATTGACTTATTAAAGAATCATATTCATTGTTATGATATCATATATGGTTCACTTATGACATTATATTACCCGTTCTTTTGTAAATTCCATGTTAAAGAAGCGTTTTGGGTATAATCGTTTCATTTATCGTAGGTGTTTTGACTTGTTGTTCTTGACATTATTATTACTTATATCATGATTTACTTACTTCCAGAATATAAAATATGATTTGTATATCATATATATTCAGTATATATATATATAATAGATAGATAAATGAAATGAAAAACACCGTTCATGGAGACGGTAGTCCGTACGTACGCATGAACGCTATTTTCCTTTCCTTATTGTCTTGAATGGAAGTAAGTAGATGACATAAATATATATACACATAAATCCAGTAGCTTCATAATGTCATATATTTCATTATTATTTCTTATATGTACTTTATAATCATTCTTAAATGGTTAACATGGAGAATGAATCTCATCGCGTCGTGGAGACGGTAGTCCGTACGTAGGCACGAGCGATGATATCATTTCCAAAAATATTGAATTGAATTGGAGTGGATTATACAATATATCAGAATCAATATT
Organism: Viscum album; assembly: GCA_963277665.1. Lineage (NCBI taxonomy): Eukaryota > Viridiplantae > Streptophyta > Magnoliopsida > Santalales > Viscaceae > Viscum > Viscum album. Next base: position 1,851,260,666 of record OY728163.1, on the reverse strand, counting down.
ATGTTTTAATAACTATGTATAGTTATTATTTACACCATTATACCCATCCATGTAAGGTGGTGGTGGAAAATAGATTACACCACGGCGTGGAGACGGTATTCCGTACGTACGCACGCGCGGTGATTTCTTTTTCCATAGGATGGATAGATGGTGAAATAGGTTTGTTTCATACTTATAATAACATATCAGTATATGAGTGATACTGATGTTATTACTTCATAATGAAACAACCTAAGAAGAAGAAGTGGAAGAAGAAATAAAGACGAAAGAATTGGTAACGGTAATTACCTCTTCTTTGAAGCGCCTCTTTGAGACCTCCTCTTAGGGCACTAAAATTGGTCTTTGAGGAAGACCAGAACCTCTAGGATGTTTCTAGGGAAGTGGAGAAGAGATTTTGGCAGGGTTTGGCCGAGCTTGAGTGCTCAAATTGGTGTGAGGAGGAGGGGGAGGAGGTGTCCTTTTATAAGGGAGGAGAGGGGCACCTTCGGAATTCTTAAAAATATTAATTTATAATAAATCTAACCCCACATAAAAACCTCCAAAAATGACTCATATTCGAATATTAGATAAGATAAGGTTGTAATATCATCAACCAATAGAATTTAGACATGTTATGAATTTATTTTAAACATTATCAACATGATTTATCCTTATTTAATCAATTTAATTTTATTTGTGGTAATAACATTTTAATTTTTAAATTATAACAAATAATTACTTACTTGTTGTGAATTGTCCATAATTTGATTATTAATAAAATTCTAGATCATATAAATTTAAATTTATAATTTTGAAATATTTTGTGATTTTTAATCAATTTTATAATATGTTTATTTATAAAATAACAATAGTGTCAATTTTGACACTATTCATTTATTTGAATTTAAATAAAATAAATACAGAGGATATGTTCGAAATAAAAGTTTTAATAGATTAATAAAATGTCATATGTATCTTAAAAATTATTGCAGCACATTAAATAGTTCATATAATATTTATTTTATTATTTTTGAAACCATTTATTTGGTTTATCTCTTAATAAAATAAATACTACAACATTTTTGTATAATTATTTAATATACTTATTTGTTGCATAAAAATTAAAAATAAAATCCTATGATAAAACTAAATCTATTACCTTTCACAATAATACTTTTACTCGAATTTATCATCTTAAAATCACAATATTTAAATTGTTATATTTATTAAATTATGAAGGTGACAACTTTGGCATCATTTAAAATAAAATAATATAAGTGTCATAATCGCTTTTATAAGGCTCCAAATGGTCAAATATTCGACCATTGGATGCTTATGGTTTACATTTACATGGAAAATAAGTTTTGGTTAGGTATTTGTGCATTTTATGGTCACTATTAGTTTAATAAAAACAATATTCTTGATTTTTCACTAGATAAACAATTTATGCATCACTATTGTGTCATAATTAATGATAATTATTTAATCCCTAAAAATTATAAATAAATTTATATGATGTAGAGAATTTCATTAGATTTCTGGAGACTATTCATGTTCGATGTTTCATGAAGTTTATCACTAAATTAAAATTAATATACTTATAAGATTTAAGAGAGTGACATGTTGTCACTTTCTTTGGTATTAATAATAATTAAGTTATTTTCATGGACAAATGTCCATTAAATGATTCTAATCCGACCCTTAGGTGATATGGGTCGACTTTTAGTCATCCAATAGGATTTTTACATTTGTTAGGGTAATTTTAAAATATTATATTTACCCTTAATTACCCAATTTACCTTTAACTATGGTAAATAAAATTTACCGTAGTAACTATTCATAATTCCCAAAAATAAAAAGTAGCTTATTAAAATAATTTGGACCCACTGATTCCAAATACGGAATCCATTTTTCCAAATTAAATACACAAAATATGCAGAAATTAAATTAAAATTAATCCCGTTGTCGAAAGAAAACGGTTTTTTCTTTAAAACATTGCAAAAGATTGAATTGATTTAACCTACGAATTCAAGGTAAAATCAATGCTAATGACATACATTATATTAAATGGTAAAAATATATTCTATTTATACTTTAAAACCATTCAATATTATAATTTATCTACATAAGATATTACGATGAAAAAAGTTGTTTTTAATTAAAATATAGCGTGTTTTTACTATTCATTAAAATATGAAAGTTATCGGAAAAATATCAAAACTTTATCTAATGTAAATTTTTATATCCTGATTCAAAAGAAGAATATTATTTTGTCAAATTGAACATATAAACATGTCAAAAACTATATTTAAAGTGGGTGCGCCATCAAAAGGCGGTAAAACTGCATTTTTCGAAAAATACTTATTTTACTCGAAAAATTTATTTTGTTCTTATAACATGTTCTAGAAATGTGTAATATGAATAATAATGTTATAAACTTCAAAATTTAGTTAATACTATTCATAACGGCTAGTTCATGACAATATTATAATAATATAACATTGTTTATTAAAACCCGGTATTGCGTACAACACATGCTATCGAGGAAGGTCGTGATTGCGTGTAATGCAAGCCAAGTCAGGGTTGCGTGTTGTGAAAGAATCCTTCGTTGTTTCGTATAACAGAATCCAACCATATTTCATTTATACATTTAATATATATATATATATATATATATATACTCAATGTTGTGTAGAATAAATATTATCAAAATTGTGTGTAACACGGTCCAAGAATAGTGTTGCGTATACTGCAAGCTAATACGGTGTTGCGTATAGCGTAAGGTAATCTTGGTGTAGAATACAACAAAAGATATTAATGAAATTAAAATAATATTTTTCATAAAATCTCGGGGTGTTACATTCTACCCCCCTTAAAATGAATTTCTCCCTCAAAATTCATCGGGGTTATAAATGGTTTACTATTTGAAAGTTTCTTTGATAGAAACCCACATCGTAAAAAGGAATACCAAAACTTATCTTTAAAAACAAAAGTATGAAACGTAACGGTTACCCAAATAAACTAATCACTGGGTTTCCACATAGGTGAAAATATGGATATGGAAGAGAAATCTAACCATCATGTTCTGATGGAGAGTGGTGGAGAACATGGCTATGGAAAAGCTACCAATCACAAAGCCATAAATTTGTGATGATCTAGGGTACCATCTGATTCATCGGATATAAGATCACTAGGACAACATTTTTGGTTTTTAAGATCATTTCCCTAAAGTTGAAGAATTTGAATTAGAAGAAATACTTTCGTGATTTTGGTATAGTCTCACCGTTTGTCATTCTTTGGAAAATTTCCACTTCATCTCTTAAAGAAATGAAGTTTGAATTTGTCATTCGTGATGTGTTAGCAGATCATGTGATAGAATGATGGGTCATTCCATCTCTTTCAAACAAAAGGTTAGCAAAAGTTATAAGTCCATCTTATGGTTAATCGTATATGGTTCCAAAAATGAACTTATACTTCATATATCATACCGCTTAATAAAATAAAACTAGTTTCTACTAACCAGGGACTTCCTGTAGGCCAGTGGTAGGCGATAAAGGCCAGTCGCACTTCGGTTGTGGGTTCGATTCCTACAGCCTTGTCCGACGCGATGGGCTGTCGCCCGTCCTGCAGGTTGTCCTTTTTCTAAAACTACATTACTATAACATCCCATCAATAATATCGAAAAAAACTTTTATCCTTAAACAATACTAACTTATGTCCAACATAATCCATTCCAATCTTTAGGCTTACCCATAATACTGCAGTCCACTCTCATAACATAGTGAAAAAGATTACCAGAGATTTAAAACCATCGTCGACCCCCATATATCATAAGATATGTTTTGTTGGTCACATTCCAAACATTGAAAGTCCTTAATCATGTATTCTCTTGAATACCTTAGTGAAAACATGAATGCAGTTTAAATTTAACACTTTCCACATACCAAAATCCTCAAAATTCTATATACTCAAACCATGATATCACTTAGTCCTTATATCAATCATGAGCTCATGAATACTATTAAACATTTCGTTTTCTCATGTTCCCTTCATTATGCTCATATCTTCTTATTTCCAAAAATATCTCAATCACTTTGAATACCACATTAGACCAATACATAAATATTCCAATACTTTATGATAAAACATTATTTTGGAATCCCATTACATAAAATCTTAATCATTCCACCACATCGTTATCATATTCAACATCGCCAATGGTGATCGCATGTGACTTACCTTTGTCCTTTGCCTTCAGTGGTTGCTCATGTTGATCATCACTAACCCTTGGATTAGGGCATTTATTAGCATAATGCCCCATTTCCTTGCACTTGAAGCATTGAAGTGTTGGTGGTGCGTTCTCTGCAGTGTTTGCTTTATTCACATCATTAGAAACCCTTTTTCCATTACTTCGACACTCAGCTGCTCGATGACCTTCTTTTTCACACTTAAAACATTTTCTAGTCCCTTTAAGACAATCTCCACCATGCTTCTTTCCACACTTTGTGCATAAGGAAACATTCATCTTCTTTTCACCATTATTATGAGATTTCTCCTTGAACTCCATCTTTCGTTTCTTGTCAAAACCATGAGATGGATATGTAACACCAACTTCCATTTCTACCTTGATAGCACAACGCACAATTTCTTCATAGCTACTGAAGTCTCTTATAGCTAATTCCCTTCGAAGACTTGGTTTTAAGCCACTCAAAAATCGATCAACTTTACTTTCAGGTTGGATGATAATGCCAGATGCATACCTTGCAAGTCTTGTAAAATTCGCTTCGTATATACCAATAGATTCATCATCCTTTTGCTTTAGTTCAAGAAACTCCTTCTCCATCTTTGTTCGAAGAATACAGGGGATGTACTTACTTAAAAATAAGTTCTTGAACTCGTCCCATTCCATGGACTCAATTTCATCCCTTTGCCTCGTATTCTTAATAAGATTACACCATTGATCAGCATCACCTTCCAAACGATACACTGCTAAGATGACTTTATCATGTTCAGAACATTGAAGAACTGAAAATATCTTTTCAGTGGTACTGATCCATTGTTCAGCAACAAGTGGATCAGAAGACCCACTGAAAGAAGGTGGACGTTGCCTCATGAAGGACTCAATAGAATATTGTTCCCTTCTCTTCTCATTTAGAAGTCCAGAATGATTCATAGCTTGTGTAAGTATAGCAATAAGATTTTTCACTCCATCTCCCATAACATTTGTTTGTTCAGGAGGACAATCATTGCATTGTCCATTGCATTTATCAACACGGTTCCTTCGGGTTCCAGCCATCGTCTAAAACCCAAAAAGAATAGTGTGAGAGGCAAAAATCATGCTAGGGAAAACAACATAATAAAGGGGGAGTACCTTCAATATCTAGCTTCTTAGGTTTAATTCTATGATCGTTAGCGTAATTCTAGTACTATAGCCTAAACGTATACTTAACCTTAGGAACATCCCTAGACATACCTTAGAAATATCTCTAGGGATCTCGCTAAAGTTCTCGCATCCTAGTTTCCAAAGGATGACTAAACCTTTCCTCTGATACCAACTATAGAGACCCGTATCTTGACGTACATTGACTTTACATTACATTTGCGGAATACTTAGTACATAACAAAAAACACACACAGAAGGATCGTAATAGTTTAGTATCTTTGGAAACTCGGAATATAATCTTCTAATCGTGGTGAAAGATCTTCAAAATCTCCCATAAATATATTCCCTTTTTTTTACCTAAAACCTTTCTTTATATCCTGGGGAAAAGAAAACATAAAAGGGTGAGCTCAAATGCTCAGTAAGGGTAAACAAAAGAAATATCAATCACATCATATACATAAGCACATAACTTTTGGAAATCTTAACCTGCAAAAGAGATCATAATTTCATAACATGGGGTAAATCATGGCAGTGAAATGTAATCACAATAATCATAACATAAAACATGAAACTTTGTGGCATTCACACATAATCATAGAGAATCATTTCTTGTTAGTCAAGACTCATTTCCAAGACTATCTTAGTGGACAAAGTCCCTTTCTGAATCGAGTAACCCTCGTTTCAGTCCTGTTTCATTGAACCGGTATAACCTACCATTCCAGCCCTGTTTATCTCATGAGATATAAAATCTTTACCCAATGAATTGTAGGGAGATATAGGTCCCACCCATCTCATAATGATACCATTCTTATGTGTTCCACAAAATCATAAATCATACATCATTGCATAACCCATGTAATAAAAATGGGATTCTTAAACAACATGACATCATAAAACCATTCATATAAGATAAAGGAATTCATAAACATAATTTCATCACAACATAGTCAAATAAATGTAATAATATGGATAGAAACATAACCCTTTATTATCCTAGATGGAAAATAATTTTGATAAAAAACTTGAAATGAATTCTTGAGGAAAATATCCTTTCTTCTTCAAAATCAATTTCTTTTCACAAAACATCATGCAATTTTAAAAGAAAGATATTTTATTGAAAATATTCATGAAATATTTTGGAGGAAGCTTCATGAAAATAAGGCTTTATAAAGCCGTAAAAATCCGTTCGTTCCGTTTAATTTAAAAAAACATTCTTCTTGTACTTTTGTCAGAAAATTCAAAAAGTACCTCATACGAAAAACGACAAAAGATTCCTTTCATATATTTTACTAAAACTCACCAAAGGGTAAATTTGGATTTAAACAATTGTAGGTGGATGTAAATAATATTACATATCTAGGAAACATGGATGTGGAGGATAAAATACACCCCAGTAAATTTCAAAGTATAAACAATCTCGGACAAAAAATGAGATTGTGATATTCCCCTTACCTTAGGTCCGATTTGCTTCGTATGTGTCCAAACCTCCTGTATAATGATTTAAATAATGTCATTTACTTATTACAGAATCATATTCACTGTTATGATATCATATATGGTTCACTTATGACATTATATTACCCGTTCTTTTGTAAATTCCATGTTAAAGAAGCGTTTTGGGTAAAATCGTTTCATTTGTCGTAGGTGTTTTGACTTGTTGTTCTTGACATTATTATTGCTTATATCATTATTTACTTACTTCCAGAATATAAAATATGATTTGTATATCATATATATTCATTATATATATATATATATAATAGATAGATAAATGAAATGAAAAACACCGTTCATGGAGACGGTAGTCCGTATGTACGCATGAACGCTGTTTTCCTTTCCTTATTGTCTTGAATGGAAGTAAGTAGATGACATACATATATATATACATAAATCCAGTAGCTTTATAATGTCATATATTTCATTATTATTTCTTATATATACTTTATAATCATTCTTAAATGGTTAACATGGAGAATGAATCTCATCGCGTCGTGGAGACGGTAGTCCGTACGTACGCACGAGCGATGATATCATTTCCATAAATATTGAATTGAATTGGAGTGGATTATACAATATATCAGAATCAATATGATGTTGTAATAACTATGTATAGTTATTATTTACACCATTATACCCGTCTATGTAAGGTGGTGGTGGAAAATAGATTACACCACGGCGTGGAGACGGTATTCCGTACGTACGCACGCGCGGTGATTTCTTTTTCCGTAGGATGGATAGATGGTGAAATAGGGTTGTTTCATACTTATAATAACATATCAGTATATGAGTGATACTTTTTTTATTACTTCATAATGAAACAACCTAAGAAGAAGAAGTGGAAGAAGAAATAAAGATGAAAGAATTGGTAACGGTAATTACCTCTTCTTTGAAGCGCCTCTTTGAGACCTCCTCTTAGGGCACTAAAATTGGTCTTTGAGGAAGACCAGAACCTCTAGGATGTTTCTAGGGAAGTGGAGAAGAGATTTTGGCAGGGGTTGGCCGAGATTGAGTGCTCAAATTGTTGTGAGGAGGAGGGGGAGGAGGTGTCCTTTTATAAGGGAGGAGAGGGGCACCTTTGGAATTCTTAAAAATATTAATTTATAATAAATCTAACCCCACATAAAAACCTCCAAAAATGACTCATATTAAAATATTAGATACGATAAGGTTGTAATATCATCAAACAATAGAATTTAGACATGTTAGGAATTTATTTTAAACATTATCAACACGATTTATCCTTATTTAATCAATTTAATTTTATTTGTGGTAATAACATTCTAATTTTTAAATTATAACAAATAATTACTTACTTGTTGTGAATTGTCCATAATTGGATTCTTAATAACATTTTAGATCATATAAATTTAAATTTATAATTTTGAAATATTTTGTGATTTTTAATCAATTTTATAATATGTTTTTTTTATAAAATAACAATAGTGTCAATTTTGACACTATTCATTTATTTGAATTTAAATAAAATAAATACAGAGGATATGTTCGAACTAAAAGTTTTAATAGATTCATAAAATATCATATGTATCTTAAAAAATATTGGAGCACATTAAATAGTTCATATAATATTTATTTTATTATTTTTGAAACCATTTATTTGGTTTATCTCTTAATAAAATAAATACTACAACATTTTTGTATAATTATTTAATATACTTATTTGTTGCATAAAAATTAAAAATAAAATCCTATGATGAAAATAAATCTATTACCTTTCACAATAATACTTTTACTCGAATTTATCATCTTAAAATCACAATATTTAAATTGTTATATTTATTAAATTATGAAGGTGACAACTTTGGCATCATTTAAAATAAAATAATATAAGTGTCATAATCGCTTTTATAAGGCTCCAAATGGTTACATATTTGACCGTTGGATGCTTATGGTTTACATTTACATGGAAAATAAGTTTTGGTTAGGTATTTGTGCATTTTATGGTCACTATTAGTTCAATAAAAACAATATTCTTGATTTTTCACTAGATAAACAATTTATGCATCACTATTGTGTCATAATTAATGATAATTATTTAATCCCTAAAAATTATAAATAAATTTATATGATGTAGATAATTTCATTAGATTTCTGGAGAATATTCATTTTCGAAGTTTCATGAAGTTTATCACTAAATTAAAATTAATATACTTATAAGATTTAAGAGAGTGACATGTTGTCACTTTCTTTGGTATTAATAATAATTAAGTTATTTTCATGGAAAAATGTCCATTAAATGATTCCAATCCGACCTTTAGGTGATATGGGTCGACTTTTAGTCATCCAATAGGATTTTGAAATTTGTTAGGGTAATTTTAAAATATTATATTTACCCTTAATTACCCGATTTACCTTTAACTGTGGTAAATAAAATTTACCGTAGTTACTATTCATAATTCCCAAAAATAAAAAGTAGTTTATTAACATAATTTGGACCCACTGATTCCAAATATGGAATCCATTTTTCCAAATTCAATACACAAAAGATGCAGAAATTAAATTAAAATTAATCCCGTTGTCGAAAGAAAATAGGTTTTTCTTTAAAACATTGCAAATGATTGAATTGATTTAACCTACGAATTCAACGTAAAATCAATGCTAATGACATAAATTATATTAAATGGTAAAAATATATTCTATTTATACTTTAAAACCATTCAATATTATAATTTATCCACATAAGATATTACGATGAAAAAAGTTGTTTTTAATTAAAATATAGCGAGTTTTTACTATTCATTAAAATATGAAAGTTATCGGAAAAATATCAAAACGTTATCTAAAGTAAATTTTTATATCCTGATTCAAAATAAGAATATTATTTTGTCAAATTTAACATATAAACATGTCAAAAACTATATTTAAAGTGGGTGTGCCATCAAAAGGCGGTAAAACTGCATTTTTCGAAAAATACTTATTTTACCCGAAAAATTTATTTTGTTCTTATACCATGTTCTAGAAATGTGTAAGATGAATAATAATGTTATAAAATTCAAAATTTAGTTAATACTATTCATAATTGCTAGTTCATGACAATATTATAATAATATAACATTGTTTATTAAAACACGGTATTGCGTACAACACACGCTATCGAGGAAGGTCGCGATTGCGTGTAATGCAAGCCAAGTCAGGGTTGCGTGTCGTGAAAGAATCCTTCGTTGTTTCGTATAACAGAATCTAACCATATTTCATTTATACATTTAATATATATATATACTAAATGTTGCGTAGAATAACTATTATCAAAATTCTGTGTAACACGGTCCAAGAATAGTGTTGCGTATACTGCAAGCTAATACGGTGTTGCGTATAGCGCAAGGTAATATTGGTGTAGAATACAACAAAAGACATTAATGAAATTAAAATAATATTTTTCATAAAATCTCGGGGTGTTACAATGACTTAGAGTCACTTAGCTTGTGAGATGAGAATGTTGTGAGAATTGACCATCCAATAAGATATGATTACATTGGTTGGTATCCCTTGAAAATATTAATGGATTTGTTGATTGCATGAGGACCAACCTAGGGTGAATTGGAAAGGGGAGGGGCTTGAGGTCATCTCCATTATGTGACACTGATTCTGGATTTCCTTTGAGGCCAATGTAGGCATGTAATTATTATGACGATGTCGAGGGATGTTATGACTTATGAGTGATGGGTATTAATCCAAGAGATGATATTAATATTCGGGAGCCGCTGTAGGATTTTTTAGCTAGGTTGTGACATAGGGGACCCCAGTGCGTTTCCTAGTATAATGTTAACCCCAAAGAGGGGTAGAGTTGATAGGTAACTAAAGTCATTTTTGGGTGTAACCTTAAAACCCAAATTGATTATGTGTTTTTTATGTGGTCATAGTAACTATTGTGTGAGATATTATAAGATGGAAATGCAACCCTAGTGACATTAAATGTAATTCCTAGGGATGGTCTCCTAGGATTCAGTAATTTAGATTGTTAAGTTTCAATGTGATCCTGGGGAGATAACATTATCTCAATGAATATTAGATACCTATAAGATACATGTTGGATGTAACCATTAATCTTGATTCTATTGTATTACTAGGAAATGATCCTTGGATCCAAATACTTATGAATTACTTAGTTAATTCCATTTTATTTATCCTTCGGGTCTATATGAAATTCCCCAAATATTAGGATTCACCCTAGAGGTCTGTATGATTTCCTTAGACTTGATCTTGTAATTTATCGAATGATTAACATTTCATTTCCTAGAACCGTCACCCTAGGAATTTTTTTTATAACAGATTATAGTACAACATTTACTAGGGCTATCCTAGGAATAAAATTATGCCTTCTACCTAAAGAATACCCTATATAACCAACAATGAATTTAGACATTACTACTGATATTATTAGGATTACAGTAGATACATATTAGGATCTTTTGAATTCACGAACTAAATTATGGAAAGTATTCATGTTATTGGTAAAAACGTTATGTAACATTCTTGAAGACACTCTAAATCTAATTAAACTAGGTGTAGTATATCCATAGTGTCATGTTAGAACCAGAGGATTGATAATGGTTATTTTATATTTTTCATCCACACTTCAATATTTTTACTTATTTATTTTGGATGAGAATATAACATAGAATATAAATTGATATATTTTTTATGTAATGGAATTCATTGGTGGTTACCTACAATGTTGTACTCACAATTTACTCAGGTTGTTTTTTTACATGAGTTATCGAGAAGTATTTACTAAACATAGGTTCATGTTGGGGAACTGAAATGGTTTGGATCATTAATTTAGATATCATAGTCATAGATAGAAGATAAATGAGGTATAGCTTGGGGATGTAGTGGAATGAATAGTATTTTATACGTTTATTATCCCAATATATGGGGTCGACCTAGTGAGTGGTTAGTTGTATGTTGGCATAACTATGAGTCTGTATTACTACATTCATCTGTATTTACATTTGATAAAGAATGTTTTGATTTACTACTTCTACACAATCTAACTATTGTTTTTGGATGATATTTTATTACTAGTTTTTTATTTGACACTCTAATACAGGGGTATAGTCTCACCATATTACCACCTTGGACTCCCACAGCTAGTTTGAAGCCTTTGGCATATCGGGAGGTGTACCTATGGTCCCATTAACTCTTCAGTTTGGGATCTTTTCAAGTGTTCATGAATGAAGGATGTTGGACTAGCTAAATTCTATAGACCAATTTACAATAATCGAAGTAAAATTAATATCCCAAAATAGTGTTTCAATAAATACATGATTTATAGAGGATTTCTTTATTTTCTTCTATGATAGAATGTTATGATCAATATTTACTAAAAACTAACAAACTATATCGAAACTATTGAAATTAAATAAAATCAAATTAAATACTACTAGAAAACAAAATAAAAATAATGAAAAAAAATGAAAACCACATCCTCCTACACTAGAGTGATTACATTACTCATGTAATTAATCTAACAAAATTAAACCCCTTTTTAGTTCAATTTTAGTTGATTCTATATTCACTAAAGGTTTAATAGTAATACATTATTTGAATCAAAATTAAAATTAGGTTTGAATTCTTAAATCCATCTCCCTTATGTTTTTCATCCACTACATCATTTCATACTTCCATTATATAAGTTATATAATAATGTTATATTTCATATTTTCCTTGTTCAAATGAGTTCAATATTCCAATTACCTTTCAACCCATTAATAGCTAAGAACATTAATTGTTTTCATTATAATAAATCCATGGAATTTGAAATCGTACTATTTAGTGAGTCTGGATCACCTATAAATAAGATATCCCTTAAAATAGACATCACATGGGACTAATTGTAATAGTAAAGTCATGGAATCATAGTACGGAATTCCATCACTTTGGTTGTCATTTAACTCTTATTAATGGAATATTTTTTCACTTACAAAGCCAGTGAAACAATATCTTAGTAAACATTATAATAGATCCCAATTTCTCATTTTTATCCAATTTATATGACTCATTGTGTTTTTAAAATTGAATCCATAAAGGTTTATTTTTCACAGTAAGAGAATATCCCATGATTGTGTTCAAAAATTTAGTGAAAAAAATTCTCAATTATTAATCCCATAAATTAAATAATTTTACACATTTAAACACTAGATAATTCAATTTTTTAATGATTATAAGAATTTTTGTGTGTCCTAAATCATGAAATACAATATTCTATTGTATGATTACTCAAAAAAATAATATATATTAACACCCACCACTCCCCCTCCAATGCATGGTTTTAACATAATAAATAATATATATATAAGATATGAAATGTAATTAATGATATATAATGAAATTCAAAAGTAAATTTATCTAATAAAATAATAATCCACTCTAATTCTTTTCTATCCATTTTCATATTACCTTTCTCTTTCTTCTTCTATCCTATAAAATCATTCATCCACTCAATTGGTAAAAAATGTGAATTATAGAAATAAAAACCTATTCTAACTGACAAAAAATGACACAATCCATATTTTTATTAGGTTTCCTATTAACAAGTGATTATGTATTAATAACTTCATCTAAAATATATATAAGCAACAACACCTAATCAATTGGTATGTGTGTCTTTCATAATTGAAACCATCACAAATGAGATTCTCTTAAACTTCTCTAGATTAAAACATCCACCTTATGAGAAATAGGCTTTACTAAAGTAAACTTAATATCCCATGTTCTAGTATCCCCTATAATGTCATAAATATCAATGTAATGCAACAAACTATCCACTTAATCCATTATAAAATTGAACTCTATTAAGTTTCAGTTGGGTGTTTTTTTGGATGGGATGGTATCCTTGGGTTTTCTTTCTTATTCATATTATCATTCCACCTCACTTGTGTCTTCCTTCTTCTCTTATTAACTTTAGAAAATATTTTCCATTATAAACCTTGTATTTTTTCCATAACATTCCAAAAATAGATAACTGAGCTTGAAACATATACTTCAAATGTTCTTCTATCTATATTTATATTCCAAAATTTCAATTTTATACAAATTCATTTGTAAATAGTCAAATCGAGGTAGATAAATAATATGAATTAATATGAAAAAATTATATCAATGGGATGGTATCAATGAATTATACTAAAATTAATGTAATTGTATAGGTTTTAATGATATCATTAGGATTTTCAAAATTTCAAAATTTTGTTAGTTTTATGGTTTTTTTGGGTGGCCCTCAAAACAATTACACTGTTACTTTAAATTAAGAAATTAATAATCCATTGAATAAAATCTATAATTCTATGATCTGTTCCCCTAAAATTGAATAGTGTTAGTGAAGCACTTATACTAGTGAGTATCATGATTTAATAATAAGTAATGGAGGGAAATTACATGTGTAGTTGGTATAGTGTTTATAAAAAGGAATAAAATATATGTAATATGAATATGTGAATGTGAAGGATAGACATGAAGGTTGGATGAAATATAACAAACTAAGACTAATAACCAGGGGATCACTTCCACTCAGATTGGCCTTCCCTTGTAGGAAAAATAGTGATTGAACAAATTAGTCAGTAATTTCAAATGATAATTAATGGGATGTGATCAAACACTACTGAATACCCAATGACACACTCTTAATCTACCACTAGTACTCTCCAATATGGATGTTGTTCCCTATAAGGTTTTTGTACTCACTTCAAGGGATGTATTGAATTCTCCATTTTATGGTGTTTTTCCACCATTGTCTCACTAGTTTGGGTGTTTATTTTGGAGTTATTAAGTCTAAAGAGGTGTGATTTTTATCCACACAAGTCCAGTGTGTCACTAAAATCCACTACTATCACCATGTTTAATAATGATCAACCTTATGTGATTAGTATATGTTCAACCTTAGTACCACCCAACAATATCATCTTAACTAACTTGAATCGGTGTTTAGATATATAGGGGCTATGTGAGTTTCTACTTTATCTTTATCACTAATACTTATAGAATACATTACCACTCACTAAAATAAATGATCTTTGATTATGAGGTAGAATCACAACTCAAAAAATTTACAGTATGAAAAAAAAAGAAATTCAATCAAAATCTATTATCATAATCAATGACTATAGTACATCCCATAAAATATAAAAGTCTAGTGTATAAATAAGAACTAGGAAAGAGTATGGGTTAGTTATCTCAACATGAAATATATTCTGTTCGTCATAACATTAAATGATCTCCACCCATATCATCTCCCCTCTAAAATCCACTATTTTATAAATAAACTATCCTCATCAAGGTTTTATTCTCTGTTACTCCCCATTTATGATCAATCCATACATACTTCTTATAAATTTGTTCCTCATGAAAAAAAGTGTGATCATACCATGTGGTAATGGGATTTTGGATCACTACCACATGTGAAGATTCAATAAATTGTTATAAATATTTGATTTAAATTCCTAATCCCATGATAATTAATATTATCCCTTTCATTGATCATCCTCAACAAGGACGTTTGTGTCATTCCCAATTTAGTTAGGAAATACAAATAATAGAATATTTTTTGTTCCCTTTGGCTAGGAATGTAATTTATAAAAAGTGGAGATGACATCAATTGTCATAACATGTTCTTTTTGACCCTTTTATCCCATACATATGATTTTAATTTTTCAATGAAATGGAGTACCATAGTTCCTAGTGTTTTTAGCATAATAATAGAATAATTAATGATATGTTAAATGGAAATTTAATCTCAGAGTCAGATATGAGAAAATATTATGGACCTAATGGAATGTGAAATTTTTGTGCCGTATCATGTTGTTTTCAGAACATGGTATATGCTAGAAGTGAGGTTCCATTGAAATTGGTGTAATGTGATCCATGGATATGTGGATATATTCAGTTTCCTTCAGAATTCATTATTAAGGCATTTTGTATAAAAAAAATATAATATCACAATGTTGGGTATGTTAGAGATACTTCATATTTTTTTGTGGGGCATAACACTATGGTAGTCCTGTGATGTGACCTCAGTATTATCCTAAAAAATATTTTTTCGGATCAATTACAATTGAGGTATCCATATGAGGTTTCATTGGTACACAACACCTATTCAAGGTCTTCCCTCAAGCTACATTGGCAATGGGGCATATTATTAGGAGTTGGAACAACTATCATTAGAACTTTAATTAATTGTAATTATTTATACATAAACTATTTTTGGTTTTAGATATAGTCGTATCCTCTAATTATAGTGAACATGGCCACTCATATGTAGTGTTATGGATTACTTTTAATATTTTTAGAAAACACAAATTTCTTTGTTGATCTTCCACATCCAACTCCCCTGTATAAATTAACACATAATTTAAGTAAAATTCACAACCATAAACATCATTTCATTAGAAACCACATTTCCAAAGAATTTCATCATTTCTAGTAATATCTTAATAATTAAACCGTGATTTCCTAAAAAAATAAACCATATACAATGTACTAAAATTAAAAAAAATTATAGTAGAAAATAACAACTATAAAAATATGGAAACCAATTATGTGACCAAATATACTTATTAAAATTCCAATGAGATCGTCTTATCTAGTAATCTAAATCGCTGATCTTTGTAAATATTCATATGATATTAATATTCCTACAATGATAATAAATAGTGAAAACCCCTATCTACCATCTTGGAAAATAGCACTGGAGCACCCTAAGTTTACATAGTTTCCTTAAGAATCCAATTGGTTAAATATAATTATACTATGCTTCCATGTTTTTTTATTTTAGTTGGTTCAATTTGGAAATGAGTAATTGAGATAGTCTTGGTAGTTGATATCAAGTCAATAAAAATCTATACCTCACTTTCTAACAGAAACCTTAAAAGTCTTTGGGAAATAAATCATGATATTTATTAAACATAAAAGGAAGAACTGAATTATCAACACCCATAGGTGGTCTAAGAACCATTACTATATACTGAGATGTGATCATCCTCATGTACTAGAAATAAAATTGTGCTCTACCAAAATGATAATTCTATCACCCTAATAAAATAAGATTCACCACAAGATGGAATGAATGTCTACGTATTTTTTAACTGTCAATATGATCCTAGAAACTTATCAATCAATCCAATCTGATTGTCTCATAAAAATATATCATTTATTGAATATATAAATCCTTAGAATGATAAAATATACTAATAAAAACAGCACATATTATGATAATTATAATGGGATCCTCTTTATTACCTAGTGGAGTAGTAATAGTAAATACTCTAGATAAAAACTCAATATAAAATCCTAAATAAGATATAAAAAATGAAAAAATAAATGAATTAGAGGAACCAGTATCAAATATCATAAAAAATATATGGAACAATTTACTATAATTGTATCGATGAGTATGAAATATCTTTCATTAATACCAACTGTAGTCTTCTTCAAAGAAAATAACTAACCAGAACCTACTCCTCAACCCTGACCCCTAGTCACCAGACTTCTCTATGTTATGTCCCTCTCTAAGGGAGTGACTAAGAAGTTTTTTCATACTCATGAACATTACTAATGGGCTAATATTACCATTCATCTATTATGGATTACTATCCCTTGTATTTTATTCTTGAATTGTCACACCCCAATATTTTATAATATATTTCTATTTAAATAAATAGTGTGTTATGTCTAGATTAGAAAACATTAAACACTAAACTAAAATGAACCATGCAATAATTTATTGAGATAGAATATTATAAATATTGAAAAATATTAATTATTTGTGATAACTTAGTAAGAAACACCATTAAGATAACTAAAAGATGAATACAAATACATGTATATAAATATACCAAAAACATGAAATTTGTGTCATCATGGTTTTAATTTAAGATAATACCAATGATTATAACTATGGGAAGAAAAAAACAATATAAATATAATATAAATTTATATAACTATGTAAATGAATATTTTTAATGATTTTAAATATCCATGTAAGGCTTTATATAAGAATTTCGTATGACTATTATACATATGGTCGTTTGATATATGGTAATTGGATATATGGTCATTGGAAATATGTATGTATGATATATTAAAATTGTATTTACTATCATCTTATGGATAAATTAAATTGGTGAAATTTTTAATAATACATTAAAATTAATATAATTCAAAAATAATAAATAATTCTAAAATGAAAGAAAAATAAAATAATAACATATTTTTTAGTAATTATATATAGTTTTCAGAAATTATTATTATTATTTCCAAAAATAATGATTTGAAATATTTATAAAATTAAATTAAATTTTATAATACCAATGAATTAATAAAATCTAATGTCTAAAAGATAAATAATTTATTTTAATGGGATGTGATGGAAATCATTAAGTATTCCAATGGGAAAATTTTCAAAAATTATTTTTTTAGAGTTGTGTGTATTTATATTTTTAAAATAAATTTTTCAATATTAAAGTATTATTCTAAAAAAATATTTCATTTATAGAAAAATATATACTAAAATTAATTTAATTTCTAATTTATATGAAATTTTATTAAGAACACTAAATATTTTAACAGCCATTTTTCTATCAAAACAATATTTTCTATATATTTTATGTTTTCATTTAAAAGTTAAATTTATCGTATTTTGAAATTGAATTTGATTAAATGGAGTAAAAAAATTTATTTATTACATTTATTTTATTTAATAAAGTAAATTTTGGTTTTATAGATAAAAATAAGTCATCAGGAAAATATTAGGTTACCACCGTAAAGGTAAAATAAGGTAAAAATGGTAAAATTATGTAGGAAAGACATAAAATATCATTAATCATTAAATATAAATTCATTTTATGTAATTATTCATGAAATATCCATTATTAATTTATTTTTAATCCAATTTATTTTTAAAAGTACAACCTTAAACCTTAATTAATTGAAAATTGATGAAATATCAATCAAAAATAACCAAAAAAGGACCACTCCTCAACTCATCATAAAAAACTATTTATCTTCATTTATATATTTAATACTTATTTTTTCATATCTTAAATCAGTATTATAAATTGGGTAGATTATCATTACATGAAAGAGACAAAAATATTTCATTCGGAAAGAACCTATATCGAGAAAGAGTGTATTCAGCAAAGTGAGTATCTACATTCTTTTCTAAATTTTTCAATTACCATATCATATATTTACTTCTAAATATAATTCCACAATATAAGGACATTATATTAAAATCATTATGATTTTGTTAAAATGATACAACTATTATAGAACTATAAACTCTTACACCTTCACTGTTATAGTATGTTTATTTTTGGGTCGGTTCAACCACCAAAATGGATGATGTTATACCAACATCATTATTTTAATCATCAACAAGTGTAGATATATCAATACAAGTAATATATGATATTAAAGAGTAATGTTTACATGAATATGGTTCTATAAGTGTTAAATAGAAATCTTAATAGTAATTATGAAGAAACTTGTTTTCATTAGTAAATTACCTGAAACATATTCATCATGAATTATATTCTCACAAACCATACAAATAATTTATATAAAATGAACAACACAATAGATAAATAATTTGAGAATAATGCTTCTACTACCTTGACAGATATAGGAATGATTAAATTGGTATCGAATAATTAAGATTGATATCATCATTAGGAAACTTGTATAATGTAATCAAAATTACTAACATTAGATAATGAAAATAAAAAATAAATAACTAATATATAAGTAAAAAATGATAATAATTGAAGAATATAAAAACTAATATATATTAATAATGTTCTAAAATATGTTTTTATGCTGTGTATGTTTATTAAATAGTAGGTTATATTCCTACCAGGAAATCAAGAGTAAAAGTAAGGGTTTATCATCCTAAATATTCTTCATTGAAATATGTTTCATATTACCCACTTCAATTTTTATGTGGGGTTTACATACTACTAATTATTGATTTTTTTCTATAATTATTATGAAATTAACTTGACTTAAAAATCCATATTATTTTCTCTATTTCAAGGGATTTGGATTCAAATGTTAGCAATGCCATAAAGGATTCGTGTCCATTTAGACATTGAAACTGAGATTGCCTATATTGAAATTACATTTTATGGACATTATTAGTTATTTATCTTTGAAAAACCATTAATTTTCCTCAAATATGATTATTTATGATTTTTAAATATATTATTACGACACATCTTCCCTTTGGTTCAAAATACCAAAAAAATCTTGTATGTGGGGAGTACTTTATCTCTTATTTTTAGATTAAAAATATTTATCATCCATGTTTATATTCATAATATTGTTTTATAAATTTCACTATCCATTATTATGTAATATTTTTTGGTTATATTATATTTTCCCTCACTTTCATTAAAAAATAATTAATGTAATTTTTTTTATCTTTTTCAATATATTAAATTTTCTTATTATCTATGATATTCTTAAAAAATATGAGAAACTAATATTTTTAATGTATTTTTATAGAATTTGTTTTATAATCATCTTATTTTGGTTTTATTTATGAATATTATTCACTATGATTTTTTGGATTTCCTAATAATTTTATGTTCCCTTGGTTTTATAAAAGATTTTTTATTTAAAATAATTTTTTCCAAAAAAATATTGGTTACATGTTCTTATTTATAAAATTAATTTTCTAATACTCTTATAAAAGAAATTTAGTATATTAAAATATACATTAATGTTTCTTATCATAAAAAAGTTATATTATCTAATGATACTCTCATCCTTCTTTCTCTGGATGACTTATGATCATGACTTATAAAAATATTCATGAAACCCATTTCATTAGAAGGATTAAGGATTCTATAATCGAATTAAGAATGTTTTCATGTTCATGTGATTAAAATATTTGTGATTTATAATTATGTGACTAGTGGTTCCTCTATATCCATCCATTTCATTGGATAGAAATTTATATCTCATGAGATGACATGTAAGGGGTTGAGAAGTAAACCCAATCCACTATAAGAATTTTTTAACTATGTTTTTGGGAATAAAGAGTGAACCAAATCCACTATGGTACTTTGTACACTATCTGATGATACTGTTATATGTGAGTGTTAATAAAGGGAATTATTTTATATGATTATTTATATGCCACATTATTATGTGTATGCTATTTTTTAATGTGTAATGATTATTAACTCATGTTTTCACACTCATATTACTCATATTTTATGTTATTTCAAAGGATTTATGTAATGATTCATGTTTTATTATCTATATTTTATTCGGGTATGAATCTCCTTTTGTATTTTATTTTATATTGATTACATTCCCTTATCCACTGGCTCACTATATGCTCAATTATGATATTCAATATTCTCTCTCTCAGGTTTTCCTATAGTGAACATCTGAGATCCCCCTATCACATGTTTCCAATCTCATGGTCATAAGGAATAATATTATGAATTATATGTGTAAAAAATGTATCATATAAGAATAATATTTATAGTATATGTAAAATATTATATAAAATAATTTCGTTATGAATATAATCTATAGAATAACTAAAAATTTATGTTCCAAGGTGTGATTTATTGGGATTTGTAATTGTTAAATTACGTAATTAATGCATTATGTATATATGTTGTGAATATGTTGTATGAGTTTGTATCAAAAGAGGTTTATTTATTTTTTTTCTATTCAGAAATTAATAATAAAAGTATATAACCTAATGAAACATATGGTGAACTAAAATTGATGTAGGATGAACCCAAATGTCATAGGTTGACATGATGGTTTCATAATTTGGGGCACATTAGGATTTATTTTTTTTATCATTTGATTTTTTAATCTGGTTATTACTACTTGATACCCACTCTAACCATATTTTTTGTAAGGTATGAAATGGGGAATCATTAATCTATGGTGGTGATTTCTATGCTCAATATTTAAAAAACTTATTTTATCCTAATTATGTAAATTACTTCAAATCAGTAATGTTATATAATATCATTTATTAATATTACCAATAGTTAGAAACTGAATTATCTGTAAAAAATACTTGTATTATTTAGATTTTATCTCATGTATATAAATCCTCTATGATTGATGTTTTTGAGAATGTTTTTCTTGAAAATTACATTATTCCCCCTTTAATGGAATTTGATATGATTTTGGGAATTAATTGGATCTATCTACATAGACCCCATATTAATTTTCAAGATAGAGAGGTCACATTTAATAATTTGAATCAACCCATTATCACTTATCAGTTCAATGATAATCAAGAAATCCCTATAGAAGTTTCATATATTTTATCCATATTAATACCAAATCATAAGGTATATTTAGATCAAAAAGTTAAAAATAAACTCAATATTAAAAATTTATTTATTGTGATTGAATGTGTTGATAATTTTTATTAAGAAATTTCTAGTATTCCCCTATACCATGTGGTTTATTTTTTCATGACACTCATTCCTAGTGGTATTATTATATCAAAGGATATTCATAGAATTCCCACCAATTTAATTGGAGGTAGATCAAGAGAACATGGGTAAGGGTTTTATATGACTGAGTGCATCATCATGAGATCTACCGGTTCTCATTATTATAAAGAATTATGGATCAATGAATCAATTCATTAATTATAATAAATGATACAAAATCATTCTCATGAGCAAGTATCCTCCACTCTGTATTGATGGCATGTTTGATCAACTATGATGGAATAAATACTTCTCTAGGATTTAAATTCAATTTATATATCATAAATTAACATTTAAATGAGAGGATGATACCATGATAACCTTTCATACAAGACATGAAGTCTATAAATTCATGGTGATTCCACTCATACATAAAAATACCCTCATTGTCTTCATGTATTTTATGAATAGATTATTTTTATATTACATCTATCAATTTATAGTAGTCTTTATGGATGATATTATCTTATATTACAAGATCTAGAATCATCATGAAGATCATTCAAGAATTATTCGTGAGTCTTTGTGAAAGGAAAATCAATATGCAAAATTTTTCCAGTGTGAATTATAGAAATAGAAAGTATCATTCATGGGTAATGTAATCATATGTGTGGGTATATATGTGGATCATTCAAAAAAACAATTTATTGATGAATGGACTATATAACCATTTTAATAGAGATAGGTATTTTTTAAGGTTTTAATGTATACCATCGATTCTCTATGATGAAATTATCATGACTATCAAATTCACTAAACATTTTAACATCAAAGGGTGTCATGTTGTTTCATGACCAGTCCCTTGGGGCCCATGTCCTGACTACCCCAAGCCTACCTTCCATAGGCCATGGGTTGGTGACTAGCATCAGAAGGTGTATCTCTAAAATGGGAAGTCATCGACTTTGAACCTGTACAAACACACATCCGAAGAACACAACAAGATGCAACCAAAAAGTAAAACTACAGTCATAAAAGTGTGTAATAAAAGTAAAGGTGGCTGAAATACATGCTCAACTGAAAATTTACAAATACAACCGAAAATAGAAAATATATCCTATGATCGCCCACCAAGGATCCTACCTGTAGAGGAGGTACAACTCGTCTCCAATGCTCTCCTTGTAGACTAGTCACCTCCGTGTACCACCTACTCCTAGCTCCTACAGTCGCATCTGATCCTCTCATCATCTACAGAAAACACAACAAGATGCGGGCGAAGCCTATGTAGGGGTGAGTATAACAATACTTAGTAGGGACATCGATAACCCCAAAGGTCTCTCATAATTCTACATCGGAATAACACAATAATGATCTCAATAAAAAACTACAAAGTAATAGACATATCTCAAAAACAGGTATAACATAATTATAGTAGTACAGATGATTAGCTTTAAGGTTAGATCATCTTACTCTGTCAAGAGGAACTATTTCTGGCCCAGATAGGATCAATAGGTACTAACCCCTGCAAGACCCACATAGGATCGATAGGTGCTTATTCACACAGAATTGCTCGGTGCTGATTCACACAGAATAGTCGGGCGCTGATTCACATAGAATCATTGGGTGTTGATTCACACAGAATTGTTGGGTGCTGATTCACATAGAATTTCTGGGTGATGATTCAAACAAAATCACTGGGTGATGATTCAGAGAAAATCGAGGGGTGTTGATTCACCAAAAATCGATGGGTGTGGATTCACACAAAATCCCTCGGTGCGGATTCACACAAAATCGCTTTTCTTTCTTCACGTCTTAGCCAGTCACAGGATTCCCACTCATAGTACGCTTGTTTTTGGGAGAAATTGCTCATCATGTCATTAGTTGTATTTCAAACACAAGATTTCCCATGTAGAAGTTACCAAATTATCATTCATGTTATAAGGGTTCCAATGCAAAAGACCGTGTGTCAACCGGACGCCCAGTCTTTAACTTACTACCATTTTAGTGTCGAGGGACCAATTTCATTTTGGATCGATTCATCCTGAAGGTACTCCAATTTTCCCTATAACTCTCATGATGTATCTCAAAAGTACAATATCTATCCAAAGAGCCCAGCGTCGGAGACGGTTTTTCAAACAGATGTCCAGTTTGCGAAATACAGTCGCTTAAGTGTATCTCGGTCCGAGAGGGGTCCAGGTCTAGTCTGACTGGGTCGCCTGACCCAGCCCAGCCCGAACTGGCCTGGACCAGCCATGCTGGGCTAGGCCATAGTGTCTTGTCCAACTAGCTGGCGCAACCTACATGGGGGTCATGCGGTCCGTCTCCAGAACGTCTCAATGATCCAAATGGCTCATTGAATGGTGGCACCGAGTGGTGCCCCCTCGTCACCCATGGGACCTACAAGGCATGAGTCCCTTTCTCATCAGTGTTGTGCCGAAGAATCTTATGTGGGCCACCGAGTGAGATCTGGTGGTCCGTTCATCCTTCCAGATGAACCTACGGTCCCCCGGGATGTCGCCGTCGTTGCGCTTCTCTCAGTTTCAATGTTCCATCAAGTTGGAAAAACCATACTTCGAAGAACGTAATTAAAATCAAGAGGAAAAGGGTTCATTCCTTGTTCATTGGGCCCATGCCCTCTGTGTTAGCATTATAAAAAGTGGGAGTAATTTATACATTACATTAAATTAATGATAAACCTTGTTCAAATCCCCCACAATGACCACCTACAAAAATCAATAATGAGGAGAAGAATTGTAGGAATTTATTGAATTAAAAGACAACCCCTACATCATGATTCATTGGGGACATCGCGATGGTGGATGAAAAATCCATGTCCGTGGAAGCCACTAGAATTCATTGTTGATTCCCCCAACAACATCCAAGATTACTTTATTCATCAGTGGAAGACGTCATGTCACTTCACTAGAGGTTCCTTGCTTGGTGAATCTAAGTCAAAAATCCACCCGAGACTCACTTAAATTGATATAGGAAGATAGATTAATGCAACGAATCATTAATGAGGTCCATTAATTAGTTAATTAATGCACCTCCCATCTCGCTCAATATAGTAGTTATGAAAACAAAGGGTCAATACATAAAATGGCTTGAAAAGACGTCAGTCCTACCACCATTGATAGAATGTTACAGAAAAGAAATAAAAAAACTTTGTTAAGTTATTTATTATAATTTGTAAAGTCTAAAATATAAATTTATCTCCCGAGATACTGTGATCGATTTTAATTTTCCCCTATTTTATTCCTGGCACTGCGGATTCAACGGTGCACTTGGAGTTTTAATCTGAGCACCGGTTCAAAAGATAGAAAACACCACCCACACGTTTACTGAACATACATTTAAAAAACATTAAAAACTCGGTTTAGGAACACCGAGCCTTAGAATCATGTTCTGTAAATTTTCAAAAACTTGAAATAATCCCAAATAATTAAAAAAAATAACATGGAATTTTACAGGTCTTTACATTCTTCCACCTTAGGGTTTTCATCCTTGAAATCTACAACAAAACTAGGTGATAAAATGGGGGTACTGAGCACGGATCTGAGCCTCCTGCTCCTATGTTCTCTCATGAAGACTCCCATGCTACGAACGAACTCACACCAGAGGAATCAAATACACATGAAGTACCCACACCTGTCGATCCTCTATCTCCACTGGGAACTCTACAAATGTCTCCCCATCTTCAATCTCTATCTCTCCCTAGTCGATAACATGTGATGAATCATGCACGTATCTCCTCATCTATGACACGTGGAAAACATTATGCTCTCAGTGCTTTTATGGGGGAAGATCTAGACTGTATGCTACCTCGCCTACTTTTCTGAGGTTGTGGAATGGTCTGATGAACCTCGGTGATAGCGTGACTCCCCGACCAAACCTCTGTAATCCATGATGGGGTGAGACTCGTCTATACACATGGTCTCCCTCCTCAAACTCTACGGATCATCATCTCCTGTCGGAATAAGACTTCTATCAGCTCTGTGCTGTATTCATCCACTCCTGGATGATCTTCACCTTCTCTGTGGTTTCCTTCACCAACTCTAGACCCATAAGTGTAGACTCCCTTGGTTTTGTCCAGCAATGAGGTGATCTGCATGGTTTCCCGTACAAGGCCTCAAAAAGAGCCATACTGATAGTGGATTGGAAACTATTTTTGTAAGAAGACTCCACTAGGGGTAGGTGGTCCTCCCAAATGTGTCCAAAATTGAGGAGAAAAGCACAAAACATATCCTCGAGTGTCTGTATGGTCCGCTCTATCTGACCATATGTCTGAGGATAAACGTCGGTGCTCAAGTGTAGTGAAGTCCCGAAATACTCTTAAAATCCATTTCTCAACCAGGATATAAAATGTGTTTCGTGATCTGAGATGATCGTCGATGGAACCCCATGAAGTCACAAAATCTTTTTCACATAGTGGTGTCTTAATCCCTCTACTGATCCCTGCTCTCGGATGGGTAGGAATTGGGCCGACATGGTGTGTCATTCAATGATCACCCAGATAGAATCGTGGCTCCTGGATATATGTGGTATCCCTATCACGAATTCCATGGAGATACCATCCCACTTCATCTCTAGTACCTCAAGTGGTTGTGTTAAGACCACTGGTACATGATCCTAGACCTTCACTTACTGATAAGTGTGGCATTGGGATACAAACTCTGCCACTGCTTTCTTCATCCCTGGCCTCCAATACTGGCACCGGAGGTCCTAGTACATCTTCTCCACTCCAGGATGTATCGATAAGGAGTTTTATGAAACTCCCTCAACACCTCATCTCATTGTGCCAAGTGTTCCATGGTTCATCCTCCGAAGAGAATGAAGTGCTTCCTACCTTCATAAAATACCTCAGGAGCCAGTCCTACCGATATATAAGAAAATCAAGAATTGCAGTCAACGTCCCCAAGATGTGTCTCCTGGACTCGCTGAATAAGTGGGGGAGTGATAGTCATAGACTGGAGGTAAGCTGCTCCATATCTATCCATGTGGGATATCTGCAATGTGGCTTGCTTCTCTATCACCTCACTCAGCAATAGTAGACCAGACCTCCTACTAATTGCATATTCTACTATATTACCCTTCCCATGAGTGCAGACTATCTCAAAGTCATATTCCTCGAGTAACTCTAGCCATCGTCACTGTCCCAGGTTTAGGTCCTTCTGTGAGAAGATATACCTGAGACTCTTGTGATCAGAGTATATTTTTAAATGTTCACCCATCAAGTAGTTCCCCCCACGTCTTTAGTGCAAAGACCACTACTGCTAACTCCAGGTTATGGGTAGAATAGTTCTTCTCATGTTTTTTGAACATTAATGTGACATATGTGATCATCACTCACTCCTACATCAGTACAGAGCCCAGTCTGGTCCCTGATGCATTGTAGTAGACTACATATCCAACACCCTTGTTTGGTAGCCTCAAGTTGGGGTAACTCATCAAGCTCTACCTCAGCTATTGAAATCTCTACTGAAATGTCTCCGACCATTGGTGTAAAGACCCGTAAATTTCAAGGAAAATTATTTCTTAAATTCTTTGGTAGTTTATGAGTACACGGTTTCTGACGACACCTGATTCTGAGGCCTGGTGTGCCCAAAATCAATTTCTGGAGTTTAGCTCGGCTGTGTTCAGTAAACGAACGAGCAGGTTTTTCTATCTTTTGAACCAGTACATGGAATTGAAATCTGAGGGCACCAATGAAACCGTAGCACCAGTAATTTCTTAGGAGGACCTTTACCAAAGATGAATTTTCTTGGGAGGAGTTATTAAAAAAAAGAGGATTAATTAAAGAGTGAATAAAATTGTGGTACAATTATATTTCTAACAAAGGTGGTTTTATCCTACATGGGGGAGTTAGGGTGGGACCCACTGGCATCCTAACTACCCATTTACGGATAAATGTGAGGTGGGGCCTGCACGAGCCACGACCCTTCACATTCCCTAAAACCCTAAACCCCCCCCCATTAAACCCCTTGTACTTAATTGGGTAACTCCTCCTCTCCCCACTCATCCAAAATTAATTCATGCCAACACACATTAATTTAATTATTTGAACCACATCAATTAATTGAATTAAGTATTTGAATTTGTAATTTTGAATCATGGAAAAGTAAAATAAAATAAGGAGAAGCCTTATTTTATTTTTGGTTGGCTGTTTGTGTTGAGAATTAGAGGAGAAAGAACACTAGTTTCTTTTGAAGAACATAATCTTCAACGAAGAACGCCAATTCTCTGACGAAGAATGTAGACTCGGCGGTCCCGGTTTTCTCCATCCTCTTCTTCCTCCATGACAAGGGAGGATACACTGATGATGACAGATACAACACCATCGTTCGCGGCACTTGAAAACTGCGAACTTCCTTCGAGGTAGGGGTTATTTTTGTTCAAGAAAAAGGTATCCATCTTCATTGCTTAATGATTGGATGCTTGTTATTTTCATAATGGGAGGAGATCATACCACAAAAACATGGCTGATCCTCCTCCCCTTTTCCTTTTTGATCATTGTTGATGTTTGAGGCGAAGGCAGCGCGGTGTCGTTGCACCGCGCGAGAACGAAGAGGACCACAACCGGAGTGGGCCATGGCGGTGGTGCGCGGCGCCATCGCGCCGCACTGGGGAGGTAAAAGGGACCGTGGCCAAAGCAGGCTGCGGCGGTGGCACGCGGTTCCAGAGAGGCCGAGGAAGGTCGCGATCGGATCGGGTCGCAGCGGAGGGGCGCAGCGCCGTCGCCCCGCTCAGGTCGGACAAGAGCCACGTCGGACACCCAAGGGGCGGCCCGTTGTGCCGGCCGCCGGCGCCACCAGGAGGCAGGACCCGAGGGGGTTCCACGGTTACACAAGGTCGGCCGTTCCAAAGAAACGGGGGGGGGGGGGTGCATAACCCCCCGACATAATTTTAGGGCGGACCCCACAGGGTCCGCTGTTTCCGCAAACAGGGGGCGGCGCGCCCTTTGGGCCCCGCTCCGCCAGCGCCGAGCTGCGGATGGCTTCCGAGACGGGCCGCAGGCTGCCGGGCCAAGCCGTGCCCAATCAGGTCGGACCCGGACTCGGGTCGGGTCGACCCGGTTCGAGCCGCCCCAAGGGGTATTGGGCCGGGTCGGACCGGGCTCAGACCCCCTATTTTCGGACCAGGTTTGTTCAAAAGCCCATATCTTGGGCTACGGACCTCCGATATATGCACCGTCAGTTGAGTGGGTATCCTTGGATCGAGACGGTCATTTTGGTATATTACACTCAAGGTTTTGGCGAAGTTAGTTTATGGCTGGGTTGGTTCGAACTCGAAACCAACCGGGCCATTGGAGCGGAAACACATATTACTTAAGGACCGGATGTCTGATTTATGTACCGTCAATTACATTGAATTCCTATTAGTGAGACAGTTCTTTTGGATTACTCCACCTGGGGTTTAGATGTAGCTAGAGTATGGTCGGGTTGGTTTTAACTTAAAAATGAATCGGGCCCTTGGGACGGAAAAGCCAATATCTCTCAGACCGGGCGTCCGATTGACGCACCGTCTATCACGTTGAGTTTCTATTGACGAGAAGGAACTTTGTGATACATCAACTCTGGAAATTGTGACAGTTGATGTATCGAACCCTTGGCTCCTGGAGAGGACCCTCCCAGAATCAAGCGTGTTGTGTGCAGGAACCCTAGAGTTTGTTGCGACTACAACGACGAGGATGACTGTACTAGGATCCTTCGTGGGTTCGGAAGCATTGACGACTGTACATGGAACCTACGTGGTTTCGGCCGCAATGATGAATGTACATGGATCCTATGTGGGTTTGGCAGGGAGGATGACTGTACTTGGATCCTCCATGGGTTCGGCAGTGATGACGACTGTACTTGGATCCTGCGTGGGTTTGGCAGCGATGGTTACTGTACTAGGATCCTACGTGGGTTTGACAACGACCACTTATGTACTTGGATCCTACGTGGGTTTGACAGAGGATATGATTCAGAGGCTATATCTATCATCTCCACCCCTCCTCGTGAGTAGTATACATGTGTGAGATGAGTCTTGACTTTCAATAAATATCTTTGATATGATTGTCTTTCTTTCTTATGTGGATTGAGTTGTACTTTCCTGTGTGGGCTGGGATGTACTTGGGCTTGGGAGTTGGAGCTGAACTAGAATTGATGACCTAGGTATATGTATGGGCATATACCTAAGTAGTGTTGGTTGATACTTCGTGTTTGTCTTATTCCTTTGTGGATTATTCCTTTGAGGATTCTGGAAGACCTTCAGGAGTCTCGGGGTCTCTACTGAGTATCGTATACTCACCCCTGCAAGGGCTATGCCCGCACTACATTGTGTTGGTTGCAGACGACGGAAAACGCTGACCGTGGTTGAGGCTTATAGAGAGGGATGGAATCTGGTGGTCGACAATCATGTGGGACGTGCACGGAGTGGACAGACGGATTCGTGGAGCTGAGGAGACTATCCATGCCCACCCTACAAGTGGGAATTCTGGAGGACGACTTGGTGGTTGCTACTTTACTTTTCAGCTGTTGTACTTTCTTTTCTCAGTTTTACTCTACTTTCAGCTGGGTTTGTATACTGGCCCATTTACTTTCCAGCACATATTTTTTTACTAAGTTTACTTAGTGTATACATCATCTTGCGTACTCTATGGTGTTTGTTTTCTTATATAAAGTCAATGCCTTCCCTTTTAATGGGATTTATGCCTTTGGTGCTAGTCTCTAGCCCTTGGCCTATGGAAGGCAGGCTTGGGGTAGTCACAGCAGGGGCCCAGAGGACAGGTCGTGACAAATTGGTATCAGAGGAGTCGGTTCTACTACATAACTTAGGACTCTGATAATTTATTCCATGTGAAGAAATAGTGTTAAGGGTATTTAGTGTGGTTATCAGTCCAGGGATTTCGGGGTTTGTGCGGCGGCCGACGTATCCATACACCAGTACCCTGACTTCTGATTTCCAACTCAGTGCACAAAAACATTGATTGCTTTTGTGATTTAAAAGTTTTCTTTGTGATTAGTTTTTGTTAGCTCACCAGGTATACTGTATTAACCGTGTCACACCTGTTTCTTTTCAGGATGGCCCCATGATGGCAGCAAGCTAGGGATACAAGCTTTGTGCAAGATGGCATCCCACCGAGCGACGAGGCCTCGATGCAGGGACCCATTACAGCGGAGGCACTGGTGGTACCTCTACCCGCTGAGCCACCGATGCCACTATCCCCAGTAGCTGAGAGTGCACGTCGCCTGAGTGCACTGCATGAGTTTCAGCGTCAGAGGCCTCCCAGGTTCCATGGAGAGATGGACCCTCAGGCATCCGAGGATTGGCTGGATGCTGTTGTCTAAGTCTTTAGATTGGCAGGGACACCATTAGATCTTATGGTGATCCTTGCGGCGAGTCTCTTGCACGCGGAAATAGGTAGATGGTGGAGCCTGATGCTCTAGGTGCACAACAAGGGAACTCTATATTATACGGACTTCGAGTTCCTCTTTCTCTCAATGTTCGTTCTAGCCACCCTTCGTGCAGTGCTCTTCCACGAGTTACTATAGCTGCGGCAAGGCAGCATGTCAGTAGCCCAGTACTCGGTGAGATTTACTGATCTCTCGCGCTACTCCACGAACATGGTACGAGACCCATTCTTTCAAGCCCGGACTTTCGAGCAAGGACTGAGGCGTGAGATTAGGGCTTTGATGATCTCCCTTAGCATTCCGATGTAAGAAGGGGTACTGGAGCGAGCCCTTCTTGTGGAGAGCTTTGTTGATGAGACTAATATAGAAGTGAGGACTACCACAGGGTGAGATGTTGCGGAGTATTTTCCAGCTGGCAGTAGACAGATGTCGCAGAGATCCAAGAAGACCAGACCATCAGGTGGGCGACCTCAGGATACTGGTTTGGTGCTGTGGGGAACACGCAGCAGAGCCAATCATACAAGAGGTAGGCAGTGCTATGCATGCGACGGGTAGGGCCACATGGCTCGTGACTTCCTGACACTCCATGTAGAGGAGCATCCTACAGTTGAGGGACCACCCAGGCAGAGGCAGAGGTTTTACCGTGGCGGTCCACAGGGAGGAGGCAGACGAGGAAGATGAGCTGGCCGAGCACTAGGTGGTGGATGACGCTTCGGGGCTCTACCACCACCACCACCACCTGGAGGTCCACCCAGACCATAGGGAGCTGGAAGACTGAGGTAGGCTCAGCTTCAGGCAGTGGGGGATTATGACCACGACACGCTTGAAATGATTCGAGGTACTATCTATGTCTAATCCACCCATGTTTCAGTTTTTATAAACACAGGAGCGAGTCATTATTTTATTGTCGCTGCCCTTGTTCGGAGCTCAGAGATTCCGACAGAGCCGTTGGCTCGATCCTTACATCTAGAGACTCTTGCGAGAGCAGACTCGACAATCACGCACTGGTTGCGGCAGTGTGAGCTTACTCTAGGAGGTGAGATATTCGGCTAGGAACTTCTTGTAGCGGTGTCGAGGCCTTACGATATCATCTTGGGCATGGATTGGTTATCTACAGTCCATGCTCAGATCGACTGTATTAGGCATAAGGTGAGGTGTGTCCGCACAGATGGGAGTTGGTTCAGCTTCACTGGCGGGAAGGGAGCCTTTGCAGCACAGGATGGACTCACACAGAGGAGAGGGCAGCCGATCACCCATCAGTTGGCTAGTCTCATCCTCGGAGCGGTTGACGTGCGGAGTCCGAGTTTTCCTGTTGTGGTGGATCAGTATGTGGACGTTTTTCCTGACAACGTACCTGGACTACATCCTCACCAAGAGTTAGAATTCTGTATTGACTTATACCCCAAGATAGCCCCGATATCTACTCCAGCATATCAGATGGCTCATGTTGAGCTTCGTGAGCTATGGGTACAGCTGGAGGACAAGCAGGGCAAGGGATTCATCTGACCCAGTGTTTCACCCTGGGTTTCTCTGATTTTATTCGCCATGAAGGTGGATGTGAGATTACGACTATATTATGACTACCGTTTTCTGAATCAGGTGACCGTAAAGAATAAGTATCCTCTTTCGAGGATTGAAAACCTCTTCGATCAGCTCAAGGGAGCACGATGGTTCTCAATGATAGACCTCAGGTCAGGCTATCATCAGCTCAATGTTCGAGATGAGGATGTGCAGAAGACGACCTTCAGGTGTCGGTATGGCCACTATGAGTTCTTGGTTATGCCTTTTGGCATAACCAAAGCTCTAGCAGTGTTCATGAGTCTCATGAACTAGATCTTCCAGCCTTACCTCGATCGGTTTGTCGTAGTCTTCATCGACGACATATATATTTACTCGACTACTGAGGAGGAGCACGCCCACCACTTGCTGGTTGTACTGGATACACTCTGAGAGCACCATATTTATGGTAATCTCTCGAAGTGCCAGTTCTAGATTTGGGAGGTCCACTTCTTGGGGCACGTCATCTTTGAGGCAGGAGTTGCGGTGGATCCTGTGAAGATCGAGGCAGTACTAGCTTGGGAGCCACCCAGGAACGTGATGGAGGTGTGGAGTTTCCTAGGTATGGCTGGGTACTATAAGATATTTGTGCCAGACTTCTCCAGAGTTGCAGTACCACTTTCAGCTTTGATGTATAAGGGGAAACCCTCCATGTGGTCGGATAGATGTCAGCAGAGCTTCCAGGAGATGAGTCAGAGATTGACCAATGAACCCATCTTGAGGCTACCGGAGGAGGGCGTAGGGTACATAGTTTATTGCGACGCATCAGGGACCGGACTCAGGTGTCCCCTGATGTAGGAGGGGGCAGTGATCGCCTATGGTTCACGACAGTTGAGGTAGCATGAGCAGAACTACGCTACACATGACCTGGAATTAGAAGTAGTGGTCTTCGCCTTGAAGATGTGGTGGAACTATCTGATGGGCAAGCACTTTATAGTCTACTCTAACCACCAGAGTCTCAGGTACATCTTCTCACAGAAGGACATGAACCTCAGACAGTGGCGATGGATCGAGTTCCTCCAGGACTATGACTTTGAGATATTCTATACTACTAGGAAGAGGAACGTAGTAGCTGTTTCTCTCAGCAGGTGGTTGGGCATTCAACTACTTGGAGAGGCGACAGAGTAGTTAGCTGCTTTGCAGATATCCTTTGTGGATAGAGATGGGGAATACATTCAACAGTCGCTCACAGTCACTCCTTCACTACTTCAGCGGGTCAGGGAGGCATAGCGTGGGGATGTTGACTGTGAGGCGGGACGTTATCAGATATCCTCAGGGCTGGTACCTGATGGATTCCATGAAGGCGGGGAGCACGTCATCCTCTTCAGGGGACGTACCATGGTACTAGTTTCATTACAGGAGGAGGTACTGAGGGAGTTTCACACTTCCCCATTGGCGGTACATCTAGGTGTAGCGAAGATGTACTAGGATCTCAGACGATAGCATTGGTGGCCAGGTATAAAGAAGGTTGTGGCAGAGTTCATTTCACGATGCCTCACCTCCCAGCAGGTGAAAGAGGAGCACCAGGTACCATCAGGCTTGGTATAGCCCTTAGATGTCCCAGAGTGGAAGTGGGATGGGATATACATGGATTTTGTGATGGGACTTCCACTTACTTCCAGAGGACATGACTCCATATGGGTGATCATCGACCGACTCACCAAGTCAGCCCACTTTCTACCTATCAGAGAGGAGGGTTCAGTGGAGAGAATGGGATGCCTCTACATTTAGGAGATCATATGACTTCATGGTGTTCCATCATCTATCATCTCTGATTGAGACTCTCGCTTTACTTCTCGACTTTGGAAGGGGTTGCAGGAGGTTTTTGGGATGCAGCTACTCCTGAGCACCTCCTTTCACCCTCAGACGGATGGCCAAACGGAGAGGACCATTCAGACACTCGAGGACATGGTCCGTGCATGTTTCCTTGAATTTAGTCACATCTGTTAGGATCACCTACCCATGGTGGAGTTTTCTTACAACAACAGCTACAACTCCCCCATCAGGATGGCACCATACGATGCATTGTACGACCGACCTTGCAGATCACCTCTATGCTGGACTAACCCTGGGGAGTCAGCACTCGTAGGACCAGAGATGGTTTAGGCTATGATAGAGAAGGTATAGATCATCCAGGAGTGGATGAGGACTGCTCAGAGTTGACAAAATTCCTATGCTGACAAGAGGCGGAGACCACTGGAGTTCAAGGATGGCGACCATGGTTTCTTACGGGTCTCACCTCGACGTGGATTATGGAGATTTGGCCGGGGCGGCAAGTTATCTCTGCGCTTCATCTGACCATTCCAGGTTCTCAGTAGGATAAGAAAGGTGTCTTATCACCCAACTCTTCCACCTCAGTTGCATTGGGTGCATGACATCTTCCACGTATCTCAGCCGAGGAGATACGTGCATGACCCGACTCATATCATCAACCATGGGGAGATGGACATCGATGACGGGGCAACTTTTGCAGAGGTCCCAGTAGAGATCAAGGATCGATAGGATTGGGTCCTACATGGATGGTCGATTCCTCTAGTGTGCATCAGGTGGCAGCACATGAACCTCCAGGAGATCACATGGGAGCGGGAGGCTCAGATGCGTGCACAGTCTCATCATTTGTTTCCCTAGTTTATGATGTAGCTTTATGGGGACCTAAATCCCTAAGATGGGAGTAATTTAAAGACCCGTAAATTTCAAGGAAATTTTTTTCTTAAATTATTTGGGATTATAAGAGTACATAGTTTCTGAAGACACCTGATTCCGAGGCCCGGTGTGCCCAGAATCAATTTCCGAAGTTTAGCTCAGGTGCGTTCAGTGAACGAACGAGCGGGTTTTTCTATCTTTTGAACCAGTACACGAAATTGAAATCCGAGGGCAGCGATAAAACCACAGCGTCAGTAATTGATTTGGAGGACCTTTATAGAAGATGCATTTTCTTGGGAGGAGTTGTTAAAAAAGATGATTAATTAAAGAGTGAATAAAATTGTGGTACAATTGTATTTCTAACTAAGGTGGTTTTATCATACATGGAGGAGTTAGGGTGGGACCCACTGGCATCCTAACTACCCATGTGAGGATAAATGTGAGGTGGGGCCTGCACGACCCACAACCCTTCACATTACATAAAACCCCTTAAACCCACTATTAAACCCCTTTTATTTAATTGGGTAACTCCTCCTATCCCCACTCCTCCAATTTAATTCATGCCAATACACATTAATTTAATTAATTCAACCTCATCAATTAATTGAATTAAGTATTTGAATTTTTAACTTTGAATGAATGGAAAATCAAAATAAAATAAAGAGAAGCCTTCTTTTATTATTGGTTGGCTGGTTGTGTTGATAACTAGTGGAGAAAGAACTCTAGTTTCTTTTGAAGAACATCATCTTCAATGAAGAACGCCAATTCACCGACGAAGAACGTCGACTGGACAGTCCCAGTTTTCTCCATCCTATTCTTCCTCCACGACAAGGGAGGAGACACCGATGACGATGGAAATGATGCCATCATTGGTGGCGCTTGACAACCGAAAACTTCCTTTGAGGTAGGGGTTATTTTTGTTCAAGTTAAAATTATTGATCTTCATTTCTTAATGATTGGATGCTTGTTATCGTCATAATGGGTGGAGATCGGACCGCACAAACTTGGCTGATCCTCCTCCCTTTTTCCTTTTTGATCGTCATTGACATTTGAGGCGAAGGTAGCACGGTGTTGTTGCACCGCGCGGGAACGAAGAGGACCGTGGCCAGAGCGGGCCATGGCGGCGGTGCGCAGCACCGCCGCGCCGCGCCGGTGAGGCCGAAGGGACCGTGGCCAGAGCGGGCTATGGCAGTAGGGTGCGACGACTTCACACGGAATCAGAGAGGCTGAGGAAGGCCGTGGCAGACGGGCGCGAAGCCGTTGCACCGCACCTGTCGGAAAAGAGCCGCGGCAGACACCCAAGGGGCGGTCGGCTGTGTCGGCCGCCGGTGCCACATAGAGGTGGGACCCAAGGGGGTCCCACGGTTACACAAGGTCATCAATCATGGCCGTCCGTTCAAAGGAAAAGGGGGGGGGGGGTACCTCCGCTGATAGAATTTTAGTGCGGACCCTATAGGGTCTGCCGTTTCCGCAAACAGGGGGCGACACCCACTTTGCACCCCACTCGGCCAGCGCCGAGCCATGGCCAGGCCGCGCCCAGCTGGTCCGGGCCGCGACCAATAAGACCAGACCTGGACCCAGGTCAAGTTGACCCAGTTCGGGTCGACCCAGGGGGAATTGGGCGTGTCTGACCGGGCCCAGACCCCCTATTTTCGGACCAGGTTTGTTGAAACGCCCATATCTTGAGCTACGGACCTCCGATCGATGCACCGTCAGTTGCGTAGGGATCCTTTGATCAAGCCGGTCGTTTCTTAATAATACACTTGAGGTTTAGGCAAATTTTGTGTATGTCCGGGTTGGTTTGAACCCGAAACCAACCGGGCCCTTGGAACGAAAACGCTTATAACATAAGGACCGAACGTCCGATTGACGTATCGTCAATTACGTCGAATTCCTCTTAGTGAGACGGTTAATTTGGATTACTCCACTTGAGGTTTGGACGTAGCTAGAGTATGTTTGGGATGGTTTTAACTTAAAAACCAACCGGGCCACTGGGACAGAAAAGACAATATCTCTCAGACCGAGCGTCTGATTGATGCGCCGTCTGTGGCGTTGAGTTCCTATTTAAGAGATAGAACCTTTTGATACCTAAACTCTAGACTTCGTGACAGTTGATGTATAGACCCCTTGTCTCATGGAGCGGACCCTCCTAGAATCGAGCGTGCTGTGTGCGGGAACCCTAAAGCTGGCTGCGACTACGATGACGAGGACGACTGTACATGGATTCTCCATGGGTTCGACAGTGAAGACGACTGTACTTGGATACTACATGGGTTCGGCAGTGAGGACGACTGTACTCAGATCCTCCATGGGTTGGGCAGTGATCACGACTGTACTTCGATCCTACGTGGGTTTGGCAATGATGGTTACTGTACTAGGATCCTACGTGGGTTTGGCAGCGATGAATTCTGTACTTGGATCCTACGTGGGTTCAGTAGAGGAGATGATTCAGTGGATACATCTATCATCTCCACCCCTCTTTGAGAGTAGTAAACCTATGTGAGCTGAGTCTTGACATTCAATCAATATCTTCGATATGAATGTCTTGATTTCCGGTGTGGACTGAGTTGTACTTTCTTGTGTGGATTGGGTTGTACTTGGGCTCGGGAGTTGAAGCCGAATTTGAATTGATGACTTAGGTATATGTATGGGCATATACCTAAGTACTGTTGGTTAATACTTCGTGTGTGTCTTATTACTTTTTGGATTATTCCTTTGAGGATTCTGGGAGACCTTCGGGAGTCTCAGGGTCCCTACTGAGTATCGTATACTGACCCTTGCACAGGCTAGGCCCACACTACGTTGTGATGGTTGCAGACGACGGACATCTCTGACCGTGGTTGAGTCTTGTGGAGATGGAAAATATCTGGTGGTGGACTATCAGGCGGGACACGCACGGAGTGGATGGACAGATTCTTGGAGCTGAGGAGACTATCTGTACCCACCCTTCAGGTGGGAATTCCGGAGGACGACATTGTGGTTGCTGCATTACTTTTCAGATGTTTTACTTTATTTTCTTATTTGTACTGTACTTTCATTTGGGTTTGTATACTATCCCATTTACATTATAACACTTACTTTTGTACTCAGTTTACTTAGTGTCTACATCATCTTGCGTACTCTTTGGTATTTGTTTTCTTATATAAAGGTAATGTCATCCCTTTTAATAGGATTTACGCCTTTGGTACTAGTCGCCAGCCCCTAGCCTTTGGAAGGGGGGCTTGGGGTAGTCACGGTATGTGCCCCGAGGAAGGGTCATGAAATTAGGAGGGATTTCACCTTTTTTTTCAAGGTAGTCATAGGTGCTTCTACTCAGAAGAAATCGTGTACGAACCTCTAAAAGTAGCATGCTAAACCAAGGAAGCTCCACACCATAGTAACACTCCCGGGTGGATTCCAAGAAATTACTACCTTGAGCTTCACTGGATCCACTGTAACTCCATCCTCTATGATAATGTGTCCCACAAAGTGGACCTTCTGTAACCAGAACTCACACTTCGAGGGCTTCCTATATAACTGGTTCTCTCGGTGTGTGTCCGGAACTATCCTCAAGTGTATAACATCATCTTACTCGAACACTGAGTACACCAAGATTTCCTTGATGAAGACAACTACCAACGGGTCTAAGTAGGTCTGGAAGATCCTATTCAGGATACCCATGAACACTACAGGAGCATTGGTCATGCCAAAAAGAAAACACCAAGAACTCGTAATGGCCATACCGATATCTTAAGGTTGTCTTTGGTACATCCTCGTCTCATACCCTGAGCTGGTGATAGCCTGATCTGGGGTATATCTTCGAGAACCACTTATCTCTTTTAAACTGATCAAACAGATCATCAATCCTCTGCATTAGGATACTTGTTCCTCACAGTCACCTAGTTTAGGCACCGAAAGTCTATGAATATCCTCAAACTTCCATATGGCTTCATAGAAAACAACAATAGGGATGCCCATGGAGAAACATTGGGCCTTATGAATCCCTTCCTCTGTAAATCCTCCAAATATACGCTCAACTCCCGGAGCTCCATAGGGGACATCTGATATGCTGGTGTAGATATCGGTGTTGTTCCTAGATACAGGTCAATGCGGAAGTATACCTCTCTAGGTGGAGGTAGTCCTAGGACATCTTATGGAAATATTTCCTCATACTCATCCATGACCACTCGGAAATGTGGACTTGCCTCATCCACCGTGTCGAAGGTCATGCAAGCCAGGTGATATGTAATCTGTTGCACCATCCTGAGCGCAAGTCCATCTCATGCAGCTCTATATTCCTTGCCACCAACAATGGAAAATTGGCTTCCATCTCTACATGTACATCACACTATATGTCTCATGTAGTCAATATGTGCATGAACTGCTGATATCTAGTCCATGCCTAGAATGGAGGTGTAGGGATTAAACGCTGCTAATAGAAGATCCCATCTTAAACTCTCTCCTTCGAGAGTAATACCACACTCTTAGTACTAGTGTGTGACTGCAGAATCTCCTCCTGTAGGAGTATCCAAATGAAAAGGTCGAGTTAAAAGCTCAGTCGGAATATCATAGTCCTGAATTATGTCCATGGAAAGGAAAGAATGGCTTGGACCTGTGTCAATAAACACTACTTCTAATGTAGTGAAGATACAGATTATACCTCGTATCATCTCAGGGATGTCAGGATCGTGAGACTCTACTACTTGTAGCTATGTTTCTCACCATCCTATTCTCTTTGAGATCATGGTGGACCGCCTGGGGTGGTGGTGGTAGTGCGTGGTGACCCCCACCACCTCCCGCTGCACATCCTACTCTCCTGCCTCATCCACCGCTTGGTTGATACTCATGCTCTTGTCGCTGCCACTGCCTCGGTGGCCCCTCTATCATCAACCGATCATCCGTGCAGGGATTCAGATAGGCACAAACTCTATGACCCTATCCCCCATAGGAAAAATAGATTATGCCTCTCTGGTGGCTCCCTTGGCCTCTCAAGCTTTGCACCTATGACCATCCGCCCCAGGGTCACCCTCCGGATGATCTAGACCACTTGATATTCTGCGTCATCTGTCTACTGTCAGCTGCAAATGACTCTACAACATGTCATCCTATAGGGGATCTCACTATCGGTGTCTTCTCATCAAGGAATATATCCATCAGCAAATCTTGTTCTAGTACCCCAGCCTATGTTGGGATGCTGAGAGAAAACTTCTGTAGCTCTGATCTCCCATCAGAGACCCTTCTCAAAATATTTGTCCCTAAGGTAATGGTATAGTACCATGTTGGTGGAGTATCAGGAGAGGTCAGTAAATCTCATCGAGTACTGAGCCATAGTTTGGATGCCCTGTTGCAGATGTAGCAGCTCCAGAATACACACAGAGCGAAGTGTCACTGGCATGAACTCAGCCCTGAAAAGGCTCTCAATGTTTGGTCAAGTGGGGGTCATCTCCTCATGCACCAAAAGCGTAGTTGTCCACCATCTCCCTACTAAGCCCTGAAGAAGGATAACAGGAAAGATCTCCATCTTCTTGGCAGGTGTCTCTATTATGAAAAATTCCTGTGAAACTGCCTCATGCCATTCCTCTACTACCTGGGGGTATGTCTTTCCTCGAATCCTCAGAGGCCTCTGTCTCTGTAACTCATAAAATATGCTTATTCGGCGTACATTATCCACTAGTAGCATATGCTACTCAACGTGTGGTGGTGCTACTAGTACACCACCTGAAGGTGACCTCACTATGAGTGGTCCCTATACTGACGCCTCATCACTCGGTGGGACACTATCACGATCTCTAACTTCAATCTAGGCAGGCTGTCTTCTTGGAGGCATCTTGTAAGAAACAGAGGCACACCGGTCAATAAGTTATATCTGGTGAGATGACTAAGGAAAGATCAAGAAAACATTTCAAAATACTAGAAACCTGTGTTTTCATGTACTCAATTGGATAATAGAATTCAGGGTCCTAATGTATAGATACGTCAGCTACCACACGAACACAGGACTCCCGAAACTAAAAAACACACTCAAAACACTTAACACTATTTCTCCATTAAAAGATCAGAGTCCTAGTTCTTCGGTAGAACTCACTCCCCTGATACCACTTTGTCCCAACACGTCCCACAGGGCCCGGACGTGATTACCCCAAGCCCACCTTCCATAGGCCAGTGGTTGGTGACTTTCACCTGAAGGATTTTCCCGAATAGAGAAGGCATTGACTTAGACATCTATACACACTCAAAAAGGGAAACTATAGTAAAAAACCAACAAAAGTAAGGTATGACCATGAGATTAAAGTACATGTGGTTGTACTTTACTCTCGTGGTTATACCTTACCTTTTTTGGTTGTTTACTCCAGTTTCCCTTTTTGATTGTGTACAGATCTCTAAGGCAATGTATTCCATATTCAGGAAAATTCTTCAGGTGCTAGTCACCAACCCCTAGGCTTTGGAAGGCGGGCTTGGGTAGTCACGTCTGAGCCTTGTGTGAAGGGTCGTGACAAGTTAATCTAGAAATAGAAATTTGAATAATATTTCAAGGATCTTAAGAGAAGGTTGGTTGGTATACCTATACCCATACGTACCTATAATGTATAATGTATTTTAATATAAATTGATGTTTCAAATAATGGATTAGGCTGTTTCCTCATGAAAAATAATATGCTGATATCTTATGACTCGCATCAATTAATGGTCCACGAAAAAAATTACCCGATACATGATTTTTAGATAGTAGTTGTCATATTTTCAACAAATATATTGAGGAATCTTTTTTATGGTAAATTTTTTGAAATATAAAATAATTTTAATGACCCAAGATTCTAATACATGGATATTATGTCTTTTCATATGAATATTAATTAAATCACACAAACACATTTCTAAGGACCTTAATAGTTTAGTTCCAATGGAAATTTGGAAAATAATCTTCTTGTCTGGTGAAATATCGTTAATTATTTCCACAAATATTTTACCATTTATTCCACTTTATAGAAACATCCTACAAAAAACATTTCATCATAACCCAATGAAAGGAAACATAACAAAGGGTGAGCTCAGATACTCCATAAGGGTAAACATCATAGATATAAATCAATGATCATATGAATGAATTAGATAAGTATAAGGTTATGTGATAACGAAAATAACATACAATGTTCACACCCAACCAATCATAGTTCATAAACATGAATCATGGCATGGAGATTGTCTATTCATAAGACATGAATCATAAATAATTCAAGACAATGATCCATAATAGGATAACATTGGCATAACACATAGATTTTTTATTCAAATAATCATATAAAATATTTGGTCAATGCTACCCAGTAAGACATTCATAACATGTTAAGCTTGGGATATCCACCCATGTGAATGCTTAGGGCTTAGACTAACAACAAGTGTACCCACCTTTTCTGGATTGGGATGATCACCTATGTACCCTCATTTTTTGGCATGTTCTTACCACACATATAACCTCTAAGACCATATAGAATTTATCTTTAACCAATGTGTTAGTGGGATAAATAGGTCTCACCCTTCTCATAACAAAAAACCATATTTATATATGGAAAAAAATTATAAACATTCATTATATTGTAACCCAATAAATGAAATGGGTTTCATAAAAATTTCATAATATCATTACCTATAGAAAAGAGACATGTTTCATAATCATTTCATCTTATAATATCCCATCAACAGAAGCATGTCATATAATCAATGTATCATGGTATAACCCATGGAATAGAAAA
Organism: Viscum album; assembly: GCA_963277665.1. NCBI lineage: Eukaryota > Viridiplantae > Streptophyta > Magnoliopsida > Santalales > Viscaceae > Viscum > Viscum album. Next base: position 1,851,217,054 of record OY728163.1, on the reverse strand, counting down.
GGGTTTCCTAAAAAACATTTCATCGTAAACAAAAACCATTCAGAGAAAGAATAATAATGGTATCCCGGGATCATATCCTTAGTATGTCATAGGTAAAATCAATGGGTTACACATTATAAATTTATTTATTTTGATCAATTACTTAAAATATTTATTGAGTAAAATATCCTTTTATATTTTAAAAAAACAATTTAAAACATAAAACCTTTTGAAAAAAAATTTCTTTGAAAATTACCTCGAAAAATTATAAATGAATATTTGAAAATAATTTAAAACACGTTTTTTAAAATATAATTAAAATAATTTTCCTTGAAAAGTTTCTTAAAATGTTATTTAATTTGATTTTGAAAATATTTTTGGAAAATTTGTTTTTTAAGAAAACAAATTAACGAACGAAGAGAGAAATAAATTTAGATTTTATTAAAAATAGTTTATTAATAATATTATGTACCAAAGAGTTGTATAATGGTAAAATTACATAAATATAATATTAATAACTACAGGGGAAGAATATATAACTATAATTCATGAGAGGTATATCATTATATTTCAATATTAGATTCTTAATCATAAATGATCTTGATAACTGATGAGATTGTAACATAATATTTATACAAATTGGGTAATAATGAATCATAATCCTCATGAAGTAATAACATAAAATGAAATATAAAGTATCATGAGTATAAATAAATTCATGATATTACATTTCAAAGGGTCTTTATATGCACTATGTCAAATAATATAGGTGCATAATATAATGTAGGTCTAAAAGAAGGAAAACTGAGACAAAATTACCATGCTAATTTGGTAACATTTGAATAGTAATCCCCATGAAAGATATATCCTAAAATGGATAAGTAAATAAAAAATGTTTTATATAGAATCATAATAAGGTACATTCACCTGTAGTATATAAACCACATAAAATAAATTAATGGTGAACATGACATGAATCTCATAGAATTAAAAAAGTTACATGAAAATCTCTTACCTTAAGTCTTAAATTCCATAGTACTCATTAAAACCTCTTGTATAATGAGTATAATTTTATTATAAATATATTAATGAAAATAATTCATATATATCATACCATATATTATTTTTTACAACCTTATAAACAGTTTATTAACAATACCATGTTAAAGTTATGCTTCTGGTAATTACCACTTTGTTTTTCATACTTATTCTGACTTGATATATTTTTTTCCAATGAATTTTATCATGGTTAAATAATATATTGAAGGATAAGAATGATATAACTATAATATTTATGAACTATACATATATTTATAGTAATCTATAAAATTTAGTGATAGGAAATTTAAATACATCGTTCATTGAGATAGTTGGTTGTACGTACACCAGAATTTTATTTTCATTTTCTTGTTTGGTTGAAAGAAATAAATTTAAAAGAAATATATTCTCATTTATGAATAAATTTTATGACATATATGTTACATATTATTATTAAACACTCCCTTAAGACATTCCATTTAAGGGTCAATGAATCACATAGCTTTGCGAAGCGGTAGTCCGTTGTACACACGAGCGACATTATTATATTCCCACAAAATGGAAGGAAAAAAGATATATGTGATATAGTAATTAAATAATAATAATAATAAAATCATAAATATAACATATAACATATATAAACTATAAATAAATCATTATTTGAAACCATAAAAGGTGGTAATGGAAAAAATGACATCCGTTCTTGAGAAGGTAGTCTGTCGTACACACAAATGATGATTTAATAACACATTTTATGGAAGTGTCTAACGTTGTTGGTCATAAAATTAATATAATAACATCAGATTATTAAATATACTGATTTTATTATATAAATATGTTATAATAAGAATATAATGGGTTTTTAGAAGAAATAAAATGAAAATTCCCATTTATGAACGTTACCTCTTTTTGGGTATCCTCCTTATATTTGATTTAAACCCATTATTGGTTGGATTTATGTAAAAAATAAGGCTTATAGGATTAAGGGATGGAATTTTAGAAGTTATTTTGGATGATATTGGTTGATCCAAATTTCTTGATAGGTGAGAATAAGTGGGGAGAGTGAGTGCCCTTTTATCATTGAAGAAGAGTGGCATTCTTGTAAATACTCAAAATTATCCACTATTGGGAAGTCAATATCACCTAAAGTGGATCCAAATATGATAATTAAAGGTGTAGATAAATTATATAGTTGATAAAAAAATACACCAACCAATTAAACATAGTTTTTAAACATGTAATTCCTTAAATTCTATGTATCCCCATTTTTATCATTTTTTTCAATACGATAACAATATTTATAACCTTGATAATTCATTCTTTAAGAATAAATTAGAGTGAAGATTATTATATAATTTGGAACCTATGATTATAAATATTATTTATAATATATAAAATATAAATCCTAGGTTTTATGGAAATTAATTTTAGCATAGTGCTTGTAACTTGTAAAAACACCTCTTTAAACTTAACTGTGCTAACTAAGTTTTTACTTTTTAACGGAAAATATATTAATTATAATAGAAAATTTGGTACATTAATGGAACATAGTTGATATTTATTAATATTTATAACATCACTTCTTATAACATATTTTTTAGTAATTATAAATCATTTAATAAAATATCATTTATTCTAAAATAACATTAATGACAATTTTGATATTATTCATTTAATTTCAAATCTAAAAATACAAATACAATGATATATTTGGAATATACTTTTCCACACATATTTATCATGATATATTCGTACAATAAAATAATTTAACATAATAATTCATTCAATTTACTTCATTTTTAATATTTTTGGTATCATTTATTTTATTTTTTTGTTTACTAAATAATTATTGTGTTGGGGTTTCTTAAGCATTTAATGTAATTATTTTGTCACAAAAAAATAAATAATAATTATAAACAAAACTGATTTATATATATAAAGGATATATATAACAAAACATATTTAATTTAATATCTTATCCCAAGGTTTTATATATAGTTAAAGTAAGAAAATTATCTTTTTTGCCTTTTTCTTTACAAAACATCTTATTTGCATCATATTCAAATAAAATTGGTAATAAATTTCCATATTTCATAGGATTTTATGGAAAAGATATAAATAAATTCATTAAATAAATTAATATTTTATTTTATTTCATTTTAACTCTTATCATTCATGTTTAACCCTGGTAAATACATGTTTACTTTAACTATGTGAATTAATTATTACTGCATTTACTATTCAATTAGGCCCGAAATTATTTTTTCAATGTTATAAATCTTAAATTATTATAATTACAATTATGGAATCGTTTTATACATATTCCATTCAAATAATTCTAAAAATTTATGTCAAAATTAATCCCATAGACGTGATGAGAAAGAGGGGTTCTAAAAAGAAAATAATCAAAAGTTTAAAAAATTTTAAAATCCAATTTTAATATGAAATTGATCACAATGAACTAAATTGGATAAATAAATTTGTATTTATAAAAATTATACATTAAAAACAATTAAAAATATAATTTATCTTTATAAATAAATTAAATGAAATGGATGTTTTCAATAAAAATTCTTTATTTTTCACTATTCTTCAAAAATTGAAGCTTTTTAGAAAAATCCAAAAATTCACCCTAAGATTATTTTTATATTACAATTTCAAAAATTATGTTTAATTTATTCAATTTATTTCTAAAATTGGAAAATAAAATTATTAAAAAATGTGTTCCATTAAAGCCGACAAATTTTCTTTTTATAAAAAATACTGTTTTTAAGCATAAAATTAGATTTATTATTTTCTCTTGTTTAGAAAATATATAAGATAAATGTTAAAATTTTTATTGAATATATAACATATTAATTTGATAACAGTAACTAAAATAAAATATTTGGTTAATTTATTGGTTTAAAACGCTCTTGTGCTCATAAAAATAGTTTTTTTTATAAAACTCCTTTTATTTTCAAAAGTGTTTTATTTTCATATATATTTAATTCATCAACAAATAATTAAATATATAAACCTGTTTAAACAATATTTTCACAATTTATTTAATCCTATTCATACCCACCATTCTAACTTCTGCTTGATAACTATCATTTTAAATAATATTATTTAAATAGTGTATCATGTTTTGTTTAAACTCAGTGTTACGTATAACACAAGATAAAATTTGAATTTGGTGTAACATAAGAAAAACATTGAATTACAAATTACTATATATAAAATCAATGTTTTATGTAATGGAAAATATCAAAATGATTAAAAATAATTAAAAAAATAACAAAATCTCAGGGTATTTCATTCTACCCCCTTAAATGAATTTCTTTCTTGAAATTCGTCTCAGCCATAAAAGTTTTTCATTTGAAAATTACTTCACAGAAATCCACATATTGAAAATGAGTAATAAAACATACCTTAAAATGGAAATTCTAAAAAAATAATATTTAAATAAATTAAATCATAAATTGTTTTCGACACAGAAAAACATAAGTGGGATGTGATGATTTGGACATAGATGAAGGTTGGAAATAATTATAGAGACTGAAAAAGATCACTTATCAAAAGAAATTGGATGACCAATATAACGTTAAAAATCATAAACAAAAGAGGCTTTAAAAAGGACATTAATATCATCTAAATGATGATTATAGGAAAACATTTTTTTTTGAAGATCATTTTTCTAATGTCAGTTAATTTTTAAGAGAAGATAGACATAATTGATTTAATCCCATTTCACAAGAACAATCTCAATCTTAGGTTTTTACTTGATCAATTTACCCTTAATCACATACACCATGAAATGAATATACATATTATATGCACAATGTACCAATATATCATAAGATCCCAAAATTGAATAATAATTTATTCTTCTAATATTTATTTATCATCACATCTAAATGGTTATCATAGGTTATCCAATATGGATAAATATTTATATAGAAAAATAATACATCAATCACTAAAACATCATTCAATGTTCAAAAAAATTATTTTGTTAGGCCCACCAGGCTAAATACACTGAGAGGGGGGGTGATTCAGGGTATGACTAATTTAAAATTAAAGCCCGTTATGATCTTGTTTCGCTATTAAAAAAACACTCTTATCTTCCTTTCATGTAGCACAATATAAACTAAATGTAAAGCAGGCACATGACACAAAAATTTTTACTTTGTTCACCGCTAAGGGTTACGTCTATGGAGCATACGCTGACTGGTTGTCGGTCATACCAAATTCCACTAAAATTCACTAGTTGTGGATAACAATGTTCAGGCATAGTCACTCTATCCCATGCTCACTACCTTTACAAGGTTTAGGGTCAGCTAACTGGTTTCCCAAGGATCACTCCCTGTCTCTCTCTCTCTCTAGCTAACTACCGGTGGAGAGGATCACCTTCTTCCTCTTCCTTCGCTCACTGTACTGGATAGGATCCACTCACAGTTTATAGACCTATAGGTATCATCATTGGATGAAGGAATGCATCATCCTCAATTTGTATATGCTCTGTTGAAGTCTAGATTTCACCCGTAGATTAATTTCTCTTTGCACCAAAGTTATCGGGCAATCTTCCAGCTTTCACGTAGCTCAGAAACACTATAGTGAATCAACCTCACATGGCGCGCAAGTCTAACCCAACGCGTAACTCTCGGTGCACAAGTCACAACTGGCACTCAAGTCCACCTCAAACACTTTTGTGAAACAAGCTTCGTCAACTCCAAACTTGCACGATACACTTTCCTTTACACCCAAACCAATATTGGTGCGCAACAAACAACAATCGCCCTTCTTTAAATCTAGCATGCAATTACCATTTGCGCGACACACCCCCACTTGAGTGACCACTACAACTGCATGACAGGAGCTCTGATTTTCTCTAAGTCTTGAACTCCATTGAAAATGAGGAGGTGTGGTCCAATATTTATAGGCAATTTGACCACCCTGCGCGACCGCATGCAAGTCAACCCTCGGCGCGCATGTCTCGGCACGCAGGTATCTTCCCCTGCCAGTCACTTGCGTGACTCACTTCCCAACTTGAGAAAACCTCTTTCCTTTGCCATATTTTGAATTTCTGATCTTGAAAGACAACAGGCATGCAAGTTTCAAATCCTCATAGGCACTGGCGCGCAAGTCCTTTCTCTTTGTGCGCAAGTCACCTGCACGACCAACTCAATAGTTTCACAACCCTTATCCCTTTTCCATATTTTGATCTTCTGACCTTGAAAAACATATGGCGTGCAAGATTTTAATCCATCAAGTACATGGCATGCAAGTCCCTTTACCAAAAACCCACTTTTCTTCATTTGTCGATTTGCAGGCCCAAAAAATTGGCAAACACTGGAAAACGGTGTCACCTTGTATCTATTCTTTTTATACCACCTCCAGATCATCCATTCCTTTGTCAAAGTCCTTGAATCAAACATTGATCATTAACCACTGCTCTTGAGCTCGGCATGCCACCATGAAATCCCCTTTGTCATCAAATTTGTTTTTCAAGGTTTTCTTTTTCAACAATCACAGTACAGTTTTCCACTTTGTCAACAAACGCAATCACCTCAAAGATGCTTCAATGATATTTTGAGGGATTTTTGCCCAAAAATCTCCCCCTTTGGGTTTGTTGAAAACTCTTCCATAAAAAGATACATTGTTAACTCTTCATCCACCATTCACCCAAATGAGATTCTGATAGGGATCAAGGATTTACTCAACACGTACTCTAAGACCATAAGAGCAATGCTCGGCGTGAGAAACAAGAGTAACTGAAAAGTTCATAAATGAATCAATTCATCTCTTAAACCCATTGTTGACACTAAACTGATACCAATTTTCTCCAAACTGATAACAATTTTTGGAAATATTCTTCGAACACCACTCATCTTCTTTTATCACGATCCTCAACTATCGTGATATCTATTCTTTGATCGATCACTTCTAGCATCATCAAATTTTATATGCTCCCCCTTTCTCATTGTTCCCCCTATCTCACTGATCCACCTGTAAGCTTCTCCCCATATCATTCATGATTTGTCAGATAGCCACACTTTCTCCCCCATGAACAATCACTATTTTCTCCCCCTTTGTCAACGAACCCAAAGATAACTCCTTTGTAGTCTGTAAAAGAGTATAGAACACATGTCATCACATTAGGGAAAAACACATTAGACCTCAGGGTGAGGGGGTGGTTCCACATCCACACTCTTCTAAGTGAGGGGAGTCGACTGAACTCCCATAGCCAGTCGATGCCTTTCAAAAGCTTCTTTGGGTAAGGCCTTTGTTAGAATGTCTGCAACCTGTATTTCTGTAGGCACATACTCCAACTTCATGATTCCTTGCTCAACCTTCTCCTTGATAAAATGATACTTTATATCAATGTTCTTTGTCCTTGAGTGATAGAAGAGATTTTTGCTAAGATTTATGTCACTTGAGTTATCACATTAGATTATGATCGAAGACTTCACTTCAACTCTCATATCGTCAAGCTGCTACTTCATCCACAATAACTGTGTGCAAGCTTGAGTGGCCGCAATATACTTAGCTTCTGCGGTGCTCAATGAAATGAAATCTTACTTATTTGTTAGCCAAGAAATAAACAATACACTAAGATATAATGAACCACATAAAATTTATTTTCTATCATCCGCTGAACCAGCCCAGTCTGTATCAGTATATCCCAATAACTCTGTTTGAGATTTTTCGGTATATGTCAAGATAAAATCCACTGTGCCCTGGACATACCAAAGTATTATTTTTACTACAATCATGTGGCTTTCCATGGGATTACTCTGATATCTCGCTGATTGGCATGTGGTGAAAAAAATAACAGGTCTTGTTGTGGTTAAGTATAGAAAACTTCCAATAATTTCCTATATTCTATGATATTAACTACCTTTCCATCCACATATTTTGATAATTTCATCCGGGTAGCAACCAGAGTCTTCATCTCCTTGTAATTCTCCATTCCAAACCTTCTTAGAACCTCCTTGGCATATTTGTAATGAGAAATGAAAGTTCCATTACTTCCTTGTGTCACCTGTAAACCAAGGAAAATTTTTAGCTCTCCAATAATTGACATTTCAAACTCATTTTTCATGAATTTTGAGAACTGTCTACACTGAGCTTCATCCTATCCGCCTAATATTATGTCGTCAACATAAACCAAAACCAGCATCCTTTGATTACTGTCATTGCTGAAATAAATATTGTAATCAACTCCCCCACACTAGAAACCAAGCTTCTTCAAGTACTAATCAAGCCTTGAGTACCATGCTCTTGGTGCTTGTTTCAGCCCGTACAACACATTTTTCAGCCTACAAACTTTGTTCTCATCCTCGTGAATGAGAAAAACATCAGGATAATCAATATACACCTCCTCTTCTAGAACACCATTCAAGAATCCATATTTGACATCCATCTCTAAAACACTTTGAACTTTCTTTTCACTACTATGGTAAAAAATAATCTGATTTTCTCCAACCGTGCAACCGGTACAAATGTCTCATCAACATCTATTCCCTCTATCTAGGAGTATCCCTTGAACACTAGCCATGACTTGTTCCAAATCACTATGGCATAGCCATTCATCTTGTTACGATAGACCCTTTTAGTCCCGATGACAGTCTTGTTTGCTGGCCTCAAAACAATCTCCCATGTTTGGTTCTTCTCTATCTGATCAAGCTCTGAATTCATTGCATGGACCCAGTTTTCATCTTTAGATGCATCATAAAAACATTTCGGCTCCACCTAAGAAAAAAAATGATGTTTGCTGTAATGATTTCATTCTTCGAGTCTGAACTGGATCTGTCTGATCACCAGTGATATTTTTCCTATCAATTTCAACTCGACTCCTTGGATTCCTTGTAGACACAGACTTGAAACTTTCTTGTTCATCATCAGTATCATCTTCTGAGTCATCCTCTACCACTTCTACTCCCCCTATGATTCTTGCCTCATCATCACTTTCATCCAGAAACTGTTCACTAGGTCATTGAGCATTCTGTTTATTTTCTACTATAGTGACATCATTTCTCTCAACAATTTTTCCTAGACATTTGTTGAAGCATTTATATGCTTTTCTTTTCCCTGAGTAGACAAGGAATATCCCCTCATCTCCTCGTGACTCAAACTTTCTGTGATTTTCTTTGTTGAGCATGAAACACTTACTCCCAATGATTCGAAAGTATTTTAATTTTGGCTTCTTTCCATACCACATTTCATATGGATTATTCCCTTCCTTCTGACACAATAATGACCTGTTCGAAATATAGACCGATGTCAAAACTGTTTCCTTCTAAAATTTCTCTGGTAGGTCCTTTTCAATAAGCATCGTTCTGGCCATGTTGTTGATGATCCGATTTATCCTCTCAAACACCCCATTCTTTTGGGGAGTTCTCACTGATGAAACTTGATGCCTTATTATGTGTTTCTTGAGATAGTCTTGAACTTGACAGTTTGCGAATTTTGTACCGTTATCAGTACGAAACTTCTGAATTTTCTACCCATGCATCTTTTCTGGTTCCCTCCTATACTGCTTTATGAAATTGAACACCTCTGTCTTATGGGTAATGAAAAATAACTAGGTCATTCTACTATAATCATCAATGAAAAGAACATAGTACCTTTGCCCATTAATATCTCATAGTGAGATAGGTCCACATACATCAGCATGCACCAATTCAAGCACTCTAGTTTATTTCTATTCCTTTGGCATGTATGTATTTCTGATGATCTTCCCTTGTTGGAAAGCATAACACATATGAGTGCGATCACATGATAGTTTGGGAAGGTCTCTAGTAGCATCACACTTTACCAGATCTTCCATATATGGTTGGCAGAGATAACCAAGTCGCTTATGCCACATCTAGATTTCTTCCTCTCTGGATAAAAGGCATGTATCTTGTTCCCTACCTACAAGGTAAAGATTTCCCATATTCCTTTTTTCCTGCATAACAACTGCTCTATATTTTCCTTTCACAACACACATCTTCTTAGTAAATCAGATATAATGCCCAGAGTCACGTAGTTGACTGAAACTGAGCAATTTATGACTAAGACCCTCTACTACCAAGACATCAGCATGTCTCATTTCGTTGCCCCCAAACTTGGCTTTTCCTGAGCCAACAATCTTCAAGCCTTCATCATTTCCAAATTTGACAAATCCTTTGTCATATTTTATGCCTATAACAAGGTCCTTATTACCTGTCATATGAGATGTGAACCACTATCAAGGATCCACACACCAGAGCAATTTGATTCTTTAAGGGTAATCTCTGCCACCACGACCTTCTCATTTTTCTTCTTCTTAGTCCATACGTTTTCCTTCACACTCAGCATGGATTGAGGCTTCTTTTCTTTCTCATCGTATGATGGACCAACTTCATCTTTCAAAGCCTCAAATCTATTGTACATTTTTAACTCACCTGTCGGTTTATTGATCTGGTGTTTGGGAAAATTTTGATTCTGCTTTGGAACATTTCTCTGAATGGTCGAAGTGCAGTACATAGCCATCTTCCGAAATCCTCTGCACCAAAAATAGTGTCCTTCGAAATATGTTCTGAAAAATCGTTCTCTATTTGGTTGCCACCTCTGTTATTGTTCCCTTCAGTATCTTTTGGCTATGGAACACACATACTGTGAATGTCCCATATTTCCACAACAATAACACCTCATATAAGGTTCATTCATTTGTGTTACTTAATCACCATGAGTTTCTCCTTGGGATATCTGAATATTCTGATTCTGCTTTGTGCCCAAATCAACCTTCAATCTCAGGATGGGTGCTTGCAGTCTGACTTCAATTGCCACAAATTTTTTTCTTCTGATAAAGCCCTGAATCAGCCTTAACGTTTGAGCTCAATTGCTGCTTCTTTCCTGCTGAACCACTAGGCTCCTCTTTTATATTTTTAGTCTTCAGAATGACCTACTTTCCCAATAATGTATTGGAAATCAAGGGTTTTTCCTGGTATTTAACTTTCCTCCGTAGATCAACAACTTCTTCTTCAAGATCTTCGATATGCTTGACGTGATCTTTCACTTTTCTGTTCAAGACATTGATCTCCCTTTTCTGTTCTTCAATCTTGAGATTAGACTCCCTAACTGATTCTGAGTTCTTTGGTGTTGATGACTTGATTTTTTCAATTTCTTCCAACAGATCAGACTTCTCATCTTCTTGCTGCTTCATATAGAGTTTGGAATCACGAACAACTTTATCAGATTTCATTGTTTGGTCTCTCCAAACATATATCTCTTCAAGAGATGCTTCCAACTCAGCTTCCATATCAACTCTTGCTTCAACTTCTTCCTCTTCTTCCGCAGCGTCAGTTTCTTCCTTTTCTTGAGAACTATCGACGACCGCCACCATATCATTTTCTCCTCAATCTTTGCAGTTCTATATTTCCTCAACCTCTTCAACCTCAAACTCATCTGAACTGTCTATTTCTTGTGAAAGAATATTCTTATTCTTGAAGAGATTTATCTTGAACTGCTTCTTCCATTTCACATAGGCTGAAGATTTCTTCATGGGAATTTCAACATCATCTTTATCATTTTCTTCTTGAAACCTTTTGGGGCATCTGGCTGCGAGATTTCCAACCTTTCCACATCTAGAGCATGAAAGAGGTAGTTTCCCTTTGAACATTATTTTTTCTATTTGAAGATTTGAGGAGGGGAATGACATTACCTCATTTGTCTCTTTTTCTTCCTGAGAGTGTTCAATGGTGAGCTTTTTCAAGGCCTTGAATTCCACCTCTTTGGATTTCCCCTTTTCCACTGCATCATTATCATCATTTATAATTTCATATGAAACAAGTATACTGTGTAGGTTATCCAATGTAATATCTTTTGGATATTTATCTTCTATCACTGAAACATTCAGATTAAATCAAGGTGTAAGTTTCCTCAAGATGCGCTTCAAAATTTTTATGTCTTCAATAAATTCTCCAAGACCTCGTATGTCTTCCACTACAACCTTTACCCTGTCAAAGAATGCATCAACAGACTCATTCAGGTTCATTCTCAAATCTTCATACTTGTTCCACAACACATACAGCTTTGCCTCTATGACATTTGTATCCACTTCATATATATTCAATAACGCTTCCCACATGGCATGTAATGTTTTTCAAGACATAAAATTTGTATATATAGGATTAGATAGGGATTCCCCTAAGGAATTGATTGTTTTAGCATCATCATACAACTCTTTATGCTCAGCTTCTGATAATGCACCACTATTGAGATCAAATATTATGTCATGCATTGCTGCTATGAAAACATCCATTCCCAACGATCGGAAGTTGGGTTGCATCTAATTCTTCCATAGCTGAAAATTGTTTCTGTCGAAGATCGGAATCCCTTTATGATTAATGACCACCATTGAGTGAAGAACTACTTCCAACATTTCCCTCTAATACCAATTTTTAGGTCCAGAAGGCTGAATAAACTAAGAGGGGGGTGGGTGAATCACGGTATGACTAATTTAAAATTAGAGCCCGTTCTGATCTTGTTTTGTTGTTAAGAAAAACACTCTTCTCTCCCTTTCCTGTTGCAAAGAATAAACTGAAAGTAAAGCAATCACATGACAAATCATTTTTTTCTAGGTTCACCACTAAGGGCTACGTCCAAGGAGCATACGCTGACTAGTTTTCGGTCGTACCAAATTCCACTAAACTTCACTAGCTGTGGATTACAAGGTTTGGGAACAGTCACTCTGTCCCAGCCTCACTGCCTTTACAAGGTTTAGGGTCAGCTCACTTCTTTCCAAAGGATCACTCCATGTTTCTCTCTCTCTAGCTCACTGCCGGTGGAGAGGATCACCTTCTTCCTCTTCCTTCACTTACGAACTGGAATGGATCCACTCACATATTATAGACCTGTAGGTCTCCTCATTTTGATGAAGGAATGCATCTTCCTCTATATATAGATGCTCTATTGAAGTATAACTTTCACCCATAGATGAATTTCTCTTTTCACCGAAGGTATCGGGCAATCTTCCATCTTTCACGTAGCTCAGAAACACTACAGTGAATCAAACTTACTTGACGTGCAGTCTAACCCGGCGCGTAAGTCTCGGCGTGCAAATCACAACTGGCATGCATGTCCACCTCAGACACTTGCACGACACAAGCTTCTTCATCTCCAAACTTGCGCGACACACTTCCCTTTACGCCCAAACCAATATTGGCACGCAACAAACAACAATCGCCCTTCTTCAAATCCGGCATGCAAGTCCTGTTTGCGCGACACACCACCACTTGGGGGACCACTACACCTGCATGAAGGGAGCTTTGATTTTCACTATGTCTTGAACTCCATTGAAAATGAGGACGTGTAGTCTAGTATTTATAGCCAATTTGACAACCATGTGCGATAGCGCACAAGTCAACCCTCGACGCGCATGTCTCGGCGCGCAGGTCTCTTCCCCTGCCAGTCACTTGCGCGACCCACTTCCAAACATGCGAGAACCTCTTTCCATTTCCATATTTTGAAGTTATGATCTTGAAAAACAATAGGCAAGCATGTTTCCAATCCTCCTAGGCACTAGCACTCATGTCCTTTCTCTTGGCGCGCAAGTCATCTGTGCGACCAACTCAATACTTGCACGACCCTTATCCCTTTCCCATATTTTGATGATCTGACCTTGAAATACATATGGAGCGCAAGTTTTCAAGCCATCAAGTACACGGCGTGCAAGTCCCTTTTCCTAAAACCACTTTTCTTGATTTGTCAATTTTCTTGCCCAAAAAATTGGCAAACACTGGAAAACGGTGATACCTTGTATATGTTCTTTTTGTGCCACCTCCAGATCATCCATTACTTTGTCAAAGATCTTGAATCAAACATTGATCGTAAACCAAATCTCTTGAACTTGTCATGCCACCATGAAATCCCCTTTTTCAATAAATTTGTATGTCATTGTTTTCTTTGTCAACAATCACAGCAAAATTGTCCACATTGTCAACAAACACAATCACCTCAAAAATTCTTCAATGATACCTTGGGATATTTTTTCCCAATAAATTTCATAAATTATTAACCTTTTTTTACCTTCTGAATGTTGAAAATAAAAAACTTTAGAAACAAGGCAACTAATTTTTTTCAAAATCAACTTACCATTGATCCCCTATACACCATAATGTGCATGTTGATTGTCACATACCAAACATGTGAATACCTTAATTATGTATTCTTTTAGAACATGTTACTAACTTGAATTAACATTAAACTTTATTGATAACATATGTGATTCCTCCTTCCTTGAATACAACTAAAAATTATTGAATATATTCTAAAAATGCAATAATTTTTTAAACTCCATCAATGATAACATAAATTAATAATCATTTACAAGCCAATCAAAATTGTTAAATTAACTTATTCATATCCAAAATATCATTATCCCAAAAATATTTTCTCAACTTCTAAAACATGTTAATGGAAATATTCCTTTAATCAAAATATCACCTTATGTAAAATCAATTTCTAGTCCATCAGTACTAATAAACATATTCTTGAAAATCCTTATTAAAAAAATTATACTGATCAATAATTATATATTTCATGATTTATAAAATGTAGTCATTTAATTCCTATAGATAAATACTTAAATAATCCCACTTCCTTCTCAAATAATTAATTACCACCCTGAATAGCCTAAAGGCCTTCATTTTGTTTTTGATTTTTGATAACCCCCTTTCAAGGGAGGATGGGGAACCCTTAAAATACATGTAGGAATATTTATTACATATCCCATAGGCTGAAGAGGCATTACATGACCCAAAAGTCTTAAGGAATTAATCCAGACAATAACTACAAGGAACTTCCCCTCCCTAGTATCTTCATCGTGATGGTAGATCTCCACCTTCGCATGGTGGTCTGGCTAATCATCATGTGCAAGCACATGATGGTCCCGATGGCATATCCATACACTCTCATTCTTTCCCAATCCATTCATTCTACTTTGGTGAGTGTGCCTGATCTGAATCCTCCTCTGGGGTTGGTCATTTTTTATAGTGTCTGTTTGGGTAAACTGCATGTGGCCTGAAGGTCTTGAGGTGGCCCGAATGCCTTAAATGTGGACTGACCTAAGGGAATGGGTGGCTCGAAGGCCTTAAGGACTCCAATCCCAAACCGGTTTCCCAATTTGAATTGTTTTGGCTATTATAGTACCAAACAATACCTACTACAGTACCTGCTATAGAAACTACTATAGTAACTACATAGTACCTACTATAGTACCTGCTACAATGTATTCTATAGTATTACTACAGTGTCTTATATAGTACTACTATAGTACCCCCAAAAATATGCCTCCACTTGGTTTTGAACTTGGGTCTCATGGATGCACATAAGGGTACCTCACCAACTAGGATGAGACTCATGTGAATCAAAAAATTAATTGGATTCATAATATTATTCTTTAATTCCTGTTTCTTTTCGTATTCCATCTGTAGTCTCTTAGTAATCATCAATATAACCATTACTCATACAATTTTTCTATTTTTAATCTATATATTTCCCTTTAAGACATCAATTTTCATAATTCTCATACTTTACATATTTAAATATTTCAAAAATTGATGATATCATATGGAGACTAATATTATCATCCATTGAATTGACTAAACTTTTCATTTATCCTTTTTTTGTTACTTACTTTACATCCTTCTTTTCCACATTCAAAACATCTTATTGTCCTTCAAGACATCCACTTGGGTGTTTCTTCCCACATTCTCAACACATAGGAAATGCAATCTTCTTTCCTCCACAGTCTCCACTACCTGTACTCTCAATGAACTCTTTCGTTCTCTTATTTGGTGAGCCTGAGATTTAAGGTACACATTTTTAATCATGATATGTGAAAACTTATTGGGAACAATCACAACAACATTAACTCCATTAATCATCCTATTTTGATTATCATTATAAAATTTTCCATCAAATTCATAGTTAACCATGTTCTTTGTGGTTTCTACCATTTACTACAACCATAAATCATAGAGTGATAAATGTTAATCATATTGGGAAACTAAATAATCATTAAAATAACTTATATGATTTCTAAATCATGACATATTCTTCTTAATCTATAATAAATCAGGTTTTTCCTAGGACATTCATAGTCTTCATATTTTTAAATAATTCATAATCATTCATAAAGAGATTGTGAATTTCCAAATCATATCCCCCAAGAGTGTCAATCAGGTGTGTAGAGAGGCCTATTATAGAACATCATTTCTGGATCAAGTCTATCTCAATACAATTTTTTTGGGATATTAACCATAGGAACATTTTTTCAGATCCACATCCACTAGTAGTATCTAAATAAAGAAGTAATTTTTTGGAAACCACTCACTCTATCCTTTACCAAATTCACATGCCATTTTCATATACATTAACTCAACCTTCATCTTATACTAAGAAAAATACCTAGAAATATCATTAGAAATGTCCCTAAGAATCTTGAAAAGTTTTTCTCATCCTATTTTTCAAAGGTTAACTAATCCTTTCCTTTGATACAAATTATAATGAGCTAGGATTCTCATACATGGATATTACATATTTATAGATGAATATTAATTACATTTCACAAATACTTGTCTGATTAACATAATAGTTTATTTCCTTTTGAATAATAGAAAAAAACTTTTGAATATGCTGAAAAATATTCAAGGTTTCCCAGAAATATTTCAAATTTTGTACTATTCATAAAAATAGACTACATAAAACCTTTATTTATAACCTATGTAAAGGAAACATTAGAAACAGTGAGATTAGATACTCATTAAGGAAAAATATAAGATATATAAACATACTATCATAAAAAATCATAAGATAATTATAAGGGTATGTGATAATGAATATATCTTACGAAGTTCATACCCAACCTTTCATAGATAGTAAACATGATTTATGGAATGAGAATTGGATGTTCTTATGATAATAATCATAATGAAATCAAGGTCATGAACAATGAGAGTATAAAATTTGAATAAAACATAGATTTGTTCCTTACACATAATAATATAAAATATTATTTTAGGTCTAACCACTAAGAAATTTATAACATGTTAGGATTGGGGAAACCACCGGTGTACCTACAATGGGCTTAGTCTAACTACCCATGTACCCTCCATTTTAAGCTTGGGATAACCACCCATATACCCTTATTTATAGACATGGTATAATCACTCATGTACCCTCTAATCATGTACAGTATGTATATTTACCTAATAAATTTGATGTATATATAGGTCCTACCCATCTAATAATTAAAAACCATATATATCTGTGCTGAAAAATCATATAACAATAATTATATCATAACCCATGTAATGAAATAGGTTCCATAAGAATATAATGATATCATAACTTATATAAAAGATATATTATTCAAAATCATTTTATCATAGGGTAAACAATGAAAATAAGTGGTTTTTTAATCATTTTATCATGGTATAACCCATGTAAGAGAAACGAGTCTCATAAACAACTTTTCAACATAAATATAAACCATTCATTAAATGAATAAAGAGAGTATCCTTGGATCATATCCATGGTAAGGCATAGGTAACATCAAAAACTATAATATTATATGGGAATGATTTTAATAAAATATTTAAATTATTTTTAAAATAATATATCTTTTCTTATTTTGAAAACACTTTTTAAAACATAATACCTTTTAAAAACATTAATTGAAAATAGCATTGTGAACTTATCAAGTAATATTTGAAAATAATTTCAAACACTCAATAAAATATAAAACATTTTCAAAAAAAAATTCCTTGAAAATTAGATAACAATATCATTAAAAAAATTGAAACATTTTTATAAAACATTATATCGGAAGAAAACAGATTTCTGGTTGAAGATAGAAATAAAGATAGATATTTTAAAAACATTTTATTAATTATATTAAGAAATAATGATTAAAAATTAGTACCATAAAATTAATATATCATCAATAACCACATTATAATAAAATTAATGAGAATTATTGGGATTAATATCATGATATTTCAACATCAGATACTTAATTATAATCAATACAGATGACTGATTAGATTGGAACCTAAAATTTTAACCACTTAGGTTACATTGAATCATAATCCCCAAGAAAGAATAAAATAAATTTAAACAAAAAATATCATTATAATAAAGAAATTCTGGATATATCATGTTAAAGGGTTTGTATATACACCTCATTAAATAATATAGGTGCATAACATAACATATGTCTCAAAGAAAAAAAATTAAGACAAAAATACCTTATTGATTTTATAACTTTTGAAACATAAACCCCATGAAAGATATATACTCAAATAGTTATGAAAATACCAAAAACAATATTTAGAATAATAATAATATACATTCATGGTCTATATATATACCACATAAAATAAATAGGTGGTGAACATGAAATGCGTCTCATAGAAGTAAAAAGTAAAGCAAAAATCCCATACATTAAATCTAGACCTTAGTGGTACTTGATTGAACCTGCTATATAGTAAATATCACATTATTATAAATCTGTTATAGAAAAAAATTCATATATTTCATACCATATATTATTTTATAACAACTATTTATTACTTGTTCATTAACAATTCCATATTAAAGTTATGTTTTGGGTAATACGTGATTTGTTATATGTTTTGATTTGTTATATTTTTTGTACTCCTAATTTGATAATGGTTACATAATATAAATAATAATATCCATGGTATAAATATAATATATATTAATTATATAGGTATTTATATTAATACATAAAATTTAGTGATAGGAAATTAAATACAACATCCATGGAGACGGTGGGTCATATGTATGCATGAATGCTGCTTTTCATTTTCTTAATGGGTTGAAATAAAGAAATGTAAAATAACTATACTATAATTTTGGAATCATATTTATTTCGTATATATTACATATTATTATAAAAACATCCCTTAATACATTCCACATAAATCTTCAATGAATTACATCACTTTGTTTGGTGCTAGTCTTCCGTACACATGAGCAGCATTATTATTTTCCCACAAAATGGAATGCATAAGGGTATGTATGTTATAATAATTATAGAAGCATAAACACAACATAAATATCATAAATATAATATATATAATATAAATCCATAACTATCACCAACCATTAAAGGTGGTTATTTATTAATTATAAATAATTTAATAAAATAATATTTATTATATAATAACATTAATTTCAATTTTGGAAGTATTCATTTAATTTAAATTTAAAAATTATCAAGGCAAATATTGAATTAAAATATATTATTTTAGAACCAATTTATAATAATATTTTTAGATAAAAAATAATTTATCATTTTAATTATTTCAATTTACTTCACTATTACTATTATTATTATTTATTTTATTTTATTATTAACTAAATAATTACTGTGATGGTGTTTCTTAAGAATTTAAAGTAGTTATTTTATATAAAATAAATTAAAAAAAACTATCATGATAAAAAAAATTATATTTAAAAATTATATATATAACCAAAAATATTTTTATTTCTTTATCAAAAGGCTTTATAGATATTAAATGTAAGGAAAGTTTCTTTTTCTCTCTTTATTTACATAAATAATTATATGGGTCATATTCAAAAGAGATTGAAAATAAATTTCCCCATTTTGGATACATTTATATCCAAGATTAATATAAATTGATTAAATAAATTAAGATAAATTTCTAGGTCATTTTTACTCTTATCATTCTAGTTTAACCCCTGGTAAACTCATTTTTTACTTTAACCATAGAAATTAATTTTTACCACATTCACTATTTAATTTAGAAAAAAATAAATTTTAAATTATTAAAAATTAAAAACATTTTAATTTAAATTATGTAATAAATTTGTTTTAAATTCCATTCACTGAAGTGTAAAATTTTAACCTTACATTAATCATGAAAATGTGATGAGAAAGTGAGTTTTTAAAGAGAAAATGATCAAAAGTTGAGGAATTTTTTATATGCAATTTCAATATAAAAATTGATTAGAATAAACTAAATTATATTAAAAAATTTATAATTTAACTAATAATACTTTAAAAACAATTTTAAATACAATTTAACCTTATAAATAAATTAAACCAAAAGACAGTTTTAATTGAAATTGATTATTTTTCAGTACTCAGTAAAAAATGAAACTTTTCAGAAAAAACCCAAAAATTCACTGTAATAAAATTCTGATATTTACATTTAAAAAAATTATTTAATAAATATAGTGTTCTAAAATTGGATGAATTTTGTTTTAAAACAATTCTCTTTAAAAAGGTGATAACACTTATTATTTTTGAAAAAATATTGGTTTAAGCGTAAAATTGGATTTATTATTATTTGTTTTCTGGAAAGCATATAAGATGTTTGTTGAAAATTTTATTGAATATATAATATATATAATTTTTTAAAGATAACTAACCAAAATTGATTTGGTTAATTTTTTAATACCCAACACACTTGTGAGCATAAAAATAGTTTTCTCGGAAAAAGATTTTATTTTCTTCTCAAAATAGTTTTATTTTCATTTATAATTAATTGGTAACAAAATAATTATTATATTACCATGTGTAAACCATATTTTAATAATTTAGTTAATCATATTCATACATTCCATTGTAATTGCTAGTTTATAGCTATTATATTAAATAATAATATTTTAATACCCTGTCATGATTGGTTTAAACTTATTGTGGCATGTAATTCAAGATAAGATCATAATTCTATGTAAAAAAATTAAAAATTACTATTATGTATAACTCAAGCTAAAATCAGTATTCCATGTAACGTAAATTATCAAAAATATTAAAAATAACTATTCAAAAATTCTCAAAATATCAGTGTTTTACACTAATCAGAAGAGCATAAAGTATATATTAAAATATAAAGAGTTGAACATCCACCAAATGATGTGTTTGGAGTTCATAAAGGAATATTAATACTCAATAGATTACCAAATAGAGAGGGAAAACAAGGTGGTAGATTCTCTTTGAAGGAATTATCATTTTACCTTATCTATGATGAGTGTTTAAAGAGACCCAATAAAAACATATATTTAAGCTAAATACCCTAAATACTAATATAATGGGAGAAATACTATCTTCCCTAACTTAATATTCAATTATCCACCCATTTTAAGATTAAATAAACATATAAATATGATATGGAGATATAGAAGAATGTATGAAATATTCTTAAGTTCAACCTTGATAGAAATTTAAACACCCTAGATGCACACTCCCAGTTCCAGTGCTAAAAACTAATACTTTAAATATTATCTCTAATACCAATTGAGGAAAATACAGCTTAAATTATCTTTATTTTCCATCATTTATATAATTTAAACATTTTATCTCATAAATAATCCCATAATCCCAATAGTCAAAGGTTTAATATCAATTAGGATAAACTATTTAAGAATCTTATTTTATAAAACATGTGAGCATTTATTCATAATTATACCAAACTAGACCCATTCTATAGTCCCTCTATGTTATACTCATCTTTATAAACTGGGTAATGGAAACATAAGAATGGGGTGAGATCGATTGCTCAGTGAGGGAAAAAATCATCAACATTTAATAAAGGGTTAGATCATAAGTATATGAGAAAGCATGATAATGAGAGTAATATCTTATTAAAAATAAAATATAAAAATAAGAGTTGTCTATAAGTCATTATATGAGGCCATGTGATATTAAAGGAAAAAACATGTACCATGGTATAAGAGAGTAAGATAGTTAACATGAGGTGTGGAGAATAGTCATAGGAATATGACATAAAAATTTGTAATATCATAGAATTATAGAAAACAAATATTGTATAAACATAATTATAGTAAAACATTACAAAGGGGTTTAAGAATCAAAATTCTACACCCCATTATATGGTGGCTCAATCATTACTTCCTGGAACACATTATTAAGTCAAGTATAATAACTGGAGGAAATTTTTATTTTATGATATTTAAAACAATAAACAACACATTTGATGGTGATATAAGACCCCAACGATAAACATATATATATTTTCATTCCATAAGATATCTATCATTGATCATATCATGAAAAATCATGGAATAAAAATATTGTTCATATCATATCTAAATTGTATTTCATAATGTGATATTAAAATTAGTTTGATTAATACCAAAAATTAAATCACTTCAATAGATTATCTCATAAATTAATTTATAATAATATTCCTAAAAAAATAACTCAATGAAATTCATATTTATTACAGTTAAATAAAATAATATAAGTAAAATTTAAATCATTATTTAGAAAAAAATTCTTAATATTGTAGTAAAAACTATAAGTTATGAGTTAAATTTTCAAATATAATTTTTGATAAATTAAAATAAATTATTTTAAAATAGTTATTTGTAATGAAATTTCAATAATGGGTTCTTGAAAAAAGAATAAATCTTATCCAGTGTAAATGTGGATTATAAAATAGAATGTATAATCAGGAAAGTAAAAACCCTTTAAAAATTTCAAGAAAATACCTTTATTTAAAACCCACATCATAGAAAGGGAAGACAACTAAATTTTAAGATATAATAATAGAAATATTCTGTTCACATAAGATTAAAAATATTTGGTTTTTAAAATAAAAATTGAAAACATTTTTGGAATGAAAAAATATGGACATGGTGGAGAAAGATTAATTAAATAGGATGTGAATTATTATTAACAATATTATTCTCTTATGTGAAATACATTTATCATCTAAGAGGATTTGAATTAAAAATTTCAATTTCACTAGAGATATAATAGGTAATGTTATATTAAATATGATGTGAACTATTATTAACAATATTATTCTTTTATGAGAAAGAAATTCATCATCGAAGAGGATTTGAATTAAAAATTTCAATTTCACTAGTGATATAATAGGTAATATTATATTAAACAGGAAATGATATAATATAATGGGATAATAAGAATAGCGTTGAAAAAGAAACCTTATAACTCAAAGAAAATAATTTGATTCATCACAACCCCTTAAGTATTTTATAACATTCAAATAAAAATACATCAAAATAATAAACATGAAAAAAAACATAACGACACGGAAAAATAGAGTAGAATTATATAAAGTGTTAAATATATAGTATATATAATATAAAAAAGAAGGTAGGTTCATAATACAAAACATGTCTCAAAGAAGGAAATTTTGACACGAGAACCATTGTCAAAACTATTAACATCCATGAGTGTGCTTTAAAATCCAATAATATAATCATAACTAAATTAATAACCTATTTAAAAATATTATTCAAATATATTAAATTATATACCCTTAAATTATAATCATTCAGTATATATTTATTAGTTAATTATTTTTTATTTTCAACATTAGATGTAAGTAATTGGGATTCTTATGCATATGATTTAAAAATTCGATGGATATTCCCTTTATTTGATACTAATGTTATAATTAAAATATTATAAAAGATAATATAATAGATTATTTATAATAATTTTTAAATTTATAATTTCATTCCATGATAATTATAGTCACGATTTTTGATAATATAATTAGTGATGGGCTTGTTTTAGTAATTTTCAATGAAAAAATGTTAGTATTCTAATAACGAGAAAAGTATTAATATAACCCTTAAAGAAAATAAATATTGACCTAAACATATTTTTTTTTATTAAATTAATTGTTATATAAATCCATGTATCGTGCTGATGAAAAATGAAATTCATTATTCTGTGTTGGTGGTGGTCTGCCCGTACACACCGAGAACATTTTTGTTTCCTTAGAAGGAAAAAAGTAGTAGTAGATTTATCATTAAAATAGAATTATAATTTAATAATTATAATATTTATTCATTAAATGAGCCTTTTAACTATCGATGTAAGTAGGTGATGAAAAACATGTCATTCATGGAGGCGGTAGTCTGCGCATCACACGAACGACAATTTCAATTACATATAGAAAGGGGAAAGGATGAAAATGTTTATTCCACTAATATAATAAAATTTTAGTATATTAATAACTATTATTTAATTATATAATCATTTTTAAAATATATCTAAACAAAGGTATAAGGAAAATGGAAAAATGATTATTGGAGAGAAAATAGTTTGGTTGAAGAATTCAATTTATTCTTAGAAGCATTCATAATTTTGAAGGGGCTTATCAATATATAGGGATCAAAAGCTCAAGAATGAGGGGTAAGATTATTTCAGAAAGAAATAAGGCATATAATGGGTTATAATTATAATTTTTGGCATATCTTTGAGAGAGAGGTGGGTGACTCTTTTATAAGTTAATAGAGATTCATTTTTATTAATATTCATAACTTAATATTAAAACCAAGTCATTTTCAAAGGAAGATGGATCCTAAAGTAGAAAATAATTTAAATTATGTGATTATTGGTCGATCAAACTCTCATAAAACATATCAATGATATATTTTGAGGTAATTATGCATTTTACCTTTAATTTAACTTATTATCGTAGTTTACTTTTACAATGGTAATAGTTTTTTAAACTATTGTAACATATTTTTATGAACAAAAATTAAATTAACCATCCTAAATAATTTGTATATAATTATTTAAAATATGAAAACCATTTAATAATATTACATTTCAAAAAGTGACAAAAATTATTTCTAAAATAATAAATGTAAAACATACAAAAACAGTTTTCCAAAAAAAGATACTCAGGTTCTAAAATGTCAATCATATTTTTCTAATTTAATAAAATTAGATTATATCTATAATTTTAATTTAAAATATATCATGGATAATTAAAAAAATTTCATAAATTTTATTTGATTCTTATATGTTGATGAAGTCACAAAATTCATGGTGCTTGTAAAAAAATATTTTTACACTATTCACATAAAATTTAATATTTTTTGAAAAATATAAAAATTCAACCTTATTTAATTTTGATATTCCAAACAAAAAAATTATTATTATTTTTTCAAAAGAAAATTTATAAAATTTTTAAATTTTACTTTTATATGAAAATAAAAAATATAATGAAAAACCTTTTTTATGGGGAAATGGTTTTTTTTATTTCAATTTTCCTCATTCTTATTTTTTATCCATTTATGAATAAATTAGCATTAATAAATCATTATTATATAAATATATTTTATTATCATCAAAAAATAATGTCCTTATTTCCCTAAAAAAAAAATTAATAGCATAATAAAATTTAATATTTAGTAAAATACATTTGTAAGCATAAAATAAATGTTATCTTATTATTTTACTTGTAATTAATACTGAATAGATGTTAATTTATTTTTTATAAATATTGAAAATATATATCGTTAAAAAATTTATTTAGTAGGGATTAATTTTAAAATACACAACTTGAAAAACATATCTTTGAAATATTTTTTTAATTTTTATTAAATATTCTTAACCTAATAACATTAAAAAATTATTTATATTGTAAAAATTTAATATTACTAATCCATTAATATTAAAAATTTTCTTTTAATTTTTTAAATACCTCATATAAAAATAATATAAATTATTTAATTAAATATTATTTTCTATTTTATTATTTCATTCTCACAGTGTAATATTTAATCTCAATATAAAATATCAAGGTTTGATTTATTTTAGTGTTTAATGTGAAATAATATATTCAATATAATATTTATTGAAAGTTAATTTCTTAAAAAATATTGCTTTGTTACATTCTCACCTTTACAAAAATAAACAACGCCCTCAAAATTTTAATTATCACTATATAATAAAAATAGTTAATCTTATCCATAAGATAGAAAAGTCTGAAAATATAATTTCTAATGAGATATATACCTTATAATTAATGCAAGACTAAGAAAAATATATTTCCCCTCATAAAAAGAATATAAAAAATATTTGAATTCTCTACAATCTTTTGAACTAAATTACCCTCTAGATTTGGTATTGAAACAAATATAAAGAATTATTCTCCCTTGAGATTTTATTGTTCGCCATTCACTAATAGAATATCAAAGTTTGATTAGGAATATAAAAAGTGACTTTCCAATTTTAGTAATTAATATAGAGTCTATGCGTAGATATTCAATCCAAAAAAATGACACCATATTCATCTAAATGAATAATAATAAAATTTTTGTAAATTATATTTCCTCAAACATCAACTTGGGGAATAATTTTCATAAAACTAGATGTTTTTTTAGAATCCACTATCAAATCCTTGGGGTGGTGATTTAATGATCTTCGAAACATTCGTAAATATAAGGTAGTGAATAAAACCCAAATCCAATAAGACACCTAAAAATATATATCATAGGATAAGTTTGACTTAATTTTCATTATCAACATCCTCATTAATTATTGTATAATTTATCTATTTCCCATTGTATTATAGGTTGTTGATGACCATTAACCTCAATAGACCTAGAGTTGGGGCATCAATTTTCATAATACCCAAATTCCTTATATTTTACCTATTAATGTGTGGGAGGGTTTATTAATTGGGAGCTTTATACAATTAATTCTATTGGTATACCTCTTTGTACATTTTCTATATTCATGAAATCGATGTCCACTCCTTCAACACTTTAATTATTTTATTATTCCTTTTACACATTCTGTTGGGTGCTTCTTACCATATTCTTGGCATCTTGAAGTTGAATATTATTTCCTCCATGATAAGTTTCACCTAAACATATATTAAACTCCATAATTATCTTCTTTTGTGAGTCTAGGTATTTTTTGAGGTTCAAGCTGTTAATCATAATATGTAATAGTTTAGTTAGAATAACCACAATAATTTAAACACAATATTCCTTCCCATTTTGTTTAAAATTGGAATAATCACCAAATTTATGTTCATATACATTTTTAAATTGATTTCCATTTACTCAACACTTTTTTTAGATAAAATATATACAATGTAAGATAATTTTTATGAACTCTCTCCATTGGTACCCCTCCTGGACCGATAAAGAAGAGGAGGTATGACCCACCGATTCCCGCCTCTTGTATGCCTCAGGTTGGTGACTTGCATCAGTGGTGTAGAGTACTCAAATGGGAGGCATTACCCTTATATAAAGGATTAATAGAAATGATTAAAAACCACCAAAAACGCTCCATCACATAAAATAATATAAACCAAACCATCCAACATGTATTCTATGAAATAAGAATAAGGCATCTAAATTAAATACCAAAAAGGAAACTATGGTTTCTACTCTATAAAAACTATAATATATGTACTACTAATTTCAAGATATACCCCTATAACCCTTCTATAAACCTAAAAATTAGTTTATATACATATTTCAAGAGTAAAATGTATACTCAAAAGGATCATACCCAATGTCTCCAATATAAATGTGAAAATAGAGTGCTGATGCAGTAGTGAAAAAATATTATACCCAATAAGTAGATAAACATGCCATTCAATCTCAACCTCACCATGGATCACTCACCATATAAAAGAAGGAAATAGTAAGATAATATCTAGATTAAAAAAAATTCCCCACATTCACTTCCCCATTGAGTTCCCCTCTAAAACCCCAGCATCAAATGGCTTGTGCTGTCAATCCTACAATGTCACCTCATCACCATGTATCCAACCATCTCTAATGTGGGTCAGTTTTCAACCCTACCTCTCCCAACCTCCTTCTAGGCCCAATATCCCTTGATGGAATCAATGTTTTCAGGCATATATATTGTTTCACATCAAAATCAACACACATCCATCAACAACATCACAATAAGGACAGTAGGGTATCATGAATATGAATAACATGAACCTCTTGTTAACTTATTTCCATGAATGATCCCCAATACATATCACACTCTATCATCATTGTCTATATCCACCAATTGTTTAATTATCAATATTAACCACCAACTATAGCATTTCCAAATATTACTACTAAAGGATGGGTGGGGAAGAGTGGGTAGTGATTTACCTATTCATAACTATTTGGATATTGGGGAAAACATCCCCAGAACATCTTGGTGCATTTACACGGTACTCGATGTGGATGGGTTGCATAAAAATGTATTTGGAAAATATATTAATACATACTCTCTCATACACACATACACACACATATATTTATATAGAACAAGATCCTGGCCTAATGGTTTCACAACAATTCTTGATCACCTTCTCTAAAGAATCCACACTATAATAAGATTACAACATGCTGCCACAAACTAGAATCAACACATCCCATTGAAAAACCACACACAACACATAATCTAATTTCACACCATTATATATTCATCAATCATTCTTGGAAATTACATTAACACTTATTTAACTTCTTATTTTAGGATAACCACTAAATACAAAACTATTTTAGTTTCTATCTAAGCTCACCCACCTATTAATATTCAATTCATTAATTTAGTTACCACATTTAAATTATTTCATACACTATTACTCTTTAAACATTACCAAATTCATATTATATCACAACTAGGATACTACAAAAAGACATCACACAACAATCCATCATATTACTAGAGCAAATACATATCTACCCCTATACTTCCACTTCCAGTAATAAATATTACATCTAAACGGGTCACCAGTATCATCAAACCACACCCACATAGCCTAAATTGAATAAAAAGATATGAGAAAATATAAGAGAATCATACTACAAATTATTCCAAAACATATATCCTTCCATAAATCATTTATATAAGATTTTATATTAAATCAACTTCTTGTGTATGTGTTTTTCACATAGTTTCATATTCACATGGGAATCCAATTCTTATCCAAATGTTCATATTAATCCATTTGGGAGTAGTATGTTTAAAAAACAATTCATATAAATGGTAATCAATACGAAATAGGTTTTAATAAATTTCCAATAGTCACAACATGAACATAACACCAACTTACAGTCTCATATAATCATCACTTATCAACAATAATAAATTTAATAATACATTTTAATACACACCATCCACTTAAATTAAATTTAATTCGTTTCATTATGTTAGTAGTCAATCTTTACTACCCACATACTATATATAAAAAGCATAATAATTGAACATATTCAAAAAATATTATAAATAAGTATCTCATACTTGGAAAATAAGTTAGAAAACATGTTTTATTAAAAAAAAGGAAAAAATAATTTTATATCACCATCTAAAATGTGACAAAAAACTATAGAAAATTTATAGGAATCCAAGATATCACACATTTCTCGAATCATGTCTAGGAATGCTTCAAGTCAAAATTAGATGACTTTTATGGTCTAAGAACAACGTTATGGTTTTTCTATAATCAAAACAAAGATAAAACTAATTTAATGGATGAAATATCACACTTTTGAGATTCCAAGTATGGTTTCCAAAAGATCTATAAAAAATTAATGTATTTAAAATTCCCTTTTTGTATATTAAATTCTATTTTAATTAAAACAAATGAAAATTTCTATTTAAAATCATAAGGATTATGTAATTGAAATACTAGAACTAATCCAATATATATATATCTTAAAAATATTTTATATTCAAATCCTATATTTTACATTAAGATAAATTTTCACAAAATTTTAGAAAAATTTTATTATTTTTTTGCTACAAATGAGAAGTGATTGATTATAAGAAGGGATGAACCATGAAATGAATCTAATCAACTCTCTTATAGAACTGACCAATGGTGAGAAAAACTGATCAACTGTGAGAATAAACTAATCAATCTTAAGAATTATTGGGTTGAGAATGATAAAACATTTATTAATTGTACAAAGTAACAGATCAACCTTTTCAATAAAAATATCATTAGTAAAGAAAAACTAATTAACTCTATGAAGGATCAGATCGACCATTATATTAAACTAGTCTACTATGTGGAAAAAAATTTAACCATTAAAAAAACTAATCAAACATGAGAATAAGATGATTTACCATGTAAACAAACTGGTCAACCAAGACAAAAAAAATAGATCGATTGTGAGAATGAACTGGTCGTATATGTAAACAAGCTGATCAATTATAAGAACAAACTAATCGAAATTGGGAAAAAAATTATAATTTAAAAATTAAAAGGTCCAAAATTCCTCTAGGAACTTACAATCCTTAGGAAACCAAAAAGGAATGGATTTGGGAATTTAGTATAATAAATCATATAAATCTCAATCTGTTTTCATCCTAAAGAATAAAAATTAATCCAAAAAAGAAAAGGGAAAGGAGTTTTGGGAAACCAATCATGAGACACCTATCAATGATCTCTCTATACCAAAAACATTGACACGCATTAAAAAAATAAACACATAACCAAGGGATATTGTCAACCGAATGAGGTAGCTAATCATATAGGAACCATATGGTAAAATAAATTATCTCAAAAAAGCGAATGAAGGGAAGCTTAAAAATAACTCGGGGGTATTGATCATGAGTCTATGACCCCCCCCCCCCCCAAGTAATCTCCTCCTCTCCACCATACCTATATAGTACCCAAACCTTGGTGATAACTTAATTATGGAACACCTTCTCTTGATGATCCTATATCTCATCCAGATACTCCACAAATGTTTCATCATTCACGATGTCCAACTCTCTCTAATCAATGATAAGAGTGTCATTATGAAGATAATTACATACTTGTGATATATGGAATATTCCATGAACACTTTCAAGTTACGGTGGGATTTCTAACTAATATTCCACCTCACCAATGTGTTATAACACCTTGAAAGGCCCACAATTTTTTGATGAAATATTACACACTTAGATAAACCTACACGTCCTCTGAATATGGTAAATATTAAATAACACATGGTCTCCAACCTCGATCTCTGGGGGAATCCATCTCTAGTCTACATAGTCATTTTGGCAGTCTTGTACTACCTTCATCCACCCTTGAACCACCTGGATCTTCCCGGTTGTTATCTACACCACATCAGGAACAAGGAACGCTAACTTTATGACCTTTTTCCATCATAATTATGAAAAAATATGACCAAACATTGAATTCCTCGAAAGTAACCTTACCAATGGAAGAGTGATATATTTTATTATAAGAAAACTCAACTAATGATAGATGGGATTACCACGATATTATATGTCCATAATGTAATCCTCTAACGTATTTTATAGTGTCTAGATGGTCCACCCAGTCACCCCATCTATCTATGTATGGGTAACAATGAAAATGTTCAACTGCGAGTCAAAAAGATGTTGCAATCATCTCAGGATTTATGTGGTAAAAAACAATCCTAGCCAGATACAATGGTCTTTGGTACCCTATTGAGTCTCACAAACTCATCCATGTAACACCTTTCCAAAATATCTAATGAAATAAAACTCCCTGATCACTATAAATTGGTTAGACTTTATCAGTAATCTAATGATTACTCAAACGACATTACAACCTCCATGGATCTATGATAAATCAGGGATGAGATCCATTTACATATCCCCAACTTGTACTCCAAAAAATACAAGGGCTACAATAAACCTCTAAGAACATGGTTCTCTACATTAATATGTTGATAAACTAGAAACCATTAAACTAACTCCTCCACTAATCACTTCATCCCAGAAAACCAAAAAAGTCTATGTAAATCAAGGTATGTATTAGAAACCTTGTGTTAAATTACTAAGGATGAGGTGTAAAAATCATAGAAAAATACATCGCACATGGACAAAAAAACAAATAGTCTCCCAAAAAACAACATCTAATACTGACTATCCAGGACAACACATTGTAGAATCATTATGAATAAAAAATTCCCACATTAATTCCACCACTGAGACACCTCACTATGAATCCTCCACCAACCACAGCAGACACAATTTCATTATCTTATAAGAGGGGAAACCTCTTCCACTAACCATTTACGCATTGAGATACATCAATACCAGTTATTTTATCCCTTTCTAAGAATCCTTAAACTCTTATGAAACATGTCACCATGAATTCTTGCTCAATGAATCTGTAAAAACATTCCCCATTCCTAGTGTGTAGATGATCTCAAATTCATAATATTGAATTGAACATCATCCAACTCTATAAATGTGGGTTAAAATTTCACTGAGATAGGACATACCTCAGCCTCTTGGGGGGTTTTGAAGACCACAATGCATTCATCGATGAGTTAATGTCACCATAAATTCATGGTAGACCCTAATACTGTCAACTCTAGGTCATGAGTTTTATATTTACAATTTTTGGGGATGAAAAATCTGTAAAACATAAGATATCACTTCCCTTTAATAAAAAGAGACACATCCCAATCCTAGATGGTAATAATTGAAAATTTTCTCAATCATTATCCCTCCATCTAGAAACTAAAGAACATAGGTACTAATAAAAATTTCCATAAATATGAAAAAATGAGACTCACAGTGAATATTTTAGATAAAATCATGGTATGTCCATGAGAAATCTATCAATTGGGATGTAATTTGAGAGTATTTAGACCCAAAATCTAGTAATATACCTAAATACCAAGGAAGATATGATACTCTTCCACATTATGGGGTGAATTTGAAGAAAATACCACCTCAATATTTGATGGTTACATGACCACACCCTTTTGAGATTCTAAATATTCAAAGAAAAGTGAATCCCATATCCAAAACTTGCACATGGATATATTTCCATGACTCCATGAAAATATATAGTGTGTTCATGACATTGAAATGAATGATCATAAACTCAATGTGTCCATATCTATTCCAAAAGGCATTAATTAGGATATAATCCTATTTCACCCTAATTTGGTGTTATCAAGAATATAAATCGATCAAGGAAAGAATATTATCCCCCTTCATCTGGTCATGTGGGTTGTCCATTATTGGAAGAGGGTAACATTTCTTGACCTTTAACTGATTCAATTTCTTATAATCCATATACGACCACATATTATCATCTCCATTATTAGTGAAAAATAATAGAGCACCACAAGAAGATATATTGGTCTAGATAAATCTTCTATAATTAAAATCATTGATCTAGAGTCTCAAATCACATATCACCATGGGTGACATATAATAAAGACTCATTAAAATAGAGAAGTCACTCACTTATAACTCTATCACAAACTCAACACCGCATTGAGGGGGTAGTGTCACAAACTCATTTGGGAACACTTCAATGATCTCTTCAATAACTCTAGGGATATAAAAAAACTTGGTATCAAATTAAAACTCCACCAAATGATAATTACAGGGGTTCTCACACTTTTTTCCAATTTTATAGCTCATCTCTTCAATGATCACCACTCATTGTCCATCTACATCGTAAAATATGACACTCCATAAATATTAAAAACAAAATTAAAATAGTAAAACCAATCCATGATAAGGAAGAAATAATAACATTAAATCTAAAAAAACTCCCCACTAACTGATGTTTCTCCATAATAACTCTTTATCATTGGAACACATCAGAAAATTATGTCTAGAATCCATTAGAAAGGATAACACCAATAGAACTGGAAGCCTATCCACATATATCCCAAACATGTGGACTATATCCATTGGAAAAGATGAGTTAGAAGCTCTAAAATAAAACAAAATAGAAATTTTGGTAGATGATTAACTTATCATACCTTGAAAAATTGCACTCCATTTGAAATTCATCCTATGAAAAATCCCACTCCTTGTGAAATTTTTCCCAAGAAACATACCACTCCTTCTATTCTCAAAGGAGAAACTTATACCATTTTCACGTAACTCCCCAAATCTGAATACATCCAACAAAACCTATTATTCATCTAAGACGTGAACCATTCTAAAGATAATCGCAATCACTACTATCCAATTCTCTGTCTCTAGATCGTTGATACTATCCTTATACTTAATTAGACCCTAACACCATAAATCATAAAACAACCTCTTCCATGCATCATACTCCTCTAACAAATTGTTCCACTAATGATAGATAAGATCATCCTACGAAACCCCTTCCTTATAAACTACGTGTAGACTATGAATAAGATCCATCTCTAGAAAAAAGGGGAAGTAATTCTAATATAGGTAGCATGTACATTATTTATATTAATTAATTTATTTTATTTTAATTCCCAAAAAAACTATATTAAATCACAAATTCCAACAATATTAATGCATATAACTCCCATAGGTATGTGTTGTATAATCAGAATTATCTATCCTAGTATGTTCATAATGATTATGGTCCTTACATAGAATCATCGGGAGCCTAAATGACTATGTCTATCCTATCTCCGTTTCTATATCACACACTATGACTGACTAACATTATTTCCCTACCATTCCCATAAAATCCTCAACAATACATACCTCCCAAATCCTTCTTATCTCCTAAAAAACCATTGAAACCACCTTTTCATAACCATCAACCCTCAACCTACCACTGGTACCCCTCTAGGAAAAATAATGTTGAGAAGGTATAACCCATGAGTCCCACCACTTTTAGGTGCTGAGTTGGTGACTAACACCGATTTTGTAAAACACTCAAATGGGATCCATGGAGTTCATTATATAAAATAATTTAAATATAATATAAAAAATATATAAAAAACTCTATTACATAACATAAAATAAACCAAACCATCCCATATGTACATTAGGTAATAATAATAAAGTCTAAAAAGTAAATACTAAAAAACTAAGGTAGTTATTCCATAGTAGCTCTAATCCTCAATATAATAATGCCTATATAGATCCCCATAAACCTCATAGAAACATAAAAATTATTTATATAAATAGGCTGAGAATAACATATATATTCCTTAAGATCATTCCCAGAGTATCCCATGAAAATTTAAAATGAGAATACTAATACACCAGTGAGAAAATAGTAGATCAAATGAATAACTTGAAAGATTGTATTTCCATTTCAGCCTCTCCATGGATCACTAATAGAATATCATAATAAAGTTATAATATAATACCAAGAAAACTTCTGTAAAGTCATATATACTTTCCCATTATGATTCTACATTCATTACTCAATTCCAAATGTCACGTGCTCTAATACCTTCTTTGTCCTCTCATCACAATGTATCCAATCATCTATGATGTTCTTTGAGTCGCTATCCAACCTACCCAAGCCTCCCATGGCCCCCAAAATCCTATGTTAGCATCAATTTCATCATACACATATATCATTCCATAATTAATCATCAAAAAACCATCTAGAAAAAAACAAAAAAAGGGAAATAGGGTGTCATGAATGTGACTAACACTAACCACATTGCCCCCCACCACCACACATAACCTTTACTACATGTCATATTCCCACATCATTAAGAATCAACAATAACTATGTCTTTATAAAGTGATATGATCTACCACTAACTAAATCATTTCCTAATACTTCTACAAAAGAGAGATCGGGGAAGATGGGGTAATCATACCTTTATTCCTCACTATCTAGATGTTGGGGAAAAAACCCCTACAAAATCTAGGTATTGTTACATAGTAATTGATGTAGGTGGGGTGCGTAAAAATGTATAATGAGAATAAAAACACAAATATATATATACACACACCCACATACATCAAGAAATATTAAACTAAAGGTTTCTTATAAATAATTCAACTCCATGAACTTATTATCAACATCCTACAAACATTACAACATGTTTTCACGAAATAGATCCAAACCATCCCTCATAGAAACTACACATATCCCAAAGTTTTAATTGATTCAATTATAGATTCATCCAACTTTATATATTATTACATTAACTAAAATATAACTAAAATATTACCAATATCATATTAAATATCTACTAGGATACTAAAATAAGGAATCACACAACAACCCTTCATATTACCATAAAACACATACCTACTACCACACATCCACTTTTAGGAACACATAACACATTTGAACTACTCACCATTATCACCATACCACCCCCA
Organism: Viscum album; assembly: GCA_963277665.1. Classification (NCBI taxonomy): domain Eukaryota; kingdom Viridiplantae; phylum Streptophyta; class Magnoliopsida; order Santalales; family Viscaceae; genus Viscum; species Viscum album. Next base: position 1,851,181,191 of record OY728163.1, on the reverse strand, counting down.
CATATCTCACACATCCAAAAGGATAACATAAAACACAGTAGAATCACACAATAACTAATTCCAAACTACTTATTTTTCCAAAAAATATTTAAAGGGGGATTTCACATTAAATAAAATATTTGTGCATGAGTATTTTTCACATAGTATAAATTTAGACTAGAAACTAATTATTATACTAATATATTTACTAATAATTTTATGAGTGGCGAGTTTAAACAAAAATTTATAGTAAGGGTTAGAATCCAAGGTAAGGGATAATAAATTCAAAATAGAAAAAAAAATTAACATAATGACATCTTATAATCATGAACAAACATCACTTTCCATTAATAATAAATTTGGTAAAATATGTGATACACCCCTCCCTTTTAATTCAGTTTAATATGAATCATTATATTCCATATCTAATATATATTACTTACCCACCTGAAAAAAATCATTCTAATTTAATATATGTAAAAAATCATAGCAAACATGGATCCCCTACCTAGAAAAGAAGTCATAAAACATGATTAACCAAAAATAAGGGAAAAGAGAAGATGATGTAACCATTTTATATGAGAAACACTTTTATATAATATAGAGGGTAACCAATATGTTGATCACACTTGGGATCAAGAGTAGTAAGGCTTCGGGTAAAAGGTAGATGAATCTCAATGTTTAAGAACAAGGTTATAGTTCATTTGGACTTGAAGGAAACATGTAAAGACTTAAAATAAGGAAACATATACTTTTATGATTCCTGATATTATTTCCCAATGATCCATGAGAAACAAATACATTCAATGTTCATTTTTTTGTATCTTAAAGTTGGATTCAAATAAAACATGTTTAATGAACTATTTAAAACCAAAGGGCTTATGAAAGTAAAATAATGGATCCAATACCTAAAAAATATTGTCTAATTTTTTTTATTTTGTCTTTGAATACCAACTTTTATGTTAAATTCATTTTTTACATATTTCTAAAAAAATATGGGTATTTTGAATAATTGGAGATTTTGAAAACTATTTACCTACCATTAGAATTGATTGACCATACAAATTGACTAATTTTGTGAATAAACTAATAAAACGTATAAAGAAATTATTCCAATGTGGTAATAAATTTATTGTCCCTAAGAACAAATAGATTAACTATTGAAAGGAATTGGTCAACCATGAGAAGAAACTGATCTATCACGAGATCAAGCTAGTAGAATGTATGAAGGAACCAATCAATCATCTAAAAAACTGATCAAGTGAAAGAAAATACTAATCAATTTTATGAACATACTGATTGATCGTGAGATAAAAAATGCTTAACTATGTGAATAAATTTATTGACAATATAAATAAATAGATGAACCAAGAAAAAAAATTGATCAACCACGAGAAAAAAATGGTCGAATCTGAGAACTAATTGATCGATCATGATACCAAACTGATTTTCCATGAGAATAAACTAATCGATTGTAAAAAATAAACAGATCAACCATGAGAACAAAAATATTGACCATGTGAAAAAATATATTTATATGGAGAATAAAATGATCAACTGGAAGAAAAACCTGATCAACCATAGGAATAAACAGATCAATCATGATAAAAATCATAGCATATTAGAAGGAAAAATCCATGAAATCCTTCCTGAAACTTCTGGGACTTGGAAAATCACCAAATAATGGTTTTGGGAACTCATTACATTACAAGAATATTTAAATTAATAAATATATAAAATAAAACTATATTATTAGAAGAAGTATCTCGTAATTTATGTGCATATGTTATCTTAAGAATCTATAAGTTTCAATCAAGTTTATTTAAATTCAACTTATTATTATATTATCTTAACTTAACTGGACATGTATTATATCATCATATTATATTTATTTTTAATAATGTTTTCTAATGATCATGTTAATCAGTAATGTAAATCCTATAGGATTTTCAAACCATGTGTGCAATTATTCCTCATTTTTTTCACTATGTGAATATTGAGTTAACACACCACCAACCTTTTTAGGTTTATTAAATCTAGACATTTTTTTCAAGAGCCTTCATCAACTCATTTGTATCCAAATAAGGATTTTATTTCTTGAAAACTAAAGAATATCTAATTTACCAAAATGTTAAGATTTTATCTAAAAATTGGTTTTATCCATAGGTATTTTACTAATTTTGTCTATTCCCAATCTCTAAAAATAAAAAAACCTAAAAATAACTAAACCATGATATCATACTTATTAAAATTATCTAGAATATCTCTCCTTGGTCCGGTGAAAAAAGAACTTACATTACATACTAGATGTAATACCTACTAAGGAGACCTAAAATAAACATATCTTTATTTACATAATTTTTAATATTAAAACATTAAAAATGACAAATAATCTCATAATCTCAAAAACCAATGGTTTGTTGTATCTATGGATAAGCCACATAAGTAACTTATTTTACAATACCGATGAAAAATTCACTATAATCAAACCAAAGTAGACCCCTTATAGACTTCACATAAGTTATACTCATCTTTATAATTGGGGTAATGAAAACATAATAAATTAGTTATCACAAATGCATGGAATTGGAAAAATCATAAACACTTCATCAATGTTTAAGTCAGAATAATATGAGAAAACATGATCATAGGAGAAATATTTTAATAAAATAAAAAGTAATAATAATTTTTTTCTATAATTCATGATATATGGTCATGTAATCCCAAATGATTAAATATATACTAGGGAATGAGAGTGTGAGATAATAAATATGATCTATAAAGTATTATCATAGGCATATGAAATAAAAATTTGTCATTTCCTGGAATAAAAGAAAAAAATTATGGAATAAATATAGTCATTAAAAAACATAAATAGGGGTTCAAACAACCAAATTATGTAACCCATTATATGATGGCTCATCATTACTTCATGTGACCAATAAGTGACCCTAGTATCATAACTCACAACCCATTAGTGGATCAGGTATCATAATTTGTGGACAATTTTTATCAAGTGATATTAATAACTCAATTTTATGTCAATATAAGTTATCACCTATCAATAAACATACTTATATTTTCTATAATAGTTTAATAATTTTTCATATCATGAAAAATCAGGAAATAAAAATGGGTTTTATAAAATTTCCAAATGGTATCACAAAAGGTGATAACAAAAGTACATCATTTGATGTAAATAATAAATCACTTGAAAAGAGTATTTCATAATGTAATTTAGAATATTATTTATAAAAAAATATATGTGGGTTTAGATCATATGGATTTAAATGAAAAAATGAAAGCGAATTATAAAAGTTTATTTAGAAAACATTTTATAAATTTTCCACAAAAAGATTTCATAATGAGTCCCATTTGAAAATAACATTTTTAAGAAATTGAAATGAACAATATTTAAAAAATATGTTCATAAATATATTTAAATAATGGGTCTTGGAAAATACATAAATTCTATCCTGTTTATATGTGGATTGTAAGATAAAATGTATGACTGAGAAAATAAAAACCTTTTCAATTTTTTTAAAATATCTTTATTGAAAACCCACATCATAAGAATGGTAATAAAACTAATTTTTAAAAGGATATAAATAGGAATATTAAATTCACATGAGATAAAATATGTTTGGGATTCAAAATAATAATTGAAAACATTAGTCAAAAGGAAGAATATCATCATGGAGAATAAAGAGTAATTAAAAAGGAAAAGAATTATTTTTAATAATGTTATACTTTTATGAGAATGAAAATCATCAAAGAAAAATATTTCCATGAAAAATAAAAATTACACTATATATATAATATTCCATATAATATTAAAGAACTAACATAATAATATATGGGACATATAAAATTGGAGTTCAGGAAGAAACCTTATAACTTAAAGATAATAATTTGATTTAGGAAAGCCCCTCATGACTATAGTAATATTCATATAAAAAATCATCCAAATAGTGAAATTAAATTAAAACACTAAATAAAATGAATAATGAGATAAAAATGATATAAAGTTTCCAATAGTTTTTATATAATCTATATATAAAATTTTAAGTGTGTAATATAAAACATGTATCAAAGAATGAAATTTTGAAATGAGATCCCTTACATTAACTCTCAAATTCAATGAACATGATTTAAACTCTTATATATTAATAATAACTAACTTAATAACATATTTTATAACCTTATTCATATATTATACCCTTTATAATTATCAATAATAATCATTTATTATAAATTTAATATGTATTTATAGTATATTTTCATCATCAGATGTTAGCTATTTTGATTATTTTCGGCATACATTATAAAGATGATGAAAATTACCATAACTTATTTCTATTTTAATAATTCATATATTTTCAAAGGAAATATAATATATTATTTATAATGGTAAAATTTCATTCCATGATAATTTTAGTCATGATTCATGAAGAATAAATCAGGGATGAGCTTGTTTTTGTAAATTTTTATGAACAAAAGATGGTATATTAATAATGAGTTAAATATTAATATAACCATTATAGAACTGAATTAATGTAAAACATTATTTTCATTTAGTAAATAAATTATTATAATCATCTCATTATGGTGGTGATGAAAAATGAAATGCATCGTTCCATGGATGCGGGAGTTCACATGTATACATGAGTGAAATAGGTAAAAAGATTTTTTTCAATCAAAGAAACCATATTTGATAATAATTAATAAATAAAAATGAATATAATATTTTATAAAAATATTTATGAATAAGAATTTATTCCCAAATTAACCTATGTAATGAGTTTCATAACATCTACTTTTATAATAATTTTCAATCATAACACTATAGATAAAAAATTGAGGGGTAGGTTATATAATTATTATCAAATAACATATTTATGTTTGGATTACATTGTGTACATTTTCCTAGTACTAAGCCCAATATAAAAATTAAACACCCCAAAGGGTAAAAACTAGATAATTATTAAGGTCTTGTTTCACTTCCCTCAAGTAGGTTAGTTTTTTTTTCATTTTCAATCCATTTACAAGTAGATATAATGCAGTCATAGACAGTGTACATCCCAGCAAAACACCCATCCTTCCATGTGATTCATGGTAAATTAAAAATTAAAATGGTCCTAAATAATTTAAATCATCATTTAATTCATCTTTAATTTCATTTTTCAAAACATTACATTCATTTAAAAACCCAACATCAAATAGTTTTTTTTAAAACTCATCCTCTTAATTTCAAAAACCAGCTTCAATGGGTTTTTTTATTAAGAACTAATGCCATAAATTTCAAAAAATAACATCAAATGGAATTTTATAAGAAAAACTGAAGAAAATCATTTTAAAAACCAACATCAAATGGTTTCTTAAAAAATACTCCATCGTTTTGTTACAAAAATCAACATCAAATGGTTTCTTATAATAAACTCAAGACTTTTATTTCAAAAACCAACATCAAATAGTTTTAATCAAAACAATATAACTTTTATTTTAGAAATAGTCATGAAATGTTTTTTTAAAATTCATAAATTCATCTAATCTCAATTCATAAAATATATTATGTGTTTTTATTTTATCAAAATATTAGATAATTTGTAAAATATCAAAATATGTCAATATGTGTGCTTGAAATTGCTTACTCAAAGAATAAAAATAAAATCACATGTGATAATAACATATCTCTAAAAAATAATATTTATGTGATTATTATTTACTATTATTAATTAATTATATTAGTTCATTATCATTTCAATTCAATGAATTTTACTAAAAATCAATAAATAATTTTCAATTGACAATTATAAGGATTATCATTACACATACAATATATCATTTCAAAACCATTTATCAAAATATCGGATAAAGATTTATCAATTGATTATAAAACCAATTTAAAATATATAATCATAAATGGTTTCAAATAATAGAGATTTATTTCAAAATCACCTACTAAAATTATCTAAATTAAGGAAAACCAAAATAGGAATATGCAATTATAATTGTGGAAAGTCCATGTACAAAAAGAAAGTAAAGCCCTTTGTTAAAAACTCCCCATGATCACCCAGTAACCACAAGCATGAAAAATCCCAATATAATACCCAAAATAGTAGTCAGTAAGGATTTGGAAATTTTTTAATGTACTAAAGTTATATCAGTATTAAAACCTCATAATTAAGAACACAAATTAATTTTGTTGTTTGACTCTAATCTTGAGTGCGTAGTTTTTTAAAAAATTAATAACAAGAGTTAAAAATTTTAAATGGGTAAAAGAATTTATTTCTATAAATCCCATTATTTAAAAATTGAAAATAAGAGATATTGGTTGACTTAGATGAAGAAGAAATGAAAAATGTGTTTGAAAAATTATTTTACTAAAAAATGGTATTTTATAAGGGTTACATGATTTACCCTTAAATAGATCATATATGTCATGTATGGGTAAGTATTTTACCCTTATATAGTATTTGAACCCCTTATCACCCTTACATAGCTCTAGTTTTACCAATACACAACCTTTGGAAACATAACATTACCCATATAAAATTCCATGCTACCCTTACAGAACATTTAAAAAATAGTTTTTCCTTATGTGAGGCCCTTACATGAGCTGATACACTTATGTGAGACCCTTAAATGATCCCTTACCCTTATGTGAAACCCTTACATGAGCCGGTACTGTTATAAATAACTGTTACATTTCATGATTACCCTTACACGGTTGTAATTTTACGTTTACACGGTGCATGGTACCCTTAGGTAATGCATCCCTTACATCTTTGTTGAACATGGTACCATGACACAGGGATTATAATTTCTGTTACCCTTATGTAGTGTTGGGTTCACTTACGCAACCTATATATTTCATTACCCTTTTATGGCCCATGGAAAAAGGATTTTAACCTTATGCAAGGTTCATAAAAACCCTTTTACTATTATAAATAACCATAAAACATAAGTAAGGGAAACATTTATTAAAAATAATTTATTTTCATAGAAAGAGACATATAAATTAAAAAACAAAATAATTTAATTATTATCAAAATGTGGATGTTACAATTAACCCCACTATTAGGTTTTCTAACACAAGAATGCTTCCTACCCAAAAGTTATAAAAATAAAATACTAAAAGAACACCTACACTCAATCCTTGAGGTTGATGGTTCACAAAATAAGTGATAACTAAACCCAAAGAAGACACATAACACAACTTCAATGGATTATTATTACAACATTACAACATAACAATCAAGAAGAACCACCATTTTTAACAAATATATCAAAAAAACTCAACAACATTGAGAGTAATAAGAAAAAAAATGAAAAGAACTTCATATCTAAAATATGTATCCCCATCATTTAAATATTCACAAAAATGGGGTAACATCGGGAACAAATCCACTAATACACATCTCTTAAACTCCAATAAGTTAATTTGATTACATTACATTGAGAAACATCCATGATTCGAAATTTAAACCTCAAGGAATGAAATGACCAAAATACCTCAATGATTCCCAAAAAAGAAAACACTCTAAATATCCTTAAAAATTCCATCCATCATAATAAATTCCCAAATAATACAAAAACAATTTATAGAATTAATGTTCTCAAAATTAATCTTGGGTTTTAAAGAATGGGTATCACCCCTTGATGTTCTCAATGAATCAAACACCAACACCTCTGAGTGTTAGGTCAATCAAGGATTCATATAGTCCAATTTACTTGAGTAAAACCAAATGGTTTTTCCAATTACAATGGAAAAGAGATCAAAAAATAAGGGAAGTGTACAAATAGGGCAAAAAGTAGGTTATATATTACACTATGAGTGAGCTCTTGAGATCTTGGAAAAACAATAGGACACTGAGGAATAATAAATATCCATAATTGTATCTAACACAAAACATATTAAAAAACCCATAGAAGGAAGAAAAATGATGTATTTTGAAAGATAAATTCCCAAAAATCTATATGTTTTTTGAACAAGATTTCACTTTACCCTAATATAAAAACTACTATTAGAAATATTTAATCATTTAGGATAAAGGATATCCATTCAAAATTCCACATCCACAACTTACCAAAATAAACATCTCAATAAAAAATAAAACATTACCATGATCAAAAATAGGTTTTATATGAGAACATCCAAAAAGGACCCAAATAAATATATGAGAGATCCCTAGCACACGAAATTATCCCAAGATAGATAAGTTTAAACAACTAAATCTAAAATGGTTTCCAAATTGGCATTGGAAACAACAAGTTGGGTAACATGAACCACCACATGAAGATTCTATACTTCATGAAGAGATTTAATCTGAGCCCTATGGATAGATCCATATTATCTTGAATCATCTTATTCTATGTAGTTATGATTTTATTATCCTTGATTGAATCTTACCCTATTGTTATCCCAACTTACAAAACCTCTTAAGGGTAACCAAGTGGACACAACATTTTAAAACATTCAGATATTTCAAACATTACTTATTAGAATGGCCAGGTGATCTACCCTAGGAGAACATGAGATTCCAATTATTTATATCAACATGTTATATCTTCTTAACCAAATATCATTTTCCAACATGTGGGACATCTTCTCCAAATACAACTACTAAAATGTAATTCTTCCTTTCTTATCATTTTTCTACCTCTTCCTTATCTCATAAGTCCTTTTAAATAATCTCTAGATAAGAGGATTACAAAGATATTGATATGATATTCCCCAGGTCTAGATGAATACATTTCTTGAAACAGACAACCTTATGAATGTTGACACCAATAATATTAGGTAAGAAACATACCAACCTAAGAACCATTTGGAACACTCTACAACCGATAGATCATTTTTACTGAAACCGAAGAGCTCGAAAACATTCACCTTCTTCAATATAATAGTATATTTCTACTAAATGAATACTAACATGAATAATTACAAATTCATTATTTCATGCATACATGAAGGAATCATGACTTTTGGAAACTCTAATCTGAGTCCCTCAAAACAGGTGTTGGTAGACTTAACATTCAGAGCAACAGGAGACTTGAGATAATATCATATCTCCTAAAAATATTTATCTCACTTAATTTATTCAGGGGAACCCTGATAGACTCTATAAAAGGTGGTTTATGATCCAAGAATACCTAGGTGGGGTATAAATATTTGAAAGTCTCTATCTACAAAACATGATTTTTAGTCTTGGTAGAGTAATCAAATAGAGATGCAACTTTTGAAAAAAAGGACTACATAAAAGACTAGACCAAAAAACAAACTATATATATTTATTGAAGGAATTTATGGGAGAAATTTATGGATATTTTGAAACACAGTCTCATAAACTCATGAAAAAAACAAGAAATGGAATAAAAACATGAGGTTTTTTGAAAGAACACTCAATCAACTTTTATCAAAGAATCACTAGGTTAGAGTCGCGATATTTCCACATTTATAAAACATTATACTTTTTTTAAAAATATGAAATCTTGGTATAAATCTATAAACAATTCATAAATCCATCACAAAACATTAATCCCATATTTAAGTTCCAAAAAACATTCACTTATTATTTCTATTAGAAAATAAAATTATCACACAATATGATTAGAAAATTATATTTCTAAACCAAGATTTCTAAAAAACCACACCTTTAGTTTTTGAAAACATTTTTTTAAAACAAATCAAAAAAAATTAATCCAATTTTTTTTTATTTTTTGAAGGATAAAATGTCATAAATAAATTTAATAATGCTGAAATAATAAGACAAGATCTTGAAACAAATGACACTCATAACTATCCAAAATAACCTCGCATAAATAAAGTCACTTGGAGATAAATGTCGAGGTGTAAGCATTTGAAGGATAATAGACCTATGCATGGATTAGTAGCACAAGATGGTAAAATAAAGACTAACCTCACAATAGTAATTAGATTTACATCTTAATCATTCAAATTAAATTTTTATAGTTTTCCAAACCATAAAGGCACTGTGAAGCTCTGATCATCATCAGTTATAATTTTAAAACACATAATAAATTGTAAAAATAATATATAGTTATATTGGTAATATAAACATCTTTTATCATTAGGGAAAAATATGTAAAAATAATGACTCAATTCCCCACTTTTTTTAGTAACTTACAACTCACCGTGAAGAGTTGGTGATCATCCACCAACTGAAGACTACCACTGGAGTCCCGAATCATTCTTAATATTATTTCTACCATGACATAACATAAATAACATAAGGGGTTTCAATTAAAAGTAATTTATTTTATGGAAGGACATCATTTTATACCATTTATAACAAACCAACTCAAAGTACCATTTAAACCAACATTTTAGCTAATTACCACTAACTCAATGGGTGTTCCTAATATCAATGGACCGGTGTCTAGTACATGGGAATCAAAATGATATGGGAATTATTTTTACCAATAATTAAAGATAAAAATAAATAAATAGTTGAAATAAGAAACAAAAAAAAATTAAGAGAACAAAAATTTAATGATGTAACTCTCAATAATATTATGTTAGCTAAGGTCACTTAACATGATCATTAAAACAACATCCAAGAAAATCTGTGTGATATGTGGATCACATTATTCACTAGTGACCACTAACTCATGATTACCTATAATCATGTACACACACCACCTCTGAGTAGTGATATCCTTGACATGTAATAATAGAATATAAAAATTCTTGAAGTTAATGGTAGTGTGTGAGCGACAAATCCCACTTGGATTCTAATAATATTTTCATTATAATTTCATATCAAATACAAATTTTATTTTTAATTATAAATAAATCATGGAATGAAAATATTTTCAAAATTCTTATCAAAACAGTACATTCAAAAAAATTCAATAGATAATAAAAAATAGGAATGAAATTACATTTCTAATAAAAGAAATCATAATTGATAATATTCGTTAAATAAGAATGAATATGTAATTTTATCAAAATGGGAATGAATAAGTATTTATATAAAAAATATTCTCACACAACATAGTGAATTATGGATTTTAGTGTTCACAAGTTCCCTAACCTAATCCCAATAGAAAAAGGAAATACCCATAAGTGTGAAAAAGAGAAGATCACTAAGGAATATTCTCATTTCCCTCAAGTTGTTTATTTTTTGTTTTTATCATCAATTCATTACCAGGTAGAGATAATACATTCCTACCTTATGTACTTCCCTCCTAACTACATAGTATCCCATATGGATCAAGGAAAATCAAACATTGTAAGAGGCTTAAATCATTTCAGTAATTATATCATTCAACCTCAATTTCTAGTTCAAAGACATACCATTCATTTCAAAAACCAACATCAAAATGTTTTTATCAAAAAAATGATTGTATTTATTTCAAAAACCATCTTATAAGGGGTTTTATCAAGAAATACTAAAATTCATTTCAAAAACAGAAATAAAATGGTTTTGTATCAAGGTATCATTCCATTCATTTCAAAAACAAACACCAAATGGTTTCTTATCGAAAAAAAATTATTTTATTGAAAAAATAGACATCAAATGGTTTCATATTAAAAAAATTATATTTTTTATTTAAAAAACATACATCAAATTGTTTTTATCGAAACCTAATTACTTTTATTTAAAAAAATTATCAAAAGGTTTTTTACAAAACACATTAAATCATCTCATTTTAAATCATAAAATATATCATTTATTTTAATTTCATAAAAATCAAGAGAAAATTAATTTATGATAAAATTTTCTTTATCTAGGTTAATTTCTAAATTTTCATGGTATTCTATTACATGTACTATAAATTTCTTCCTCATTTAATAAGATTAAAATCAGGTAATATTATGATTTATCTTTCCAAAATAATATGTATGTGAGAATCCTTCAATACTATTGTTTTTATAATTCTAAATTATTATTATTTCAATTAAATAACATTTATATTAAAAAAATCTATATCCACTTCCAAGGATTTTCATCACACAAACAATATATCATTTCTGAACCATTTATCAACTTCTCGAATAATGATTCATAAATTTATAGGAAATTTAATTTAAAATATATAAGTATCAATGGTATCAAAAACTAGATATTTATATTGAAATCACCTACCTGAATTATTTTTATTGGAAAAAAACCAATAAAGAATCAACAATAGTAATAAGAGAAGGTACACATAAAATGAATAAGGAAAACCCCCTCTCACACACTCTCTAAGATTACCCAGCATCTAAAAAACTAAAACTCCCCAGGAGGATAAAAAATTTGAATACATTAAAGATTTTTATATTTTTTAAAATACCAAAGGTATAGTAGTATTTAAACCATAGATATAAGAATACTAAATAATTTTTTATTTCACTAAAATCATGAGTATGATGGTATTAAAAACATATAAAACAAGATTTAAACTTTTTAAAGTGGATAAAGAATATATTTATGAAATTTAAATCATTTAAAATTATAATAGAGGAGTTATTGGTCAAGTTGAAGGAATAATAAATGAAGACAAGTTTTTTTAAATATATTTTACTCAAAATGGTTCTATGTAAGGGTAACATAGTTTAGTATTACATTGCTCATATATGTCATCTAAAGTTAAGTAGTTTGGCCTTATGAAGTAGTTAAACACTAAAATACACTTACAAAACACTAGTTTTACCCTTATATAAACTTTAGAAACACATACTTACCCTTACTTAACTCTAGTTTACACTTGAAAATCCCTTAAAAAATAATTTTAATCTTATGTGAGACTCGTATGTGAGTTAGTACCATTATGTGAGACCCTTATGCAACATACTTACCATTACACAATGGTAATTTTACCCATACACAGTGCATGATACCCTTAAACAATGTATTACTCACCTTTACATAGGCCTCAGTACACTTAAGAAACACATATAAAAGGTAGTAACACTTACCAAGAATATGCTACCCTTACGCAATACATGTTACCCTTATGAAACCCATAGAAAAATGGTTTACCCATACACAACCTATGGAGAATGGATTTTACCCTTATCCATAGTCCTTAAACCCCATTTTTCTTTTATAAACCAATATGAAACATAGGTAAGAGTAATATTTATTAATAATTAAGGATTTTAACATTAAGTGACATATAAAATAAACCAAATAAAAGATTTTAATTATTACAAAAATGTGGATGATATAGTTGATATTTGATAAAATAAGGGGAGAAATATTAAAATTTTAATTTATTTTATCTCATGTAATTTTTATTCAAGTATAGTACTAATAAAATTAATTTATATCATTTTTTGACAATGAAAATTTCATTCACCATACTATCCTGGTGATAAATTCTATAAAATTTACGTCTCTGAACTAGTAAAAACTCCAAGGAATGGTTCAAACATATTTTAGTATTGATTCACCCTGAGAGGAAGTTTTACATATTAGAATCATCAATCCATGATCCTCCTACTAAATAAGTGAGAGATGAGTTCATTGTCTAGTATAAATAAAAAAATGATGAACTAGATGTTAAATGTTTAATTTTTCCATCCATGCGAAGAGAATTCATTTTCTCGCATGAGAACATGGGTGCATATAGAATACTCCAGAATTTTTGTGATATTTATTATGAGATATCTATTCTATATTTTTTTGATATATCCAAAAAATATATTCATAAGAAATGATATAGAAGGTGAACCAGTTGTACCTCATATACTAAAACTCATTGGCCATATAGAGTATATAGTGGTTCAAGGATTTATGTTTTCTGAATAACTACACATGAATATTAATCTTTCATAACTCCCTCATAGATTATTTAGTTTTTAATATAAATTGAAATATTATGATAAAAAAATTCACTCTGTAATATTCTCAGTAAACTTTTACATGTTTATAAGGATAAGAATTTTGAAAATACTTTTGTTCTTATAGTGAATAAAACTAAAGGACTTGGGAAGATCTACAAAGCTAACTCCATGTATAAAAACTCGTTATAAAACCCTTACAAGAAGAGGAGTGTCATGGGTAATAAAGGGGGAAAAGACAATATTTGTTTTCCATGTGTGAAGAAAGGCCATAGGATGAAAAAAATTAACCAGAAAAATTATTAAGGGAATGGTTTATGTGTATTTTCTATCAAGTGAAAATTTTCAATTTCTATAAATTAGGTATTATATACAAATTTGGTTTATACACATATATTAGAATATTGCAACCTGGTACATTCAAAAATATTTTTCATGGTGAGTTGGATCTTAAAGTAGATAATGGATCCAAGCTTTCTGTTGTGGATATTGAAGATTAAAACCTCACTTTTTAGACTGTAATGTTATTGGTTTTGAAATATTTATTTTGCGTGCCTTGAGTCACCAAAAAGATTATTTTTAAATCCAATCCTTATGAAAATTGATTTATTTTCAAATTTGTATTGAATTTTTTCTTCTTTTATAATGAAATAATTTTTATAGTATGTAATATTTAAATAATTATTTTTTTTGTTGGATTACATGAACCAAATAATGGTTATTGATGAAAAACATATTCCACATGACTTATACCACACCCAAAATTTGAATAACCATCTAAGTCATGGAAATGAATGTTTTCTGACCATATTACACCAAGATGGATATTGGAATTAATTTTAACCAATAAAACTTGTTATATATCACAATCTTTGTCATGGAAAAATGATAAAAGACCCATTTAGTGGAAAATGATGAAATTAACAGATATCTAATTGATTTAGTTCCTAATTATGGGTGTCAACAATTTCCTATGGAAGTCGGAGGTGGGTAATCATAACTCAAAACTTTTATTATTGAATTTTTTGGATATTCATATGTTAACATAATGAGGAATAAGTAAGATTTCTCTAAAATATTTAAGGAATATAAGAATAAATTTATGAACAAGCTGGGTATGATGATTAATAAAATACACTCAGACATTCATGGCGAATATCTTAATCCAAACAAAATTGATTATTTTATGGTATTTTGTGATTCTATCCGAACTAAATCCTCCTTATACACCACAATGTAATGGTTTAAGTGAATGGAGGAATTAATATATGAAAAATATGGTGAGATCAAGGATTATGCATGTGAGTCTTACATTATATTTTTTGGGACACACATTACAATCAATAACAGACATTCCAAATTGGATGCCAAATAAAGTAGAAAACGAAATACCATATAAAATTGGATATAGAAATAAACTCGTATTGTAACATTTATGAGTTCGGGGTAGTGAATCAGATATTAAGGATATTTCTAGTGATAAAGTATCTCGTGGAGGAACTAAGTGTATATTCATAGGATACCCTAAGGATTTGAAGAAATATTACCTATATTACCTCACATATATGATTTTTTTGGTTGAAAGACACCCCAATTATTTTAGAGGGATCATATATCTAAAAGTGAAAATTATATAGGTATGTAGATAGAGATAATTTGGTGAATTCCATGTTCAATATGCATAAGAGTTTGCACATGATCATATTCCATAAAACCTCATCGAAAACAAAATCTGAGAGACAAAAGTACTGCGTAGTTGTATGAGAGAGGATAGAGAACAATAATGATATTGTTTTCTAGTCACAGAGGATAAAAACTCATTACTATTTGATAATAACGATCATGTAACCTATAAATAAGTATTAAGAGGAACAAAAACTACTAAATTGAAAAAAAATATATGAATTTTTAAATGGTTACATATATAAAAACCAAGTTTGGGTTTCTGTAGATTCTCTGATAGATTTAAATCCTATAGGTTGAAAATGATTATTCATAATAAAATGGCCACGGATGGAAAATTTAGCACCTATAAAGAATTACTAGTTTCAAAAGGGTTCAAAAAGAGTCAATTAATAGACAAAAATGAAATTTTTTTCCGATATTTATACTAAAAGTGTTCAAAATTCTCTAATCCATAGTATCTAAATATGACTATGAAGTTTAGAATATTGACTTAAAAATATATTTCCTCAATATTAAACTTCATAAACATTTATATATATGACACAACTTGAAGGTTTTTGACTCCAAAGGATACAAACAAGCTATAATGTTTAAAATATTCTTTTACATATTAAATAAACCATATATGTCATCAAAAATTATAATTGATGAAGCTATAATGGAATTTTGTTTTTTATATATTCAATCTGATCCTTATTTCAATAAGAAGTTTAGTGAGAGTGCAACCATTTTTCTAATATTTTATATCAAAGAAATACTACTTATTATAAATGAAATATCATCATTACAATCTATTGAGGGATGGTTGTACAAAATCTATACCATAAAGGACATTGGAAAAGTATTATATGTTTTTGTTACTAAGATACATTATAATAGATCTAGTAGGCTCCACAGACTATGTCAAATTATGTTCACGGACTAGATATTGAAGAGATTCAGTATAGAAAAATCATAGAGTGGATTGTTGTTATTTTAAAATTGAATTCATCTTTCCAAGAAAATGTGCCTTCAAACACATTAATAGAGATGAATAATGTCATGGAATCCATACATATCAGTGATTGGGTAGGTCATGTATGTTATGATCTGTACTAGGATAGATTTCACCTAAATCTAAAGTATTGTAGGATGATATCATGATAACCAATGCTACTACCATTGGATTGTATTAAAGACTATATTTAAGTACTTGGAAAGAATAAATGTGTGTTCCTAGTCTATGGTTCAGATACATATCTAGTTATCTCATGATATATATATTCTTATTTTTTATAAAATAAGTATGATTTCAAATCACACTCATGTTACATATTAACTCTCAATGGAGGTTTTGGGCATCTTTAGATCTCAAGGAAAGCCATGGTCACTAATTTTAAATAATATTCTAAATATATTTTGTCATATAAGGTAGATAAAAACGAATTTAGGGTTGAAAACATCATCTAAGATCCGGACAATGGGGATTAATAAAAAAGGCCATATCACACTATATCGTTATAATACTGTAGTGGTGGCTCTGACAAAGGATCCACAATCACATCATTAGAAAAACTTCATACATTGAAGATACTACCTCTTGAGGGATTTTTCTCAGAGTTATTACATCTATGTGAGTAGATTTTCCATGGAAAAAACATGGTAGACCCCGTAACTAAATCCTTAACTTAGTAGAAACATGAACATCGTATGAGAGCTAAAGAACTAAAATTCAATAGAATCTACCTCTTGCCCAAGTGGGAGTTTATTATGGTTTATGTTCTAAAACCAACTATTTTTACTATATACTCTATGAAATAAATGCTAGACAAAATAGATTTGGATATTATCAAGTAAAACTCCCTATGGCCTAGATTCATTATGGGAAAATATGAAGAGTATTGATGATGCTGGGATGATTGATTAGGATAGATTTCATATCTCAGATAGTGCATGAGAAACCATGTAGTCTTGTTAGATGATAAGGTGTTATGGGTGGTAGGATGAGGTAAAATCAAGTACTGGAAAGATAACTGGGTAGGACAAATCCTATTATTTCCATGATTCCCAATACCAGATATCTCATTTATGAAGGTTAACTCTTACTGAAGGTTATTTTCAACCATTCTTAGCAAGGATAGAAATATTCTTCAATAATGGACAATTATTGTCGACAAACCAGATAGATTCATGTTCATGTATTCAATATCAGGTTATTTCTATGTTTTCTATTTTCTTATTTCCATATAGTCCAACTAGAAGGTGGAATTATGGAATACCAAATTTGGTGAAAACAAATCTTGGTGAAGATAAACATTCTTTTCTGGAGAGTACATAATATGGGTTTTTCAATATATGAAAACTTCTAAAATAATATGATTTACTTAACCTCATGGTTTATGTGTTCCGACAATTCGGATGCTAAATATATTTCAATCTTTTTTTTAATGTGACTGGGAACACATTGTCTAGGAGACGGTCGGATAATGGCTAGCAATTTGTGAAATGGAAAGGGAAATTCAAGAGTTTCTTTTATCTGGTTTTAGTGGGAATGGACATGTTTTCACAAGAACAAGATCCAAAACATGGTTTTTGATGATGTTTGATGGGATATTTGGGATACAGGGAAGAATGTTTGTGAAGGAAATAATAGTTCCATTAATATACTAAATATTTGTGTGTGGTAGTCAGTGGCTGATCTTAGTGCCTGAATTCAGGGTGGAGTGGCATTGTATGGAGACATAGGTCTTACATCTCAAGGTTAAAACTCTATTGGTATAGTGTATCAAGGTACATCGATCAAGTAGAGCCTTACTTAGTCAGGGTATTAAATAAACATTTATTTTTCATAAATGTTGGGATCTATGAGAGGATGCAGCCTTATTCGTGATACTTGAGTTTTAATGATCATTGGTTTCCCTACCTTTTGTGAATAAGGAAACTCAATTAGGTTAGAAACTAGACACATCCTCAGTTCTGTTTCCTTATGAAAAAAATATAAAATCTATATAATGGTAGTTGTATGGGACTCCAATCTCTTATTTGTATTCATCCAGGATAAGTACGATATCCCATTTTATTTAACATATTATATCTGGAAGTGTAAGTCTCTTATTGGTAATGAGATAGATGTATAAAAAACTGGGAGGAATAAGAACATTTCCACTAACAACCTTTCAAAAAAATAAAGCTCTAGTGATAGCCTTTTTCATGACTATATCACAATATCCTTACCCCATAATTGTAATATTATAATCAATGTTGATGCCTATGGTCTAGACAACTTTAGACCACATTAATTATATGGGTCAGCTTGATTTAGGAATAAAAAGTTATTTTTGTGTGAGTGGTCATGAATAATGATCCTTATACATTAATATTAATATTAGTATGTGTAATTAACCATACACTTTAATGGTTTTATTATAAACTGTGATGACATATGATCACAATTAAGTTGGGTACATTGGGTGCAATATGAATGATATATTATTAATAAAGTATTCAAGTAAGGATTTGTCCCTAATATCATTATAGAAGATGATAGTTAATCCATTTGATTGATATTGAGTCATCACATTAAATTCCTTGTCCATGATGTAATTAAATGAACATTTAATATATTTACATAGATATAGATCAAGAACATAGGTTGATGACATGGGTGTGCAACCTACATGATGTGATGTCATGAAAAAGGGATTATATAACACATTTGACATTTTAATGTGGTTGTTTTGATTAAAAAATATATTCTTTGTTTTTGGGTGTCTTGACCCATTTATATACAGTAATATTAGACTATAGAAAATAAAACCTAAATCTATAGAGAAAATTCCCTAGAGGGTCACACATGAAGGGTTTCCTTTCATCTCAGTTAAATATTATTTATATTTAACAAATGAAATAAATACTAATCTCTAGAATGAGAAGTAATATTTATTCTGTATTTTTTAAATGACAATAAATATTAAATAAATATTTATTCATAAGGCAATTTTTTAAGTATGTGAATATATAATATTGATTTATCTATTCACATTTTTATAATAAATAGCCATAATTTATTTATTAAGTAATTAATTTATTAAGTTACATGAATAATAAATAATTATTTATTCAAAATATTAAATGATTCATTATTTATTATATAAATGATAATAATTTAAATATTTAATTGAGAATTCAATAAATTTTGTGAAGGACAGGAGGATTATATCTTTCTAGTGAAAAATATTTATTTACCAGAATATGAAAAACATTTATCATATTGTTGGTTTTTTCAAGTAATAATTAAAATAGTATTATTATTTTTATTTACATGGCATGTGGTTTATTGGGGATTATTTCATAGTTGAGGTAATTTTTTAAATTAAATAGAATTTAACCATAAACGTAGTTCAATTTATTAATGTTTTTTCAATCAGAGAAAGGTTAATCATTGTGAAAACAATTTATTCTCAAGATCTGCCTCCTCCTATCATCCTCTCAAGACCGGGAAGAACATGGGAAATTACTTCAAGCCTGAAGAAACATGAAGTAATCAATAGAAAAATTCAAGACGATCAATCAGTCATGGTATCACCCAATGTTTAATCTTTTTTATTTAGATATTGATGGAGTATGTGTAGATCACCATAAGAGGGTTATTCATTGGTTTCATTATATGTAATGATGGAAAAATAATCATGTTAAAATAATCAACACAATTAATAAAGAAATATCCCAAGACTGAGGTAATATTTCTTCTTGGGGTTTAAATTAATTATAAATTAATGTGAAAATGTACACTCTCTTAGTTCAGGAAAAATCATTTTTTAATATTTTTCAGAAAAATATTTATTGGTCATAGAATTTACAATAAGTACATTGAAAATGATATATTAAATATAAAAAAGTTGAGTTGTTCATAAGTCATGTAGGATATTTTTCTACACCTAAAACAAATATTCTTACCATTTCATGTCCCTTTGGATGGCAATTTTTTTAAAAGTATTATTGTAAGTAAATATAGCGTTGTTTTTTCTTTTTTGAATAGGAATACTTCTCCTCTATGTTAATATTCTCTATTTTTTAATAAATGAAATTATATATAATTATATATTTAATTTAGGTAAATTTCTTTAGGAATCGAAATCAAAAAATTAAAAAAGGAAACCATTTTTACTATTTTCCACTTGAGTAATTTTCTATTATATATGATTTTTTAATAAATGTTTGAAAAGGAACCTTTTTTCAATTTCTTCTGTATGAATGCATTTGACTAAAATGTTCAATAGTTTTCTTTAAAAATATTCATTTTCATGTTTTAAAGGGTTCCTATATTAATTTACATTATGTTAGTTTAATATATAAATTACTTTTAAACAAATTCCATTCAAAAATGTATAAGGTATTTTTTCTTATTTCTCAAAGTAATTTTCTAATACTCTTATAATGTTTTTTAATATATAATAATGTATTTTGTTGTTTCTTATGCTACACTAGATATATGATTTAATTATATCACCCACATTATATCTATGGATGACTCATGATTATGCCTTATAAAACTCTTTATGAAACCCATTTCATTTCACGAGTTAATTAAGTTTTAAGAAATAAATAATTTTTCTATGTTTATGGGGCTGAAATATGTATGGTTTTTCATTATGTGATGTGTATGTCTATTATAACCCTCTAATGGATTGAATAAAGATTTAGATTTCATGATATGACGTGTAAAGGACAGGGAAGTGAACTCAACTCACTATAGGACTCATTCCACTATGTTTATGGGAATTGTGAGTGAACCAATCCACTATGTTATAATATACACTATGTTGTAATAGATTTTATAGTGGTCCTCAATATAAAGAATGATTTTCTATGATTTTTAATGTTTCATTTTTTTATTCCTATTTTATTTTTTCTTGTCTCGTGATTATTGAATCATGTTTCCATACTCCAATTACTAATGTCTTATATTATGAAAAAATATTTATGTCATGACTCATAATTTATTACTTATAATTTATTGGGGTATAATTATATTACTTTATATTCATTTAAACTAATTATATTCTCAAACCCACATGCTAATAATTTTATCACTTATGATCTTTCAGTGTTTTCTCTATGTTTTACCCTTACTAAGTATATGATCTTACCCAATCTTATGTTTCCATTATATAGGTTATGAAGAAAAATCGTACGTTTGATATATCTAAAAGTGTATCTTTTGATAAGATTTTTTTTGAGAGATTTTGAAGATGTTGTAAAATAATTTGGTTATGTTTATAATTTATAAATACACTAAACCTATAGGTTTTGTGGTTTAATTTAGTGTGAGATATAATGTTTAAATTATGTAAATGATCTATTATATATATATATATATATATGTGGTTATTTTGCCTCATGAGTGTAAGAAGAATCTCAACCTACACACCTCTGATTCCCATTTCAATAAAATATCTATATATTTCATATTGTGTTTCCTGAATAGTTGTCGTTTGTCTCACTCGAACATTGAGAAATGGTATTCTAATTGGATTTTCACTGATAACGCTCTAAAGGCTCCTTACCTTAAAAATAAGGAGAAGAAAAATTATTTCCCTAGCCTCTTAATTTCTCATTATCCCAACTATAATCATCTATTTTACTCTTCATGTTTCTCTATATCCACTATCACCTAATTAATCCCTTCCTTTATCCTCTAAATCCTTCTCTTTAATAAGAGATTTTTTACCACTTCAATAACTTTAGTTAATAAAAAATGTCCTCACTCTTGAAAAGCGAATTAAATTTTAATCATACTAAAAAGAAAAATAATTATATGTCTCATTACCACCATACATTATATAAAAATAAAAAATGTACCTAAATTTGGAGTTATAATCATGGAGATACAAGTTTTCTTATTCTAAATCCATGAAATCCTAGATTTATCCATCCTAAATATATATGAATAAAAATATTCTAAATTGATTGTATGAAAATAATCTCATGTCAATCCCTTAATCCCCTTTGTTGAACCAGGATATCCCACTAGTTTAATATTGGTCCATCAATCATAAAAATTTTATGATTATTTTTCATCCCATATGATACAATAATGATCTCAAATTTCATTTCAATTCCTTCAAAAAATTAATCTGTACCATAACTCGTAGAATTTAGACAAACTTTTTTGGGGTGTTTTATCTTGAAATTGAAAAACACATCATTCACCACTTATTCATCCATTTCTAGTATTCAATTAGATTTTATAATCACTTTATGTAAACTCTTAGTACTATTTTTTACAGCATGAATCTTAAGTTCTACCTCTGAAGGAAAATTATTAGGCTGCCCTACTATATTCCCTTTTTTAGACCACTCTATCTCAACAAATTTCCCAAGAGAATCATCAATACACTTCTTTGGTTCCATGATTCTAAAAAAGTCAATACAACATATTTTAATATATATATATATATATATATAACTTTTCATCAAGTAAATATATCATACATTTTTTTCATGATTACTAGGTAATTAGTTAAATCAATATAATAACATTATGTCATTAAATTCATCTCACATATTTTAGTCATCAAATTTATAATTAATATCATATTTAGGAAAATCTTTATTACATTATTAATAATTCATTCATTAATCATAAATCAATTCACCAATCAAACATATTCATTTAAACACATGGTTATATAAAATCATTACGTACTAAAATGATGTTAGAATAATAACAATTAATTGGAATATTTATTATACTCCTTGTAAATACTCTGACCCATGTAGCCTAGAACAAGAAGTTACTTTTTTAAAATGGCATAAGATATAGGGAATCATATTCTGAAGGACAAAATAGTTCAATAGACTTGTTAAACTATAAATGTACTTGTAATTCAAGTTACAATTGAAATCATAAAATACAAAAAAAATCCATCTATAATTCCTTTATTCCTCATAGAATATCCCGAAATATCAATCACGAAACACTTCTTGGTATCTTGAGGAAAACAAAACACAAGAAAAGGTTGAGATTATATTCTTAATAATATTAAGTATACCATAGAATCTATCTTCAATAAATAATAATAATCAATACGGAATGGTAAATAACTGAAAGAGTTCAATTTAATCAATAAATTGATCACAATATAGTATAAATAAATGATTATGAAATAAATACATATAAACAATCACATAAGATTAAATATTATCCATGGATATTCTAAAAAATTTAATATTCACATGGAAATGAATAACTAATATATTAATAAGGGATTGAAAAACATCATTTTTCAAAAAATTAATTTCCAAAACCTTTAAAAGATAGTTTAAAACTGTAGGTAGAAACCCGTATAATTAGGACAACTAATTTATCTCATGAGACTTATCAATGAATAAATGGGATATCTATCATTGGTATCCACCCATCACCTAAAAATTACAATGCATTCCTCATATGAATGGTTTGAAACATAATCAATATAAACATTTCTATTTTGAAACTAACATAATAATATTTAAAACTTACCCTAATAAAATAAACATAATCATAAACCATCCAGATATATTTTCAGAATGGTAATAAAATTTATCATCATTAGATAAAATGATGATAAACCATCCAAATAAATAAATAATGATGATATTAAAAAACAAATCCCTAGTGTATCATAATTACAATAATTGGTGATGTCACCGATTAATATAAATATCATAATATTTTCGTTAAAATATTTATGAGGAAAATAAAATTTTCACATTGAATATATTTTAAAATAATTAGTTTAAAAAAAAATTTAAAATTTTTTTTTATTGAAAATCACATTTAAACATCTGTAAAATAATATTTAAAACATTGAGTGGTCATTTTGGAATAACCTTTTTTATTCCATACACATTAAAATAAATATTTCTTTCATATATTTGGTAAAAGCCAAATGGACATTATTCGGAAAATGAAATGAAGATTATTTTTAAATAATATGACCAAAATAAAACATTGATAAAAATTTATTTAATAAATAATATTAATAATGTTAAAAAAAACTTGTGAAAACATTTTTGGAAAATATTGGTTTGGAAGAAAAATTATTTTTGACTCAAGAGAGAAATGATGTAGTGTTTTCATAAAAAAACGTTCCAAATCATTTTAAGTACCAAATAGAGGGAAAATTAGTACTATTACCTGAAATTTGTTCATTAATAAACCTATGAGAATAAAATATATTTTTTTTAGGATATAAATATCAAATAATTTCCTCAAGGGTGACTTCAACCAGAACAATCCAGAATAATGATGAGATTGTGAAATAAACCATTACCAATTTAGTCACATTCGAATCATAATCCCCATGAAAGGAATAACATGAAATGAAACATTAAATACCATGAGGGTAAATATATTAATTACATAACATATCTAAATGGGAATTATATAAACTGCACAAAGGAATAATTGGTGAATATGGGGTATGTCTCATGGATGTAAAAGTGAGATGAGATACCCAAACCTAATGTTTGACTTCCTTAATTTGTGTCCAAAAATCCTATATAATAAATATTGGTTTAATATAAATATATTAAGTAAACATAGTCATATATATAATACAATATATTATTTATATATGGTCTTTTACCACCCATTTACTTATAGTTGTTTATAAAAGTAATTTTTTGTGTCATAATTAAATCAGTTTCCATATATGTTTTTGTTATGAAATTTTTGTCCTTTTAATTTGAACATAGTTACATCTTATCAGGAGTTTTAACCATGATATAAATATAATATTTATTTATTATATATATATTTATTTTAATCTACTAAAATTATAGATTGAAATAGGATTACACCATTTATAGAGATGGTAGGTCGTACACATACAAGAACGTTGTTTCTATTTTACTCGATTAATGGAACAAAAGGACAATAAATTATAATTCATACATCCAAAATAATTATCAATTAATATAAATAATTTATATTAAGAAAAAACATACTTATTACCATCCATTTAAAAATATAATGAAAATCATTTCACATCAGTATGTGGAGATGGTAGTCCACTTGTATGCACAAGTGATGTAATTGTTTTTCCAACGTATTGGAAGGTTATAATTTATATGTGAAATTATAATTATAGTAGTATATTTATATCATTAATATCACATATATACATTAAATTTAAACTAATTCCTTTAATGAAAATCATAATATAAAAACAAATCACATCGCTTCGCAAAGCGATAATTAGTCATACACACGAGTGACATTATCGTATCCACCAATGAATGAAAAGTGAGAAGGTATATATAATATAATAATTACATAAGTATATAAATTTCATAAACATAATATAAATAATTTAAATAAATCATTATACCTAGAATTTAAATGTTGTTACGACAATAGATTTACATCTCTTTATAAGGCGGTAGTCTACCATACACACGATTGACGAGTTAGTTTACCTTTCAATGGAATTAAATATGGATATTAGTTCTTCTATGAATATAATAACATATTAGTATATATGACATAATTTTTAAATTATTTAACACATTTGAATAATTTTTGGAGGAGTTAGAAGAAGAAATAAATCTAATACATTTGTTTATCAATTTTACATATTCTTCATAAATCCACTTTATGTTTATACCCAAATCCATATTAGAAGGGATTACATGTCAAAAAATAATTCATTTATAATTTGGTTAGGGTATTAAGGATTTTATTTTGATATTTATTCAATGATATAAATGGTTTTGTATGTGTGAAGAGTGGTAGAGAGGAGTGACCTTTTATAAGGGGGAGAGGATTCACATGGAATTTTTTAAATGATAAAGTGATACCCATGTTTTACACTTTCCAAAGGCATATAAAATGGTTCATAATCAATAATTGGATATTATAGGGTATTATGTTTTCCATAAAATGGGGTTTTTACATTTTTGGGCCAATTTGTAACATTATATTTTCATTTTAACCCCCGGTAAACTCATTTTTAACATAACCATATTAATTATTTTTTTTATTATTTTCCCTAATAATTATGGAAAAAATTTATGTTTAACATATTATACAGTATAAATTTTTTTATTTTAAATATGTAATATATTTTTCCAAATTCAATTCCAATAAGTGTCATCATTCAATTTATTAATAAACCGCAGACATGATGAAAGAGCATTTTTATAAAGAGGAAATTCTCTTAAGTATAAAATGTTTTAATATAAAAATGAAATTTTAAATTCATTAAAATGAAATAAATTAGTTAAAATATAATATAATTGAACTAACATACCATTAAAAACAATGTAAAAAACAATTTAACATTTTATATTATTTAAATGAAATTGTATATTTCAATAAAAATTAGTATTATCACTATTCATTAAAAAATAAATATTTTAATAAAATTATAAAAAAATAACCTTAAGATAATTTTGATATTTATATTTCAAAAAATAATTTTTTTCAATATTTTTTTTAAAAGTGCTAAAAATTAATTTTAAATTATGTGTACAAAGCTCAACTAATCCACCTTTTAGAAAAATATAGTCTTTCATAAAACATTTCATTCTCTTTAAAATGGTCAATATTTTATTTTTAATAAACTAATGTCCATTTAATTTATTTTATTTACTTATAAACCATATAATTTTAATAATTTATTTTTTAAAATTCATATCTTCTATTGTAATAACTAGGTTTTAATGACCATACACAAATAATAATATTTTAATAGAGTATCACGTTTCTTTTAAACCCCAGGTTCCATGCATCAAAATATGTATAAGTGAATGAATTTATATAAATATATGTAAAATATTGGGGTTTTATATTCTCTTCTAATCCCGGTGTTTCATTTCATACACTCTATCAAACGAGATGTTCCTTTTTAAAAAGTATCAGGGTGTTATATTATACTCCCCTTAAATAAATTCCCTCATTGCAATTTAATCTTTATCTAAATAATCAATGGTTTTTAATATGAAAATAACTTTTTTTGGAAACCCATATCGTAAAAGAGGTTAATAAATCTTCTTTTTCATGAGAGGGAAATAGAAGTATGAAGTTTATCCCGAATAACACAAAACTATGTTTCCAAGTAGGAGATCATTTGTGGGTAATAAAAATGTGGACATAAATGGGAATAATAACACCCAAGGATTAATAAAAAGTGATAGATACCATGGTCATGAGAAAGTTAACAACCAAAGAAACAAAAATATTTAATGAGTTAAAAGTCTATTGATTCAATAGAAATGAAAGAAATAGTTTGTCTCTAGATATTTTTCTAAAAGTGAAGGTATTATGGTTCCATTATGATAATGAAACCAATAAAATATACTTATAATTTCATAACTTGGTTATTTGTTAATAAATTTTTGTTGCATATATTACTATAATAAATGAATATCTAATAGTAATTTTTATGTTTGGAGAACTAAAATTAATATTTAACATATCATTTTTGAAATAAATAAATAGAAAGTCATTCCACATATATCTAGATATTTTACAGGACCAAAATTTTTAGCACAAGTTATCCAATAAAACCCAATGTTAAACATGATCCATTCCATGAATAGTTAACCTAAAGACTCATTCAAAATATGTTTGACTAAATTCAAAGTCTAAAATATTTTAAGGTCACTAAGTAAATATTATATTTCCCAGGCAAGATAAAGTGTCTCAAAGTGAAAATTTACAAATATTTAAATATCTATATCACCATAAAAACTAAATGAAAACATGAATTCTTAAAAAAATATCAAATGTTATTAAATATTTAATATAATTACAAACATGTAGTAAACTCTAACAAAAATGATGTAAACCATCAAATCACTAACCAATTTCAATGTCACAAATTTTATCCTATAAACATCACATTATCATTATTATCTCAACATTAAGAGCATATTAAGGGTTTTCACCAACCAATCATGTGTTTTCCAAGAAGTTAAAATTTATACTGAATTACATTTCTAGACCATTGAAAATATTTAATATATACACTCAAATCTATAAATAAAAAGTACTATAGTATAATACTTATACATTTATTAATTATTATTACCCTAATATCACAAAAAACTCCTATAACATAATTTCTGAATGAAAATACACAATGAATTCAATAATTCCACTTCATCTATAGTAATAGAATTATCTTTACCAAGACACCATAGCTTATTTTGAGGTATATTCTATTAACATTTGGGGAATTTTTTTACGTAGTTCCCAATATCCTTACAATTGAAACACTAAACATAAAATTATCCTTTCTTTCCCTTTTATTCACACTCTTGATGGTCTTTTTCTAAACACTTAACGAAAACTCCCACTCCATTCAAGAAAGTAACTGGGTGTTTATTTCAAAAATAGTCACATTTGGGAAAATCCTTTTTCCATTATTCCATTTGTCCTTATTTTTCTCTGTCATCCTCTTCTTCTCTTTGTTTCCTTAAAATAAATACAACTTTTAGAATTGTTTATATTTCATGATAAAACATGATATGATGTCCTCATAAGATTATAATGTTTGGGAAAATAATTCCCTTAGAAGTATTAGATTTAACCCATCAAATAAAAAACCAATATTACTCTTTGGATAACATAAATTGACTATAGTATGCATTTTTAACCTTGGAATGTTGGATTAAAACTTATAAAAATATTCATCTTTCTTTTATCTTACTCGAGAATTCTATTTCCATATTTTCTCATTTCCCAAGAGGAAAACAATTTTCTAAGAAGAGTACATTAAAACAATTCCATTACATTATTGCTAGTTATTCTTCATCCTTAGTGTTTTTAATAAATGACCATTATTGATCTATGTCTCTTGAGTAATGATAAACTATAATGACAAAATTATTCTTTTCATTACATATGAAAGTGATAAGTATATTCTCTAAATAACTACCCAATTAAAAATGTATTTTTAATATTATTTAATTATGTATGTTATTGATGCATAACGAGGTATAACATTGTTACACTGCATGGTGGATTAGTGGGTTAATCTATACGGGAAATTTTATTTCTCATAACCCAAGTCAGCTTCCCCAATATGGTTATAATTACATATGTTCTATGTATAGATTCAGCTCCAGATTTATTATCTTTCCCAAGAGTTCATTCCCTTCACGGGGTACGTGTATTGATAGGGTTCTCATTACATCCAATATATCTAATTTTTAAACAATATAATACACATGATAAGATGATATCATTATGAAACATAATGTATAATTCCAATTCTAGTGAAATATTTAATATAAATTGAAAAATTTATGCTTGGATAATCTCATAATCAATAATATTATTTCATGGTGAAATTTTACAAATCATAAATACCTTTCCAATTCCTATGTAACGGATTGTAAATAACACATGAATTATCCTAAGCATATCCCCCATGATATTTAAGCCAAGTGTGTAGTAATACCTGGTATCTTCTACTTGGTAATGCTTGAGTCAATCCCAGCACACCTTTTTATAAGTAATTATCCATAGGTACATCTATTCTATAACTATGTCAACTTGTATTATCCATATAGGGGTGTATTACTATGAAATCCCACATAATCTCTACCTTACCAAAACATTAGGATGCCCTTATATGATTATGCTCAATTTTTATCATAAAATTACATTCAATCATCTTTGTTTTCGTTAATCTACTACCTAATGCTTCTACTACACTTTTTATGATACCAACTATAAAGGCCTTGACCCTAGTCGCTCAGAGCCGATGGTTTATTAAATTTTCATAATATATAAGGAATCACATCCTGAAGGACCTAATAGTATAGTAGTCCAGGTAAACTGGATACTTTTTTCAAATTCACATTATAATTTAGAACATAAAATATAAAAATTTTATTCTTTGTGAAAAACAATATTCCTCCTTATGTATCCCTGTATATCAATCACAAAACACTTCCTGGTATCCTGTGGAAAATAAAACACAAGAAAGGGGGGATCTCAGATGCTCAAAAAGGGTAAGAATATACTGGAATCTATCATAAATAAATAAAAATAATAAATATAACAAGGTATATAACTAAAACACATTCCTTTTAATCATTAAAATAATCATAATCTAGAAGAAATAAATAATGATCAAAGAGAGCTATTTATATATATAATCAAATAATGATGAAACATAACCATTTATATTCTAACCAATCCAATAATCACATGGATATCAATAACTGGCTTCATAATGATGGAATTCATAATATCAAACATTAATAATATACTATCAAAACCTTTTATAACTCAATTTAAATTTTTGAGTAGAAACCTATCTAATTTGGCCAACAAATTTTCTTAATGAGACCTGTCGATACATGATGGGAATATATATAACTAGTCCCCACCCATCACATACTAATTCCAATGAATTCGTCATATTAAATGGGTGAATCATAATCAATATATATATATTCATATTGAAAATTTTACAAATGAAATGTTAATACTTACCCCCCAATAAAATAAGCATAAACATAAACCATCTAGTATTATATGGTGAATGATTATAAAAATATACATACTCTATCAAACTAATCATACACCATCCAAAGAAAGAATAAGGCTGATATCAATATAACATATCCCCAGTGGATCATAATTTCAATAATATTTTATGACTTTGATGAATATAAATACCATAATAACGTTATAGAAACATTTTTGAGGAATATAATGTTTTCACTTGAAAATATTGTGCTTCAAAAAGTTTTAATTTTTTTTTGAAAAAAAATTAAAATGAAAATAAAATTCCAAAAATTATAAAATAACTTATAAAACATTGAGTGGTCATGGAATATTAAAATTCCATTTCATTCCACACATGTGAAAACAAATATTATTTTCACATTTTTGGTAATTCCCAAAAGGGAATCATTTGGAAAATAAAATGAGTAATCCTTTGAAAAAATTGAAAAATACAAAAATGATTTAAATTTTCATTAGTTAATCATTTAATAAAGTTTGAAACATTTTTATAAAACATGGTTTTGGAATAAAAAAGGGATTTTTGACTAAAGATACAAATGAATTCAAACTTTCAGAAAATCATTTTCTCAATAATTTTATGTACCAAAGAGAGGAAAATGGTTATATTACTTAAAAAATTCATTAATATCCATATGAGAATAAAATATATTTATTTTTTGATATAAATATAAATAATTTCACCAAGGGATACATACACTTGGACAATCCCAAATAATGAAGAGATTATGATTTAATCCCACTCAACTTTAGCAACTTCTGAATAATAAGACCCAAGAATGAAATAAAAATAATGAAATATTAAATACCATTAAGATAAAGATATTTTTAATATAGAAAATCAAAAGGGGTATTATATAAACTACATAGAGGAATAAGCAGTTAATATGGCATATTTCTCATGAAGATAAAAGAGAGATGAGAAACCCTTACTTCAAGTTCAAGTTCCATCATATGTGTCTAAAAATACAGTATATTAAATATAATTTTGTTATATATATATATATATATTAAATAACCATAAACATATATGTAATATCATATATTATTTACTTATTTTCTTTTATCACTCTTTTGTTTACAATTCCTTTTTAAAATCGCTATTTCGGGTGATAATTGTATCATATTTCATGTTTGTTTTAGTTTAGTAAACTTTTTCCTTTTTATATGATCATAGTTACCCAATATCAAAAATTTAAAAGTTATATAATTATCATATATATTCATTTTATTTGTATTTATAGTAATATATTAATTTTATGGATATAAAATGGATTAAACCGTTCATGGAGATGGTAGGTCATACATATGCATTAATGTTGTTTCCATTTTTTTTGATAGATGGAATGAAAGGAAAATAATCAATAAATAATATTTATATAAACATTATTATGTCATGTATATAATTTATATTAATAAAATATATCCTAATACTATTCATGAAAAGATAAAATAAAATAACATTTCACATCACTTCGGGGAGGCGGTAGTCCACACATGCCCACGAGCGATGTTATTGTTTTCCAAAGTATTTGAAGGTAATAATTAAGATGAGATATTATATTTAAATACATATGGATAGATAATAAATATAACACATTTTCATTATCTTTAATCTTAATACGTTTTATTTAATTCATTAGTGAAAACTGAATCACATTGCTTTGTGAGGCAATAGTCCACCATACACATGACTGACATTATCATATCCCCCAAGAAATAGAATTTAAGAAGAAATATTTAATATAATAATTATATAAGTATAATAATGTCATAAATTTCATATAAATATTTTAAATATAATATTATATCCATCCTTTAAATGTGGTTATGTAAAATAAATTATATCAGTTCGTGAGGTGGTAGTCCACTGCACACACAATCGATGGTTTTGTTTCCCATTTTATGGAAGTGGACATGGATATGAGTTATTAAATTATCATAATAAAATATTATTATATAATAGATAAAATTTTTATTATATTATCATGGTTGAAAATGTTTGTAAGAGGTGGTATAAGAAATAAAAAAATAAATATGTTTAAAAATTTTACCTATTCTTTGAAGAGCTTCTATAAGTTATAAAAAAATCATTCTTAGTAGGGATTTATAGTTTAAATAACACCTCTATAATATGTTTAGGGAAGTAAAAATTTTATTTTGGAAGTTATTGGATGAATAAAATGGTTTTCTAAGTGTAAAGAGTGGAAGAGATGGGGTGATCTTTTATAAGCGGGGGATGAGACAAACATGGAATTTTTTAAAAGATAATGTAATGAACCAACTACAAAATACCCAAAGTTAGTTCCTTATATCATGATGTGTAATTTGTTTACAAAAACATACATTGATATTTTACACATCATGTCACATACAGAGTATCAATTCAATTTAGGTTCTGGGAAACCAGCTACTTCTGAAATGCTTCTTCAGTTGAAAACTATTACCTAATAAAAAATATGTAAAAACGTAGGGTGAGTATACGAATTCCCAGTAAGAAGCTTTAAAATAAAATAATAAAACAATTATAAAATTTGAAAACATTCTTTTAAAATTTATGAAAAAACATGTTCTTAAGGAATTCTGAAACACATAGCATTTGGTCTAAGAATCAAAAGGGCATATTTCATGGAATTCTGACAAAGATAAAAGAGAGACATTATTCAATTATAATAATGTTCATTCAGAATAATAAGTAATGAACATTCTAAATAATTATTACATACGAATATGAAATTACCCAATTAATAACTAAGAGTAATACATAGTCATAGTTTCACATAAAGGTATTAATTTCAATTTCATATTTTACTACTGTGAAACGTACACAGGATAATAAATCACTGAGCGCTGAATAAACATCACTCCATAAGCATTTACATATTATAACACTCATATGTATTGGCTCTTAGCCATGAATATTCTACTATTATAGTATTGGTTAATTAATTTTCGTAAAAATAATGAGGGAACGTATAATGTCAAACCCCGTCAAGACCTTGTGTCAAGACCAAAAATGTCAATGGCCTCGTGCCTTGACCTGATTCTCTCATGGGAACTATCTATGCATCAAGGGTATTTCATTAACTAGTCCCCAACCTATTATACTGATTCTAATTCATTTTTCATATGTCAAATAGGGTCGTATATTCAAAATGTCCCATACCACTTTGAATAATTTAATAAATAATCCATAAAAGGGCATACGAGTTTAATTCTATTCCTTTTCATTTACATATATTTAGTGAATCAGACATATAAGTGTTAATTACAAAACTATCAACTGCATGTCTATGCCAACAAATGTCATGGATATTAAGAAGATTATAGCACATGTGTGGACAACTAACGCACAAATGCAATACAATCCTTGTCACGTGAAATGACAACATTAAATTCTAAAACCCTATTAATAAAATATATATATTGGAATTTCATCATGGTTTGGATGTATAATTATTTAAAAGATAAACCAAATATTCCATGTAGGGTATTAAACACAACAATGCTCAAACATTTATTACTGATATTCTTTTGTATAACACATCACAAGGGTATGGATAATGTTAAAAATGGAAATCTTGAATCCCAACCATAACTAATACCATTTTTTATATATTAAAATAAGTTTTCATATTAATGTATGTAAGAGTAGAAAACCACAAATATTATACTCATGAATTCTCCATAAATACTAAGTGAATCAAAAGTATAATATTTGGAGTATCCAAAATTAGGGTTTAGTATTGTGTGAATAAGTTTATACACAAGGGTGTATATTAAGGGATGTATATAAAAACCACTCATACTTCAAAAAAAACATGTTTTATTTTTTATTAGAGATACTTGGAATACTATAAATAATATTTAGGATAAAATTTTATATGTATACACATATATTCACAAAATTGAAAAGGCATTATGTACAATGGGTTTAAACCAAAAATCTAATAACACCCATACGAATTAAATATAATAGATACATCAACTTACAAGGGTCCCTGAATTTTAAATCACAATGTGAAATTTAAATGGTTTATTTATTAAACAAACTTATATATATATGCTTATGTAAACATGTATAACTCAGATGTATAACTGAGTATACATATTGGACTTACACCAAAGTTAATTGACACTTATTTGTTTATCAAAAACATAAATTAATAATTGAAGTTCAATGTTAATGATTTAAAAGCAGTCCATAGGGTGAGTTATATAAACTTTATAATTATACATGACCGTGTATACTATATATATATATATATAATTCCTTATGTTTTAAAAATTCTACCTCAACATTGAATCTCAATGTTTAGATGTCTTGAAACTGAACATAATAGAGGTTTATTAAAAATTGTATGGTTATATATATGTATATACATATATAACCGAATATATAGGGTATATATATAAGTTTTTCATGACCAAAATAATCTCTCAATTTTAAAGATACTACATAAACACAAAAGCCATAAGTCCTATAATCGGGTATATGAGGGTTTTCATCCAAACCTCAAGGATGTATACTTGAGTACACACACACACACACACACACACACACACACAGATATATATATATATATATACTTTCAACACAACAAGGAAACATAATTCTATTACCTGGTTTGAGGAGGAGGAGAGGCTCGGTAATTCGTCAAAGGAGGCTTCCTGGAAGCTTTAGAGGAGGAAGAATTGAGGGGTTCTTGGGGTGAAAATGATTGTTTATAAACTGTATTATGCATAAAACATAATTAATATTTAAAATCTACTACTGAAACACTGAGGCATGGTCAGTATATTAAATGAATGATGGTGAGTCGGTGTTGTGGAAAATGGGAACAAGGAGGACCAACCGATCACTGATTTTAAAAATCAGTGCATGTGGGAGTATAATAGGTCACTGGTGTAGTGTGCACGGGGAATAAGAACATGTCGTGGGAAGGAAAAAACCCGAAAATGAATGTACTGTCGGGATCGGATCTAGCCTTGATCGGATGGTCATGGATGAGTCTGCGGTTTGGAAAACGAAGAATGACTGGGATTAGATCACGAACATGATCGAACGACTACGGTGTGATGAAAAGTTTTAAAAAGAAGGAATGGTTATGATTATATTCATGATAGATCAGACATCATACAAAAATGTGAAGGATACTCGTGAATACTGAGGATCGAATGCCAGATCAAAATAGATGGCCCAGATCGCATGCGACGCGATCCAACGGTGTGGATTTGATCCTGAACATTTTTCATTGTCCCACATCATAATGGAGGGAGCCTCTATGGCTTCTTTATATGCCTGAGACTCAGGGCATAGCCACAGAATAATCCATCCCCCTCCCGGTACCACCCCATATCGGGTTCTGTGGGCGCGCTCCTGCGCCCACCCATGTTTTCCTGATGCCCCACATGGTGGGGCACTTTGATCCCCTTGTGCATTCTTAAACTGCATGCACACATTCCCACTAGCTGACCAATGCTGAGGCTGAAGGCTAGGCTTGGCTGCCTAGCACGTGCTGCCTCCTTTGGCCTGGCTAGAGGGTTGGCCCTTGTGGGAATATTTTTTTGTAAACTATAATACTAGGTTTCCTTACACATATATAGGTGTTATTCAAACAATAATTTCCCTTTGTTTTATAAACACTAATGTTTTAAAACACAAATTTATAAATTAAAATTTAATATATCTATATGAAAACTTTGTACAAGTATTTTAAAAATGAAAAACATAGTTTAGTTATAACCTTGATACATCATTAAGAATGAAAAAATTTACAAGATATTTGAAATATTTGAAATGTGTTTGAAGTCCTCACCTCGTTTTAAAATAACATTATGTGTATCTAAAATATTAAACCATTTTTCTTTTAAAGTTCATAATAAGAGGTTATATTATAATTTCAATTCATAACATAAATATTTTGGAAAACAAAATTATACTTAGATATTTTTAATAAATCCACCAAAAGACCAAAGACTATAATTATAGCCGTTAGAACTGAACGGTCACCCAAGGGGTAATAGTCGAGTTGATGCCTTGTAAAACCATACATTAGGGTGTCCCAAATTCATGAAAATTGATGACGATGGTACTTTTTATACCTCTGATGCTTAGTATAGCTATTTTGATTCTAGATATTATTGTTTTCGTTATGACTGACCCGAAGGATCTTTACTACCTACTGGGTCAAGTTACTGTGGTAGGTGGCCTTCCCATGGCTCTGATATGGCTTTTAGTAGGTATTTTTGGTTAGTATGGTGTCCATTTGGTTTTGTTGTATTGTAAACTCTTTAGTGTTTTATTGAAATAAAATTCATGGTATTTAGTTTTCATGTTTCGTTCAGATAACATGTAAATTAATCAAAAAAACTATGATATTACTATTACATGATAAATTAGTTTTTGGGCATCAAATTAGTCCCCCTAAAAATAATTGCATCCTTGAAATTCATTTCATATAACCATGCTAAAAAGGAACTCTTTTATGTTCTTCACCACATCCTCCATCGTGGAGGATCCTTAGGTGTGGCCAGCTGAATACCCAAATTGGTGTTCAATTTTTCCACTTATCTGGCCCATACACACATCAGACAGTAAGGGTTAAACTCATACATTGTACACTTGGGCTTCCAGAGGGAGGATTGAATGGTAGAGAGTTCAGAGATGTCCTAACGGACAAACTCTCTAATAACTCATCGGACCATCTATTGTCTGTAAATGTCAATGTCGTAGATGTGGTCATAAAAGTTGAAGTTTAGGATTTATTGCATGTAGGTTGCATAAAGGATCCCTTCCAAGGAAGTCTCTTGAAACCATACCTTGGCTATGAAGTTTCGGGATAGAGTGGAGAATAATAAAATACCTTCATGGTACTTTCCCCTTCGTCTATACTCAGCAAGATTTGTAGTGTCTGTACAGTGGTTGATATAGGCATTCCATTGGTAGAAGCGGAGAATGTTTGCAATGTTCGATACTTGGTAAATATATTTGAATGTCCTTCACGATTTTGTGAAGGGAATATATTATTTGTCAAAGGTTATGACCATAATGGCCTCTAGTACCTGAACGGGATGAGATAAGATGTGGGTTTTTTCCTTTCATGTGAAAATAAATTTTTTTTCATGAGAGTTAAATCAGTGAAACTCATAAAAAATCACAAACACTGAAAAGGTAGGATAAAGGAGAAACAAAAAAAATTATTTTCATAAAACAATTGGTACACAACACACAAGACTAATGGTTTACTCAGTTCTCAGTTACATGGATCCCCAAAACAATTTCAAAACTATGGATCTCCATGAACCAAATACTACCCGAGCAGTCTAGTTCAATCTCATGGGTACACTTATGGAGTCTCAAAAGTGAGACATAAGGGGTGTAAATCTTAGAGTCATCACTATGTACTTGATGTCTATACACTAAACGTAAGGCTTAAATTTTAAGGATTTCAAAGTCCATTACTTGGCCATTGTGGCCATAGGACAAGATTTGACATATATATGTGGCGCGGAGGTCACCCTCTACTACTGCTTATTGAAAGTCTATGAGGGACTGGATGCTTTCTTCTGTGGTGAAGCATCTAAAAGTCCCTCAATGTACTTTCCCCAAAGTGTATATGATGTAAATTAGGTTTTCATCATGAATATGTTGTTCAAACCCCCTCCTTGGTGGAGTTGAAGTACAAGGGGATAGTTTGACATGTCGTAGAGGTGTTTGAATGTCATACAAATTTGTTCATTGTTAAAAAAGTTTTCATGGATGGATGTAGAATCTATGGTTTCTAGAGCTTGAAAAGGAATATATAAAAGACTAGTTTTGTTGTTTTCCATCTGAAAATTAAGAAAATATCATTCTTAGAAATGATTATGTAGATTTTTTTTTTCTTTGTTCAGTTCTGGTTTTCTAGAGTTATCTAATTTGAATCCTCTGATACCAACTGTAACGACCCGACTCCAAAATACTGGGAGCCAGTGTCTTAAAACATGATGTGTAATTTTTTTACAAAAACATGAATTGATATTTTATAAATCATGTCCCATACATAGGATAGATTCTGTTCGGGTTCGGGGAAACCAGCTACTTATGACATGCTTCTTCAGTTGATAACTGTTACCTGAAAAATTTTATGTAAAAATGTACGGTGTGAATTTAAATGCCCATTAAGGGGTTTTAAAATAAATTACTAAACCAATTATAAAATTTGAAAACATTCTTTTATATTTTCCTATAAAACATTTTCTTAAGGAATGTTAAAACACATAGAATTTAGTCTAAGAATCATAAGGTCACATTTCATGGAATTATAGCAGAGTTAAAAGTGAAACATGAATCAATTATAAGCATGTTCATTCAGAATAATAAATAAAATGCATTCTAAATAAGTATGAAATACAAATATGCAAGTACAAAATTAATAACTAAGACAAATACATAATCAGAGTTGTGTAAAAAGGTATTAAATTCAATTTCATCCTTTACTACTATGAAACTATTACTTACTAATAAATCAACGAGTTCTGAATAAACGTCAAGCTATAAGAATTTACTTCTTTTGATACTCTTATGTACTAGAGCTTAACCATGGATATTATACTAGTCAAATATCCACTTGGTTAATTAATTATCATAAACATAATGAGGGAACGTATAATGTCAGACCCCATCAAGACCTCGTGTCAAGACCTGAAATGTCAATGGCCTCATGCCATGACTTGATTATCTCATGAGAACTATTGATGCATTGAGGGGATTTCACTAACTGGTCCCCAACTCGTTATACCAAGTCTAAATCATTCCTCATATGCCAAATAGGGTCGTATATTTAAAATATCCCATTCCACTTTGAATATTTAATTTATCATTTCATATAATTCAAAGGGTCTCATACCACTTCAAATAATTTAATAATTGATCCATAAAAGGTCATAAGAGTTTAATTATGTTCCTTTGCATTTATCTATATTTACTGAATCAGGAATATAAGTGTTAATTATAAAATTATCAACTTCATGGCTATGTCATTAAATGGAAAGTATATTAAGAAGATTAAAGCACATGTGATGCCTACAAATGCACAAAATCAATACAAGCCTTGTCACTTAAAATGATAACCTTAAATTCAAAAACCCTATTAATCAAATATATATATTAAAATTTCTTGATGGTTTTGTTGTATAATTAATTAAAAGATAAACCAAATATTCCATGTGGGTTATTAAACTCACTAATTATCAAACATTTATTTCTGATATTCTTTTATATAACACATCAAAAGGGTATACATAATGTTAAAAATGGAAATCATGAAACCAACCCATAACTAATACCATTATGTATATATGAAAGTAAGTGATTCATACTTATGTATGTAAGAGAAGAAAACCCCAAATATTATACTCAACAATTCTCCATAAATACTAAACGCGTAAAAAGTATAATATTTAGAGTATCCAAAATTAGCGTTTAGTATTCTGTAAATCTATTTATACACAAGGGTGTATATAAGGAGTTATATATAAAAACCACTCATACTACGAAAACAACATGTTTTATTCTTTCTTAGTGATCCATGGAAAACTCTAAATAAAATTGAGGATCCAAGTTTATATGTATACACATATATTCACAAAATAGAAAATACATTATGTATCAAAGGATTTAAACAATATATCTAATAATGCCAATATGACTTAAATATATTGAATACATCAATTAACAAGAGTCCCTGAATTTTAAACCATAATGCGAAATTCAAAAGCATTAATTATTTAAAAAACTTATATATATATATATATATACTTATGTAAATATGTATAACTCACATATATAACCGATTATACATAAGGGTCTAACACCAATGTTAATTGACCCTTATTTTTTTTATCAAAAACATAAATTATTCCATGAAGTATAATGTTAAAGACTTTGAACCAGTCTAGAGGGTGATTTATATAAACTGTATAATTATACATGACCGTATATACTATATATATAAATATAATTCTTTATGGTTTAAATATTCTACCTAAACATTGAAACTCTATTTTTTGAGGTCTTGAAACCGAACATAATAATGGTTTATTTAAAACCATATGGTTATATATATATATAGAAACACACATATATATAATCGAATATATATAGTAT
This sequence comes from Viscum album, assembly GCA_963277665.1. Lineage (NCBI taxonomy): Eukaryota > Viridiplantae > Streptophyta > Magnoliopsida > Santalales > Viscaceae > Viscum > Viscum album. The sequence continues at coordinate 1,851,140,070 of OY728163.1, read as the reverse complement.
ATGTATAATTTTTTCATGAGAAAAATAATCCCTCATGTTTAAAGTTACTACATAAACCCAAAATCCATAAGTCCTTGAATCGGGTATATGAGGGTTTTTATCAAAACTGAAATTATTTATACATGAGTATATATATATATATATTTATATACATTCAACACAACGAGGCAACATAATTCCCTTACCTTATTTGAGGAGGAGGAGGGGCTCGAGAATTCATTGAAGGAGGCTTGCTGGAAGCTTGAGAGGAGGAATAACTGAGGGGTTCATGAGGTGAAATGGATTGTTTATAAACTATATTATGCATAAAAATTAATGAATATATTAATGCTACTACTGGAAAAACAGATTCCTACTCGTTATATTAAATGACTAAGGGTGAGTTGGCCTTGTAGAAAATGAAAGCACGGTGGACCAACTGATCACGGGTGTGGAAAATCTATGCAAGTGGGAGTATAATTGGTCACTGGTGCAGCGCACGCAGGGAATAAGAAGATGCCACTGGAAGGGAAAAACAGAAAATGAATAGATGGCCTGGATTGGATTTGGCCTTGATCTGATGGTCGGGGGTGAGTCTACGGATTTGAAAATGAAGAACAAATGGGATTAGATCATGAACGTGATTGAACAGCTATGGTGTAATGCATAGTTTTAAAAATATGGAATTGTCACTATTAGATTCACCACGGATCGGGCAATGTACAAAAAATGCAGAGGATACCCGTGACTATTGAGGATCAAATGCCAGATCGAAATAGATAGCCCAGATCTCACATGGAGCAATCCAATGGTTTGGATTTGATCCTGGATGATTTTCATTGCCCCACATAGAAATGGAGGGATCCTCTGCGGCTTCTTTATAAGCTCGAGACTCTAGGAATAGGCTCAGAATACTCCCTCCCCCCTCTGGGTACCACCTCGTACCGGGTTCTGTAGGGGTGCTCCTACGCCCACCCACGCTGTCGTGCTGCCCTGCATGATGGAGCACTCAGATCCCCCAGTGCGTTCTTCAAGTTCACACACACATGCCCACTAGCCGGCCTGTGTTGAGTCTAAAGGACAAGGTCGACCACCTAATGCATGCTACCTCATTCGGCCTGGCTAGAGGGATGGACCTTGTGGGTATATTTTTTTGATAACTATATTACTAGGTTTCCATACACATATATAGGTGTTTTTCAAAAAGAATCTCCCTTAGTTTTATAAACACTAATGTTTTGAAACACAAAGTTATAAATTAAAATTTAATACATCTGTATAAAAACTTTATACTTGTATTATAAAAATCAAAAACATAGTTTAGTTAAAACCCTGGTAAAGCACTAATAATGAAAACATTTACTAGATATTTGAAATATTTGAAAGGTGTTTGAAATCCTCACCTCATTTTAAAATCACACTAATTGTGGCTCAAAATATTAAATCATTTTCCTTTTAAAGTTATTGATAAGAGGTTATATTATAATTTCAATTATTAATATAAATATTTTTGAAAACTAAATTAAACTTAGATACTTTTAATTAGTCCACCTAAAATAAAAACAACTATAATTATATCTATTAGAACTCAATGGTGAATCAAGGGGAAATGATCGAGTTAATGCCTTATAAAACCATACACTAGGGTGTCCCAAATTCCATACAATTGACAAAGAGAGTTCCTGTTATGCCACTGATTGTAACGTCCCGGACCAGGGTGCCACGCAACGGGTGCCCCGAGCCCGGTTCGACACAAGACCTCAAGCGCATTTCCCCAAACGCCAGAGGCTGCCGACTAGAAGCGAGGGCCCATGACTGATAGTGGGGAAACTATGCCCTCATTTGTAAAAGTGTAGCGCAGAGGAATGAAAAATAAAATCTACAAAAAACAGCGGAAGCAGTAAACCATACACAAGGAAGTGGATATAATCAATAGTGTCTAAATAATGATGCTACATGTCTCCTGTTCTAAGAAAACAGCCATCACATGTTATACATCAATACAGTACAGTAAACAAAAGAGTACAACAAAACAAAGAAAAACAGCTGGCAGCGGCATCACGAGCCTAGGCTCGATCCCATGCCCTCCTACTCCTCAGCAACAGTCAAGAACCTGTATAGGGACTCTTTCCCCTATCTACACATGCAGCAACGTAATCTGTTTGGGCCGAAAAGCGTGACCCAAACAGGGTGTGAGAAATATATCTCAGTAGGCACCCACCAAAGGCCCATGCCCAATTGCGTGTAAGCATGCAACAATAGTGTGCAGTAGTAAAATGAAAATAAGTAAGCAGTACTCAAAAGTAACTCATTACCAGTTATATTTCCATTTTATTATACATTCAATCCATTTAAATATTAGAAATCACCATAGTGCATTTCTAGTAAACAACTAGTGTCCTCAGACACGTAAAATCCTACCCTCGGGTAACGAGTATCCAAAACAAGAATCTGCCCTCAAGCATAACAGAATGTTCCCTCAGGCGTAGGTAGTGTCGCCCTAAGGAACAAAATTAGCTTCCCACAGGCACGAAAGAAGTTTCCCTTAGGCCGAAATAACTACAGCCCTCGGGCTAAACAGTGCAGTGCCCACAGGCTAATCACAACAACGCCCTCAGGCTAAATAGGTAACCGGGCCATGCCCAGCATTTCAAAATGCAGTAAATAAGAAATTCCTCTAAAGTCAATTCTACAATTACTACATTAAAGGCATACGCTCGGGTATCCTAGCCAAATGGTAAAACAGTGAAACACACCCTGTGGGTGGTTTCGGATCCAAGCAATGATCCCAACCAGCATTTTATTATCACAATTTAATCACCTATTAAATTCTAGGAATTAAATATAGCAACTTCCTCTGCCACACGACACCCCAACATGGGTTCATGGCCCAAAAACTCACAAAACACACAACAGTTGGAAGATAAAACACAAATCCACCTACCTTATACTCCAACGAATGCTATACTCGAACGCCGACTCCAGAAACGCCCAAGAACGGAAAATATCAGAGGAAGAACAAAACCCTTCAAACTTAAATAACTTACGTTAGGAGAATAATTGGTACGAACGGTACCAGGAGAGAAGAGGGCTTACCCGTGCGGGTCCAACGAGATCTTCTGAAGCCGAAATGGATTCCAGACGAATGCCCAGTGGATCTTCAAAGATCTGGCCTCCTCCTTTGGCTCCAAAATGGCTCAAACTCCTCCTCTTCCAAATGAGGAGGCTACTACCTGTTTTAAGCCGAAAAACCAAAGTACACTGCGTGTACTTCTGAGTACACGGCGTGTAATTCTATCATTTAATTGTTCATTTGGCGGCACCACCACACTGTTCATCCGTCGACATGAGTACATGGCATGTACTCTCGAGTACATGGCGTGTACTATCGTCCAGCTGGCGGTGACGCCACCACCTTACTATTTAAACATGCTGACTGACTACATGGCGTGTAAGGTACCACTACACGGCGTGTAGTCGGTTCCTAAACACTTCATCACCGGCATGGCTACACACCCCGTGTACTCATCCCAACACAGCCAAAATTACATGGCGTGTGGATAAAGGACACAGTGTGTAGTTCTAGAATTTAGGATTTTCCCCATTTTCCATATTTTCTCCAAACACTTAAGGAAAAGGAAAAAAGAAGAAACATGTATCTCTAAAATAAGAACCGAGTTCTTACAAACATTCCCCCTTATAGAAATTCGTCCTCGAATTTCCCTTCCAAGGGTGGCGAAGAATAAGCTCAAAACAGATCTGTCCACTGAGCACGTACTTCGACCTCTCGTTCCCTGGTCTCTTCCTGCACTCGGCCATGCTGCCATAGCACCCGTACGAGAGGAACTGACCGGCCTCGGAGAACCTTCATACTCCTATCAACGGTATGGATCGGATTCTCCTCAAAGGACGCATCATGCTACAGCTCAACCTCCTCTGGCTGAAATATGTGAGACAGGTCTGAATGGTAGCGATGCACCTGAGACACATGGAATACATCATGCATGGATCGGTACCGCTGTGGTAACTGCAACCGATATGCAACCAGCCCGACTCTCTCCAGAATCTCAAATGGTCCCACATACCTCGGTGAAATCATACCCTGTCTCATGATACGCTTGTGTCCCAGCCTCGGCGAGACATGCAATAAAACCTGATCCCCGACCACGAACTCCAAAGGTCATCTGCGGCGATCAACATAAGACTTTTGACAAGACTGCGCGGTAGCCATCCGCTTCCGAATCAACTGGACCTACTCAGATGTCTCCTGCACGAGCTGTGGCCCCAGTAAAGCTGCCTCACCTACCTCTAACCAGCACAAAGGTGATCGGTATGGCCTAAAATATAAAGCCTCGTATGGTTCCATCTCAATAGTCTCCTGAAAACTATTATTATAGGAAAACTCGACTAAGGGTATATGCTTCTCCCAAGAGCCCGCAAAGTCTAGGATGCATGCACGCAACATATCCTCTAGCACCTATATCATCCGCTCTGACTAGCCAACTGTCTGAGGGTGGTATGTTGTGCTCAGAAGTACCTGTGTACCCAGTGGCCTCTGAAAACTCTACCAGAAACGATACGTAAATCAGGTGTCCCTATCTAAAATGATAGAACGAGGGACCCCATGAAGACGTATGATCTCTCAGACATATAGCCTTTCGAGCTCATCCACACCGATTGTCTCCTTGATCGGCAAGATGTGAGCTACCTTCGTGAGTCTGTCCACAAAAACCCACTTGACGTCATTGCCTCGAGGTGACCTCGCCAATCCTATCACGAAATCTATCACGACATCATCCCATTTCCACTCTGGAATGGGCAACTGCTATAACAGTATAGCTGGCCTCTGGTGCTCTGACTTCACCTGCTGACAGGTGGAACACCTCGTAACAAAACCAACAATCTCACTCTTCATACACGGCCACCAGTACTGACGTCTCAAGTCTCGGTACATCTTGGTAACCCCGGGATGAACTGCACAAGCTGAAGCATGAAACTCCCGTATCATCTCCTTGCGTATATCCCATGGAACCCATACACATCCATGGAAACACAAAACCTCATCATCGCCTATCTTCCAACCGGGAGGAGGGTCCTCACTTGCCACCGACTCCCGTAGAACTAGGCCTTTTGAAACTGATAGCTGCCTCATCCTCACTCTATCCAGGAGGGTAGAAGTCACTGCTAACAAGGAAAGATAATCCTGTCCCTGACTGTCGTGCACCTCTAGATGCATCTCAGAGAACAAGGCCATAAGCTACCACTCGCCACTGGCCTCCTTCACGGCCTGTATATGAGTCTTCCTGCTCAGTGCATCGGCTATTTCATTACCTTTCCCAAGTGTATAGGCAAGCTCAAAATCGAAGGACTGTAGGTACTCAACCCACCTTCTCTGCCTCAGATTCAGGTCACGCCGAGTAAAGATATACTTGAGACTTTTTTGGTCGGTGAAAACCATAAAATGCTCTCCCAACAGATTGTTTCTCCAACAGTGCATTGCATGAACAACTGCAACCAACTTGAGATCATGTGTCGGGTAATTCCTCTAATGTGGCCTCAACTACTGAGACCCATAGGAAACAAAGCGGTCGCCCAGCATCAAAACAGCTCCCAGCCCAATCCCTGATGCATCACAGTAAACTGTATAGCTCTTCCCCTGCTCTGGGAGTATCAGTGTCGGTGCTGATATCAACCTTCCCTTCAGGTTCTGAAAAGCTGTCTCACATGCTTTTGACCAAACGAACTTCACTCCCTTTTTAGTCAGACCTGTCAACGGTGCTGCTAAGCGGGAGAAGTCCTGTATGATGTGTCTGTAGTAACCCTCCAGCCCTAAGAAACTCTGTATCTCAAACATGTTCTTAGGCTGCTCCCAAGAAACTACTGATCTCACCTTCACTAGGTCTACTATGACTCCTTCCTCTGAGATAATATGACCCAGGAAGTGAATCTGGTCCATCCAAAAGTGGCACTTTGAGATCATAGCATATAAGAAATGCTCTCTTAGTGTAATCAATATGATCTCAAGATGGGTGGCATGGTCGTGTCGAGTGTGATATTACACAAAGATGTCGTCCACTAATACTACCACAAATGAATCAAGATACGGATGGAACACACGATTCATCAGATCCATAGAAACTGCTGTCGTGTTCTTCAGTTCGAACGGCATAACCATATACTCATATAGACCATACCTACTCCAAAAAGCTGTGAGAGGTATATCAGTTGGTCTAACACGTAGCTGATGATATCCGGATCTCCAGTCAATCTTCGAGAACCCTCGTGCTCCACAGAGCTGATCAAACAGATCATCTATCCTCGGCAAGGGATATCAGTTGTTAACCATCAACTGGTTCAGCTTCCAATAATCCACACAAAGTCTGAGGGTACCATCCGCCTCTTCGCAAAAAGGACCAGAGAACCCCAAGGAGAAGTACTGGGTCGGATAAAACCCTTGTCCTTTAACTCCTGTAACTGCCTCTTGAGCTCCTGCAACTCAGGTGTAGCAATCCTATAAGGAGGAATGGACACCGGTTCTTCTCCTAGAACAAGCTCAATAGATAAATCCACCTCACGCACCGGAGGTCGACCTGAAAATTCATCTGGTAAGACTTCCCTGAAACGATCAACAACTGGAGGGAAATTCGTCTGACAAGTCCCCTGATCATCTAGATATAATCTCGCAATCTAGGCTGTGACTCCACCTCACCCATGATGCTCTAGTCGAGCCCGACTCACCTGAACATCCCATTCGCCCTTTTATAGAAACTCTCCTCCCTTTGGTGACGTGAAACGCACCCATCGATGATAGAAGCCTAAAAAGGCTCGAAAGGGAACCAACCAGTCCATCTCGAGAATGAAGTCATAGCTCTTCATCTCCAAGACATATAGGTACCAAAAAAGTGACACCCTCCAACCTCAAGGGGGCACTCCTTGCACTGATGCACACTAGCTGTCCTAGTCCCCAATGAAGTGTCTAGAATAAAGATATCGAAAGAAGTAGAAACACAGAGCCCAAGGTTCTCCACTATGGGTACAGATATGAAACTATGCGTAGCACCCATATCAAAAAGTACTGAAGATATGACAGAAGCTACTAGAATAGTACCTCTGATAGTAGAAGGCCCAGGATCCTGCTCATGCTGGGTCTGTTGCACTGCATATATCTGCCCAGTGTCGCGGCCCTGCGACATAGCCTGGCTACCCTGAGCTGTCCCACCCTGCTACCTCTGAGATCCTGGTGTCTGGCTAACACGGCCACGACCACCATCTCTGCCAGCATGCCATGACGTATTCCAGTTCCCTGACTGGTAAGAAGCCGCTGGTCCTTCTATCGCACGCAGAGTCTGCATAGAACCCCTCTCACTAGCCACTAGTGGAAACTCCCTACAAAAGCGCTGCAGATGAACCATCTTGACATAAGCTCGACACTCCACTAGGTCTCGTGGACACTGATGTCTCTTTTACCCCTCTCTGCCACACTGGTAGCACCTGACCGGTCCACCTGAAGAAGCTTCATGGCCGGTACTACTGCCCTGAGAGAATTCCATCTGTCTCTTCCTCTTGACAACAGAAATAATACCAGTAACTGGTGCTGAACCGCCCTGGACCACACCACTCGATTCCCGTAGGTTCCTCTCTATAATCAACGCCCAGTTCACAATCGCGTGTACAATAGGCAACCTGAAAACATTCACCAGTGCTCGGATGTCATACCGAAGACCATCCTAAAAACCTTTGGCTCTAAATGTCTCATCACCCACCAGCACGGGTGCAAAACGCTGAAGCTCTGTAAAACGAGCAGAGTAGTCCATCACCGACATAGAGCCCTGTTGTAGATTCATGAACTCTCGAGCTCTATCTGCCCTTAGCATCTTGGGAAAAAAGAATTCATAGAAGACTGCCAGAAAATCTTCCCATGCCATGTCCCTGTGATGCTCTGACTGGGTGGTAACATCCCACCACCACTTGGCGGAATCATGCAGCATGAAAGTCGCGAGCTTGACCCTCCGCCCTGGAGGCATCTCAAGATGCGCAAAAATAGTCTGCATCGACCCCAACCAAGTATCTGCAGCCTGTGGTCTGCCATCCACGGAAAACGTAGGCGGATGCTACTGCTGAAAGATACGCGTCAGCTCAGCCATAGATGTGGCATCCTGCGGTACTCCCTGAAAGGTCTGCATGAACTGCAATAAGCCTTCACGAAACTGCGCCTCCGCGCCTGTGTTCGGTATAACAGTTGGTGCCGCATCTGGCTCTACTGGTGGATCAACTGGTAGCCCATGGCCCACCATCTCCGGAGTATAATCGCCGCCGCTCTCCTGGCGAAAAACTCGCGGTCATCTAGGCGGAATGACACTACAAGGTCAAAATCACGCCTCAGATTCACGATTATTAAGACTGAAAGTGAAGGAACCTCAGAGGGAACAAGAGGAAGAAGTTATTCAAAATTGGAAAAACAAGACTACACGGCGTGTAAAATGACTACACGGCGTGTACTTGACTTCCCTTCCCCTGCCTGAGTCCTTCTACATGGCTAAGCCCCACGACTTCTGTTCAACAAAACTACATGGCGTGTATAATATCTACACGACGTGTACGATGTTATTTTTCCAACTGACCGTGTCATCTGTGACATGACCGACTACTCGGCATGACACTACACGGTGTGTTACACCCGTACACGGCGTGTAATGCACCCCATTTCATAGCCACATGGCTAACTCCACATAGTCTATCCTCGGACAAGACTACACGGAATGTCCCACAAGTAAACAACATGTTCAGGGAGAGGTGACACCGGCCCGTGTTGTTAGTTACACGGTCGAGTCCCCAGGTCACACTACACGGCGTGTTCATCATTGACACTGCGTGCTGTATAGGAGTTCACCGACCCGTGTTTTTAGTTACAAGGCCGGACTTCGGGTCACACTACACGGCGTGCTCAAAAACGACACAGCATGTTTTACCCAAGCCTTTCCCTACCCCGTGTCGCCGCCCACACGGATTGTGACACGGGAAGAGACTACATGGCATGTACTTAGGGTATACGGAGTGTACTCAAAAAGTTCATTTTTCTTCCCAAACAGAAGAACAAACACGGTGTGTATGAGGTCCTACACGGCGTGTATACACGGTTTCCGGACAGTATGCCTCAGAAACTTCTCCAGAACCAAGAAAATACTGAAAAACAACACCTATGTGTCAAATTCTGACCCGTGAGGGCCCATACTCCCCACGAATTAAAGTTTGACATATTATATGTGTCATAACCAATAAACAGTCAATGATCCACCAAATTACGGTCAATAGGGGACCATACTTCCCAAAAACCAAAGTCTGGCGTCCATTCTATAAACAGGCTCAAAAAAACACCATATCACAAGGCAGGTATTTATCAAGCAGCTATCACAACAGCATGCTTTTCTAGCACAACAACTATCACAACAACATGAAAATTATAATGCACCTTCATGGCATGGAAGCTATGCATGGCATGTGATATCTAGAATGTGCCTATATGATGCATGAGACAACATACCCTCATCTCATTGGGTTATAACTAAACAGAACCCACCGATAAAAAATAAAAATCACAATCCAACTGCGTCACCCAATGGTGAAAACATATCAACCGTAAAATTTCAAAATCAAAATAATGCAAAATACGAGGTAGACTGGCTTTTCCCGGTACACAGGTTAGCTATGCCCGGGAAAAGCTTATTACCAACTACCGTTCATCCTATCCCTGACTACAGCTCCAAATAGTAAGTCAAAGAAAAGAAACATCCTCTGATACCACTTTGTAACGTCCCGGACCCGGGTTCCACACAATGGGTGCCCCGAGCCCAGTTCGCCACAAGACCTCAAGTGCATTTCCCCAAATGCGAGAGGCTGCTGACTAGCAGCGAGGGACCAGGTCTGGTAGTGGGGAAACTATGCCCTCCTTTTTCAAAGTGTAGCGCAGCGGAATGCAAAAAAAAACCTACAACAAACAGTGGAAGGAGTATACCATACACAAGGCAGTGGATATAACCAACAATGTATAAATAATGATGCTACGTGTCTCATGTTCTAAGAAAATAGCCAGAACATGTTATACATCAATACAGTACAGTAAACAGCATAGTACAACAAAACAAAGAAAAACAGCTGGCAGCGGCAACGTGAGCCTTGGCTCAGTCCCATGCCCTCCTACTCTTCAGCAACAGTCAAGTACTTGTATAGGGGCTCTTTCCCCTATCTACACCTGCAGCAATGTAATCTGTTTGGGAAGAAAAGTGTGACCCAAATAGGGTGTGAGAAATATATCTCAGTAGGAACCCACCAATGGCCCGTGCCCAACTGCGTGTAAGCATGCAACAATAGTGTGCAGTAGTAAAATGAAAATACGTAAGCAGTACTCAAAAGTAACTCATTACCAGTTATATTGACATCTTATTATCCATTCAATCCATTTAAATATTAGAAATCACCACAGTGCATTTCTAGTAAAAAACTAGTGTCCTCATACACGTGAACTCCTACCCTCGGGTAACAAGTATCAAAAACAAGAATTTTCCCTTAGGCATAACAGAATTTTCCTTCAGGAGTAGGTAGTGCCACCCTCAGGCACAGAATCCACTGCCCACAGGCACGGAAGAAGTTTCCCTCAGGCCGAAATAACTACAGCCCTCGGGCTAAACAGTGCAGTGCCCACAGGCTAATCACAACAATTCCCTCAGGCTAAACAGGTAATCGGGCCATGACCAACATATTAAAATGCTGTAAACAAGAAATTCCTCTCAAGGAAATTATACAATTACTACATTAAAGGCATACCCTTGGGTGTCCGGGGCAAATGACTAAATAGTGAAACACACCCCAGGGGTGGTTCCGGATCCAAGCAACGATCCCAACCACCATTTTATTATCACAATTTAATCACCTATGCAATTATAATCATTAAATATAGCAACGGCCTTAGCCACCTGACACCCCAACATGGGTTTGTGGCGCAAAAACGCACAAAACACACAGCATTTGGACGATAAAACACAAAGCCACCTACCTTATACGCCAATGAACGCTATACTCGAACGCCGACTCCCGAAACGCCCAAGAACGGCTTAGATCTGAAGAAGAACAAAACCCTTGAAACGTAAATAACTTATGTTAGGAGAATAATTGGTAAGAACGGTACCAGGAGAGGAGAGGGCTTACCCATGCGGTTCCAACAAGATCATCCGAAGCCGAAACGGATTCCAGACGAACGCCCGGTGGATCTTCAAAGATCTGGCCTCCTCCTTTGGCTCTAAAATGGCTCAAACGCCTCCTCTTCCAAATGAGGAGGCTACTGCCTATTTTAAGCTAAAAAAACAAAGTACACGGCGTGTACTTCTGAGTACATGGCATGTACTTCTGAGTACAGGGTTTGTACTTCTGAGTACACGGCGTGTACTTCTTTCATTTAACTGTTCGTTTGGCGGCACCACCACACTGTTCATCTGTCGACATGAGTACACGGCATGTACTCTCGAGTACAAGGCGTGTATTGTCGCCCAGCTGGCAGCGAAGCCACCGCCTTACTGTTTAAGCCTGCCGACTGACTTCACAGCATGTATGGTACCACTACACGGCATGTAGTTGGTTCCTACACCCTTCGTCACCAGCATGGCTACATGCCCTGTGTACTCATCCCAACACGACCAAAAGTACACGGCGTGTGGATAAAGTACACGGCATGTAGTTCCAAAATTTTGGATTTTCCCCATTTTCCATATTTTCTCCAAACACTTAAGGAAAAGGAAAAAGAAGAAGCCTGTGCCTCTAAAATAAGAACTGGGTTCTTACACAAATGCTCAGTACAACTATTGTGATTTTGGCTATAATATTTTTCATTATGACCAACCTAAAGTATCTTCACTACCTACTAGGTCAGTTTTTTCTGTTAGGTGGCCTTTTCATGGCTCTAATAGGGCTTTTAGTAGGTATTTTTGGTTAGTATGGTTTCTATTTGGTTTTGGTGTATTGTAAAAACATCGGAGTTTTATTTAAATAAAATTCATGGTATTTAGTTTGTATGTTTTGTTCAGATAACATGTAAATTAAACAAAATAGAACCACGATATCACTATTAAATGAGAAATTAGTTTGGGCCATCACATATAAAGTGATAGCAATATATTTCTTATACTATAGGCCTAAAAAATGTTCATTATCAAACCAAATAAATTATATGGTATAAATATTGCCAAAAAATAGGTTTTGGAATATTTATCTTTCATTTTAACCATTACCTTTTCATTTTAATCCTTCTAGGTAAAAATATTTTTACTTTAATCGCAGTAATTGATTTTTCTTATTTTTACTATTAATTTTGTTAAACATGATAAGATGACCCTATGAGAACATATAAATTATTATGATTCCAAATTTAGAAATGATTTTTTCAGATTCAATTCATATAAGTTGCAGAATTCAATTTAAAATTATAATATAAATGCAAAAAAATAGATGTTTTCTGAAGGGGAAATGATCATAATTATAAATATAATATGAAATTGATTATAATAAACTATATTAGTTAAATATTAATAAAATTTACCAAGTATTAAATTAACTAATAATTAAAATTTAGTTTATCAGTATAAATTATTTAACGAACAAGGTATTTTGAAATAAAAATATGTATTTTCACTATTCAGCAAAAAATTAATCTTTTCATAAAATTTTCAAAAATTAAGCCACAAATAATTTTATTATGTAGATTTCAAAAAAAATTAAAAAAAATTCTAAATTTGGTAAAAAATAATTTTGATTTATGTTCTCAAATATCAACTAATCTATCCTTAAGATAAATATATGTTTTTAGAAAACACTTCATTCTCTTTCAAATGTCAGTTACTGAATATTTGATAAATTGATAATTGTTAGATTGATTTTATACATGAATAAACCATATAATTTTCATAATTTATTTATGAATATTCATACCCTCCACATTAATGTCTAGCTAATAATGGTCATTTTTAAATAATAATATTTTAATAGGGTATAACATTTCATTTAATCTTAGTGCTGTGTGTATCTCAAGTTATCAATGATATTGAATTTAGAGAAATATATCATAATGTTTTTGGGTTTTATAATATATTTTAATCTTGGTTTGGTGTGTCACACAACTTATTGAACATGATGTTCCTCTTAAAATATTAGGGTCTTACATTCTACCCCCGAAAATAAATTGTGTCCTCAAAATTTAATATTCATCTAAATAATAATGTTTTTGTAATTTGAAAATAACATCACTATAAAACTGAATCATAAATTGGGTTAATAAAACATACTCTTGATAATAGATAATTGAAGTATGAATTTAATCTATAATAACACATTATTAGACTTCCAAGTAAGAAAATATTAGTGGGAAATGTAAAAATAGACATTGAAAAGAATAATAATGAGAAAGGATTAATTGAGATTGATAGATAACATGGTCTTTAGAAAGTTAACAACCAAAAAATGATAATTTGTAATGATATTCAATAAAATTTATTTAAAAATAATGAAACTAATAAGATATAATTTTTATCTCAAGATATTTTTCCTAATTTTGATGGATTATTTTACCATAATGATGGAGAACACTAGAAAATATTATTATAGATTCATCTTTTTGTTTGGATTAAAAATCCTACTTAATACTATAATTTAATAAATGAATATCCAATACGAATGTTTATGTATGAAGCACTAAAATTAACATTATTTACGTATCATTAGATCAATAAAATAATGATAAGAAATTACTTATGTCTCTTGATATTTTCCATGACTAAAATAGTTATAAAAAAGTTATCCAATAAAATACAAAGTTCAACTTAATCCTTTTCATACATATTTAACCTTAAGACTCATCCAAAATAAGTTTGACAAAATTCAATGTCCAAAATATTTGAAGGAAGGTCACTAACAAAAATTATATTCCCCAAACCATATGGATTTGCTTCTAATGTCACATTAAAAACATGTGAATACCTTGATCACCATACAATGTTAATGAAAAAAATGATGATTCTAAATATAAAATCTCATGCTGTCAAATATATTCTATAAATACAAACATGTAGTAAAATCCCACAAATATGACATAAACCTTCAAATAACGAACCAATTTTGTAGTCACCAAAAATATACCATAAACATTACTTTATCATTATAATATCAACATCAAGAACATTTTAAAGGTTATCTTACCCCTATATTTTTTTCAATAATTTCAAATTTCCCTAGAATCACTTTTCTTGGTCATCGGTACCATTTATCATATGCTCTAAAATCATTAAATAAAAAGTACTTCATTAAAATATTTATATATATACCAATAATTGTAACTGGAATATCATTTATAAAATACATCTATAACATAATTTTTCAATCTTAATACACTGGAACATTAATAAGTCCACTTCAGTTGTAGTAAGGGAATAAGATTCACCATGATCCCTTAGCTTCTTCTGAAGTGTATTCCCTTGATGCTTGTGGAATTTATTTTCATAGTTCCCCATAATTTTAAAGTTTAAACACTAATATAAAAGGTTTTTTTCATACCCTTCCATTCATACTCATGATGGAAATTCACTCCACCCATGAAGAAAACTTCCATTCACCTCAAGCAAGTAACATGGTGTTTCATTCCATAGTTATAACATGTGGTAAAATCTATTTTTTCTTTATTCCCTTCATTTATTCTTTTCTATACAATACTTTTTTTCTCTTTGTATCCTTCCAAGCCATAGGACTTCAATTATTATTTCTCTCTAGATAAAACATGATATTATGTCCTCATATGATAGGAATGTTTGGGGGAATAAGTTCATTTGAGTTATTGTCCTTAACCCATCAAATAAATGATCAATATTACTCTTTGGATTATGTATATAGTCCATAACATGCCTTGGTAACCTTGTAATGTTGGCCTTATACATAAATACATTTTCATATTACTTTTGTCTTGTACTTAAAAATTGTCTCTCTAAATCCTCTCATTACACATGAAGAAATTTTTTTCCATATGAGTACCTTAAAATCCTTCCATTCCATGTTTTACATTTATTTTTCATCCTTAGTTTTTTGAATCAATGACCACCGTTGATCTTCATATAATGAGAAATGAGAAACTTCCAAGACAAACTTATCCCTTTCATTACTTTTGAATGAATGAAATATCTTCTTAAATGAATTTATCCATTTCTCAACTAATAATGGATTTGTTGTCCCATTGAATGATAAAGGTTTTTCACGTATAAAATAGTCTAAAATTGATAGAACACATGGTTTATTATCATGATGATACACATGGGAAATGCTATTTCTCATAACCAAATTTGTCTTCCCAATATGGTTATAATTTATTTAGTTCCAATTGCAGCACTAGCTCTGTCTTCATTATATTTCATAGGAGGGAAATCCTTACTTTGCATATGTGTATTGATACAGTTCAAATTTCTTCCACTAGGATCCATTTATATACAACTTAATCCACTTGATTAGACAATAAAATTATGAATCATTATGTATAATCCTAATACTAAAGAACGAATTCAAAAAAATTAAAAAATTTATCCATTGATAATATCATAAAAATAAACATGGTATCTTTGGGAAATTTTCTAAATCCTAAATATATTTTCGAATCCTTCATAATGGTTTATTATGAAAATGAAAATTATCCTAAAAATATCCTCATAGAGTGTCAAAATAGGATTGTATAAAATTCCATTATCGTATACCAGGTATTTCGTAAGTTAATCCTTACATGAATATTTAAGAGTTATCACCCCTTAATACATCTGTTCCAGAACCACATCCTCTTGTAGTATCCAAACAGGGACATATTTCTATGAAATAACATATAATATCTACCTTTCCAAAATATTATGATATTTTTCTGTAATTATCCTCAAAGTTTTTCATAGGGTTATATTTCCTAATTATGTTTTCATAAATCCAGTTCACATGATTTCAACTACACTTCCTCTTATACCAACTATATAGACATTTTCACTAGTATCCCAAAGGTTTTTGTCACTTTATTAAATTGGAAAAATATAATAGTAATCTCATCTAAAAGGACTTATGAATTTAGTAGTCTTGGTAAACTAGATAAGTACTTTAAATTCACATTATAATTGAAAATATAAAATACATGAAATGTATTCTTTGGGAAAACTATTATTCCTTATAGTGTATCCCTACATATCAACTATAAAAAACATTTTGTTATCCGGGAAAAAATAAATTATTCTAAAGGGGTTAGATCATATTCTTATTATAGGTAATATAATATAAAAATATATCATGAATAAATAATCATATTCAATATGGAAAACTAGACAACTAAATCACATTCCATTTAATCCATTAACTGGGAATAATATGGAAGAAATAAATGATGATCGAATAAAGGTGTAAAAATGAAATATGTTTAATACAAAACCATGTATATTGTATCTAATCAAATAATAACCTAGAAATCAATTACTGATCTCATAATTATGTAATGATTAATTCTAGACATCTCAAACATACTATCAAGATAGATTAAATATGTGGGTATAAACTTATTTAATTTGGCCAACTGATTTGTCTCATAAGACCTATCAATGAATCTATACATTATCTATAATCATGACCCACCTGTAACATAATAATCCCTATGAATTACTTATATAAAATAGTTGAAACATAATCAACATAAACATTTACACTAAAAAGCAAACATATGAAATGTTAATACTTACTACAATCAAATAAACACTATCATAAAGTATCCAGAGAAATATGGTGAATGATAATAAAATTATAAATCATCATTCTAACTAATCATATATAATCCAAATAAATAATAAGGATAATATGAATACAACATATCCCGAGTGAACTATATGTACAATATGGTTTTGATTCCATTGATGAATATAAATATCATAACATTTAATCAATACTTTTTTTTGAGGAAAATAAAAATTTCGATTTGAAAACATATTTAAAATAAGAAATTCATAAAATATTTAAAAAATAATTTAAATTAAAAAAAACCTTTTAAAACTTGTAAAATAATCTTTAAAACATTTAGTGGCTATGCTGGCATAAAATTCCTTTCATGTCATACACGTTAAAACAAATATTACTTTCACATTTTCAGTAAAATACAAATAAGAATTATTTGGAAAATGACATGAAGATTACATTCAAAAAAAATTTGTAAAAAATTAATCTTGGGTTAAGTTTAATTTATTAAGAAAAATTAGGAATGTAAGAAATTTTTTTGAATTCTTTTTTTATAAAACATGGTTTTTGAAGAAAAAGTAGTTTCAATCAAAGAGTGAAACGAAGTAAGATTTTCATAAAAAATTATAAATCATTTTAATTAAAAAGAGATACAAATGGTATTATTTATATAAAATTTCATTAATAAAAATAGGGTATGAAAATATATTTATTTTATAGTGTAAATATGAAATATTTCCCTAAGGGGGACTTAAATATGAATAATCCTGGATATTGATGAGATTGTGAAATAAGCCCTTACCACTTTTGTAACTTTTGAATCATAAGTCCCATGAGAAAAATAACATAAAATGTAACATAAAATACCATGTATATTAATAGATTAAATATATAACAAATCAAAATGATGTAATATATACACCAAACAAATTCATATGTGGTGAATATTGTGTATGTCTCACAAAAGTAAAAGTGAGATGAGAAACCCTTACTTCAAGTTTTAATTCCATTGAATGTATATAAACCTTATATATAATAAATATAGGAATATTAAAAATATATTATATAAAAATAATAATATGTCTCACATCAAATATGATTTACTTATAGTCTTTTATCACCCATTTATTAACAAATGTTTGTTAAAATCACTGTTTTCGGTGATAATTGCTTCGTTTTCATGTATGTTTGAGTTCGGTGATTTTGGAATTTAAAATTTTATCATGGTCACATCATCTATAAAATTTTAACTATGGTATAATTATTATATATATTCACTAAGAGTGTATTTATAGTAATCTATTAATGTATGAGAGAGAAAATGGATTACACAATTCATGTAAACGGTGGGACATATGTGCACATGAACATTGTTTCATTTTTTCTCGATAGACGGAATAGAGAGAAAATAAATATTAATTAATTTTTAAAGAATAACTATTATGTCATATATAGATTTTTATTAATCAAATTAATCCTTATTACCATCCATATTGAAATAAAATGTAAAAAATTTCATATTGGTGATTGTAGGTATTTGTGCACACGTATGCACATACGACTCTATTATTTCCCATTGGACTGGAAGGTAAGATGTTAGATAAGATATTATATTTCCATAAGTATATTTAGATTATAAAATTCACATATATTCATTAGCATTAACCTTAATTCCGTTCTTGTATAGTGTAATTGAAAAACGAATCAAATAGCTTCGCAAGGAGGTAGTCCATCATATACACGAGCGACATTATCATATCTCCTGGGAATGGAAAGTAAAAATCTATAGGTGATATAATAATTTAATAAGTGTAATTATTTCATAAATATCATATAAATATATTAAATAAATCATTATAGACACACTTGAAATGTGGTGATGCAAAAGGAATTAGATTAGTTCGTGAGGCAGTAGTCCAACATAGATATGATTAACGATTATATTTCCCATTTGATGGAAGTAGAGATATATATGAGTTATGGAATTAACATAATAACATATAAGTAAATATTATATAATTTGTTTTATTATACTACCATATTTTAATAATTTTTTAATTAGATTTAGGAAAAAAATAATTCAAATACACAAGTTTAATAATTTTACCTCTTCTTCGAAGAACCTTTATATGTTTATAATTAATGCCTTATTAGGAGGGATTTATAATGAAAATAAGGCCTATAGTATGTGTAGAAGAATGTAAGGGAAGGATATGGGTATTTAATGTTCAAAAAATGGTGTTTTAAGTGTTAATGGGATAGGATATGGGATGAACTTATATAAGTGGGTGAGGGGACACACATAAGATTTTTGAAAAGATAAAGTGATACCCACATTTTAAAAATGTCAAAAGCCTCCAAAAAGTATCATTATAGAACCTTAGAGATTAAATTCTCTATATATGTCCATCTAATTGATTTTGGACATATTTTAGGTACTTTTTACCCTTATCATCTTATTTTAACCGCCACTACCCCTGGGTAAACCAATTTTTACCTTAACCGTAGTGATTAATTTTTAATATTTTCACTGTTAATTATTTTCAAAAAAATATGTTTATCTAATTAGATAATATAAATTATACCAATCAAAAATATGTAATCAATTTTTACAAATTCAATTATTAAAATTGGCATCATTAAATTTTAAATTAAACTATAAATGTGATAAAAGAGCAATTCTATAAATAGAAAATTCTCATAATTAAAGAATGTTTATTGTCAAAATTAAATATTATTTTGACTAAAATTACCTAAATTAGTAAAATTTTAATTTGATTAAACGAATTTCACTTTATAAAAATTTAAAATATAATTTAACTTTATAAATTCTTTAAACATTAAAAAAGTATTTAATAAAATCAGTATTTTCATTATTCATCAAAAATTAATTTTTTTAGAAAATTTCCAAAAATTATCCCAAAGAAAATTTTAATATGCAGATTTAAAATATTGATTTTTTTATTAAAATAAATAATTTAAAATTTTTAAAAAATAATTATATAATATTTTCGCAAAGTTTGAGTAATCCCCCTTTTAGGAAAATGTATTTTTTTAGAAAACATTTCTTTCACTTTAAAATGGTTTTTATTTTATTTTTATAAATATATAACATTGATTCTATTTTACATAGTCGTAAACCATATCATTTTCATAATTTAGTAATTATTATTCATCATATTTATCTTAACATGTAGGTTATAATAGTCATATTTAAATAATAATATTTTAATCGAGTATCTTGTTTTGTTTAAACCTGACATTTCACGCATGAAAAGCTATCAAAGCTATTGAATTTAAAGAAATATATAATAATGTCTTTTTTTGTTATATTCAATTCTAAGATTGGTGTCGTGTTCCATACATTCCATCAAATATGGTGTTTCTATTTTAAAATATGAGGATGTCACACCCAAAAATATCATTTATCAATCTGTCATATCCAATCCCATATACCCTAAGAAACATAGACATATACTATAGTTATTATAGAATTTCACATACATATAGATTTAATTTAATATCTGGATTTTTAATCACATATCAAAAATTTAATTAAATATTATGATATGGAATTAAATTCCCTTGATATCAATTTGATTTTTTCTTCCCCAGAACAACCTTGTCAGATATATGAAATGACATATAAACTAGAGTCCACTCATTGGTCACTAGAGGCTTGCAACTATCACCTAGGGTTTGTATGTATCTCTTGGTGAGGTATTTACCCAAAAATGGTTCATTATGAAGAAAAAAATTAAAATAAATAACTCAAAAAAGTAATAATTGAAAAATATAATTAAAATTCATAATAATGTCTATAAATAAATCCTATAAAATCCTAACTTAATTATACATCCAAAAAGGTACATAATACATCCTAATTATCCTGTCATAAACAATAAAAATTAAATAATCAATAATATAATACGTTGATAGATCTTCTACATAGTTCTAAATCAGTGGAAATTTCATCTACTTGATTTCTTCTCACATAAATCACCCATCTAAAAAAATACTATAACAACTTATGATATTAAATTCATTTTCTCTGAAATAATATTGATTTATTCGATAACATACTTTAAATGTGATCCTAAGTTAAAATGACTCAAGATATATTACACCCTTCTATCATAGTAGTTGGATTTGGTGACTATTAATTGGATTAAATACATTATGAAATATATGTATAAATTTTTATGATGACAAAAATGTATTATTAATCACTCAATTTTAATAAATTCATTTAATGATAAAAATACATACTTTTCTAAGAAAGATATTTTTCTACATGTTATGTATTTTTATCAAAAAATGTATATTGATCACTACTCATAAATTATTTCAAATAAATATATTGATAATTTATATAAATAAATTAATAATAATTCATATATTATATACCCAATTTTTTGGAATAAAGATGAAATTATTTAAATGTATAAAAGAGTTAATTTTCTAATAACCATTTTTTTGTGAGTCATGTTTTTGTCGAGATAAATTAAATGATTCACTATTTATAGATGGATTTAATGAAATTTTAATATTATATATTTAATTAGACATTAAAATATTCATTTTCTTATGGTTATGAGTAAAGGAATGAGAATGAGGTTATTTTATTCTTCAAATAATTACATTTTCTTCCCAAAATGATTTTATTGCATTTATTTTCATGGATAATGTAATTAACTAATGAAACTTTTAATAATTTTATTTTATAAGAAATTATATAATTTTTTAAATCATCATATCATAATTATATTAAGGTAAAAGTTTTATATATTTCTAAAAATAGTATTTTGTTTACTGATAGAGAAAAAATCAAAATTTTATAGAAAAAATCCTTTTCCATTTATGTATTTTAAAAGTAACATTTCATTTTAATTTATTATAAAATTTTATTAGTGAATTTTTATGAAAAATACTCCAATTAATTTTATTGAAATAGATATAATTCTTGATTTTGGTATAAAAAAATTCTATACGTAAAAATGTATTTCTTGGAAGACTATTTTTCATCATTATTTTATGGGTTTATTTTAAAGGTAAATTATGATATTTATAGAAATTGAATTTGAAAAAAAAATAAATCTATATTTGGAATCATAATTTCTAAAATAGTTAATGATTTCTCCTTTCATTATTTCCATTATTAATAGCAACTTAGGAAAAAAATTACCATATTAATAGATTAAAATGGTTAAGTCTAAAATTATAATTGTTAAAATGCAATTAAAACATGTCAAAATCATATTTTAAGGTCATATTTGGACCCTATATCATATCGTATTATAAAATAAATAAATTTTAATTCATTGTTTTTAATATATATAGTAATATATTTAGATTTATTGAAAAATTCTAATTGTGTTCCCTCCCTCACTTATAAAAGGACACCACTTCTCCTCTCTTATCCACAATTCAAGAGAATCTTATACTAACAAAATCATACAAAAATAAATTACTAGATTAATTAAAGTCACTCAAGATCCAATTTTCATCTCATAATTCCTATATTTCCATGATTAAGGTACAATTTAAAAGAGCTCTCTCAACGAAGAGGTATAAATCTTAACCAAGATCTTTCAATTTTATTTCATCTTCCACCTTATCAAAAACTACCGTATGAATAATAAAATTATTAATACATTATCATATATACACTGTGATTTTATAATTATGAGGTCATAACCATTTTCCACCTCCTTTCCATTAAATAGGAAATGAAGTTATCACTCGTGTGTACGCGTGTACTACCGCCTCCACATAGCGATATGATTCATTTTCAATCACCACCTTACATGATTTTATATATTTATTGATTTATTAAATATATATATATATTATTTATGAGATAGTTATTATTCTAAAATAATAATATCTTTTTTATTTCTTTCTTTATTTTTGGTAGAAGATGAAAATATTGTCCATGTGAACAAACAAACTACCATCTCCATAAATGGCGTAATTTAATTTTCATATCTACCTTTCATTGATGGTTAGAAATATGTATATAATGAATATATTTGATATTTATATAATTATTAATATTATATAGATGATTTAAAATTAATAAATATTCAAGGAATCGAACTATTGAACCAAAACAAACATGAAAATTGAAACCGTTATCACCCAAAAAAAACTATTTTAAAAAATAATTAAAAATAAATGGGTTTTGATATACTATAAGTGGATAACATAAGATATTATCATTATTTCTATAGTTTTTTATATAATAATTATATATTAAAATTTATTATACATGAGGTTAGAGTTCTTATGAAGAAATTCAGACTTGAGGTAAGGGTATATATAAAAATCTCATTTCGCAGTAATATTGTCTATGATAAATTTAAATTAATGGAAATTTTATAGGTATTATCCATAAAAAAATATTTTTTCTTAACCAATTTTTATTCCTATAATTTTAAAGTATTTTATACCATTTTTTTTCTTTTTTACTTCTTTTTTAGGAAATGTTTTTAAATAAAATTCAACCCCATTTCCTATTTAGTGGAATAAATTTTTATTCCATGTACATTAGTTAAAAATTATTTTATAAAGGTTCTTAACTAAAAAAGTTATAATTTTTATAAAAAATCACTACCTTTGAATTTATTATAAAAAACCAAAAATTAATCTTTCTAAACTTTTCTAAACAAGTTAGTTTTTTTACTTTTTATAAATTTTTAAAAATAATGTTTCATTTTTACATATATGGAATTGAAGAATTTTATTTCCCTCATGATTGTTATTTTCTTTGAATATGAAAATTAATATTTTCCCTTTTTATTTTCAAAGTAATGGATTTTCTCAATATTTTCAAAATTTTAATTTCACATTTTATCAACGTCAAATTATTTTTTCACATTTTTTTAAAGAAATATTCTAATGATCTTT
Organism: Viscum album; assembly: GCA_963277665.1. Classification (NCBI taxonomy): domain Eukaryota; kingdom Viridiplantae; phylum Streptophyta; class Magnoliopsida; order Santalales; family Viscaceae; genus Viscum; species Viscum album. The sequence continues at coordinate 1,851,116,409 of OY728163.1, read as the reverse complement.
TAAATGTATTTTTTATCTATTTAATCATTATAAAATTTTTTTTACTAAGGATATGATCCAATGATGCAAGATTTTTTCTTTATCTAAAGGGTTTCTTATTATGAGGAAGAGATTTTTATGAAACCATTTCATCTTTCATGGGTTATTTATTAATGATATAATGAATATTTTATGATCTTATAGCACACATATGTGTGGTTATTATTTGTTAATGGGAATCCTTGGGTTAATATATTCATGAAATGTATTTGGTAGAGTTTTATATCTCATGAGCTAATTATGCGAAGTGATGTTATGTTCATTATCCACAATGGGAAATAAGTTCAGAACCCTAATCTACTACGATATGGTAAATAATTTATGATTCCTGGTCCACTATGATATGATGGTATTTATAGTTATCCTTTACATATGATAATGTTTATATGCCTATGATAGTGTCACACTCTTTCGAAATATTGACATGATTATTATTTGAAGTCATGGTTCATGATTTATTTTTTATGATTCCCCAAACATGTGACATACTAATTTTTTATTCCATGAGTCAGTATTATAATGTATTAATCATTAGGTATGACTTATTATTGATAATCACATGTTATCATACCCTTATTCTTATTATATGTTTATATTTGAACATTTATTGATATCTTTCATTTTATCCTTACTGAGCATCTGATATCACCCCTTATATGTTTTAATTTTTCCCCAATTTATGAGGAATGTTACTATATATGATTAGTATATAAGGGTTCCATATGAAAAGAAAGATGATTTATATGATGATGATTTTACTCAAATAATAAATTTATGTATCTTGTCTTCATGTACACTAAACCTTTATGGATATCAGGGTTCTTTATTTGGAAGCTATAATAAATATTAATAAAAAAGATGTTATATTTATGTATGTTATGTTTAGGAAACTATTTTTGGTATCTTATTTGGGTTTGGATATTTTTAAAGATAATATTATGGGGAATATGTGGATTGAACCTAAAGGTTTGTAATAAGGTGTCATTATTTATGTAATATTATGATTTATTTTCATGATTATAGGATTTCTCAATTGTATTATAGTAACTTTGTGCTTAAACTATGATTTTTTATTTTGTCTAATGGTTAGAACCAAAAGGAATCATTATAATGTTGAATGTGATGGAAAATACAATGATTGTGCTGTTAAGAAATTGAATATTGTGGGTGTCAGAATATAGTATATTTTTGTTATTCTCATGCAACATTCTCTATACCTGAATCAAGTTGAACTTAAAAATGATCAAACGAGGGAACAACATATTATTGTACCTTAATTAAGAAACACATACCTTCTTTTACAGGGTATTCTGATCCATTATTGGTTAATTGATGGGTCTAATTCACTAAAAAAATAATTTCTAGTCTCTAGTGCTCAAAACCTGAAGAAAATTTACTAAGTATCTCCCTCATATTTTACATATAAAAATGTAGAATAAATTTCTTGATCTTAAAAACATTTATGATGAAACAATTTATTTCTATTAGGAAAATGTTTGAAGTCATGTAGTGTATTCTTCACGTTTAATCATCAACCCTAAAAGATTTTTTTTGATTATTTCATGTTTTAAATATAATTATCTAAAAGGAATTATATATAAGATAATTTATTAGAAATGGGGTAATATTTCAATGTTCTTCCATGGAATATTTGGAAATTATATAATTTCATCATTCCAATGGTTTTGATGAGAAAATAAATATTTAGCCGCATAAAAGCTCAAATAAATCACATGGAGGAAAGAAATTATAATCACTTGCATGACTAAAATATGGGAAGAAACACTAAGTAAATTCATATAATGGAACCAGGAGGTTTATTAAATTCGGAAGGGATAATCATAAATCCCATGAACATTAAAAGGTGATAAAGAGGCCCGTTGATACACTGAAGTAATAGAAGATTCAAAATAATGCACCACCTGCACTGTAATGATTCAAATTCTTGTATTATGGACATTATTATAACTAGTGAATATATCTGAAGGTTAATGATGACGATTGGAATCAAAAAAATTTAAGCCTAATGTGACCACAACTTCTAATGCTAGTTACAAGAATATCGTGGTTAATGGTATAATTATCATCCACTATAGAATAGATAATATGTTTTTTGATTCTATATCTTCTTACTCATTTATATCAATTGAATTTGATAAGGGTATCACATTACCACCTCAATTATTTGATGTTTATTTAGGGATGAACACTCATAATGCTTTTATGATCATATATCAAGTATATAACTCCTCTTCGATATAATATGGTGGGAATGTTCATAGTAAAAATCATATGACTATCCCTTCAGATGAATTTAATGTGATTTTGGTAATGGATTATATATCTCTATATAGATTCCATATATATTTACAGGGAAGAAAATGTTGTTTGGTATTCAAAATCATCATATGATCATCTATTAGTGTAAAGAATAATATGAACATTCAATTGAAGTTACATTATTATACTGGTATTACTGCCTATTCATGAGGGATAGTTTTCTCAAATGGTTAGGTAGAAACTCAATAATAAAGATTCTATTATTGTTCAATATTATACTAATGTATTTACTAAATAATTTCGTATAATTCCCTCAAAATCATGATGTTGAGTTTTCATAGAACTCATACACACTGCTATACCTATTTCAAAGACACCTGAGAGAATAGCCCCAATTGAGTTGTGGGAATCAAAGAACAAACACTAGAAGAATATTTATAAGGGATTTATACACCCTAGTGTTTCACCAGGGTTTGAACCTATTATTTATTTAAGAATAAATATTGGTGAATGTGTCTTTTAATTAAATATAAAGAACATATCAAGATCACTATCAAGAAAAATTATTCTAAACCCCATATTGATGATATTTTTGATCAATTAAGAAGAGATCAATACTGTTCAAAGTGTTTCCTTCATTTTGGATATCAATAATTAAGGATAAAAAGGTGTACATACTAAAGATAAAATTCTTTATGAGGTATGGGAATCATTAATTAATAGTGAATTCAATAAGAATTACCAATCCCACCACAATCATCCAGGATTATTTGAGTAGAGTCTTTAGAGATTATCTTTATCACTTTTTGGTATTCTTTATATATGAAATTATAATATATTTTAAGAGTAAAGAATAAAATGAAGATCATTTGAAAATTATGTTGCTGAAATTGTGTAAGGAAAAATTTTATGATAAATTTAAAATGTGTGAATTTTTTTGGAAAGTTTAATTATTTTTAACATAATATCAATTGAAGTTATATTTATTGATCCAATAAAGAAAAATGTTTTTGAGTAATCTCCTAGACCAAACACGGTAACTAATATATGTAGTTTTCTTAGGTTTTATGAATACTATTGAAACTTTATAATTGATTTCTCATGACTATATAATAAAATTACCATGTTGACACAGAAGGGAGTTAAGTTCTTTTGGATATATGAATGTGAGGTGAATTTTAAGGACTATGATAGAGGATTAGTTAGTTATAATTTTATCACACTACCTAGTATTAGGGATAAATCTATAATATATATTTATACATAAAATAGGGGGATAGGATGAATCCTTAGGAATAATTATATGGCGATAACATATGCCTCTTCCTAATTAAAAATGCATGATCAAAATTACCTAACTCATGATTTGGAGATAGAAGCTATAGTTTTTATATTAAAGATAAGAACAAATTATCATTATGCTGAAATGTGAGACATATATATATATATATATTATAAAATCTTGAGGTATATATTCACAAAAAACGTGGAATATGAACTAGTGAAGATGGTTGGTGATGATTAAAGTTTATGAATAATTAATACAATACTACACTGAGAATGTGAACAAGGTGACTAATGCTATAAGTCAAAAGTAAAATAATAAAATAATTTCCATAATTTGGATTGAAAGAGATCCATTATTTATTTATTTAAAAATATAGATCTTGAAATCATAACTAAAGTTTATATTTCATATACTCTTGAATGACTGTTCAACCATCCATCAATGTAATGATTAATGAGACATAAAAAGATGATGTAGAAAAACATAATAAGGTGAGAAATTTTCTAGATTTCAACTATAATTATGATGGTATTAAATAATAGAGTTTTTGTCCCATAAATACCAGAATTAGAGGAGCTATTATATGATTCTCATAGTCTATCATTCATTATTCATCCTATAAGTTAGAAGATGTATAAAGATTTGAAAGAATTTTTCTGGTAGGATAACATGAAATGAGATATTTTTGAGTATGTATCCCAATTCCTAGTGTGTTAGTAAGTTAAGATAGAGGGATATAAATATATTGGGGCATGAAAACCATTACCCATTCTAAATTTTAAATGTGAAAATAACACTTTGGATTTCATCATAGGACTCCCCAAATCATCTAAAGGTCATAATGTTATATTAATTATAGCTGAATGCCCTATCAATTCATTACATTTAATTTATACCAAATAATTTTGGTCTCTTGATCAGCTTACCAGGATATATATTAATGAAATTAGTAATTTCTCATAGAGTATCACTCTCAATTATATCTGATCAATATCTAAGGATTACCTATATATTTTGAAGAATTATTCAAAATTATATAGATATAGAGTTCAGTTTCATTATTACATATCATCCTCAAATATATGGTAAGCCTAATATGACCATTCAGACTCTGTAATAAATTTCTAGATCATCACCTACGGATTTCAAAATTTTGTGAGATCGATACCTTCCTTTTATGGAATTTCAATATAATAATAGATTTTACTCGATCACTCAGATGGCTCCTTATGACTCCCACTATGTAAAGAAGTTCATAAATCCAAAAAGATTAGATAAAATTGGATAAATAAATATATTGGGATCTAATTGATATTAGAAAATGGCAGTGAAGGTTCCATCTATTCAGCAACACATCATGGAAGAAAAGAGATGATATAAAAGTTATACTAATAATCATTATCAAGATTTAGGTTTCAAATTTAGTGATAATGTGTTCATATGAATATCAAAATGGAAGAAGGTTATAAAATTTAGAAATAATGGAAATATGAGCCTTATATATATTGGTCCCTTTGAAATTATTGATCGTATCAGGATGGTTTCTTATACCTCGGCACTTCCAACAATCCTCTATCAAGTTCAAGATGTGTTCCATGTATTTAGCATGAGGAATTGCATACTTGATCCTTAAAATATACTGAACTCAGATGTTATATCAATAAACCATGACATTTTGTTTGAAGAAAATCCATAAAAAAATTGGATCCTAGGGATAAAGTGATATAGAAAAATACTACTCACCAAGTTAAAGTTCTCTGGAGGAATCAAAAATTCGAGGAAGCTACATGGGAACCCATGGATGGGATGAAGAATAGATATCCTCATTTTTGTATTGATTTTATTTAATTTTTAAGAGTAAATTAAATTCGATTTGGTTAGAATTTTTACTCCCATAATTTTAAATGTATTTCCTCTAAAATAAACATGAAGTATTTAACGACTTTCTTTACAGGAACCCCTGAGTCAAAATGAATAATAATATAGAAGACCCTTATAACCTAGTGGTTGGATTAGAAGGAACGAATAAAATAAACCACATTATTAAATATGTGTATAATGGTTTAGGATAATAATAATTTATTGGTAAGCACTCAATTTTAATAAAATCATTTAATGATTAATAGACATAATTTTTGAAGAAATGTATTTTTTTGCATGTTATGAATTATATTAAACACTATAAGTGAATTATTTCAATGAAATATATTGATAATGTAAAAGAAGAAATAAATAATCATCCATAAATTATCAATCTAACGGTTAGTAATACATATTAAAACACTTAAAGGGAAAAAAGATTTATTTTTCATAGAGTTGTTTTTATATGCACAATGTTATTTTTCTATGAAAATTTTAATAAATATTTATTTATTCATATTTTTAAATAAAATCAAAAATTAAAACATTTTAAAATTCATAAAATTATGGTTATTTGTAATGTGTGGTAAATAAGGTCATTTTACGCTTTAAATAAATATTTTTTTAGAAATGGTTTTTATTGAATTTTGTGTGCAGAAATTATAATTGTTTTTGGAAATTTTAGAATTTTTATTTAACAAATATTATTTAACTTTTTAAATAATTTTTTATTTATTATATTAAGGATAATTTTGTGGTTTTTTATGAAATGATTAATTTTTTGGTGAAGAGTGAAAATACTAATTTTATAAAAAAACTATGATTTTCATTAAAGAATTTACAAGGAACCATTTTTTTAAAATTTAGTATATAATTAAATTAGTTAATTTTGATTAAAAATAATCTAATTAATTTTATTGGATTCATATTTATTCTTTATTTTGGTATACAATCATTTACAAACATAAAAATCCATTTTTCTAGAAAACTGTTTCTATTGTATCTTTCACGTTGATTAAAAAATTTATTTCTAATACTTATAAAAATTGAATTTGATAAAATGGAATCCGTATTTAGAATCATAATTTCCAAATTTTTTAATGATTCCACTTCTCTTTTTACATTATGATTAGTAACTTTGGTAAAAAATTCAGTTACCACAGAAAAAATTAAAACGGGTAAAATTGGGTTTAAACTAAAATGATAACTATTAAAATGAACTAAAAACATATATAAATATTATTTAATAGTCATATTAGACAATACATAATATCCTAATTAAAAATTAGTCATTTATTTCCATTCATCTTGAGTAAGAAAATAATTTATTTTAATCTTTTGAAATGTTTGAAGTATGTCTTCTCCCTTACTTAGAAAAGGACACCAACTCTCTTCTCTTCTACACACATCAAGAGACTCTTCAATAATTTGATATGAATTAAAATAATTTAATAGAATTTTTAACTTCTTCTTATATACCCTTTTTTCTCTTAAGACTAATCATTCACGAATTAAGGTGTAATCCAAATGAGGTCTCTCAAAGAAGAGGTATAAATCATATTCTTACACCTTATATATAATTGTTTTATACATAATAACATGTTTAATAATGTATTATAAATATAATTTTACGTTATTATGATGATTTCATAAACATTTTTCACCCTTTTACCATCAAATGGGAAATGAAAGTATCGCTCATGAATAGATTTGGATTATCGCCTCTATGTGGTGATATGATTCATTTTTCCCCACTTCCTAAAAAATATATTTATAATTACGGGTTTAAGTAAAATTTGTAATATTTATAATATAAAAAATATTATTTAATTATAAGCATTTTTTTTCTTTCCTTCATTTCTTATATTAGATGATGAAAACAGTGTTCATGAATACGTACGATGTATTATCTCCATGAATGGTGGAATTAATTTTGTTATATTTAACTTTTATATGTGTTTTTTAAATATTTATATAATTACTATACATGATATTTGTATTATTATTTAAATTTTGAAGATTATGTAACCATGATCAATATGAAACGAGTGGAACTATTAGACCAAAACATACTAGAATTATAATAAATGGGTGTTGAAATGTCATTAGTGGATCATATATTATATTATAAGTATGTATATGTTTCTTTAATATAAATATAATATATTTAAATTTTTTATACATGAGGCAAGATCAGTTATGAATCAATCCATGCTTGAGGTAAGGGTTTATGTTACAATCTAATTTATTTTTATGATTACTTGTGATAAATTTCTATTGAGAAAAATTTTATTTATATTACCCTTTAAACCCCATATAATATTTTTTCAGCTATGGTTATTTCTGTAATTCTCAATTATTAGAACTGTATTTCATCTTTACTACTTAAAATGTTCACGAAATGTGTTTAATTAAAATCCAACCTTATTTCCACTTTGAATTGTGAGATTTTTCTTCCATGAACATGATCTTCAAAATTTTCTTCTAAAAGTAGTTATATATACTTGAAATAATTTGAAATTTTCACTTTCACAACCTTTTATTTAATTTATAAAAGGTTTAAAAGGATTAATTCTTAAGGTTATCTGAACAAGTAATTTTTTTATGTTTTATAATTGTGTGAAAAAATGGTTTTTTCTAACATATACAGAATGAACATATTTCCAACCATCATGAAAATTATTTTAATTTAAGATTACATTATAATATTCCTTTATTATTTTCAAAGAAAACTATTTTCTAAATTATCAGGTAATTTTTAGTTAGAATTTTATCAAATGTTATGGATATTTTCTCATGTTTTCAATGAAACATTCAAATTATATTTTAATAGTTTTTTTTATCAGTTTCATATTCATTTAAGAATATTGTAATTTATTAGGTGTAGGATCAAATGTTACCATATTTATTCATTCTCTTAATGGTTTATTATTATGATAATGACATGTTTACAGAACTCATTTATTGTCTACAGGTTATGTTATACAGATATGATTAAGGTTTTATGAGCTTGTCTCACAAATATATATTTTTTCATTATGGGATGGGTGGACCTGGATATATATATCCCTCTAATTCATTGGATAAATTCTTATATCACGTAAGATAATTAAATTAAATGTGTTTATGTACCTGATTCACTATGGGAAAAAATTAAGGATTCCCATATTACGATACTTTGGGAAACACGTGGTGATGCCTGATCCTTTATGATATTACAGTATTGGTATTTATCCTTTACATATGATATGGTTTATATATATATGATGGTTCCACACTCTTATGGAATGTTTATATTCTTCTGATTTTAACTCATGGGTCATCATTGATTTATTTATGATTTCCTAATCATGTTACATACAAGTGTTTTTTCCAAGACTCGTGATTATGATCTATGAATTATTGGGTATGAGTTTTTATTGATAATAAAATTTTATTATACCCCTATGTTCATGATATGCTTATATATTATCATTCATTGATATCTCCCATGTTAACCCTAACTAATAATATGATCGCACCCCTTATTATGTTTTAATTTTTTCCCAATTTTTGAAGTAGTGTTCTAAGTACGGTCTGTGTAGAAGGGTTCCCTATGTAAGGAAAGATGTTAGAGATGATGAAATTTATAATTAAATAATATGTTTATATATCTATTTTCCAAGTATAATAATCATTTATGGTTATTGGGCATGTTTTTTGGGAGATATATTGAAACTTTATCCTAAATATTTAATATCTGTGTATGTTATTCTTTCCTCTCTATACATACACATGCTTCAACTTACACTGATGGAATCTTTGAACACAAACCGATAATTGTATTATTTAAACATATCAATCATGTAAGATATTAAAAACACATTGAATCAAATATATCCCCAGTAAACACATAGAATATAAAATTATCCTAGTCTTAACACAACATCTACAGAAACCCATGGATTGTCTTTCATCATCTTATATCATAGGCAAACCTAAGGATCCATACATATTATCAAAATTCATGGATTTTTTAAAATAAAGAGGTTATTTCATAATATCACAAATAACAATTTTTAATTTATCATAATAATATCATATTTTTATACCATTTAAATTTACTCTAATAGTTACATTACTTTTTAACCACCCATGAAAATATATAAATCTAATATATTCTCTTTTTGATTAAGTAAAAAAATTATATTAAAAATAATCCTAAAATTCTATTTTTACACCATTAATATTTATCTTTTTCTATTCTTAATGATTATCCATGTACCCTACATAATGTGTTTTTATAATTATTTAAATACATTTTCAAGAAATATCATTAAATAACATGTGAATTTAATTAAAAATCAATATAATCCATCACTAATTATTCTAAATTATCAGCATGACTTTTACCCCAAATTAAATAAATTATCATGGAAGAAAAAAATCAATAAAGAACAAATTAATTAACTAAAAACATATAATTTCATTCAATATTTTATCAACAATTTTCCAAAGTGCACATAAAATAAATTTGAAATTTTATGCAAATAAAAAATGCTTTATAATAACAATTCATTACTAAAATTATACTTTCATCACAAAAAACTAAGTATTATTTAATTAATTAATGAATAAAATAATATTGAATTTATATTCATCATTTTCTTATTTATTTAACATTTTATTGAGGTTAATGAGGATCTCATCCATAAACCCCAAATATAATATGTGCATAACACATAATAATTCAACAAAAAATCATTCTCATTTGACTGATCTTAATTTTCATGATAATAAACTCATACACATCATTAGATCACAATAAAGGTTCAAAAATTATTTATAAACCCTCTATTAAATCCTAAATAAGTAATATATTTCACCTAACCATTATTTAGAAAAAAACATACACTCAATATTATGATCCAATTCCTCTTCATTAATAAAAAATTCAGAATTTCATGAAATAATAAAACATTGAAAATATAAGATAATAGTATCAATTCATGAAACCTATACAAAATTATTGGGATTTTTAATCTCATATTGTTTCAAATGAAATTCCACCAAAGTATTTAATTTTTTTATAGCAGCAAAGGAGAAATGTATTAAGGAAGTTAAAAAGTTGGAGACTATTAACATCCAATAATATATGTAACCATGTATTTAAGTAAGAATAGAAGAAAATGAATTGTAAAATATCTTGATTTTAAGATTATAAAAAAACCTTATTAAAAAACAACATGGGAAAACATCAGGTACTTAATTCCTAGTCATCGACCACCGAACAGCTACGAGACATCTTGTGTGGGCCAACTTGTAATGCCCCAAAATTCTAAAAGATGAATATTGTATTATATAGTGAATATAACACACAACACCAAGAATAGAAGAAATTATAACACCTATAGACATTAAAATATAAATATTTTTCAATAAATTAAATCTCTTCATTATATTTCATTACACACAATACCATGTTTGACTTGTGTTTCATGCAACAACGAGTTTCTTTGATAGCTTTCATTACACACAAAACCGAATTTCACCTAACAACAATATACTATTGAAATTATTTTTTAATATATATAATGTCCATGGTAATGGTTGTTGATAATATTATTAAATAAATTATGAGAATTATTGATATATATTGATTATAAATAAATTAAGGATCATTTAAAATAAAAAATAACTATTTTTTGAAAAAATATATATTTTCTAAAAGAATGTTTGAGAATTCATTACACACATTATTTAAAATTAATTATTACCACTTTTTAAAATTTTAAATGAAAAAATAAACTTTATTTTTAAATATTAATACTAAAATTATCTTATGGGGGATTTTTGGGATTTTTCATGAATCTTTCCTTTTTAATGAATGGTGAAAATTACTGAATTTTATTTTAAAACATCCTATTCATTTATATTATTTATAATGATAAATTATATTTTAAATTTATTTTAAATTTAAATTATAGAAATTATATATAAATTAATCCAATTTAGTTAATTTTAATAATTTTAATATTGAATTTTGATATAAAAACATTGTAAACTTTTGAACATTATCTCTTTGAAACCCTATTTTCTTACCATGTCTACATGATTAATTTTAAATTAAATTATTACTATTATGTGAATTGAATTTTATAAAATTGATTCCATTTTTTTAATAATTATTATGTATAATATCTAATTATTTAAATATAATTTTTTACCAAAATGAATAGTAAAAATAGTAAAAAATAATTTATCATGGTTAAGGTAAAAATGGATTTACCAGAGGGTTAAACAAAAAAGATTATGGTTAAAATGACCTAAAAATTGGTCAAAACCCCATTTTTTCCATATTTAGACCCTTATGACCTTATTCACTATTTTAATGTGTTTTTGGAATATTTTTCCTCGAAGGTGACATATATAATATGTTATGTAATAAAAAAAAGGTAAAAATGGACTTTTATTTCTTTTAATATATATAAAGAATTGGGATAGAGAAAAAAAGAAACATATGTTCAGTTAGAAATATTTTTCTAAAATGTAAATGTTTTTATTTTATCATGATACATTATTTTAACTTTTGAATATGAAATGATTACTTTAAATTTTTAATAAACGTCGACATGGAAATTATTAAGTTAATAATTAAATAAAATAAATGACACTAAATTTTTAAAAAGTGAAGTAAATTGAATGAATTATTTTATTCTATTAATTTTTATATGAATATATCATATTAAATATGAATGAACCTAAAATATTTTAATTCCATAATTGTCTTGATATTTTTTTAAATTCCAATTAAATGAATAATTCCAAAATTGATATTAATGATATTTTATAATAAATGATGTTTTACTAAATGATTTAAAATTACTATAAATATAATCTTATAGAATTTTTTTTATATAATAATTAATGAAAACTGTGATCTATTCATGAATCAATTGTTCTTTTATAATGAATTTATTTACCCTGAAAGAGTAAATAATTTCTTCGTGTGGTTAATGTTAAAGTAGTTTTTTTACGTTACATTCATTTGTATCAAATTAATTACCAAAACCCCAATAATTTATTTTTTATAAATTAGATAACGTATTATGAATCATTGGGTAAAAATTATATAATAATAATAATTTTATTTTAGTCCTAATGTATAAATTACTTAAGTTAAAAAAACTTTTTACTGTAGTGAAATCCCAATATGACAAAGGAAACATAGATGTTAAGGAATAAAAATGCTTAAAACATGAATTATATTGTGTTTTGTAGTTGTGGATTGACCATTTAATACCTATAAACCTTTAATTATCTATAATGGAGACACTTGGGGATAGAGAAACCTCCCAATAGTGAATAATTTTATGTATCTACAATAATGCCACTCCTCAATTATAAAAGGCCACCCCTCTCATCTCTTCTTCACAACTTAAAACATTTTTTTAAAAAAATATATAAAAAAATAACTTCCAAAATTTCAATACCTCATCCTAAAATCATTATTTTAGGGAATAATTACAACCTAGTAAGGATTTAGTACATATCCAAGGCAGATACCTAGAGAAGAGTTAACATTCTTCAACGAGCATTTTTATTTAATTTATTACTAAATCTCCTTCAATTGTTATAAAAAAATGATATAATAACCTTATTATATTTCATATATATGGATGTTTTTATAATAAGTTTATGAACTACAACCACATCCATTTTCATGAAATGTGTTATGAAATCATCATTCATGTGTACGACGGACCACCACCATGTGAACTAATGTCATTCGTTCTAACCTTACCAACTTTAACAATTATGTGTGATGATGGATATAAATTATAAACATGATATTTATTAAATATTAATACCCATTTAGTTATTATATAATATATATCATTTACCTTTCATTCTAAATGGGAAAGGATAACATCCGGACAACCGCGTCACAAAGCGATGTGACTCTTTTCATCACCAAACCTCTTGTTTATATATATAAGTACATTTAATGAAATAATATGTTGTATATAACATTATAATAATTATGTATGGATAAAATATTACTTATATCATGTCCATAATTATCATTTAAAATGGGAACATTACTCATATGTACATACGACCTACAATCTGCATGATCATAACATACTTCATTTATCAAAACCATCATTAGTATTTGGAATTAAAATTAAAATTAATGCATAAATATTATAATTATGTCTTGATAATTATTTTGGATTTGATTGAACTGTATAATATATATAAAAACGATAACTCTCAAAATAAATAATTAATGAAAAAACTAGGTGATTAACAAGAGAAATAATAAAAATAATGAAATATTATTATCAAAATGATGGTAAAATGTTATAAGAGGATTGTATATGATATTATAAATTTGAGTGTTATTATGGAATATATTAATAACATCTTTAAAACCATTATACATAAGTTTATAGCACATTCAACTAAAGGAATGTGTGAGGTAATATATTTCATCTCAACAGACATTCTGTTGATACTTATTTTTTATTATACACCAATTCCCATTTATGTAGTGTATATACTGACCCTTTGACATGTAATATAATAATTAATTCATAAATCATGGTATTTTAAGTTTCAATTTGAATCATTTCATCTCAAGTAATTTTTTCTTTAAAATTACCAAGTTGTAAATGTAATGGTTTTAGCATTATTTTTTTATTATTATCTTTCTCTTGAAAGTCACTTTCTTTTAATCATTTCTATTGTTCATTAAATTTATTTTAAATATTCATATTAATGTTCGTTATATATTATTATTTCCTAAAAATTATATCATTTTTATATACATTGTATAATTTTAAATTTATCTGAATAATTGGGGAAATATAGATAAATTCATATCTTTTACTCAATATGGATATTTTAAAAAAATAAACATTGTTTATGAATTAAATAAATTATTTGAGTATGAAGAATCATTTGAACATGAAAGGAATGGGTGGTGACCATTTGTTGAAATCCCCTCAATGCATCAGCAGGTCTAATAAGACAAAATTAATTGGAAACCCCTATGAGTTTGTACACAGTATTTCTAAACTATCATGATAATGGTTTTCATAGTAGGGATAATGATGGAAAAACCCTATATGTTTGTACATGGTAGTTTTAAACCATTATCTAAATATACTTTTTGGTAGATGAATCATTTTCTTGAAAAATTACTTCTAATAATTATGTATTTACTTCATTGTGATTTTAGTTATTATTATCCATTGGATTTTCACAATGATATCATCCATAGATGCAATTAATTTTCCATTTATTGATTAAATTGAATTAATTTTTAGTTATTTACCATTCCATATTGATTATTAATTTTCTAGTTATTTAAATTTAATATGTTCTCAATTATTTAACTTCCTATATTGATTATGATTATTGATTCATAATACATTCTGTTTACTTAACCCTTACTAAATATTTTATCTTAACTTTATTTTTTTCCCTTTTTTAGGAATCCATGAAGCATACTATATTTTATATGAAATTATATCCTCGATTTAATAATGATACTCTCCAAAATACATTTGTATAAATCTATGTATTCAAATGTAATATGGGAATCATGTCTATATCTAATTTACCAAGACTACTAAACTATTCAGTCCTTCAGAATAATATTCCTTGTATCTTATGCTAATATAATAAAGTAGGCACTGGATCTAGGTTATTGGGTTCAAGGTTTCTACTGAAGGAATCAGACAGTGTTTTGTAGAAAAATTAGGAACTAGATTTTGTGAAACATAGATTAGTAAACATGACAATAGGATATAATTTTAATATAATTGTATAAGAACATACTAAAATTTTGATAAGTTAGATATTATCTGATTTTACTTACAATAACTTACTGTATGGATACTACAATTAGATGTAGTTATAGGACATATTGTCTTAGGGGTGATAACTCTAAAATAGATGAATTGGTACAGACCTGATAACCACTTGGTGCATGAAAACAAGACTTAGTATGCACTTGGTTTGAAACTCCTGAGGTATATTCTTAGGATAATTCATATTTTCATTATAAAACATTAAGAATAATTTGAAATAGAGATATCCCCAAAGGAATTATTATGATTGAGATATTATCTATGCCTAATTTTTTCAATGTATGTTTCAATAGTTTTGGAATTATACATTATGTTTCATAATGATATGATCTAATCTAATTTATTCCATAATTTTGAATTGGTGTCTAGTAGAAGTAATGGGAACCACATCAATGTACGTAATCCAAAGAGTAAGAATTATTTATTTTTTATGATTTTAATCCAATATTTTTAAGGTATCTCTCCTCCCAAACATTCTCATCATATGAGTACATAGTATCATGTCATAATAATATAGAGGAGGAATTATATAAGTATTATTTCTTAAAATTGATATAAGATAAGAAGAGGATTCCAACTATAAATATATATATAAATTGATGAAGGGAAAATGAGATTTTTATGTGTGATATTTGTGGTGTAACACCTTGGTATTTTCTTGAAGGGAATGAGTGTTTTATATACATATAGAAAGAAATTCCTCTATTCTTGTGATTTTTTGGGTAATAAATAGGTTTCTAATATATAATTCTTCAACTATGATGAGATGGGGCACTAAAAAATCTATATCTCATGTGTCAATAGAATATTCCTATAGAGAAGTTAATCGATCATGGTTAAGATTGTGATACTACCACAAATTAAGGGGAATGATTAACGTGATTATTTTTGAATTCAATAATTATGTCATTTGAGAATTTTATCAATGATATCATAGTTATAAGAATTATGAAAGTTATAAGGATTGTACAATAGTACCTTTTCACTAGGGATTTGAAAGCATATATTGAACGGTGTTGATGGTAAATAAATATGACTTAATGGAAAGTTTAAATTCATAGAAAACACATGATTGAGAGAAACATAACACATTATTGGTTTCTGATTTTGATATAATGATGTTGGGATAAAGAAATCATTAAAATGGATAAATTAAATTGGATAATATTGACTAACTTGTAACTAATTAATTATTTGCTGATAAATTGTTTTGTGTTCCCATTAACAGAGTTGAAAACATTTTTGGAATTAAAAAATATCTCAAATAATATCTGTTTTATTCAATAAATAAGTATATTGTAGTTTATTCTATGAGGTTTTATAGTAATTAAAATTATAATCATGTTTCAAAATAATACATGATGAAGGTATTCACATGTTTGGTATGTGACAGTTAAGATCTAATTCAGGTTGTTTGGGGAATTAATGGTAAGTAAATTGTAGAAATTTAGTGACCTACATTCAAAAGCTATGGATATTAATCTTTTGGAAGTCTCATAAGGTTGTCCATTTATGAAATGGATTAAGTTAAACATACTATAAGGTTTCAAATATTAATGTATTATCTCACCATATAATGATTTATGCATATTGGACAACATGTTCTAACCATATTGGTTTTGGAAAATAGTTTTAGATAATCAGAATTCACACTCTTTTATATACCATACAATCTGTTAAAAGTGAATTTTAGTGATTTAGGAATACAAAATTCATTTTTGGATATTAATTTAATGGAATAAGAGATGAATTATAAATTCATCGAAGCACAAAAAAAGATGGAATTGTGCCTATAAAATAAAAATATATTAAGTAAGTATATTTTCTTATATTCTTAGAGAGTGAAACCATTCCTAAATTATATGAAAAGGGTGTTGAAATAAATTTTTTTCATACTACCATAATTTCTGATGATATCAATAACCCTTTTGACAACCATTGGTTTATGGTTTTATGGTCATTAAAAGTTTCAAGATCACCAACATTCTTATGATAAATGACCTATATTACACTCTATTAATATTTTGGAGTTTTTATTTTCTTCCATAACTTTTTTTTCACTTCCCATATATGGTGTCCTACTTGGAAACCTACTCGGTGATTATTCTAGATGACCATCAAGCTTCCCATTCTCTTTTATTAAGAGAATTTTTTATTTACATTTTTTTGAGATGTGGTTTTTTCAAATAATGATAATTTCAAATTTAAAACCCTTCACAACCATGATCATGTTCAAAATTCAAGGATTCAATTTAATTAATGTCATAGAATGTACCACCCTAGATTCCTAGAAGATAAATACTGTATTTTATAATGTATATGAAACAAAAAACCAAGAATAGAGAAAAATATAACACCCTGAGATGTTATGATATTTTTATTTTTTAATAAATTTAGTATCTTCAATATCTTAAATTATACATAAAATAGAGTTTATCTTGTA
Source organism: Viscum album (assembly GCA_963277665.1). Lineage (NCBI taxonomy): Eukaryota > Viridiplantae > Streptophyta > Magnoliopsida > Santalales > Viscaceae > Viscum > Viscum album. The sequence continues at coordinate 1,851,098,639 of OY728163.1, read as the reverse complement.
TTTTATGCAACAATGAGTTTTTTTGATAGTTTGAGTTACACACCAGACCGAGTTTAACTGAATGATGATATACTATTTAGATTATTATTTAATGTATCCTCTAGACATTGGAATACACTGAATAAATATTATTAAATAAATTATTAAAATTATAGTTATCTATTCAATATTAATAAAATAATTATTATTTAAAATAAATATAAATGTTTTCCAAAAACTATTTTGTTTTTCTAAAAGACTGTTTAATCGCACTTTTCATAAATAGTTTAAAATTATTTTTACAACATTTATAAATTCTATTTGAAAATATAAACTTCATTTATGAAATTAGAATTCCAAAATTATTTTACGGTTAATTTTTTGGATTTTTTCAAAAAATTTATTTTTTGATTAATAGTGAAAATATTGAATTTTAATTCAAAATTACTTTTCATTTAATTTATTAATAATGTTTCATTATATTTATAATTGTTTTTAAATTAAAATTAGTTCAATTATACATAAATTATTCTAATTTAGGTCATTTTAATCCTTTTCATATTGAATTTTGATTTAAAAATTTGTGAACTTTTGAGGATTTTCTCTTTAGAACATCACATTCATGTCATGTCTCATTGACTTATTTTCAACTAAAATTTTACACTTATTTGAATTTAATATAGAAAAATGGATTATGTATTTTGAATCAAAATTAATTATTATGACCTATAAGATCGAATTAATTTTTTACAAAAATGATTTTTAAAAATAGTAAAGATTATTTACTATAGTTAAGGTAAAAGTGAGTTTATCGAGGGTTAAACTAAGAAGATTAGGGTAAAAATGACCTACCAATTATTCCAAAGCCCATTTTAAAAAAATTAATAGAACCTTATTACCTTATTATTTTTATGAGTTTCTAGGACACTTTTCAATAAAAGTGACTTATGTAAAAAGTTAAGTATAGATAAATATAGAAAAATGAACCATTCTTACTTTTAATATATATAAATAATTATGATATAGAAAAAACAAAATATATTCAGTTATAAATATCATTTAGTAATATAAATGAGTTTTTTAATCATTATAATTTATTTAATTTTTTGGAGTTTAAGTAAATACATTTAATTATTAATAAATTACAGCATAGTAATTATTTAGTTAATAATAATGTAACATAAATAATACTAATTTTTTTAAATAGAAGTAAATTGAATGAATTATTGTGTTACATAAACTTTTTTTATTATTATACCATGTTAAATAGGTGTTAACATAATATATTATAATTACATAACTTTCTTGATATTTTTTAAACTCAAATTAAATGAATATTTTCAAAATTGACATTAATGTTATTTTATTGAAAGATTTAAATTTACTAAAAATAAAATCATTAGAAAATTAATTTTTAAATATTAATAAATAACAACTATGTTCTATTCATGAACTGTTTTTTCTCTTATAATCTAATTATTGAACCCCAAATAGTAAAAACTTGATTGGCACTATTAAGGTTAAATTAGTATTTTCTCACGTTACACAAGCTTGTGTTAAATTAGTTTCCAACACATATTGAATTTATATTTTATAAAATTGATCTTGTATTTATAATAAGTGGTTAAATATTATCTAATAAGTATCATTTAATTTATGCTTAATGTACAAATTACCTAGGTTAAAAATACTAGTTACTGTAGTGAAAACCAAAAATGGTAAAAGTAAGGAAACATATAAGTTAAGGAACCAAAATATTTAAAAAAAATTAAATTATCGTATATAGATTTTGATAGAACATATAATCCCTCTTAACCATTAATTATCAAATTTAGGGCCACATGGGGTAAGAGAGACCTCCCAATTGTGACTACTATGGGTATTTACAAAAATGTCACTCCTAAAATATTAAAGGCCACCCTCTCTTATCTTATTCACAATAGAAACCCGATTTATTTTGGCCAATAACTAAAAATAATAATTTAAAAAATCCTTCCCCTCATCCTAGAAGTTTTATTTTGGTCATGAATTCAACATATTAAGTATTTAGTGCAAACACAAGGAAGATACCTGAAGAAGAGGTAACGTTATTTAATGACCGTTTTTATTTTATTTCTTTATCTAGGTCATTAAATTATTATAAAACAATTATGATATAATAAACTATATGTATTATATATAATGTAATGTTTTTATAATTATTTCATGATCTAAAACCACCTCTAATTCCATCAAATGAGTTACCAAAATCCACATTCGGGTGTACGGTGGACTACCGCCTCACAAACCGATGTCATTCATTTTTCCATTACCAAATTTAATGGTTGGGTATGATGATGGATATAAAGAATATATATATATATATATATTAAAAAGGTAGTGCTTCGGTCAAAGACCGAGGAACAATTTATTGAGGATAGAAAAAAAGGTTACAAGAGTCGAAAGGATGGAAATTTCCTATAATCATTGTCATAAAGCTGAAAAAGTTCAAGAGGGAGTGCATCAATCCACGTCATCTCCTGATTAACTCCCATTTTTGCAATCGCATCAGCAACTTTGTTAGCTTATCTAAAAACATTCGCGGTGATAAGATTGAATTGCAGAAGAGTGTCGAGGCACTTCATCCAGCGAGTAGTGAGAGGCCAGGCAAGGTGATTCATCCCCTTCCAGATTGCTTTAACGATGGTGGTCGAGTCACATTCAATCCAAATCTTCCACCATCCTTTTTGGAGGGCATAGTTGACAGTGTGGATCACACCAATCATTTCAGCTTCCAATGAAGAGACAGTGCCACAGCCAGTGAAAAAAAATCCATGGAATATACCAAGATGGTCTCTGAAGATCGCTCCGCAACTGGCAGGGCTCGGGTTTCCCTTGGAGGCACCATCAACATTCACCTTGATCCATCCTAGAATAGGATCCTGCCATAATACTTCAAAGGTGTGTTTGGGTTGCTTGAATATTCCTTCAATGTGAAGTCTCCGAAGAATATCGAAGTGTCTAATTGTATTATTATAGTGAGCCTTTTGGATAGAGGCAGCCTCACACGTCGCAAGGAGGATACGGGATTTACCTGCATTAAGATTTGATGAAGAGTTATTATGAATCATATTGTTTCTATAATACCAGATCACATTAAGAAGCTCGGAAATGGCAGAGATGAATAGATTCTTGATTTTTTGCGATTCCCCTTTCTGAACACATCTTTTTAATTGACATCCAATAGTATCATAAAGAATCCATCTGAATCCAAATAAGTCAAGAGTATAATTCCAAAGAGCAGAAGCTGTAGCACAAGACAGAAAGAGATGATTCTCATCTTCCCTGTGTTGGTTGCAGAAGCGACATTTTGAGCATAGCTGAATACCAAGAGATTGTATGCAAACTTCATTAGGAATTATATAATGTGCAATTATCCAAATAAGTGTAAATCGTGATGGTTTAATCCATGGTTTTTTAAAATGGAACAACCATTCAAAGTTGGAGTCAGGTTTTATGAAATAATGCTCATAGTAACTTTTTGAGTCCAGGATGCCATTATTAGCAGGTTCCCAGATAAGGAAATAATTAGTAATGGAGAAAGTATAACTATCAATGACATGAATAATGTTATCAGGGATATCACTGTTGTGAGAGTGAATAACATCTTTAATGGTATGATTGGTGTTTTCAATAGTTTCATTAGAAGATAGCATAGAGATTAGGGGGGGTGCCATTTTAATTATCAAGCCATAAATTCAGGGGAGAATTAGAATTTACCATATATATATATATATATATGATATTTATAAAATATTTATACCCATTATTTCATTATATCAAATATATCTTTTTACCTTCCCTTTATTAGGTGATACAATAATATCAGTTGTGTGTATGGAGGACTACCGCCATGAAAAGCAATTTGATTTTTCATTCTCAAACAGTTTACATGGAAGGTGATAAGGATAAATGTTATGATTATATTGGATATAAATGACCTAATAATTTTATTCCTGACATATTTCTCACTGTAAAAAAATATAATATATTATTTTCTTTTTATAGTAAAAATATGATAACATTGTTCATGTACTTATGGAATATCTCTTTCACGAAGCGATGCGATTCTCTTTTCTTCACCACACCACATGGATGAAATATTTTATTATATTTAAAAAAACATAGAATTTATTATATTAGTATCATTATATATGGTGAAAATTTTACATACCTTCTTTCTATAATGATCTTTGAAACATGGGAATGTTACACTTGCATACGTACGACCTATCGTCTCCATGATCGTAATTTATTTCATTTATCAAAACCATTATTCATGATTGGTATTACAATTATAATTTATGTATATATATGATAATAATTTCATTATTATTATTATAGATATTATAGAACTATATAATACACACAAGTGGTGTATCTTTTATAACAAACCACAAATGAGAAAACCAGGTCATTAACAAATGAAACATTGAAAATAATAAAATATTATTAACAAACAGGTGGTAGAAATGTTATTATATGATCATATATTATATTATAAATATGATTATTTTCTTTTTATAAATTAATAACATTCTTAAAACCATTATTCAATAGGTTAAATCATGTCTAACTAATAAAAAGTGTTTGGTAATGGATTTAATTTCAGCTTATATTTCGTTGAAATTTATATGTTATTATACAACAAGTCTGTAACATCCTAGGTGAATAATGAATAAGACATCTTTCATATTTAATACTATTTGTGAAGTAAATATTAATTTTACTTTAAAGGGGTTTCCATGTTCGATAGCATACCTGATACGCAACAACATGTTTTTTTGAAATCTTACGTTGCACACTAATAATTTAATATTATTATTTTAAATGGTAGTTAACTCATAGTTTTTGTATTGGTTGGAATGAAAAAAAACTAACTACAATTTGATTATAGATGTTTTTTAAATTTATTTAAATTTATCCAATAAAATATAGAGGCTTAAAATGTGAAAGAATCAAATTTTAAGCATGAATACTCTAATATTCAGAAAAAGGTCGATTTACCGCCTTTTGATGGCGAAGCCTTTTTAAATCTAGTTTTTTTAATATTTATATGTTATATTTGAAATATTAAAATTTCTCTTTAGAATCTGGAAATCAAAATTTACTTGGGGTAATATTTTGGTATTTTTCAAATAAAGTACATTTTTTAATGAATAGTGGAAAATATTGTATTTTAATTCAAAATTTTCATTTAATCTAATTTATTTATATTGAAATATTATCCTTTTAATTGTTTTTAAAGTTTAAATAGATTATATTTTTACCATTTAATCTATTGTTGGTCTTTTGATGTAATTTCACTTTGAAATTGGACATAATCAACTCTTAATATTTTGATAGTTATTGTTTCTTAAAAACACACTATTTGTTTTGACAACGAGAATAAATTTTAAATTAATTAATCCAAAAACTATGTATTAAATTTTTAAAAATTTAAATCATATTTGAATTCGTAATATCATATAATGCTTAGAATACGTTTTTGGTATTTTTCTGAAAAATATCAATTTTTGATGAATACTGAAACCACTTAGTAGTAGTTAAAAAAACTGACTTTTTAATTTGAATGAAATTTTACCGTTTTTGTAAATTGATTTTTAAAAATACAACATACCTGGCTTTTATTAACAATTAAAATGAGGTTCAATAAGATGAAAATAATTTTTGGTGAATAGTTACTTCTTACTTTTATTTTTCGCGGTTAAAGGTAAATAGGGAAATTCTGGGTAAAAAGAATATTATAAAAATTAAAAATTACATTAACACTTTTCTTAATCATATTGGATGAGTAATTTCCAACCATGGGAATCTCTGGGTCTATTTTGGGACCCCATGGAGCCACTTATCAATGATAATGACACTTTAGATTAATTACCATAAAGTAAAGGCAAAAATTACAAAAGCAAATATCGTTTAGTAAATTAATTTTTAGAAGGGAATATATAAATTATCATTTCAAATTTAAATATTAATTGTAAATTTAAAACTATTTCTTAAATAATGTAATTTTTTTATTATTTTTAGACATCAAATAAATTAAATTATATATGACACCATAATGATGTAGTATTTAACTCATTAATAAATGATTTAAATAAATAAGATTATAATGACTAAAATATTATCCAAAACATGTACAATTATTATTGTATGATATTATTTAGACTATGAGACATCTTATCTTCTACTTTAGTGATTTTTGGTCCTTTAGAAACTGAATAACATTATATAATAAAATAATCCTTTCACACATTCCTAAAAAGCCCCTCCTCTCCCTTATAAAAGAAGACCACTTCTAACCAATTCCTCACAACTCTCATGCCTTTTGGATTATCCAAACTCTTCCGAATTAAGCTCCCTACATCCCTATCCTCTTTCTAGAAGCCTTACCTTAGACATAAGGCACTTGAAGAAATCATTTGGTTCAAACCAAATGGAGTTACCCAAATTAAAAGTAACGGTTTCTCTTAAATTGTTTTCTTTTATTTTACTTCTCCAACCCCTAAAATCCTTTTATTACTTTCTTTTGTAACAAAAAAATTATCCTAAATATACTAGGATGTTGTTATGATAAGGATTTTAACTACACTTGCACACACCTCCATCTAATGGATGAAGAACATAATGTTTTTGTGGATGGAAAACTAACACCTCATGAAACGATGATTGTTCAAATATCTCTAACCGCCTATCATGGTGACCATTATGATTTAAATTTATTTATATATGATATATATTATGTTTTCTTTCGTTATGATTTGGTAATTTCCATTTATAGATTTCCTTTAAGGTTTTTATTATGCGAAAGCGCAATAATTTCATTTGAGGAAGTCCGGGCTACCGCCCCCTCGAAGTGATATGACTCGTTAATACCATATGAGGGACATATAAAGTATGGAGTTAATGATATTATAAATGCTATTATACTATAATTATAATATAATTTTGTTTAATTATGTTTTAATTACATTAAAATAAGAAATATAAATGAAAGTAGCATTCATGCGTACGTACGGCTTACCGTCTCCATGAACAATGCATTTCATTTCATACCTCCAAATGATATGTAATGCTATAAATATATATATATACTGTATATATATTATATATATTATATCTATGAAATGAATATCATTCTGGATATAATGGATTATTTACAACATGGACAACTTTTAAATATAAGGTGTTCATTTTTTACTCAAGTACCAAATATCGACAAAATGAAGGTTTTAAACCTAAATGAATACATAATGTTTATAACATGGTAATAAGTGATATAAAAGTAATAATAAACCTGAAAAATATTCTTAAGAAAGTATAAATTAACTTTAGTTTATTATTCAGGTGATTAAAGAATGAACAAGTCATGTCTGACATGAGGTAAAGGATTTTCTTATCGCACTTTTAATTCCATGAGATTTCCATTGTTCGCCACTTATTCATTTCATGTGGTGTATTATTTACTGAAATTTCATATATATTATCATGATTCTAGTTATATTCATGGTATTCTACGATTCATTTGGTGTTTATTAACTTTTGTTCATACGACTCAGTTGAGTACAACGCGGTAAAGGGTTTCATCTCACTTTTTATTCCCTTGAGATTCATGCTATATTTTCCACTATTTACTTATGTCTGATGTTTGTACAGCCCATTATTGTAATCTTTGTGTAATATAAATTCATTTATGAGTATTTACCTCTTCATTTTAGGATCCTTCTTTCATGTGGCGTATGTTTTGTAAGTTACCAAACCTGTAAGGGAACCCTTCACCCTCATCATTTTAAAAGACTTATTTTTGTTATGTCTTTATATTTAAATCTTATTATGATGGAATATATTATAATATATCCTTATTTATTTAAACTTTATGTTAAATTGATAAGATTCCTAGTTTATCTCATAAACTCATTTTCTGAATTTTAACGTGACGTTGTTAGGCTGTCGAATTTTTACAAGGGAATTTTTTAACCCAATTTAAATTCATTGTGTTAAACTTGTACTTCTTGAATATGTCATCCTATCAATATGTGTGAATTAAATCTTATTGTTTTACACTTAATATTCACTTATATTTGGTGTATTTATATTTTTCACACATAATTATGTGATTTATTTATCCTTAATTTAAGGATACCATCTTTATAAGGGATTTCATCTCAATTTAAATTTCCACTGAGACTTCATTGTTGTTATGCACCAATTCACTCTTATATGGTGTATATAATTTCCTTTGAAATATTATATAATGAATCCATTTATTCTCATGAAATTAAAAAGTTCTGATTAAAATTTATACTTCAATTATTTGTATTCAATCGTATCTCTTTTTTTAAAAAAATCTTTAACAAAAATATCATTTTAAATGTTTTAAAGATTTATTCTTATAAATATTTCTCATTAATGTCCATGTTTTAAAAATGGATTTTAGGATTTATTTATATGGAAGTTAATTTTTTCAAATGATAATTCATTTGAAATCTTCAATGTGGTATGGGAAACTTTGATTCAAAAAATCCCTTTTTATATGGTTTTGAAAATGATTTGATAAAACATTGTTTATTCCAATATCTTGATTTGAAATATTGGAATGTGGAAATGTTATATTTAATTTATACATGTGTTATATGTAAGTATTATGTTATGGTTATTGGGTATTGTTAACATATAAGGGTGGTTACGTGATAAACCTAGGGCGGGTGATCCCGAGATAGCTCTCTAATGCATTGGGTAATGTGACAGAGGTAAATGTGATGTCTCTCCTAAGAGATTTAGGGAATATAATATGATGGGTATTACAAGTGTAACTCCCTACATAGCTGTGATATCTGAAATATAAGTTTGATATGGATTCCATAAGTAACCTTTATGATTTATTATTTCTGTGTGTTATTCATAAATCTTATGTTTTCGTAAGGTATGTTATGATTGAAAAGTATGGTTTCATTGGTTTGTATTTATTGATGGGATAATGTTTTCCTTCCTTATTTTATAAACCTTACTGATCATTTTATGCTCAAACCATGTTTTTGAAATTTTTTCCATCGTACATAAAGATGAATAGGGTCAAGGATGGATCAAGGAAAAGTCATGCTCTCTAAAACATGGAACTAGACATATTTCTTTTAAGAGTTTTTATTTTATGAAAAAAATGGATACTGAGTAGTAGTGTCCACATGTAATATTCAAGTTGTTATGAAATAGTTATGGCCTAATTCACTAAAACTCTAAACCTAAAAAGATCCTCAATGGGAATTATTAATTTAATTCAAGAATATGTAATGTTTAAGGTTGGGTCCTTATACTTGGTATCAGAGGTCGGTTTAAAACACTTTAATGATTAGGAGTTTTTGTTAGACACATTGTTAGTCCCAATGTCTATTATTTTAGTTAAATCTTTATTTTATAACATTTTCAGATCAAGGAATGTTTGTTATAAATGGAAGGAGCATGATCTCAAACAAAATTCTTATCTCTTCCTGATGACATGCTAGTAATAATTATTTCAAAGTCGTGTTCAGATGATTGGGAAACTTTTTCTAGCATACAACTCACTTGAAAGCAGTTGTTTGAGATTTCAAACACCTCCACTATACCTAATTTTCATCGTGGAGCATGGTTTATATTTAGACAAATCCTATTTTCACAATATTATCATATTTTCAAGAAAGGTAAACATTATCATGGCATATTGAAATATTTTACTTTATCACAAGATTTTGAAACATGTTAGGATTTAAAAAAATGGTTTTGAAGAAGGAGACCCTTCCACAACCTATTTATATTTTCTTTTTCAATATAATCTCTCATCACATTCCTATGTTATTTTAAAAGGACCATTAATTTAAAGTTTCAACTCAAATTCAGTCTGACTATTTTATAGAAATCATGTTTTATCATATGTTTTGAAATTGTATGTCATACATGATTATTTTCCAAAACTAGTATTATGTGAACACCCATAATACCCATGTTGTTCAAGTTGTATTTGTATGGAGGAAGCAAATGATTTTTAAGGGTCTCTAAATTATTTTTGTGATGCATGGACCTTCTACCAACGTGGACAAGATAATGATGAAACCAAATAGAAACCATGGTCAAGTTATGATGTTCTTCATTTCGGGGATCGTTTTATTTTATCATATAGTGGTGAAATAAGAATTCAATAATTAAGTTGTTGATATAAAAATGAATTTGGATGAAAATTATAGGTATAAAGAAACCATTGAGGTTAAAACTTGTTAGGTTTATTTTGGAGTTTTATTAAAAGGACAACATGTTGGATGGGTGACAACCCGTCGCATCTGGAAAGGTAACAGGAAATCGAACCCACAACCGAAGGGAGACAATGGTGAATTTCTTACAACTAGCCTACTTGAAGTCCCTGGTTAGTATGACTTATTATTTTAGAAAGATGTTTTTATGGAACAATAATAATTTTTTTTTGGAACTGATGTTTTATCAAATAGATATACTTAGTAAAGAAAAATGATTTAGTGATGAATTGATAAAGGTTTTTGTGGATGATGTTCTCTCTTTTGAGGAAACACTATATGCCTAAGGAAGATAGAATACTGTGGATTTAAATTCTAGAATAATTGTTGAAATTTTAGTTTAGAAGAATATATGTTTTTATTGTGGACATATGACGATTTTGTTTATTTATGAAAATGGTTAACTTATCATGGAGAACATGTGATTTGTTTAATTAATTTAAAATATGATACTTTATGAGTAACTGTTGTTATTTGGAGATAAATGTTATCTTAGAAGACTATGTAATTAAATCATAATGAGATTTGGGTTTCAATCTTAGTTTGGATCACTTTTGAAGAATTTTATGGAAAGTTGTTTTTTAATGGTCTTTGTTGGACTATGGGTTTTGTTTGAAAACTTTTGGAGATTAAGAGTAGTTTTTCTTTTTTAAAAAGATTATCCTTTTGGGTATTATCTGATCTCGCATTAACAATTTTGGTTTTATTTGATGTTTAAGGATAAGGGAAATATATAGTTCTTCTTTTTTGAATTATGTGATTCTCAAGAAGATGATTCTTGTGATTTTTATGTGACTAAGTCTTTTTGAATTCTCTTTGTTTGGAGAAAATATAAGTTTTTGTTAGAAATTTATTAAAGGGTGAAACTCTACATAAATGTAATTATATTTCCATAAGTTCTTATTATATGTAGTAAATGAATTCCTCAAAATTATGAAAATGAATGTAAAACAAAAATTTTGTTGCTTTACCTTTCCTACTGGGTAATCAAAGACCGTTTAACGCATCATAAGTTTGTGATTTTCTGGTGGTTAACTTTCTCCTAATCATTTTTCTATCACACTCCATCAAAACTTGACCATTTGTTCTCTCTTCTATGTCCATGTTTTCCTACATGGAATACTATTACCGGTTAGCTCAGGTGACCATTATACTTTTTTGTCATTCTTTTAAAGTGATAGTTTTATTGACTCTTTTCCGATGTGGGACTTTTAATAATGTTTCCAAGCCCAGATTTAAAATTGTGAGGACGCAATTCCCAAAAGGGGGGAAGGATGTAACATCCTAGGTAAATAATGAATAAGATATATTTCATATTTATTAATATTTGTGAATTAAATATTAATTTTACTTTAAATGTGTTGTTATGTTCGATAGCGTACTCGATACGCAACAACAGGTTTCTTTGAAATCTTACGTTGCACACGAATAATTTAATATTATTATTTTAAATGGTAGTTAACTCCTAGACATAGTCTTGGCAGGAACGAACAAAACTAACAATAATAAGATTATAAATTTTTTCTAAATTTATTTACATTTATCAAATAAATGTTAGAGGCTTAAAATGTGAATGAATCAAATTTTAATCATGAACACTCTAATATTCAGTAAAAGGTCAATTTACCGCCTTTTGATGGAGAACCCTTTTTAAATCTAGTTTTTGAAACTTTTTTATGTTTTATTTGAAAAAAAAATTCTTCTTTAGAATCTGGACATCAAAATTTAATTTGGGTAATTTTTTTGGTATTTTTCTGATAAAGTTCATTTTTTAATGAATAGTGAAAAATACTGTATTTTAATTCAAATTTTCCTTTTAATATAATTTATTTGTATGGTTAGATTATCCTTTTTATTGTTTTTAAAGAGTAAATAGATTATAGTTTTACCATTTAGTATATATTTGGTCAATTCAAGCAATTTCCCTTTGAAATTGGACATAATCAACTGTCAACCTTTTGATAGTTATTGTTTCTTAAAAACACGCTATTTGGTTTGACAACAGGAATTAATTTTTAATTAATTAATATAACTACTATGTTTTTAATTTGTTAAAATGGACATAATATCTGAATTTGATATATCAAATAATACTTAGACTGATTTTTTGGTATTTTTCTGAAAAACATCAATTTTTGATGAATAGTGAAACCAATTAGTAGTATTTAAAAAAACCGACTTTTTCATTTAAATGAAATTTTACCGCTTCAGTAAATTAATTTTAAAAAATCCAAAATACATGGTTTTTATTAATAATTAAAATGTGGTTCAATAATATGAAAATAATTTTTGATGAACAATACCTTTTTTCTATTATTTACCGCGGTTAATGGTTAATATGGTAATTCAAGGTAAAAAGAATATTATAATAATTAAAAATTACCTTAATACTTGTCTTAACCTTATTGGATGAGTAATGGATGACCATTTCCATCTTTAGGTCACTTTTGGTACCCCATGGAGCCACTTATGAATGATAATGACACTTTAGATTAATTAACTTAAAGTAAAGGAAAAAATGAAAAAAGAAAATATCGTTTAGTAAATTAATTTTTAGAAGGGTTTATATAAATTATCTTTTCAACTATAAATATTAATTGTCAATATAAAAATATTTACTACATCATGGTATTTTTTTTATAATTTTTAGACATCAAATAAATTAAATTCATTATGACACCATAATGATGCAACATTTACCTTATTAATAAATGATTTAAATAAATAAAATTAGAATGAAAAAAATATTATCCAAAACAAGTCCAATTACTATTGGATGATATTATTTCTACTCTGAGTCATCTTATATTCTACTTTAATGATTTTTGGACATTTAGAAACCGAATATCATTATATAATAAAATAATCTTTTCATACTTTCCAAAAGAGCCCCTCCTCTCCCTTATAAAAGGAGACCACTTATAACCAATTACTCACACCTATCAAGAATTTTGGATTATAAAAACTCTTCCTAATTAAGCTCCATAAATACATATCCTCATCCTTGAAGCATTACTTTAGGAATAAGGCACATGAAGAAGTCCTTTGGTTCAAACCAAAGGGAGTTACCCAAATCAAAGGTAACCGTTTATCTTAAATTGTTTCCTTTTATTTTACTTCTCCAGCCCCTAAACTCTTTTTATTACTTTATTTTTTAAAAACAAAAGTATCCAAAATATACTAGGATTATTTTATGAGGTGGATTCCAACTACACTTACACACACCTGTATCTAACGGATGAAAAACATAATGTTTTTGTGGATGGAAAACGAACACCTCACGAAACGATGATTGTTAAAATATCTCCAACTTCCTCTAATGGTGTCCATTATGATGGCCTTGTATTTATATATGATATATATTATATTTATATTTTCACTATTCTTCAATAATTTCCATTTATATCATGCCTTTATGGTTTCCATTATGGTTAAGCACAATAATTTCATTTGAGGAAGTGCGAACTACCACCCCATCAAAGTGATATGACTCATCAATACCATATGTGGGATGTATAAAAGATGTATTTAATGATATTATATATGATATTATAAAGGAATTATAATATAACTAGGTATAATTATGTTTTAATTCCATTAAAATAATAAATATAACTGAAAGTAGCATTCATGCGTACGTACGGCTTACCGTCTCCATGAACGGTGCATTTCATTTCTTACCTCCAAATGATATGTACTATTATAAATATATATATATATATATACTGGATATATATTATAAATATGATATCTAAATAATGAATATAATTCTGGATATAATGGACTATTGACAACATGGAAAAATTGTAAATATAGGGTGTTCGTTTTTTACTCAAATACCAAATATCAACAAAATGAACGTTATTAACTAAAATGATTACATATTGTTTTTAACATGGTAATAAGTGATATAAAAGGAATAATAAACTTTAAAAATATTCTTAATAAAGTATAAATTATCTTTAGTTTATTATTATAGAGATTAAAGAACGAACGGATCATGTCAGACACGAGGTAAAGGATTTTCATATTGCACTACTAATTCCGTGAGATTTACATTGTTCGGCACTTATTCATTTCATGTGGTATATTGTGTACACAAATTTGATATATATTATCATTATTATAATTATATTCATGGTATTATGTGATTCATTTGGTGTTTATTAACTTTTGGTCATACGACTCAGTTGAGTACAATGCGGTAAAGGGTTTCATCTCACTTTTTATTCCCATGAGATCCATGCTATATTTGCCACTATTTCATTATGTGTGGCATATTTACTGCCCATGATTGTACACATTGTGTAATATAATTTCATTTATGAGTATTTACATCTTCATTGTATGATCATTATTTCATGTGGTGTATGTTTTGTAAGTTACCAAATCGGTAAAGGAAACTTCCACTCTCCTCTTTTTAGAAGACTTCTTTTTGTTATGTCTTTATATTTACATCTAATTATGTTTTGATATATTCTACTATATCCATATTGATTTAAACTTTATGTTAATTTGATTAGATATCATTTTTATCTCATCAACTCATTTTATGAATTTTAAGGTGACGCCGTTAAGCTGTCAAAATTTTACAAGGGAACTTTTTAACCCAATTTCAATTCTTTGGGTTAAACTTTTACTTCTTGAATATGTCGTCCTATGAATATTTTTGAATGAACTCTGATTATTTTATACATAAAATCCACTTATATTTGGTGTATTTATATTTTTCACACATAATTATGTGATTGATTTATCTTTAATTTAACGATACCATCTTTATAAGGGATTTCATCTCAATGTACATTTCCAATGAGACTACATTGTTTTTATGCACCAATTCACTCTTATATGGTGTATATAATATCCTATGACATATAATATCATGAATCCTATTATTATCATGAAATTAAAAGGTTCTTATTAGAAGTTATTCTTTAATTATTTGTATTCAAGCGTCTCTCTTTTTGTTAAAAAAGTCTTTAACTAAAATATCATTTTAAATGTTTTAAAGATTTATTCTTATAAATATTTATCATTAATGTCTATGATTTCGAAATGGATATTAGGATTTATTTATATGGAAATTAATGTTTTTAGATAATAATTCATTTAAAATCTTCAAAGTGGTATGGGACACTTTTATTCAAAAATCCCCTTTTAAATGGTTTTGAAAATGATTTGATAAAACATTGTTTATTTCAATATCTTGATTTGATATATTGGAATGTGGAAATGTAATATTTCTTTTATACATGTTTTATATGTTATTATTATTTTATGGTTATTGGGAATTGTTTACGTATATATGTGGTTACGTGATAAACCTAGGGCGGGTGAGCCTGAGATAGCTCTCTAATGCATTGGTTAACGTGACAGAGGTAAATATGATATTTCTCCTAAGAGATTTAGGGAATATACTGTGATGGGTATTCCAAGTGTAACTCCCTACATAGATATGATAGATTCAATGTCTGTTTGATATGGATTCCATAAGTAACCTTTATTATTTATGATTTGTGTGTGTTATTCATAAATCTTACGTTTTCGTAAGGTATGTTATGATTGAAATGTACGGTTTCATTGATATGTATTTTTGATGGGATAATTCTTTCCTTCCTTATGTTATTATCCTTAATGAGATTTTTATGCTCATCCCATGTTTTTGAAATGTTTTCCACAGTACAAAAAGATGAATAGGGTTAGTGATGGGATCAAGGAAAAGTCATTCTCTCTAAAACATGGAACTGGACATGTTTCTTTTAAGAGTTTTTATTTTATGAAAAAATGGATACTGATTATTAGTGTCCACATGTAATATTCAAGTAGTTATGTAATAGTGATGGCATAATTCTCTAAAACTCTAGACCTGAAAAGATCCTCAATGTGAATTATTCATTTAATTCAAGAATATGTAATGTTTAAGGCTGGGTCCTTATAAATTCACATTAATGTGGTGTATATATTGCCAATTTACATGTAATAACCTGATTCAATAATAATCCATGGTATTTTTTGGACAAAAAGGGGCCTAGATACCCTGAGAGGGGGAGGGGTGAATCAGGGTATTGATATTCTATTTCAAAATTATTCCCACCCCACTGGATCATAACCTCTGTATTATAAGGGTCAGTTTGTTTGTTCTTATGTTTTTAGCAGTTATCTTGTTCTTTCATTATTTATCTGATAATGATTCTTTTGATTCAATTCGAGGATGAAACCACGTAGACTCAGAGGTTTTTACATGTTTTACCCTCATTGGGATATTTCCAAGGAGCATACAATAGTAATGTGCTAATGTACCAAATCCACTAAATCTCACATACAATTTATAATGTTCAGTCAAGATCTCATTTATGCCCAGGATCACTGCCTTTACAATGTTTAGGGTCAGATCACTACTTTACCCAGGGAAACTCCTAGTTTCTCTCTCTCTGGATTACTGCCAGTGGAGAGGATCACCTTCTTCCTCTTCCTTTACTCACTACTCTTGAAATGATCCACTCACAATTTATGGACATGTAGGTCCCTTAATTATCACAAATGAATGCATCTTTATTTGAATATATATGCACTATTCATGTCTAAATTTCACCCAAATATGAATCTCACTTTTCACTGTAGGAAACAGAAAATATTCCAACTTTCTCACAACCCTAGAATGACTGGCATGCTTCACTATGCTTGGTGCACTTCCTTAATGCTTGGCGCGCTTCTCCAAGCCTAGCGCGCATGTGGAACCTAATCAGTTTCCTGAAACTCCCTTATCCAACTCATAACATGGGAAACTAACACCCTTTTATGCCCAAACCAATAATGGTGTGCAACTATCAACTGGCATGCAACTTCTGAATAACCATATACTTGCGCGCCCATACCACCATTAGGGTGCCCAAACCTCATGCATGATTGGAGCTATACTTTCCTAAAAGTGTGGAGCTGAATAATAAATGAGGTGGGGTATCCCTCTATTTATAGGCATTTTGGGCACCCAGAGTTCCGCACATAAGTATCCTCCCAGCACACAAGTCTCATCACCTGAGCCTGCTTCACCCTAGTCACCTTACACACCCAAACCAAAACTTGGGTGCCCCTATTTCCTTTTTCATATTTTGAAGTTTTGATCTTGAAAAACATATGGCATGCTTGTTTTTAGGACTCTAAGAATTTGGTGCACAATTCCCTTTTCCAAAAACACTTTTCTTAATTTGTTAATTTTGAGGCCCAAAACTTTAGCAAACACTGTAAAAGGGCCCCACATTTTATCTACTCTTGTTGTACCACCTCTAGATCATACATTCCTTTTTCAAGGTTCTTCTTTTGTTCATAGATTGTCAAAAAAATCCCTATAACTTGACAACTCACCCTGAAATCCCTCCTTTGTCAAAAAATTGTACATCGTGGTCTACTTTGACAATAAACACTTCATGGAGGCCCGCTTTGTCATCAAAAACAACCACCTCAAAAAAAGTTTCAATGATACCTTCAGAGATTTTTTTCCAATAGTGTTTTAAGTTTAACATCGAATCATTTATTCCAATGGTATTTCAATTCAAAAATTACCAAGTGGTAAAATTTATTAAACAATCATTATTTTGTTTTTGTTAACTTTATCTTGAAATAATAACATTCATATAATCATTTTAATTGTTCATTGAATTTATCTTAAATATCCATATTATTGTATGATGGATATTATAATTTCCAAAACCATATACCATTTTTACATATAGTTCTTACTTTTAAATTTATTTGATTAACTAGTGAAACATTGATAAGTCAATATTTTTTTTCAATACCAATATTTGGTGATAAGACACATTATTTATGAATTAAATTGATTATTCGATATATGAGGAAGATTTTTAAATGAAATAAATGGGTGGGGACTGTTTATAGAAATCCCCTAGATGAATACATAGGTCTCATCAGACAAATTCATTTGGGAAAACCCTATGGGTTTGTACTCAGTAGTTTTAAACTATTTTGTGAAAGGTCTTGAAAGTAGAGATAATGTTGGAAAAACCCTATGAGTTTTTTTCGAGTAGTGTTAAACTATATTTTAAATGTTATTAATAGTATAGTTATCAGTTTCATGATACATGATGTCTAAAAATTAAGTATTACATTAATTATGAGTTTAGTTATCATTATCTAGGAGATTTTTAATATGATATTGTCTCTAGATGCATTTTATTTCCAGATTATTGATTAAATTGAATGTGTATTTAGTTATATAACTTTCCATACTAATTATTCATTATACAGTTTTTAAATGTCACTTGTTCTTATTTAATCACCTCTATATGTTTATTATTCTTATTGATTCATGATAGCTTTTGCAGTACATAATTTTTACCAAGAATTTGAGCAAACCCTTTTTTCATTTCATTATAATGAATCTATAAAGTGTACTCTGTTTTATATGGAAGGACATGATATATAGAATAATGATATTATTAAGAAAACTTGTTTTATTTTTTTGTATTTAAATGTAATATAGGGACCTTATATCTGTCTTGTTTACCAACACTAATGAACTATTTTCTCATTTAGAAATTCATTCCTTATATCTTATACTAATTTAAAAAAGAAAACATTGGTTCTGGGTTACTATGTTTGGGGTCTCTGCACAACTTCAGACCTAGTGACTTGACCTAGAATGTCGATCTCCTTTTCTAATCCACCAGATACATAATACATCATCATC
The DNA here is from genome assembly GCA_963277665.1 of Viscum album. NCBI lineage: Eukaryota > Viridiplantae > Streptophyta > Magnoliopsida > Santalales > Viscaceae > Viscum > Viscum album. The sequence continues at coordinate 1,851,079,628 of OY728163.1, read as the reverse complement.
TAGTACCATGTTTTACTTGCTACAATGTTTCAAGAAAAAAAAATAATTTTTCTCCTTCATTCTTCTTACCTTACCCAAAATCTCAAATTTAATCCCCAATTAAATAATTGTAATCAGAAATTAAAATTAAAAAATCACCTAAAATGTTATAGTTATTAAAGGATTAGAATATAATGTTTTATAAACAAAATACATTATAATTAAATGGTAATGTTGGACTATAGATGGTGAAATAATGTTTAAATAATATCACCCACATATTCTTATTTTTATAGATTCATAAGACATTGAATAATGATTTTTTAAATTATTTATTATAACTAATAGATTTTAAATAGTAATATTTTTTAATGAAATTCAAATATCATAGGGATATTGGCTAGTAATTATCATAAACTAACCCCACCAACACTCCCCATAAGATAAAAAAGTGTTATAGTGACTGTCGTAGCCCACCTCTAATAGGGAATAGGGTGGATTCTAGAATCAAGGTTATATAAATCAAAATATGGTAATTATTTCACTTAATTTAAGTATTAAATTACCAAAACCACTCTGATCGTCTGAAAACCCCCAATAACAAAAATAAATAAATTAATATAATAGTAACGTATATTTTAAGAGGGTTCCCTAGAACCAACTTATGTATATACTTTGATTACCACAACATATATGTAGTTTATATATACAGGTTTTTACATTACCATAATAGTGGTGATACTTATGTAACCACTATATTTATGTTAATTCCCTTATATTATATGTAATATCAACAATGTTATAGTAGTTCCCATGATATAAAGGGAACATAGAGATATAATGACTGAAATCAGAAATATATATATCATACGGTCCATTTACATCAAACTGATAAAAAACATATGATATGTGACCATCAGGTGATAGGTCCTCATGAGCATTGAGACTTATTATAATGATGTTCACACTTAGTGATCTCAAATAGATGAGATCATGTGAACAACCCCTCCAATAGAGACACTACATGTTTCTAGTGTCATTGGTTTTTTCGATCTATGGACATGTTTATTGGTCTCATAAATCGAGATCATTATAAATGTGTGTCATTTTATCATGTACTATGATGTAATTTAAAAACCAATACATTGAATATTTGGTGAGTTAGCTTATGTTGGGTGCATCATTGGTGGTATGGCATTGGTTGAACGGTTAAGATACAATTTGTCACTTATGAGTTGGGGAAGTGATATGTCAATACAAATTGATCAGGATAGTAGTACACTCACTAAATCCATGGGCATGGTAGAGCAAGGTATGTCTATCCAGTAATATCAAGAACTAATAAATAGGTAATTGATGATGAGAAAAGATGTGTATCCTGCTTTGTGATATATCATGAGATAAATATATTATAATACAAAATGCTTGTTCATATAAAAGGTTTTCATTGTTATAACATTTCTATATCTATTTATGGGCCTTGATGGGTTTCTAGAATCTTCTCTTGAAAATTAAATAATATTCAATGATACTAAGATAAGGGCCAAGAGTGTCACATAAAGTAGTGTATTCAAGTGTCAACCTATTCTAGTAAATAAGTGTACATGATATGGTGGACTCCACCATAAGGTTTGAGAGTTTTCCATGTATTATCGATCAACGATGAATAAATAAATTCATCATTATCCTTACAAAGAATAATTGGATTGAATTTATTTATTAAAATTACTCACATGGTATTAAATGAATACATGAAAATTATTTTATGATTGAATAATGTTTTAATATTCAATGTTAGTTGAATATTTATAGGAATTATGATTTGAGTTAATAACTCATTTTAATCATGTAATATATATTAAAATTAGGTTATATAATATAAATGAAGTTAATCAAATACTTATTTCACCATCACATTTCATTTATTCCTCATTTATTATGTGTTAGATATATGGGGGTTGGGGAATTTTTCTCATAAAGAACGGGTAGATAAAATCTCAAGAGGGGGGATTGAGTTTGTAAATATTTTACATTATTTTAAACCACCCCCTTCATGGTATGTGAGTTTAAATATTTTTCCTTAATATAATAAGTTAAAAAAAACTTAGTGGAAAGAGATTGAACATAAATATTTATAGTAGTTTGGGGAAAAAATTCCCTAGTCCACTCCACCAACACTCTACTACATGGATTAATTATTTTCACAATGAAATACCTTTTTAGAAGGGCTCCCAACTAAGTGCAAGAATTTATTACTTTTTAAAAAATCTCAAGAGATTTTAAACAGTCTCTCCCTTTATTGGACGAATCCATTATCTCTACACACTCACTTATAATGATTGTAATTAAAATAGAGATGAATGATATTTCAAAAACTATTTAATTACACCATTCAAATAAGTAATTGAAAGTAGATACAGATACATCTTGAGAATAGTTTTTCCATCAAATAAAAAATTTGGATACTATTTGATTGAAATTGATAAAATTTCTAAGTGCATCCCACAAGCATTGTATATACAACCATTATTTTTTAACATTATCATATTATTTTTATATATGTACTTGTCTTTCTTTTACTTTTTATGTTGTTGTATATCTCAAATTATATATCCATGAAGCTTCTAACTATCTCTATTTATATCTCTTATTCGGTTTTGAACATAAGAATGTGAGATAATCATAGTGGTCGAGTGAATAATTCATTGAAAATTTGGAAAGACATTATATTAATGATAAGCATATAGTCCTTCAAAATAAGGAATATGTTTCTCTAATAATGATGTGAAAAATAATCTTCTTCAGATCTTTCTATTCATATAAAAATGGGACTTTATACAAATCAAACTTTTCTTAATTTGAATATTCTTTTTCTAATACAGATAATGGAATAAAAATAATTATAATGATATTATGAAAGTAATCCTAAAATTTCTCAAAAAATAGTTTTTGTAAAATATCTAAATGAGAGTATTATTCTCCGTAAAATTAATTCTTTAGAGGCTTCATAATATAAATAGACCATTGATTTATACTTTACATATTATAAAATTAATTCAAAAATTCAAAGAATAATTCTTCGGCATAGGATAGTTATGTTACGGAATTGTCATACACAACATTCACAACTTCTTGTGGTACTCATATGATTTTTTTTTGAACGAACTTTTCATAAGATAAATTATTTTTATAACTATACTCTGACTGAAATATATGACTTTGAACATATAGTAGTGAGTTTATTCTATTCATACTATATTATCTTATGTAGTAAGATAAACATTGAATACAGAGTTTTCTGATTTTGACTAGATAAATTATAATATTTGAATTATTTTTTCGGATAAGATAAAATATTTTACCATGGATTGACATTTTACTCAATATTGAGTGATCACTTATCATAAGTGTAAAATAATTCATCATAAAAAATATAATCTCAAATACTTATAATAAACTAATTATTATAAAAGAAAAGATTTTTTGAACTATAAAAACAAATAAAACATGAGATATATTGGAATAATATATGTCTATCCAATAATCACCCCCATTTTTATGATCACAAACCCATTTAATAATAAAAAAATGTTGATAAATGAAATTTTAATTTCTATATTCTCCTTTTTATTATACCCCTTTTTTGATATATAAAACAATTTAGTTAAGGAAAAAATAATACAACTAATATTTCATAAGAGCAAGTGGAAATAGTTAATACTATTAAATGTGAATACAATTAGGAATGAAGTTGTAATGACAAAAAATATTTATAAATGGAAATCATTAAATAATTAAATAATAATAATAATAAAAATAAAAAATCAGAGAATAATAATAGTGATTAATTCGTATAAATAAAGTAAAAAACATTGAAAATATAGATAAACATATCCAATGAATCATATATTACTTAAAAATGAAATAAATTCATTTATAACATATAATATAATCATGAAAAAATAAATTTTTTTTATAAAAAACTATTCAAATGTTTTTGATTCCCCATTAAACCAAAAAAGTAACTTGTGAATGGCCATTAGTTATGTGAAATGAAATTACCCTTTGGAGGGGGTATTTTAAATGATTGTGGTCGGCCATAATATAATGAAGATGTATGTAAAGTAACATCAGATGTTTCTCCAACAACATCACCAATAATGTGGGTAAACATGCTCCAATTCTGACTCAATCACCTTGAGAGATCCTTATAGAGGTGGACTGAATTTTTAGAGAAACATAATATTCAATTTCATTAAAAAAATATCAAAAAAATTATCTTAATTAAATTTCGATAGGGTTAAAAATATCTTTGAATATTTGAGAGGAAGAGGCATGACATTCAGAAATAAAACGTATTGGAATAGATCTTCCTTGTAACTGAAACAAAACCTCCACAGAGACAACAATTATCAATACCATATCATGTTTTCACAACCCCAGAGAGCTATAAAACCATTCTAAACCCTTTATGATAAATTTATAAATAAATTTTTTAAAGCTAATTTCCTAGTAAAACGAATAATGCTATTCATAAATGATTGAAAATGACATTCTAAAAACTACTCTGATATTCAAAATGAATTATTTATTTTGCTTATAAATTTACTTGATGCTAATATGATTTAGAAAACAAATTTACTACTACTACTTCTTCTTCTTCTTTAAATAATTATAGCTTAGTATTTCTTATCAACAACTGTTTAAAATCATAAAACTTATATTTTATCACTTAAAAAATATTTTCCAATAGACTATTAATTATTTTCAAACCAATAATAATAAAACTGGTATTATTTTCGAATTAAGTAGAAAGATTCCATATTTTTTGTAATTTTTACTTTAGTAATGAATTTATTTCCTTCTTGGATTTATTATTGGACACAATAGATCATTTTAGAAAATCTGGAATCCTTAAAACATTAGAAATAACATCTTTTTAAATCTATTGAATCATTTCCCTATAAGGAATCTAAAATTTCATATAAGAAATGGTAGAATTCATATTTTCTATATCCAGACACGCTCATTCCATCCAAGATAGTATATCTAATGTTTGAGACTTCTCCAGTGGACTCATGTAAAATCATTTCCAAAATCGATTGAAATACCAACATTAATTCACTAAAATCATATATAAAAACTAATTGCTCATGAAGAATCCAAATATTACATCTGGACTCAACTAACCACTATTTTAAAGATTCCATTTCAGAAATTAACAATGAATTACTTTCTCAGGATCTCTCATCCACAGTGTCCAATTTTATTGTAGGAATTTTTTGAAATTTTATGATCTTGATGAAAATGAGAGAATACATCTTGATTAAATTATGTTATTTGAGTTTGATAAAAAAAATTATTTTTAACTTCATTCGGTATGTACTCTATGTGATATGGTTCTATAGATTCCAATCTGTATATTCTTTTTGCAATAAGTTGGGTTTCCTTTTCTCTTTCTTCTTGTTCTCCTCCATTAGAAACTTCTCAATTAATAAAATTGACTATTTTTGTTCTAGTTTTTTGACTCATCTCTCGAATGGAGATTCATTAAAATGATTTAAGAAACCTGAAACTATTTAAATGGTCCTTACATGACCTAAATTAACCAACCATGTAATGTTCTTTGCCAATTTTTCTCTAACAAATGAAATAGAAATAACATCAGGTTGGACTATTATAAATTTCAAAGATGAAATAACTTTAGGATCATTTAATTTCCTTGAATGAACAAAAACTCTTACAATTCATCACCATTCATTGAGAGTTTCATTATCTAAAAAATCCCTTACATCCAATATTCTCACTGGATATTCCAAAGTAGGAGGAGTACTTGTAGGGTTTGGACCAACCACTTCACACGCAACTACTATGTGGGATGTATATCCTGAAGTAGAAGTGGGATCTTTCTCAATTTCATTTCCAGAACTAACATATAACATATTATTTAAATAATATTTCCAACAAAAACCAATTGAAATTGATATACTCTCACACCAAATAGTTAGACCATGAAAATGGGTTGTATTAGTGTCATCTAAATAAACACTAACTTTAACGAAAACTGGTGTCTGCATCCTACTGAAAGGATATAAATTAAATAACATATTTTGAATGTAAACCATATACATCAGAATAGAATTTTCTAAATTCACAGGATTCTGAACATAAAAAAATATAGGAACATAAAATCATGAATAATAACTCTTTTGAACTCATAGTTCCATTATATAATGGAATACTACCTTTTTTACCAAAATCTATTTATCAGGTTCCAAATATTTGATAGGATTATTCTCAATAGCAGTCATTCCAAATAGAGGCTTCATAAATTCTAGTGGATATACCTCATCTATAGTAACCAAAGAAGTATTGAATTCAATATAGACTTTGTGAGGACATTTAAGCACTCCATCTGTTACCGATGATGTTTTTAAAAAAAATGATTTATAGTATCTGTAATCCAATCTTCATTATCATGAAATTGAAATATGAATGTCACATAAAACTCAATAACTTATTTCTCAAAAACAAACTAAGATCATTTTTCTCAAAAATTAATTCCCATACTTGATGATTTATAAAATTTTTGAGTAAAATATATATTCCATCTAGTAATATGAAATCTATTTCTCATTCACTCAAAACTTATTTAGTAATTATTGAAAATTTTATTCTACCAGAGGTAGAGTTGGAAGTTATTTTTGATTTTATCATTCTTGAAAGGAATTTCTAGAATATAGGGTTAAGGTAGAGAGGTTTTTATGGAATAGATTCAAAGGTTCAATGGTTTCTAAAGGTTTCACATTTAGAACTGACTATCTTTTATCTTGGCGCGATCAAAGAATCATTTAGTGTGATTTATAGAGTAATCATAAAAATACTAGGTGAAGTGTCCTATTTCTATACAACTAATTCATTAAATAAGGGAACCAAATATGAAATAAAATAATTTATATAAAATATTTACTCAATTACAAAAAAAATGTTATATGTGATTAAAATTGAAATAAAGTCAATAAGAACTAAATAGGACTAATTTAGATTTGTTGAGATCAAATATGTTAGTAGGTAGTGGTTTAGAAAAAATGGATACTAATTGATTTTCTATGAAAATGAATTATAAAAAGATATCACTATTTTGATTTTGATCTATTAATAAATTATATCTTAAATCTGTTTTTTTATTCTAGAATGGTATATTTTGTTCTTTAAGAAGTTTATAGAACTCTTACAATAACGTTTGATTGGAACACAATTAAAATTAAATCTCGAATCCATTAGATTCTGTTTAACCCACATCAATGGAGCACAATAACTTCTTATTCCAACATATCCTACTTCATTTATTGATAATACTACAACGTCATGTGTATTATTTGATCAAGATACTATATAATTACCCTGAAAATGATAAACTCTTGGGGTGTTTTCCCGATCTAGTCTAAATCAATTAAAATAAGTATTTGAATATGAAATTAGATTAAAATCAGAGTTTTTTTGTAAAAATTATTGACTGGGACATAGTTCCTTTTAGATATCTTTACATTCTTTTTCAAACATTTAAATGATATTAGTTAGGGTTGGATTGAAATCTTTCACAAAGGTATACTGAAAACATAATGGTCGGTATACTTACAGTATGATGAAGTAAATTTCCAATAATTTCCCTATACATATATTTCTCAAAGAGTTTTCTAGTATCACTAATATAATGTTTAATATTGGATCTCAGAAGAGTTGAATAAGTATTAGGGTTTTCATGTAAAGACTTATTAATTAAATCAAATATGTATTTTCTTCCATTTAGGGTGTTTCCGAAATATTTTGGATAAATTCAAAATACTAAAAATATTTTAACTCTACCATCATACTTATTTAAAAAAATCATAAGTTTCAAAAAAACATTCCACAATTTTTAGTTTTTTGATCCAAACTAAATATCATCATCATATATTTGTAATAATAAAATATCTTAAGATGCCAATTTCTTAAAACATTTAGGATTTTTCATTCCAAATAAAATCCCATTAGATAAAATAAAATAGATTAATCTTACATCCCATGCTCTAGGAGTGTGTTTATGTCCATAGAGTGTTTTTTATGTTTAAAATAAAATTTTTAAAGTGAGTGTATTCAAAACCAGTTGGTTGTTCAAAATAAACTTCCTCCATTAAAAATACATTTAGTAATGTAGATTTAGCATCCAACTAATTAAATTTAAAATTCATATCAGATGAATATTCTAGAATAATTCTAATAGATTCTAACATATCTACAAGGGAAAACATATCTTCATAATCTATTCCTTCAACTTTATTGTAACCTTTTGAAACTAACCGATCTTTATATCTATTTACCACATCTTGATCATAATTTTTGTTTATAAATACCCATTTAATTTCAATAAAAGGATACTAATAGGGTTTATCAACTAAGTCTCAAACATTGTTCCTCTTGTAATTGTTTAACTCATCATGTATAGTTAAAAACCAACTTTAAACAGCTAAATATTATTCAACAATTTTAGGTTCTATTTGAGATAAATAGGTAGATAATTCTGTTAGATTTCATATATTTATTATGGTTCTAACTCATTAATATAAACTTCCTATATCTATTTTTAGATTTTGTCCTTTCAGTTTTCATGATTTTCTAGGAACCATAAATTGTGGTTCACTAGAATAGACTCTTATATGGATTTTGGTCAAAATATTAATGTTTTAAACCATCATCATTAATTTTTCTAAAGATATGTTTTGGTATCATCTTTTTAATAGAATCACATAGCTCCTTAGTGTGAGTCATTTTTTGATCAAAAGTATCACTTTTATAAAACTTCTCATGATTTGATTCTTCTATTGTGCTTAAAATTTTATTGAAAACTCTATAAGATTTGGACGTAGAAGAATAATAAAGGAAGAAACTTTCAAAAAAATCGATCAAAATTACCAATATTATCATGGGATTTTAATATTTAAACCTCTCATACAAATACTTTTAAAGTATACTAACTTTGGTTTTCGATTATTTCATAACACATAGGGTGTTTTATTTAAGATAGGTCTTATTAGAACTCCATTAATGACATAACCTATTGTGTTAATAGCTCCAACCCAAAAATAAGTGGAATTTTATATTAAAATAACATAGTTCTATCAATTTCATAAAAATTAATATTCCTCAATTAAATAAAACCATTATGTTGGGGAGAACTATGTGTAGAAAAATTGTATTTAATAACTTGTTTTAGATATATGAATTAAATTCATGATTCTAAAATTCTCCACAATGGTTACTTCTCAAAGTCACAATTTTGAATCTTTGTTAATTTTTACACATTTACATTAATTATAAATATGAAACAAGATTTACTCTTATGTCTCAAAAATTAAACCCATGTAAATCATCAGAAATCATCAGCCAACACATAATCAAAAAAAATTCTACAAGACTTATAGTTCTAGTAGGTGAGAACATATATATATATGGATAATATCTAGAGGTCTATTTATAGAATCCTATTTAATTAGTTTAAAAGATGACTTAGGTTTCTTTCCCATATGAAATGCCTCACCAACATTCCTTAATTACAATCTAATATGGGGAAAATTAGTAATTAAATGTATTTTGAATAAATTTTTCAAATAATTCATATGATAATATGCAATCCTTCTATTCCAAATCAATGATTCTTCAAATTCATCATTTGAAAAATTTACATTTTTTTACACAAATAATTATGATCTAAAGTAGAGATATTATTTTTTCATTGTGAATTAATATTGAAATATTTATCTATGAAAAATTAGCATACATTATTAAAAAAATAAACTAAAAAAACTTCATGAAAAAGCTGAGAAATACTTACGAGGTTATGAATTCTTGTATTTCAACTTATATATATTTTTCTTGAAAAACATTTTGTCAGACTTTTTATATTTATGTAATTATGGAAAATCTGGTTTGATATGTTTTAGATTTTTTTTCACTAATATCATCTCACATATTTAAGGTTGTCACATTCCTTCCTATACTTATTTACAGGTCTTCTGAAACCTATTCTCATATTATAAAACTTTTTGAACCTTTGAGAAAACTATACATGTTCATCATTTGATCCAGAAGAGCTTGAGGAATCTTCTTCGTTATATGTTATAAATATCTATAATCCTTTATTCTGTTTTCATCTTTAGAAGTTGAAACCTTCAATGTATTATTTTATTTATTAACCATTTTATATTCTCCAGCTTTAGTTTTCATTTCATATTTATACATCATAATATTTCCAATGAGATATATTATTTTAAAATTCTTGATATTTCTAGATTGTCTTGTAATAGTTGATATTACACTCCACATAGGTGATAAAACTTTTAGAACATTCAATACTATCTCAGTCTTAGTGATAAGTGTTCCTAGAGCCGAAACATTATTACAAATATCATTAAGTCTTCCATTTAAAGGATTAATTATTTCTCCATCATGAATTTTTATGGTTTAGAAATTATGTTTGGATGTATTATATCTAAGGGCCTCCATATTATGTTTACCATCATAATCAACAACAATAGTTGTCAAGCTAAGGTTATTCAAATAGATGGACATTAGTGCCCTCCAAAAACCATAATTTTTACCATTAAAATAAAGAGTTCTATCCATTTACATTAATTATCGGTTATCATCCATATAAAACATTTGAATGAATATCATTGGACTTTATCCTTTGAAACCTATGATCTCAAGAGTCACAAGCTCTAATACTAATTGTTTTCACAGAGGACGACTAGCTGAAAAATCAATAAAGGGTGAAATGAGTTGCTCAAAATTTTACATTATTTTAAACAACCATATTCAACATATGAAAGTTAAAATAATTTTCCTTAATAAAAATAGGAAATATAAATAAAAAACATAGTGGAAAGAGATTGGACAACAGATATTTATTGCAGTGTGGGTAACATAAATCCCCTAGTCCACTCCACCAACACTATAATCGATGAGTTTAGTAATTTTAACTAGGAAACCCATTTTTTGGGGGTTCCCTACCTAGTAAAAGTAGTTGTTACATGCTAAAAAGTAAAATATATTTCAAACAAGATCTCCCTTTAAAATACTAATCCAAAGTCTCAACACACTCATGTATAATGAATATAAAAAAATATAAATTAATGAAAATTAAATAACTATTGAAACACAAAGTTTCAAGTTCCAACTGATAATAGATGAAGATACGTGCTAATAAGATTATGTTCTTCAAATCACATCTCTAGATGATGTTCAATTTTAACTAAAAAAATTTTATGTGTATTATATGAGAATTTTATATATAAGAATTCTTTGTTATCATTATCAGAGTATTCATATGTATGTGCACAACTATCTTCTCCTTGTGTTGTATGTGATATCTCTATCTGTATATCTATAGAGTGGCTAACAATCACTATTTATATCCCCTATTTGATTTAGAACATAAGAATGTGAGATAATTACAACGGTGTAGTGAATGATCAGTTGAAAAGTTGATAAGATATGATATTAATGTTATGCATCCATTCCTTCCAAATATGGATTACGCTTCTGTAACTAAGAATTCAGAAATATTCTTCTTCGAATCATTTTATTTATAAAAAATGATACTTTATACAAATAAACCTTTCCTTAATTAGGAAATTACTTTTACAATGTTCTTAACAGAATGAAATGACTTATCAAGAGATTATGAATGTAATGATGACATTCCCCATAATAGCTTGTTCTTTGAATGATATCCAACTGATACTAGTATTCGTTATTAAAAAAATTCATCAAAGGATTCATAAAAAATTCTATATTTGATTTATATTTTGGGTAAGAATAACTGAATTCAAAATTTTGTAGAAGAACTATTATTTTTATTATAACTATGTTACCGAAGTGTCATAATTGAAATTTACAGCTTCTCTGGGTGATCGCAATATAGTTTTTTCCAAATATCCTTTTCATAAGATAATGAATTTTAATGACTACACTATGAAAAAAAATATCTAGTTTTGAACATGTATCAGCTATTCAATTCATATCATAAAATATTATATAAAATAATAAGATAAACATTCAAAACTATGTTTTCTAATTTTAATCAAATGGATGACAATCATTCAAGACTTCATTCATCAAAAGATAAAATACTTTTCCATAGATTGATATTTTACTCAATGTAATGTGATCAGTTATAATTTTCATAAGATAAATTCCATAAAAAATATAATATGAAACACATAATATAATCTCATTAAAATAAAAAAAATATGTATTTTTTTAATCATCAAAACACATAAAAACTTATATATGTTAGAAGAACATAAGTCATTCCAACAGGAACACCAATAAGGTATTCTCGTATCAATAATATAATCTGAGGATAATCCTATTCAATTGATTGTTCATCGCTATGGATTGAGATATCCTCAATAACATTCCTGCATCCAAGAGAGATAAAGTTCCCATCAGAGAATTCAAGCTTTGATAACCTTCACAGATAGAAGATATGAGATCAAGGTGATCATCACAATGTTGAAGAATCATCTGAGCTCTATGCTAGAATGTAGAATTTGGAGATCATCATATATGCATACTCTTGACGAATGTGGGGATAATATATAAGGGTTACTCTCTAGATACCAATAGTAATGTTCATTATAAATGATCTATAGTAGAATGTGAATCCATTCAAATGATGTGATCATCCGTGTTGACTTTTTGTGCTTTTAAATAGTAACATAATATCATATAAGTTTATAAGGGATTGGATCACTGAAGATTATTATGTTTCATTGCTCTAGTAATGAAAATTTATAAATAAATGAACCTCCAAAATGTTTTACACACCCTTTTACCAGAAATTGGAGTTTTAGGGAGCACATGAAATTTATCAGAAATGAAAAGGTTAAATTTCATTAAATTAAGTAGATAAATTTATTCCAATCCTAAAAAAACCACGCATCAATCCAACATCGGATTTCCATGTTTTGATCATATGAAATATTTGATGTGGATCATTTATAGATTTTTTCTGGTATTAAATTTAAAAAAATTATTAACAATTTATATTATATATATACGTTCATGTTCATAATTTTTTGTGAATTCTGGCGGCCCCATGCACATGATCATTCGCCTAGTTGGTGAGGTATCCTTAAGTACATCAACAAGACCCAGGTTTGAAACCAGGTGGAGGAATATTTCCAGGTTACTATAGCAGTGTTATAGTAGGGACTGTAGTAGTTATTGTATCAGGTACTATTTGGTACTGTAGTAGCCAGAACTATTCACCTTAGGCCACCGGTTTGGGCTTAGAGTCCTTAAGACCATAAGGCCACCCCATACTTTGGGTTATTAGTCCTTTAGGCCACATTTAATTCTTTAGAGCCACCTCAAGGCCTTCGGGCCACCTGATGTTACCCCAGGAAAACTCTACAAAAAAGAAACAGCCCTAGAGGAGGATTTAGAGTAGGCGCACTAACTAAAGCAAAGCCAATGTATTGGAAAAGAATGAGCGCGTATGGCTACACCATTGGGACAATCCTGTGCTTGAATGAGATTCTTATCCAGAAGACTAAGAAAAGGTGGAGAGCTACCACTATGATGTAGATTCTGGGGAGGGCATTTCCTTGTAGTTATAGTTAGGTTGAATTCCCTAAGACCATTATGTCATTTAATGTCTCTTAAGCCTATGGTCCATGTAATCACTAAGCCTGTGGTCCTTATAAGGGTTCCACCTCATCCCTTGAAAGGGGGGTTATCAAAAATCAATAAAAATTGAAATCCTTAGGGCCATTCGAGGTCAAGGGAACACCAAGCTTACTAGATAGGCACATGCCAAAATACAGTAAATGAAATAGTACTGGATAGTGGGTCAATGCGTGGATGTAATATATTTTTTCAAACCATCCATTATGGGTAGAAAAAATTTAAGAAGGAAATTTTTTAAAAAAATATCAAGGGTGTTAGATGTGTGTCGATGGTTGATGAAAAAACAAATTGTTTATAAAAAATATAATCAGGATAGTGGGTTGGTAGATTTGACATAAAAACAACAAACCAAAGAATAAAAAAGTGTAATATTAGATTGGATTCCATTGGAAGCAAGTGGTTAGTGAAATGAAAAAACTTTTATCAAATGAAAAAATGTGGTGTGTGACCAATTCATCTACATGGTGCAATACCACACATCCATGTCAACTGCCTGACCATTTTCACCATCTATAATTAGCACCATCCCATCCTATTCTATGTTTGTAGGCACTGTCACCCATAAATCTCACTAACATCATCAGCCTCTTACATCCTGGTTAGACCCTTTCTATCATCACAACTCCCCAAGTACCATGCTTCTGTTCCATCATACATGTGGTTACCAATTCCTTGTTATCTAACCATTGAGACTACTACTACTAGTTCCCCTCAGTTCCTCATTATTCTCTATCACACGATTCCCCCTATGACCCACAATCCTTATTTTCTATGATCATGGAACCCCATTATGTCCTTTGAATGTGGACCCTCCACCCGATCTAGAAACCACATCGATCTCACTGGTCTTGTCTGACCCGACCTCCCCTACAATGGACTAGGCTGGGTCTACGTGACTCAAAATAGCCCAACATGGACATGTATAACCCAAAATAGCTCTAGGATAGTTTTTCTCTTCCCCAAATGGGCCTTCACGGGTTATTCCTGACCTAAAATGGGTTTGGGTGGGTTTTGGGGCTCATGTAAATAACATTAACTATCTGAAATTTATTCAAATTATTTTTTAACATTTAAAAATATTAAAAATAAATATATTATTTAGGAAAGTAATTTAATTTTATAGTTGAATTGAAATAATTTTTTTTATTGAAAATTAATTGAATTATATTAAATCATTTAATTTATATAACATCCATTGACTTCAATTTTTTTATAATTTAATTTTATCATGTTTTTAATTTACCCTTAGGCAAGTCTTGAGAATTGACCAAACTCTTTCATGTCTATGTTTATTTTTATTTATTTATTTATTACTTGTGTGTGATACCTGCAAAAATTAATTTCTTTTAATTTGAATGTATGTGCATCGTTATTATTTATTCAATATGTATAAGGTTTTTTGCATCCATCATTATTTTTAGGTATATTGCACTACATGAGACCCCCTCACTAGCATGGAAGTATTGATGTACTATTAACAATGATGTTTTAAGGTACATACCCCGCCAATATTAGGTAGCACCCTAAAAAATATGTATACACAAGACTAGGGGTGAACTTTGGTTTGAGTCTGGAATCAACTTACATATGATACCACTAGTTTATGGTTATTTAATTGAGTTTAAATTGATATACCAAAAATAGAATCTAATGAAAATAAAAGTAATTTATTTCCACTCAACATTGTTTATTATTTTATCTATGTGCATGTTTACTTTGGGATCACATAAAATAATAAACTAGAAAATCCATGAATATATGATGGATTTTTTTCTACTAATTAATGTTCATTTATGAGAGTGAGAAAACTATAAGAACATATTTATTAGAAATTAAATACCTTAATAATGAAATATTTAAAGCCCCACAAATAAATATCATGTCACGAACACCTTCCTTCATTTATTTTTGAATAAAATTGGGTGTATGGGGTGTGCGTCAACCATTGTTGAGATTGTCTCCTATAAATGAGTAGTTATTATATAAATGATGTGTTGAATTAACTATATTTTGTATAAAATAAGTTTTAATATCTAGATTTATATCTATTTAGAGGAAAATTATTAATGAAATCAAGTTTGTGATTCTGATAAGCATGAACTTTACTCAACAGATCAAGGAAAAACGAGTTAATGTGGTTGGCGAGCCTAGTGCCTACTTTGGAACTCTCTGAGTATTTGAATGGCCATAGACTGTAGAATATGAGGAGAGGTTACAAGGATCTTCTCCACGTGGATACTCATGTGATAGAGTATTCTAATTCTATTAGTGAGGCCTACTAGAGTTCGATAAAATAGTGGGATACATTTTATGATTTAATTAATTGATCATTAATGACTACATCGGTAATCACTATATGGTACTAAGTGATAATGTTTATTTTTTATAGATAAAAATGGAAATTACCAAAACCAATAGAACATTATCACTACAATAAATTCTATATAAAGAAAATATATTAACCAATCATAACTTCTAGGTGTGTGACAGCAGCTTCTGCATAGTACTACGAAAGGAGAGGATTCTTTATGTACTATAATTGTCAATTCCTAATAAACCTTATCAAGTAGAAATAAAGGTGCATAACGAAATTTATTAAAAATAATTTAGATGATGCGCTAAATGTTTAGTGTATCATGTTGTCATCTATGTCCAATCAATTATAGAGAATTTATTGAGATGAATATTCCTAAAAGATACTTATTCATCTCCAACAGTTATACCAAGGGAGAGTTAGATAGTAAAAGAATGAAATTTTAGGTGCACTATATTTGTTCAAGATAGAATATGGTAATCACTAAGGAAAAAAAGTACTTAATATGATTGGGTAAAATGAGAGACTTGAATCATTCGGTTCAAAATGAACAAAAAACTGGAAACTGTTCTCATTATTGTATATTTACCACCATGATTGTTGACATTTATTATTAATTATAACATGAATTACATGACAAAATAACTCTTAGATCTATTATCTTTATTTCTCTAATAATATAACTATATGAATATTATCAATTATTTAGTCTATATGGTGAACACGATTAGGAAGGAAAAGGGTAAGGGGTCTAATGCTATGTACAATCCAAAGACATCGATATGTTGTACATATAAATGCCAAAGATATAGAGGGAGTGAAATGAGTATGAGGATTTATGAATTGCATGGTTCATGAAAGGACTCTAAAATAAGAATCATATGGGTGGGTAAAGGGGGACAAAAAATTCTTCTACATCAAGTGTATTTCTACAAAATAAAACCTTTATTTATCTACATGTTGGGTGTTGGATAAAACATGTGGATCAAACATTAGTATTCCAATATTGGAGACAATAGTATTCTAGATGATTTTAAAGGGTGAGGTGTATCTCTGATCCATACATGGTGTAAGACTAGAAATCATTATAGTGGGATATTATCACCTAACATTACCTAGTGTTTTAGTTCTTGTTTTGAATAATTTTTATTATGTTCCATCAATTATTAAAAAAATAATATTTTTGTCATGTTTGGAGATAACGTGATTTAATTTCCCATTTGTAAATAAATGTAGTCTTTTTTTAAGGATAATTTTTGTTATGGTATGGATCTTATTCACAATGGGTTGTATATAACAGTACTCAAAAACCCTACAAGGAAAATAAATGAAAAAACCATCAAACATAAATTATATAACACTCACATTTGGCACTTCAGGATTATTCATGTAAATTAGAAGTGGTTATATAAATTACATCAAGATGGTGTTTTGTAATCCACTAATTTAAAACCCATTGATGTATGTCACACTTTTTTGTAAGGGAAAATAATCAAATCACTATTCTCTGTGAAAGGAGTGGGAGCTGCTAAATTATTGGAATTGATTAGTACTCATGTATGTGGTTTGTTTCTAGTAGAGTAAAGTGGTGGGTTTTCATAAATCCTTACTTTTACTCATGACTATATTAGGTATTTTTTTATCTACATAATGAGGTATATTTCAAATTCCTTTCACATGTTTAATTAATATTAGAATAAAGTAGAAAACCATCTTAGTAAGAATTTTATGGTCGTTTTCTCAGACCAAGGCAGGGAAAATCTTAACCAAACATTCACTGATCACTTAATGGAAGGTAGGATAGTGTCCCAAATTACTCTTCCTTATACACCACAGTGAAATGGTGTTAGTGAAAGGAGGAATTAGACCCTTATAACCATTTTTAGATCAAATATTATTCATGAAACTCTTCCATTATCCTTTTGGGGATACTCATTATAGATATATCCATATACCCTTAACGGAGTACAAACTAAATCTCTATATTGGATTCCATATTATTTTTAGTAAGCAGGGAAACACATTCTATCTCACATATGATCATGGGGATGCAGGTATTTTTTTAGGTCTATACTTAGTGAAAAATTAGCTTCCAGATGCATCAAGTGACTCTTTATAGTTTATAATAAAGAAAAATAGGATATTAAATATACAACCCATTAAATAAGAATGTGATTGTGCTGAGACATTCAATGTCTGTATAAAGGGAACACTTTTATAATGGAAATAGTTAGAGAAAGATTGACTTTGATGATGTTGATGCTCCATATGCACAAGAGTTTGTATGGGAACAATATCCACAAGAGAAAATGGGATATAAAGATTTTCTAGAGAAACAATTACTACATAGTTCTACTCGAGAGGTTAAAGAAACAGATCATTGTAGGTTTTTAATCACTTAGTCTAGTGAAAACATACCCCTAGAGAATGATAAACCTCCGACCAACAAGGATGTAGTATAATTAAAGGATTATGTTAAATGGTAATAAGTTTTTCATTCTAAGATGGATTCCATATACCAAAATAATCTTTGGATTTTTTAGAACCTCCATATAATGTAAAAACTAATGGGTGAAAATAGTTATTTAAGAAAAGTTTGGATAAGGATGGTATGGTAAATTACCAGAAGGAAAAAACCTATATCAAAGGGTTTCAAGAAATTTCAAGGCATAGACTACGATGAAATATTATCACTAGTAGAAATTCTAAAATCAATTAAAATATTATATGAAATAGAAACCTTCCATGATTATAAAATTTGGAAAATGGAATTAAAAACTTTTTTTAAAATTGTTGGTTTGTTGAAGACATCTTCAAGACTCAAAATGAAGGCTTTAATATGTAAAAGAGTTCCAATAAAGTGTGCAAGCCATTGATATCCACTTAAGTATTTATTTAATAATCATGGTCATTGAATCTTCATTTTGATGAGCCCATAATAGAATTTTATTTCGTCAATAATGATAACGATCCATGTGTTTATAAGAAGTTTAATGGTAATGCATACATTTTTCATTGTATTATATATCGACTATACAATAATTATGGGAAATGAAATTCATGTCTTATGATATTTAACAAACAATAAATTAAATCTTCTTCATGAGATACTAATGTGAATTAGTCAACATTCTAGGGATCAAGATCTATCGAGACATATCTCATAGGCTTCTTGGGCTAAGTTAAATTATATATATTGACAAGGTACATAAAATGTATAATATAGAATAACCTTAGATAGTGTTGTTAAGTTTGTCACAAGGTATTAATATATACCAAAAAATGAATCAAAAAACACAGGAGGGTATCAATAGAATTAGTATAATCCCGGATTCCTTAATAGTGGAATCAATCATGAATTCCATTCTATGTAAAACATTTAATGCTTCCTTTTCCTTGACCGTGGTGGGAAGATACTAAGATAATACAGGTGAGCTAGATTGAAAATATGTAAAAAATATTTTTATGTACTTGAGGTGTAAAAATGATATGTTCTCAGTGTATATATGAGATATGAAACTAGTATGAAGATGATATACTAATTCTAGTTTCTAGACAGATCATGATGATATAAAATCATAGTCAGGCTATGCCTTTTCCATTAAAGATGGTGCAAGGACGTAGAGAAGCTCGAAAAAAACCTGTTGTCAACGATTCTACAGTATAATCCAAGTATGTAGTATATTTTTATGTAGGTAAAGAAGTGGTATGGATATGAATATTTTTCTTACATGTTGGTGTTGTTCCCAATATTTCATACCCTAATCCAGATTATTGTGATAATACTTTAATAGTGATGCTTTCCCTGGAGCCAAAGTCACAGTAGAGGAAAAATAATATACTTTGGAAGTTTAAACTCTTGAGGGATTTTACTCAGAGATGTGATGTCTCAGTTAGTATAATTTCTATAAAGGATAACATGTGGAACCTTGACTAAATCTATATCTTAGTAGAATCACGGTTCTCATTTGAGAGCTAGCATATTAGTAATTATTAATAGTTGGATCCAATGTAAGTGGGAGTGTTGTAAGTGGGTTCCCTAAACAAGAATTATGTATGTACTTTTATTACCATAATAAGTATATAGTTTTCTATATACTTATATTTATCTTACTATAAAAATTTTGATACTTATATATCAAGATTATTTATGGAAATGTTCTTATATTACATGTCATATCAAAATGTTATAGAAGTTCCCATGATATAATGAGAAACTAGAGATACTATGATAGTAATATTAAATTTATGTCATATGGGTAAAATGAATCATACTGACCAGACATAGATGATGTTTGACCATCAGGTGCTTGGGGATCATGTAATTAAGACTTATTCTCAAGAGTGTTTCACTAAGAGATCTTGAGTCGAGGACATCATGAGGCCAGACACACTAATACAAACACCACATGTTTCAGGTGTCATGTGTTGTCCTTATATACTAACATGTGAATTTATCTCTTAAATTGATATCATTATCAATATGTTCTATTTGATTGTGCTCTTTGATGAAAGGAAAAAAATCATGAAATTGAATTTGTGGCACGGTAGATTGTGTTGGGGGTGTCATTGGTGGTATGTCATTTGTTCAATGACCAATATAGAAATCTTCATTTGCAGCATGAGGAATTGATATCTTGTGTTAAGTTTATCAGGATGGTAGTAGATTTTCTAGATCCATGGTCATGGTAGAAAAAGATATATTCATCTAGTAAGATCGACATATATTGATGCAAGAATGGATAATGGCATAGGATGTAAAGCCTACTTTAGGAGATATCCCAAGGGAGATAAATTACATTACACCATGTATGTTATTGGAAAGGTTGTCACTTCAATGATTTTTCTAATATCTTAAAGGATCCTTGAAGTGTTTATAAAATCTTTTCTTAGCTTATAAATAATATTCACTACTATCAATATAAGTTCTTAGAGTTTCACACACAATGGAGTATTCAAGAGTCTTCCCTATTCTGGTGAATAGGTTTATATGACATGGTGGGACCCACTATATGGTCTGACTGTTGTCCAAATATTATCGATCACCAATGAATAAATATATTTATTATTATTTGAGTACATAATAGATTGGTTGAATTATTTTAATAAAAATTATTATCATGTTTTTGAGTGAATTGATGGAAACAATTTTACAAATAAATATTATTTAAATATTTAGGCTTCGTTTAATATTTTCAAGAATTATGAGTTGAGTTAATGACTTAGTTTTACCATGTAATATTTATTTCAAGAATGTGACAAAATACAAATGACATTAATGATGAAGATAGTTTTTCATCACATGTTATTTATTACTTATTTAATAGGAATTGGATATATGGGGGTTGGTGAACCCAAATTGGGCATATGAGTATCAACTATATAAGTACAGGATAATTGAATTTAATAGACTATTCTTTCCAAATATTTGAGGGATCCTCTCTCATACCATGTCCAAGAGAGATAAATTTCCCATCTATGTTTTTTGAAGTTCTAATGGATCGAATAAAAATTGGAAAGGGGGTTTGAATCATTTTTCTCATTTTATAAGAATCAATACTTTTAGAAACTTAACTCACGTAACTAATTAAGATTAATTTTCTTATCATCTTTTTGTATGTAATATTTCATAAAAAGTAGGGAATAATGTGAGGCATGCAATATTTACAAGGTTTGGCCTAATTGTGAGACCCTATATCCTAGCTGTAACTACTCCCATGTGTCTTTGGTAATTTACTATTATCAATAAGTTAATTCAACATCTGCCAACTTCTATTAGACACCTCATATCTCCCAATAGGAATGATTATACTAACTCCTTTCAGTTTAAAAATTTTATTATTAAACATTTTAGAATAAATGAATACAGACTTTATTCAATTTTATCCACAAATTTTCTTGGGTATGATGACCCTGGGTCTGATGGACTTCATTCTGATACACCCAATTTTATTTAATTGAAGTGATAAAATAAATGCGATTCTCCCTTTCTCAATCTAAAACATCTGATTTTTTTTGTTTTATCTTGATAAAAAACCCTGTGATTCTCATAAAAACACAAAAAAAATCCAATATTCCTCAATCTGATGAATTTAGTCTGATAAACTTTGTACGATGAACCCCTTCAAAATTTACAAAATTGAAACTCTTCTCAAATTCTCAATATGGTATTCCTCATTCTAGTAATAAAAACATTCATATGTACAAATTTCTCATGGGATATCGGTCTAGAAACAAAAACATGGAAAGAATTTATGCAGTGATCCACGTTTTCGACTCTTTTAAAAAGTTGAAAAATGTGAATGAAGTGGAATACAATATATAGGAAACTCAGAAATGAAAAGGTGGGAAATTGAAAAACTTTTACCACTTACCAAAATGGAAAAACACTAAAAAACACTCTCTTTTAAACAAAAACATTGAATTCTTCAATCCTTCACAATATTCCTCCATGATCAGTCTTCTCATACAAAATATCATTTCCTCATTATGAAATAAATTTCATAGTTTAATTATGATAAACTTACATATCTCATTACGATGTGAATTTATCAGATCGCTACAATCTGACTATTTTCTTCTTTTCATTATAATATGACTATATTCAGTTCATTACGATCAGGATATCTTCAGATCATTATGATTAGAATATATAATAGTAATTATAATCAAATTACCTTCTTCAAAGTTAGTATGATTGATTTTTCTTCTCACATTCAGTATGATTACTGTTCCCTATCAGAGTCAATCTGATCATTGTTCCTTCTCATATTCAGTTCAATGGAATTCACATAATGATAGAATTCTCATAAAAAATTTCTTCATATGATGATAGATCCACTCGGTAACATTGAAATTATTCAATCTTCATAATCTTTATACATTCTAACTTTCAACAACTTCTATGTCCAGTACTTCAAGATCAGATCTTCTATTTATGGTTATCAGGAACCGATAAAATCTTTATAATTCCTCAATTTATTCGAAAGATTTTATCATGATATCATTCATGAGTTGGGAGAACATCATAACCATAAAAGTATCATCTAATTTAGCTTAGAAAGTATGAAAACATTCTAACTGCAGACATCACTATCTTCATTCAAATTCTTTAGAAACGTTATGACTTTCATTCTCAAGAACTTATAACTTTCTAACCAACACTGAGACCAATGAAACAGTAACTCCATGCTGATGTATCTGAGATTGATAATTCATTTATTCAATAACTTTTCCTTTTGGACTACTTTTTCATCTAGTGATGCTATGTCTGAAAACCTATGTCCCGAAAACAATATTATTTATGATTAAACTTTTATCTACCTTTCTGTTTTGATCTAGTAACTTCCATATTCATTAATAAAACTCATTCCAATGGACTAGATCCAATTCTGAATAAAAAATAATATTGTACAAAAGGTTTAGTTGTCATAAAATACAATAAATTATTAATAAAATTATTATAAAGGATTTTAATGTCTCCCTTTGGATTTGATTACAACACTCATTAATAAATTTTTTAACTCTTATAAAAAAATCATTATTCAACTTTAATAAGAAAACTCTTGTTTTATTTACTTTTACAAAAACAAATCCTTTCTCAAAATAGAGTGTATTAACACCACAATATAGGATAATGTAATTTTTATGATGAAATCGCATCCCTTGGTAACAAGAATATTTTGCATCCATATTGAGATAAACATTCCACACATCCTTGATTTTTTTTCTTTAACTTTTATTTCTCTCTCACCCATTTTATCATAACCACGACTTCAGATTCATAAAATAAAGTTAACTAAAATACTATTTAGAAAGTATAAATTTGTTAATTTCTCTCCCCCTTTGTCAACATATTCTAAATCATAATGGGGGTTCTTCTTTATGTTATTTAGGAAGTCGTTGGAGGAGGATGAACATCAAGTTTCATCCAAAAATCAAATAACCTTTCTTTTGGAATTTCCTCTATAATGATATCAACAATTTGATACTTCATTGATATATATTCTAGAAAACATATCTAGCTGGAATATTATCATTTATAAAGGTAAAATTTATATATATTATTTTATCTTGAATTTTGGAAAAAAAATTAGAAAGCTCAATAGCATTCTGATTATGAAAAAGTATATTCAATGGTTTAGAAACATTTACTTTCAAATATTCCATTTAAATAGTCATCCACGACATCTGAGTACAAGCATGAGTATCCACATCAATTTCTGATTCTACTATGCTAAAATTTTCTAAACATTGTTTCTTACTATGAAAACATACATAACATTCACCCAAGAAAAATGTTCCTCTTGAGGATGATTTTCTATTATTACAATTTCCAACCCAATAAAAAGTAATTTAACCCTGAAACATCATCTCACAATTTCTTTTTTATAGAAACCCATTAATTTTGTTCCTTTTATATGTCATAGAATTATCATTTCATCAAAATATTTTATTCATTAGGATTACTTTGATACCTGGAATGTTAAGTCAAAATATAAACAATATCAAGCCTGGAGGATGTATGGTAACATAGACTTCTTATCAGCTTCTTAAAGTCTATATAATTTACACTTTTTTGGACTCGTCTTTACTCATCTTTGTGCTCATAGATGTGTGAGTATAAAATTCATTCGATTATTCCATTACAAAATTATTTAACAATTCCCTGACATACTTTTTTTGAGATAGTAAAATTTACTTTCATTTTTGTTGAACTTATAATCCACGGAAGAAATTTTATTCATTCAACATTGAAAATATAAAATTATTATTCATTTCCACAGAAAATTATTTCCACACTTTTTATTCCTCTATAGTATAACATCTTTAGTGTTTTTTGAATCAACTTGAAAACCTATATGATTTATAATTTTTTAATTAGGGGTTATGCCAATTTAGTTTTAGGGTATCAGATCTTAATTACAAGAGTTTACTCAATATAATATATGAAATTTCGATGGGTGTAGTTTTTTAGATAAATCCTTAGGTGTTTGTAAAGGTTTTGGTGGAATCAAATGCCTAAAGACCCTGTTTGGGAGTTTCAGGCCAATGTGTATTGTTTGAGGTAAACCGTGGGACCTCTTACAACGAACCGTGCACATTGTTTTTATGCTACCACATAGTTCAAAAAACTATTTGGGGTGAGGCGCATGACCATGAGGCCTTGTATGCATTTTTTTTACTAAGTCTCATACATGGTTTGGAAAACCATATTGGGTATCCATGCATACATTGAGCATTAGATAGTGGGTGTCGCATAGTTAGAACATGGTTTTTCAAAATGTGTGAGCCTACCATATGCCTCATTAAAGATAAAAAATTAAGAAATTTACCCTTTAACCCTACTAGGGATTTTCACTTCTTTTTCCTCTTGGGTCACTCGTACTATAGTGGGGGGAGCTCCTTTTCCACCTCCGTTTGGATTGATCTCCCTCCTTCATTGGAGATCCATTAATTAAGATGTCAGGTGCAATAAAAAATGTTGGTAAGGTTTCCCTCACCCATTTATCCTTTATACCTTTCTCTCACATCACAGAGCACTAAATCTGTTTGAGAAAATTTCTGTTATTTTTATGGTGTTCGACTGAATTGTTGATTTATTCAAAACTACATGGAGATATGTGCTAATACCAAATGTTCCTATGTTTACAAGTACAAGGTAGGTGGTTTAGACCTTTCCTTGTATTTTCACAGATGATTTGGGGGTGCAGATTTTAGCGCACTAGTGGTTAATTGAGTGAGAACCCCGTGTTTCATATTAAATTGACTGAATTACCTTATGGGATGCCTTTATGCATTTCTGAACACAATTCATATGTGCAAGGATGAGTTAGAGTCATTTGAAAACCTGGGTAGTTAGGTCGGGGTTTTTTTCATTAAGTTAATTGTTTTTGTGTTTAAATCTTATTTATTATTTGAAATTTTGTTTGTCAATTCAATTAAGTTGAATTAGTATGTGTATTTAAATTGTTCAATTCAATCATATTAAATTTAATTTATTTCTTTAAATTGAATTTATTTGATTAATATGTATAAAATGTTTAGATTCCATGTAATGAGAACCATGAGACCATGACTATATTGGACCTAGTTTTTGGTATGTCATGGCCATCGAGATTGAGGGGACGTGGTTGTCTGGTTGGGCTTGGCCTGAGTTACATGGGTGTTGTGATCACCAATTGGGAATCATGGATATTAGTTTAAGGTAGAAAGTATGTCAGATTGAGGTCATGACCATTGATATAGTATGAAATTACCATTAGACATGAGAAACATGGTTTGTGGAGCACGAACTTCTGGTTAGATGTGTTTTAGATGTTAAATTGGTAATTATCGCTCAAATGTGATGGAAAAAGCACTGATTGGAGTCATGTGAACACAAGTAGATTCAATGATGAGTTTTTTTAACATTTCATGTGGGTAGAGTCCCCTGGTAACATAAATTTGGTAAATTGGTTTGGGGTCCTGTTGTAGAAAGACATGGGTAATGTGAGGATCCTTCAGATGAAAATTATGAGGCTATCGGTTGGGGTATGAGGCTCGTTGTATTAAGGTCTTTGGGTCTGGACTACTTCAAGAGTATGGGGATCATTTTTCTTGGTATGTCATTCTACAAGAAAATAGTGATTTTTATTCAAGGAAAAATACTATTGTACCTCATGATGTTAGGCTTTGATCCAAAGGGTTCCTTCATGTAGGGGTTTGAAGGATAGGGTTCTATTTTCTTTGGTAAGCCTTCAGGACATTGGTGACATGTTTTGAGAAATGAGGTGTTAGGAGGCATGAGGTGATTGGTTACATACTTGGAGGTGGAACATCAGGTTTTACCTAATCTATTAACAACAATGGATACATTGGTCCTTGGACCAAGGGTCCTTTCTCTTCTAGGATTCTGGTATTGGATGAGGTAAGTGATGAATTCGTAGTGACTATTGAGCACCTCAAAAGTTTTCATTTAACTCATGCATGTACTATTTATTTACTTATTTTAGTTCACACCCTCTTAAAAATTTATGTTGGGTATGCATACGTTGGGTGTATCCTACTAATACATGTTCTCACAATATACATGGGCCCTTTGGGATGTGTGCAGCCTTTATGATTTAATATTCATGAATGTTTTTAGGATTTGAATATAGATCCCAGTTGATTTGGAAAGGGATGTTGACAAGGGACCTTGAGGTTCTTGCCTCTATAGGAGTTACCGTGGAGTTTTCTTTTGTTTCCTTTTATGTATTATCTTTCTTATTTTACGTATCTATTTTGTTCAACCATTGTAGGCCCCTACCATTTAATGATATGTATAAAATTATATGGATTCATGCTCAACTTTTAATTGCAACAAGTGGTATGTTGTATTGATTATTTTTTTTTCTTTTGATGTTGTATATTTCTGCATTTATTGCTTTTTATTGACTGTGCCTCCACCATTTAGGGGTTTTTTTTGTGTTTTTTGAGTCTTTATTTCTACTTCATGTTATATATATGTACTCAGACCAGTATTATATCTTTCCCCTGAGGATACTGTCTCCCTACTATTCCTCATTACACCCACACTACTAGTTTACAGCCATTTGTGTACAGAGAGGTGCGGCTAAGGCCAGTGGATCCAACCCCCATGGTATTGTTTCAGTGGATAATTGGTTTGGGGATGCTACAATGGGCATTAGATATGTTAATGACTGGGATTTAGTAGTTTTGTAAATTGGGATACTAATGAGATCAATATTTTCTTTTACTTTTCTTTTTTACTAGTCTTAATATTTGGGTTATGGTAGACTAGAGGTTAGTATGTGGTCAGAACTGGGTTTAGAACTCATGATTGGGTGCCTACAGCCCCATGCACGTGGGATGTATCAAGTTTAGCATGGGAGGGAGATATCATTCTACTTTTTTCTCATTATAAAATTTATATGACTTCCAACTTGAGTAGTATTATTGGAATTTGATTGTTTTTTTTATGATATGTGAACATTACGTGGTACGATAAGGGAAAAAATATTGGAACCATGGACTAGTGACGCAAGGTTTGTTTGTGATGCATGCCTATGTTTTAGTTTAGGCACAATGTAGGATATTGTAATTATGTATAATCACGTGCCTGTGAAAATTTATTGTGAAATACCTTGTAAATGTGACATGACATGTGGTTTGATATATATATATATATATATATATATATTTCTTCCTGTAATATATATTTAATGTTATATTATATGGGACTAGATCTTATATGAGTAAGTACGTACGATTTTTGGTGATGCTGATCCCCAGGATGGGCGACTTAGTCGTCAGTTTGAGGAGATATTATCGTATGGATGAGTGTAGCCCGGGGAATTTTGATACCGGGATCTATTGAGGGCTGTTAATGAGACCATGAGGTCAGGATACCATGTGGAATGGTTGTGATAGGTAAGTTTAAGGGTAGTGAGGATGTAATTCTAGTTAATTATTTCTCTATCTGCATTATATATATATATGTGTGTGTTATATATGGGCTATCTGACTATGTTGATAGTATTCAATGGGTTCCTCCTAGACAGCTCAGATGGAACATCAGATGAGTGATGGAAGGTTGTTTCAAGACCACGATTAGTTTGAGATCCCTAAGGGTCAAGCAGGTCATGTGCATGCTCATGCTCAAGCACAGGTTCCAATACAGGTGGAGAAGCAACCATATTTCACTTCATTTGGGTTGCGTCTTGATGAGAAGATTAGATTGAGCCCATTTCGTGAGATCCAGGATATCTACATGGGTTTATAGGGATTATATCCATCTATGGAGTACCTTAATCAAAATTTCCATTCGTAGAACATGCCACTTTTTTGGGGTGAGGGTGGTCCACAAGAGACTGAGAACATGATCGAATCTATGTAGATAGTAATCGAGAAGCTAGGTATGCCTCTATGGTGGAGGGTGAAACTGGAATCCTATATTCTCATAGGACCAACTAAGTACTGTTGGGACATGTGGCTGTAGTCAAATAGACACGGGAGACTGGCCTAGAAGGTTGTTGAGGCTAGATTGTTCGATCATTTCTTCCTGAAACGCTGAGTGCATAAGGAGACCAAGAGTTCTTGAGCCTTCCACATGGCGACATGTCCTTTATGGACTATGAAATGACATTCTCTATGTTATCTAATTTTCACTTAACATGCTGTGTGATGAAACCTTAGGGGTGAATCAATTTTAAGATCGTTTGTGTCACAACATTATGGTGAAGGTAAACATCTTTAGGTTATCCTTGTTCTTAGTGGCAGTGAATCAGACACTCATAATCAAGATAAATTTGACAGATAAGTCATAATAAGTCCAGGAAGAAACATTATATGATTTTAGTGGCGATGATTAATGTCATAGAAATTGAGATAGAAATTAATTCAATTAGGGAGGTTAGTCCAAGTACTTGAGAAGACCACCCTAGAGTGGGTTTTCGATGGTTTTCATTCAGTGTGGGAATCTAGGGCATGTCCAGACTCAATGTGAGTGTCCTTAAAAGGAGTACCAAGAATGAATTCATATTAGGAATATTGATATCTTCTGTAAGAAGTCTTGTTGGGTAGTCAATATCCATAGACTGGGGAAGACTCAAGGCTTTGAGATCATTCAGGGATTATACAAGGTGAGGGTAGGTGAGTTTCTGCTGCATGTTGAGGATGTGGAAGATATAGCGAGACCCATTATTGAGGTCAACGGTTGGTGGACGGTGTAGCACCGCAGTGAGGTTAGACTTTATAAATTTGGGATTTAGGAAAATTGCACATCGTGGTGATGCCAAAGTTTCAGCAGGTCGTTGATCTGACGATAGCCAGAGGTACGTCTTGTGAGTGGTTGGATTTATTTCTGTTTTGTTTTAGCATGGACTTTTGAGAACTGTCTATTTTGGGTGAATGAGGTGCATGGTCTATAATTTTGCACTAACTAGATTATTTTTTGTAGGGTTTCATCATATTAGATGCATTATATATATATATATGGTTTTTGGAACTAGGTTTTGTATGTGATCAGTATTGGGTGTGGTATTTTTGAGGTTCTTAGCATCAGGGAATTGAGGAGATGTTGGTTACTTGAGGTGTGTTGAAATATAGGAATAATTATATGTGTTACTTACTAGAGGTTCATGTTATTGGGATTGATTTGATCATCTATTGAGATGTAGGACCTTTTTGGTTCCATGTGTGATGTGTCCATTTGGCGGGCACTGATGTGGCGTAGGATTCTAAGGGGAGTTCAATGTGACACGAGATAACATGATGAGTTATAGAAGCGAAAATGCGTCACAAGAGGAATTTTGAGTTTACCAATGGTCTGTGGGATAGTTTTATTTATTTTTTTGGGTTCAGTTTTCGACCAGGGTAGGTCACACCTAAGGTGATGATCCCCCTTGAGGTAGTTCTCCTGTGCCCTTGAGACCGAGGTAGTCAGGTTGGTTTTTAATGGACAGGGTATGTTAGGTACCATATCAGTGTTTTTTATAGATTGGGGACAATATTTGTTAAGTTAGGGAGATTGTAACATCTTGGGTTTTTTTAATTGGGTCAAAAACCTCACCCGTTTTGAATTTTTGAATTTGTTGGTGTAAAAATTTCTTTTTCAGGCATCAAAACTCAATTCTAAGAGTTTCCTCAATCCAATATCCTTAATTTGGATGGGTTTATGGGTTTGGAAAAATAATTGGGGTGTTTGAAAGGTTTTTGGAGCATCATATTCCTGAGGACCCTATTTTGGAGTTGTAGGTCAAGGCATATGATTTGGGGTAAATCGTGTGGCCTCTTACAGGTAACGTGCACTCTATTTTTGTACTAACACATTGTTTGAAAATCCGGTTGGAGTGAGGCAAGTAGCTGTTTAAACTTATCTACGTATTTTTATATATTCTCACACATAGTTTTCATACAGTTTGGTAAACTGTGTGGGGTATCTGTGCATACATGGAGCTTTGAATAGTGGGTATCACACGGTTGTAGAACAGTTTTCCAAAATGTGCATGCTAAGGGTGTGCCTCATTAAAGATGAAAAATTATGAATTTAGAACAAACTCCCTATTAGGTTCTCCTCTTCTTCTTTTTTCTCTTGGTTATCATGTAAAATAGTTGGGCGATCCCCTTTTCCACCTCCTCTTGGATTTCTCTCCATCCTCCATCAATTCATCATTCTTCAGGACATCATGTGTAAAAAAGCTATATCAGTAAGACTTCCATCACCCATGCTTATCTTCTACCTTGGCCTCATCTCATTGGTCATAAAATTAGATTGATCTGTTTCCCTATTTTCTTAGAGTTCAATGGAATTATTGATTTCTTCCAAAACACTTGGTGATAGAGGGTAATACGGGGTGTGCCTATATCTACGAGTCCATTTTAGGTGGTGCATACCTTTCTGTGGGTTTTCGTAGATGATTTGGTGGTATGAATTTTAGCGTGCCAATGGGTAATTGAGCGAGACTCTCATGATTGATATTAAATTTATTTTATGTCCATATGTGATGCCTTTAGGAATTCCCTAGCCTAATTCATATGTGAAAGGATGGGTTAGAGGCCATCGACCACCAGGAAAGTTAGGTTGGGGTCTGTTTCTTTAATTTATTTATTTTGTTTATTTAAATCAAAATAATAATCTGAAATTGAGTTAGTAAAGTCAATTAAATTAAATTGTTATGATTATTGAAATTATTCAATTAAATCTTATTAAATTGACATAATTTATTTAAAGTGAATTGATTTGAATAATATATATAAAATGTTTGGATTACATGTTATGAGACCCACAGGGTCATGATAGGCTCGTCCTATGGAATTGGGATGGCATGATAATCAGGATTGAGGAGGTGTGGTCATCGGGATGGGTTTGGACCAAGTTATTTGGAAGATGTGGTCACTGTTTGGGCATTATGGACATTGGTCTGAGGCAGTGAGGTTTTTAGATTCAGGTTATGACCCAAGATGTTGGATAGTATGGCCATTGAACTTGAGAGTCTTGTTCTTAGGGGCACAAGGTGCTAGTTGGATGTGCCTTAGGTATTAAATTGGCGATTGCCACTCACCTGTGATGTCCAAAGCATAGATTGGAGTTTTGTGCACATAGGTGGACTTTGTGATGAGGTGGTTTTGACCACTCATGTGGGTAGAGGCCCTCAGTAGAACAAATTATGTAAATTGGTTTGGGGTGCTTTCCATAGGAATCTATAAGGATGTTACAGAACCTTCAGATGATAGCATTGAGCCTATCATTTGGGGATTGAAGCTCATGGTATCAATATTGTTGGGTCCGAACTATTTTGGGAGGATGGGGATAATTGTTCACTGGGATGTTGTGTTATGAGCCGATGGTGGTTTTTATTTGAGGTCAGATATTTTTGTGCCTTTGGATGTCGAGCTTCGAGCTGATAGGTGATTTTGAGTATGGGTCCGAGGGACCATGATTATATTTTCTTCGGTGTGCCTCCAGGATGTCGATGACATGTTTTGAGACATGAGGTGACAAAAGGCATGAGGTTCCAAGTTTCTTACTTGGAGATGGAGCCTGGCAGTTCACCTGGACATTTTGACATCAGGGGATACATTGCTCCTTAGGAGAAGGATCCTTTTTTCTTCTAGGATTTCAGTATTGGATGAGGTAGGTAATGACATCCTAGTGGCTATTAAGAACTATGGAAGTCTATGTTTACATTTTTGCATGTTCTATTTATTTATTTATTATAGTTTAAACCTTTTGAGACACTTATGTTGGGAATGTAAAATTGGGCGGTATCCTACTGAGACGCATTCACACACCCTACACAGGCCCTCGGGACACATGTATAGTTTATGATTTTGCATTCAGGAAAGGGTTTGAGCTCTGGAGATTGTTCCTAGTTGAGTTGGCATGGGATGTTGGCAAGGGACCTTGAGGTTGTTGTATTTTCCTGAGTTACCTTGGAATTTTCCTTTTTTCCTTTTATATACTAGTATGCATATAAGTTTATCACTATTGTGGTAAGCTATTAGAGACCCCACACATTTATTGATATGTATGACATGATATGGATTAATTCCCTTTTTAAAATTTCTATAAGTGGTAGGATGGTAAACTAACATATTTCCAATATTTATGTTGTATATTTCTTCCGCAATTGTTTGTTATTGACAATGATAACTCCATTAATGGGTCTCCTTCGAGTCTGTCGAGTCTTTATTTCCACTTAATGTTATTTATATGTACTCAAACCAGTACTATATCTTCTCCTAATGGTATAGTCTCTCTACTATTTCTCTTTACACCCTCACTACAAGTTGGCAGCCTTTGGAGTATAGGGAGCCCTGCCTAATTCCATTGCAACCTGGCCCGATATCACTATTCGAGTGGCTAATCGAGTTAGGGATTCTACACCTAGAAGAAATAATATCATCTACACAAACAATTAAAATTAGAGTTCTAGAGTCAAAATATTTCACATATAATTTTCTATAAATTTTTCCTTTTGAAAAATTCAACATTCTCAAACAACTATCATGTTTTTAATACTAGGAGCATGGGGATTCTTTCAACCCATAGAAGGATTTATTCAATATCCAAAACTTGTTTTAATCATTATGTAGTTAAATACCATAAGTTTTTTATGTTTAAACTTCTTCCTCAAAATCACCATTTAATTAATATTACTTTTTATCCATCTGATAAAAATAGTAATTCTCATGTGCAGCCACTAATAGAAACATTATAATAGTTTTTAATCTTGTAAATAGGGAAAATTTTCATTAACTTACACACCTTCCCCCTGTGCATAGGCTTTACAAACAAGTCATTATTTGTTTATTGAAACTTATCCGTTCACATTAAATTTGTTTCATTAAACCCACTTTTTTATGATAACATTTTTTTACTAGACATGGAACAAGTTCTCGTGTTTCATTTTTTCTCAATCTCATCCAAGCCTTTATTCATAGGATCCATACTTTATTTTTATTGAATATCTTCTGAAAATGATTCTGGTTCATCTTTTAAGTGATTTGAAGTATGATTTTCAAATTTCAAATTTATTCCAGTCTGAACTAAAGCCTTGTAATTTCCAATAATATTTTGGACTTAATTTTTTTTAAGATAGTAAATTTCAATGTTTCTCTTACAACTGAACTTTTCCTCATCACATGATTCTCATTAATGTTGGTAAGGTTGTTTGGAATCAATATTATTGTAAATATCTGGTTTATCCTCCTCAACATTCTCATCAAATTTTTAAGGGATTTTTATTTTTAATTACTTTCATATCATATGAATCCACCAACCTTTGTACGAATGTGTTCTATTATTTGTATCTTCTTTCATTGGGTGAATAATAAATAAAAATTTCATCCTCATCTTTCTCAAAAAACATTATCCAAATCTATATTTTAGATTTTTAGTAAACATGGAATCTAAAAACATTTATGTTCTTAAATAAAGATTTTTTATACCACATTTCATAATAAGTCATGTTGGTTTCCCATCTTAAAAAACATCTATTTTGAACATGTACAGTAGTACTAACAGATTATTTCTAATCGAACTTTGAATGTTTGTATTCTGCTATAATTCTTCTTTCCATTTCAACCAAAATACTATTCATTTTTTATTCCACTCCATTTTTTTGTTTAATATTGGGAGAACTCTACTGATGTTTGATATCATGATTTATTAGATAAGATTCAAAATTATTTCTGTTGAATTTGGTAGTATTATATGTTCTCAACATCTTTATATAAACCCCCATTTCTTACTAAAATTATTTTTATAAAAACCATTACATTTCCACATACCTTAACTTGTGTTTTATAAACATTATATTTTTATTCTAAGTGAAATAATTAATAAAAGTGATAAAGTATAAATCTACTTTTGTTGATTGATGTCTCATTAGCCCACATAAATTAGAATGTATAAGTTCAAGAGGTTTGGTAGAATGAATATCAACTCTCATAACTTATATTAGTCATCTTTCCTTTTTGAAAAGTAATATAGAAGTCATCATCCCTTCTTTTAAATTATGTAAATTTACAGAAATCATCAAATTTAGAAAGTTTTTTCTTCTTTTTTACCCAAGGATCCCAATATTTTAGTGCCATGATTTTTTTCTTCTTCAACACTCAATTAACATGAGTTATCAAAATATAAAAGTTTAAATATATTACCACTAATTATTTCTCCTTTTGTAATAAATTTTCCAATATTCATACTTTTGATGGTAATATAATATTAAATAAAAATCACTTTGTTTCTATCACCATAAGGTGAACTTACACTAAGTATGTTTTGTTTTATCCCATCAGAAAATAAAACCACCTAATATTTCAAATATTATTCTTCAATATCATTCATTCTAATTCCTATGATTTTTAAAGAACTTTTATTACCAAAGGTAAGTACTCCTCCATCACGACTATCATCATTTTTCAATATTTTTATATCACATTCCATATGTGTAGAACAATCACTATCATGTATTCATGGTTTTTTCTATTTAATTTACATTAAATATATCTCAATAAAAGAAGCACCTTATTCAACTTTCTACATTCTATATTATTATTTTTTCTACCATACAAAAAATTGTTTCAGAACGAGTGGAATATATCTTTTGGAATGATGACAAAACTCATCACATCTCTCATAAAATTATTATAGACATTAAAATTTGTTTTTTATTGGAAGGTTTCTAACATCTTGATATTTTTCTATTCTAATTTCTTATGTGTTAGGAATGTTACTCATCATTCTTCCACCATTTCTATGCATTTCTTCAAACCATCTTCTGGGAAGTGACAAGATATAATAAAAATTATATTAAATGTTGACATAGATTTCACAATATCTTTAATAGCCATAAAAATTTTATTTTCTATTGAAGTATGATCTTTTTCTGTAGAAACATTATTGAGGATGGTAACTTCTTCATATTTTAATAATATCTGGATGTAGACCATCATTCCTCCAAATAATTTTTTCAAATTTCGTTAATGAAATAGGTTTCCCACACCCTTTTTCCACCAATGTTTTCCCAATACTTTTTCTAAAACCTAAAATACTATAAAAATATGATAAAACATTATTTTTGGTTGGTAAGTATTTCACCTAATTCTTGATTTGAGTTCTCTTTGAAACATTTGAAGTCTCGTATTATATTTATAAATCTTTGTAGAGGGTTTTATTTATCTTCATCAAGGTAATTTAGGAATTGAGATGTTTTTATTTAAAATTGTTAACTTCTTCTTCCTTACCATCCAGTTTCTTACTAAAATATTCAATCATCATTCCATGTTCAGCAATTTTAAATTTGTAACTTAAAATCTCTTGAATGTATTCTTCCTCCTTATTGATGACATATTTTCTTCCTTCCGAAATTTTTTCACAATATTTCTTCATTACTCTGATTTCTTTCTTAAGAGTTCTTTTCTCAATACATGCAACAAGTTGTGTTCAGAGTTGATAATCTCTATATGATTCTTTTCCACTTTCTTCACTATCTAAGGAATCTTTTTCATTTCAACTTTTTCAATAATGGTTTGGGATTTTTATGAACTCTAATCTTAAAAATAATTTTTATCAGTTTAGTTTGAATCAAATTTCTTACTCAACGTACCTTTATTGTCTCCTGTTAATTTTTTCTTATATTTCTTGGACATATTTTCTTCTTTAATACTTTTTTCAACTTATTATATCGAGGTTTTTCATCATAATCATCTTGATATTCTCCAAATATTTTCTTGGGACAATTCATAGAAAATATTTCAATTCCATAGCACTCAATCATTTGGTAGGATGTTTACCTCCATACTTTACTCCTCCTCTTTGATAGTTCTTAGATATAAGAGACATTTTTTTTCATTCAACTCATCATCATCTTTATCATTGGAGTAACTAGGATGAACATCTTAAAAATTATGTATTTAAATTTTTCGTGTGGAACTAAATTACATCCCATATTTAATATTATTTTTGAAAATTAGAGCTTTCTTCATTTCATAAATAATAATAATGTTATGAAATTAATCAAGATATAAATAATCCTTATCTTATAAAGAATATTTTTTTGAATCAAACATGTCCTAAAAGTTTCTCATATGTTTCTTAACAAATATAGAATCCTCCAAAATATCTCTGAATCCTATGATGCTTAAATCAATTCAGTTTACTCTGGTGAAGTATTCCACAATAGTTTCTTCATTTCTCATTCTGATGTATTCATACTTACTATTCCATATTTGTTTCTTTTCTTCCCTCACATTAGTATTTCATTCAAAAAATACATTCCATCTTATCCCAAATACTCTTTGATATTTTTAGACTCATCACCTTTATATAATCATTTTATAATAAGTACAAAAGGATATAATATCTAGATTTTCCATCAACATTGATATTTCTCTTATCAGCAAAAGTGATCAGTGCATCCTTATTAATAAGTGGAAAATTGATTTTAGTTGTATCAAAAACATCTCGGCCAATATATAGAAGATAAGGAATCATCCTATTTTTTCATCCACAATAATTGTTTTCATCAAATGTAGGAATTCCTCCACTATTGATAGAATTGAGATTATTTTTGAGTAGGATTCAACAAGGGACCCTTTTCTCTGATACCAATTGAAATTAAAAATGATTTAAAAACAACTCATTAAGATGGGGGAATAAGTTGTTCACTTTTTATAAGATTCAATGATTTTAGAAGCCTAACCCTTTCAAATTGTTAAGATTATTTTCCTTATCATGTTTTGGTAAATACTCAGGCATGAAAAAATTAGGAAATAAATTAAATCACATAACATTTACAAGGTTTTTCCTTATTGTGAGAACCTAAACCCTTTCCATAGCCACCGTTGTGAGTATATATAAATTAATTATAAAGAACAAGTGAATAAAACTTATGTGGACTGGAGATGCTCCCGTAAGGGGCTCTGCCTTAGGGTTTCGTCTCCCTGCCACCACCTTCCCCCCCCCCCTCGCTGCAGGCTGGCTGTGATCTTCTCCTCGACGCTTGGGGAGCTTGTGGCGGGCGGTGTCTCTCCCTATGGAGAATTATTCTTCATGGGCTCGTAAATCTGGGCTATCTCACCATATTCCAGCCTTCCATGGTCTAGAGAGGGCTTCTCATAGCGGAGCGGTGAGGACCTATGTTCGAGTTCCATCGGGTGCGGTGGAGGTTGACACTTCGTGTCTGAGATGGCTTGGGGTGCATTGGGTGGATCTGGTCATTGGGTGAGGTATCGAAGGTGGCGACGGGTTTTGCGTCTTAGGTTTTTGGTTGTCGTGGCGAAGGTGTTGTGATGACTCGAAGGTTTGGATCTTGTTCAGTTTTTTGGTTTTCTGTTATCTTCAATTGCATTTTAGGCCTGGTTGTTCTTGGCCATGGGGGGATGGTTTTTTGGTTCTGAATCGCCGAAGGTGGAGATGACGGATGATGGAGAGCTATCCCGAGATTCGATTGATGCGGATGAATTGTTTTTTCCAATGGATGTGTTGAAGGTGGTGGTTTGACAATGCTTCGATGACGACGATGATTGATGGTACTGTCAGTGTCCTGCTGTGAATGGTGGTGGGTGGTGTGGGATTTCGGATTGAGGCGCAGGGTGCGCGGTACGATGGTGGGTGCACGGCTCGAGGCATTGTCTCCTGATTTTGGTTTTGGAAGTGTGAATTTTGAATTTGAACTGGATGATTTGAAGTGGTGAATTGGCATGATGAAGTCATTTATTGGGTACCGGCAACCCTTAAACCAGCCTTTAGAAAATGGATAAAAATGATTTGTAGCAGAATTAAACTTATGTCAAATCCTATTAGAAACCTTCTATTTATCGATAAGAATGATTATACTGACTCCTATAAGCTTAAAAATTTTTTACAAAAAAATTGATCCAAAAATAATAATAAAGAGTTTGTTCAATTTTCTCCAAAAAGGTTCATGGGTATGGTGACCCTGAGTCTAATAGCCTTTTTTTCTGATGCACCTAGATTTCTTAACACAAACCGATCAAATAAATATGATGCTTCATTTAAAAATATGTTCTTTAAGAAACTTTAATATGTCTATGTAAAAAAAATTCTTCTCAAAAAAACTCAAAAACTCAATCTGAATATCCTTAGTCTGATGAATTTAGTCTGATGGACTTAGTATGATGAACACATTCATAATATTCAAAACTCAAACTCTTCAAAAATTCTCAGTAATATCTTCTTGGGTCCGAGTAACAAAAAATTCAGTTGTATCATTATTTTATAATATCTCAGTCTGAAATGAAATACATGGAACGAATGTATGAAACACTTCAACTTTTCCACACTCATTAAAATTTGAAATATTCAAATAATGTGTGTTTATATTTTTAGGAGACACAGAAAATAAAAAGTAGGAAACTAAAAATCTTTTCCCACTTACCAAAATTTCAAAACCCAAATAAAATTACATTTACACTACAACTCTGTCTTATTCAAAACTACTCAAGAATTATACACGATCATCCTTACTAAAAAATTAACATTTCTTTAGTCCTAAATAACATTGTCAATTTCATTACGATGAAAATTCATCATATCATTACAATGAAATTTTCTCATCTCACCATGATTTGAATTTTTTATTATATTCATCACAATCTGACTATCTTCAGATCATCACTATCTGGATATAATTGGATCATTATGATCTGACTATATTTATCTTATTACGATATCACTCTATTCATCATAGTTAGTTTGATTGACTTTCCTTCTAAGAGTTAGTCTGATCATCTTTCCTTATCAGAGAGAGTCCAATCGTCTTTCCTTCTCATAGTCAGTTCGATGGAATCCTCATAATAATGGGATTCTAATAATGATTGAATTATCATTATGAAGTTCTTTATCTTATGATAACTCCACTAGTAAAATATCAAATTTTTTAATTTTCATTATATTTACACATTCTGACTTTTGAAAAATTTTGTGTCTGGTACTTCATGATCACATCATTTTAATTAGTGTTTATGTAACTGATACAATCTTTAAGATTTCTCCATTTCTTTAAAAGATTTTATCATGATAGTTTTCAAGATTTGTGGGAACTTCATGGGCATAATTGCATCATTTGATTTAGATTAGAAATTATGAAAACATTCAAAATCCAAACATTACTATCTTTATTTAACCTTTTCAGAAACATTCTAACATTCATTATAAAGTACTTATGATTGTATTACCAACACCAATATCG
This sequence comes from Viscum album, assembly GCA_963277665.1. Classification (NCBI taxonomy): domain Eukaryota; kingdom Viridiplantae; phylum Streptophyta; class Magnoliopsida; order Santalales; family Viscaceae; genus Viscum; species Viscum album. Next base: position 1,851,039,398 of record OY728163.1, on the reverse strand, counting down.
GGGAAACATAAACTCTATGTCGACGCATATGGGGCTGATAATTCGTGTTTTCAACAAATCCATATTTTTGAATGCTTCTATATTCAGTTTCATTCCAAAAACCTATATCCCCAAAAAAAATATTAAAGATAAAAATTTTCTCTCTGTTTCTTTTTGGATCAAAAAAATCCATCTTTTTTAAGAAAACTCATTCCGATGGACTAGGTCCAATTCTAAATAACAAATAAAAATATTTTAAAAAAAATTCAGTTGTCAAAAATTACATGACATTGTTAAAACAAATTATCACAAAGGTTCTTCAAGTTTGAGCTTTTATCTTCTTCACAGACCGAAGGGAAATGATGTAAGTGATCATTTCAAGGTTGAAGGAATCATCAGAGCTCTATTCTAGTACTCATAATTTTATGATCTTTTTTTGTATATATTTTTTAGTATTCTATAAAATCTACTGGGATTCATCCTCATATCCTTTGAGAAATAGTCAATGGTAACAAAATACAGTCAAACATATTTCAATTAGAATGAGGTAATCATTCATGTTTAATTTCCATGCTTTGAAATATTCACATGAGATCCACGAACCTTACGAAGAATCCAATATCCATAGAAAATTATGTTTCATCACTCTGGAGATGAAAATTTTTAAATACCTATCCCATAGGATTTTGTTGCATGCCCTGGTACCAGTAATTTCAACACCAAAATCCCAAGTAACTCAATATCAATATAAAGAGGAATCTAATAAATGATCCAACTAATTTAGATATATCACCTTATACCTGAACTATCATCATAATTAATCACTCTTGAAATGATCCAATAAAACTAAAAAACGACAGAGAATAATATGGTGAGTATACAAGTATACCTAATAGGTTCCTCCTTTAACCTCTATCTTGTCAAAGGAGTTGGAAAAGTATGTCTGCGTTAGTGAAATATATATTAATATTAATCATTTAATCATAGAAAAATAAGGGAGAAATAATAGAAATAAAATCCACCACATATCATCCACCATTTTATCCAAATCACAATGGAAAACCCATCATTACCTACAAAACAATCATAACATCACATTATTCAAATCTCTAATTGAAGTAGCTATAATTATTGGTCACCATAATAATAACATACAACTAAAACTATAAAAAATTTCTCATGATATATCTTCATCCAAAATATATATCTTTAGTTGTAATACAACATTTTTCCTTGGTATAAACATGATTGAGTACTGAACCCATCTCATTACATCAATGTAAAGTAATTTTGTATCCATCTAAAAACCACATCATAACTATCCAAATAGGGATAGAAAAATTCCATGACATAATAATAACATCATACAATCTGTTAACCTATCAAATTTCTATGTCATTGAAACACATAACTAAAACCCTCAATACAATAATGATTATAACACATCATCTCTTACAACGTCCTCTAACCATTCCTTACCCATATAATCCTCTACATTACTTTATACATACCTTGGTAAATATACCCAAAAAACCATAGTCAAACCACACATACCAACTAATATAACACCACCTCATAACTGGAAGAAATTTGACAACTCAATTTCCATTATATTGTAAATATCTATCAAAATTCAAAAATATTAGTCAATACATTAAAAGATTACCTTATATTGTATCACCTAATAAAATACAAAAAATAAGTAATTTATTTTCATTAATTATTATTATTATCATACATTTTTCAATTCCAAATTAATATCATTAATCCATCCCAATTTTTCCTAATCCATTTCCCAATTTTATTCAGTTTCCATTAAATAATTATTAAATTTCCATTAAACTTACAACTCCAACTCATATCCTATCAATTTAATTAATCAATCATTAATTATAAAGGATTTAATAATAATTTCCTATCAAAAAATCAAGTAAACTCTAAAAATATACTTCCACATATAAAAAGAAATGATATAATCACTTATCTAAATTCATTATTTATGAATGGAAATTAATAATCAGACCCCAATATTATTACAAATAATTGTTCAACATATATTCCAACTACCTCATATCAATCCTTTATCTCTTCAATGCATCAAATAGCATTCATAGAAATAATAAGTAGAAAAATATACAAATGATGTGAGTAATTAAGAAAAAGAATGTGTTTTCCCTTGTGAATTAAATATCATAAGATAGAATATAAATATTCTCAAAATTTAACTCAGGAACACTTAGAAATATCTTAATATTTTTTAAAATCTCCAAGCATGAAATAAAATTGAATGTCAACAAATATAAATATACAAATTTATAATTAAATGTAGTTATATCGAACTATATAAAGGTGTTCTAAAACTTAGCATTCTTTGGTTCAGTCAAAATTAATATAAAAACCCTAATGTCATAATCATGACTTCACTATAATTTCATTCTCCCTTTTTTCTTCTTAATTTCATGAATTCAACCAAACCCATGATGTGGTCTTATCCACCATGGAATCATTTATCCAAATTAAATGAAACCAAGGAATGGAATCCATAGTGTCCTCACCAAAACAATATTTCATTTTTTAACCCTAAAATGGTTACTCGAAGAGTATAATATTGGATACAACAAAATAAATCTTCAAACCACCATAAGATCTATGGTATTTTTAAATTATCTGTGACATAAAAACCAAATCAATGATCTGGTTTCTCTCTCTATGAAACCAATAATTTAACTCAAGATTAATCTTTCAGTAACAACTTCACATAATGTTAAGATGTAAAAAACACAATGAATCTAATAAAATCAATAAAATATAAGGACTCAAGCATGATATAGTTTCAATCAGGACATGGATTTTTATTTTTTATCCCAGTTGTTCATATCAAAATCACTATTACATCTCCCATCACTATTAATAAATAAAAATGAAATAACTAGTAATTTTTAGGTATCTATATTAGATACCTCTCAAATGATTCTCATCTCTACTAATAATAAAAATCCCATAATACGAAGAAACAATCTAGCTCAACCACTATGTGAGATACATATCAAACAAGACCTCATGCATTTAAATGGATAAAATAATACATAAAATAAATTTATTAAAACTTGAGATTTAATTTTAACTTTTTCACAATAATCAGTTTCAAAATAACTCTAGATATTGAACTCAAATTTGTGATACTTTCTCCCATGTAAATATCTCCAAGTCACTATGAATCTATGAAACACGCACTAAAAATGAAATACTAACCCAAAATGATCTTTTAATGGTATTATATATCTATAGTTCATTATAAAAATGTTTCTCCATCATTAATATCTAAATAAATGTATTTTACTACCTAGGATTCGTCAAAAATATATTTATAAATCATTTATAAATGAAATAAATTTTAAACTTAGAAGATTTTGTATGTAAGTTCTAACTTATATAAAACTCCACAAAATAGTTCTAACACATACAAAGATATAAAAAATTGTTGAGAAATTTTACTACCTTTATGAAGAATAAAATTACAATAATGGTGAAAATATTTTAGAAAAACAGGATCACCAACATAAAACTCCACGGGTATCCTTTATTGATCCACATAATATTTACAATGATCATTTACTTCCTTCATCTGTAGTAAAATCACATTCACATTTTATAACATGATCTACTCCAATTATGTTTCAATGATCATTTTCTCACCATCCTTTATTCAAAAAATGGTGATCTACATGGTTTAATATAAAATTAATTAAAAGTTTCCATGTAAATAGATTTATGATAACTATTATTATAATAAAACAAAACCAATGTAAAATGTGTTATTCAAGATCCCATAAAAGGGAACTTTCCCTTAACATGTATTTTAATATTTGGATAATATTCTCCATATTCCCAGTTTTATAAGGAAGAGATGTTATTCTAAATCATAACAAAGTACCAAATGTTAAATGAAATAACTTTTATACTGATTGAGTATATTTTAAATCTCAATATGTGAATTGCAACATAAAAATTTCATGAAGTCTCAATAATTTCATAAAATAAATCCTTTCTAACATATCCACTAGATATCATTTCTTAATATCAACAAATGAGATGACTTCATTATTCAATGAAAAATAAACCATATGGAATCATGTCCTTCTGATTCTCAAGGAAACGAAATCCAAAATATATTGATAATTCCCACATCCCATTTCCATTATAGAATATCCATAAGTTGTAACAAACATCTAGGAACATGATTCTCTGAATTTACCATCATAAAGAAAAAAATTGAGACATTAACTACACCACCAACCTCTTTATACTGGCCAGCCAATTCTACTTCTAGAAATAATGGTACTTCTGGTGAAAATTTTGATGCATTTATTTGGTTAAACTAGAAAACTCAAATAGTATTTTCACTTATATAGCCTATGGATTTAAAATCTTCCCATAATAAACAAAAGGATTTCTATCATCACTAATCTATACCTTGAGAAAATATCCTTGAATAATATAGTCTCTCCATACCTCCACATTAGGATCTCTCAAAAAATATTTCGTGAATAATTAAAATAAGGTAGAATATACTATTATTAATTGTAAATGACCTACTCTAAAAACTCTATCTACATTCAAATTCAAGGCCAAAACCTTCTCCAACAACATCCACTTTCCACCAGCCACATGAGAGACATCACCATATGTCTTACTTCTTAGTGATAGGTTTCTTTAGATTTCATAATTCCCATTATAAATAAGAAAACACAAAACCCATGCTAAGATAAACTGAGAGTTTAATTAACATCTTGAAATTGAAAAACATATAAAAGGAATAGCTATATATATATTATTTGGATATTCATTGTAAGTGAATTTGATCAACTTCACTTTAGAAAAAAACAATGGGTTCTCACCTCAGAATGTATCCACTTGTCATTGGAATCATCAAAATCTTTGAGAGGATGACTTCTCTACAATGGTGTGTTGTTACATACTTCTATAAGGAAAATAGAGAGAATATAATCATAGATATTTTTTTACAATATATAATAGACAATAGTATCTTTCATGATATCCATTAATAACAATTTTATAAGAATCATTTATTGAATGAAGGAGCCTCTTAGATTTCAATCATTTCATGTATTTTAAAACATTTATCCATTTAGAATCCATCTCATTGATTATATGACATGTCAAGAATCATTTTAAAATTTATTTAATAAATATATCATCATATGATGTATATTTAGCTTAAAAAAACATGAAAGTCAATATGATAGAATCAATAAAATGACACCGTATATCATTTTTCTCATGAACCATGATATGATAAAATATACTGGGGGAAGACATAATACATAGAATGGTTACTTTCATCATGTTATAGTATCTACAATACTTCAAAATTTTAATCAATTCACTACTTGAACTAAATTTTCATAGAATTTATATAAACATCACAGATTTTTTAAATCCATCAAAACTCTTTTGAACATGATTTTCATAATCTCTACCAAATTTTGGACAAACACATTGTTCCAAAATAAATCCATATTTCATGAACTTATGTGTAACACCATATGCCTTTTTAGCATTGAAAAAAATTATGAATTCCATAATCCCTAATTATAAGAAACGATTGGCCTATAGAAAAACATCATTTTTATTCAATCTATAAAGGTGTATAAAGTGATACTGATCAAACCCCTCATGTATCAATATGAATTTTTCCATCACAGTATATTTATTTATACACTGTAAACATTAAAACATAATCAATTTTACCGAGATATATATTGACCACTAGATATAGAACATTTGAATCTATTATTGGACATCTCATTTGTTCATGACTCAATAAAATAGAAAGACTAGTTTAAATGATTACTTCACATTGAATTCAACCATGTAATTGAACATAGTCATCTATCACTCAGAAAACATGCATACATATTTTCTCTGTCTAACCCAATCATGATTCCATATGTAATACATATCATATAATAACATAAATCCTATCATGGTTAAATTTAATTGAATACATGATTAAAAAAATAATAAACCATCTCATGATTAGTTCAACCTCAAGGATGACTTAAGAAATGTATCATAGTATAAAGGTTCATATATTAATTATCATATCAACCTCATGTAATGGGAATTATTTATAAACATACACCCTTATTTATATTAATGAAATTATGAAATTCCATGTGATATATTTTTTTGTGTTAATTAAGAGAAAAAATCTCCACTTATTATCTCATGATCCCACTCTATATTATAAATAAAACTTTTATATTGATAACCTTAACATATCATCAAAACCCATAATTATTCATGATGATAATTTATTAGGGATAACCCTAATTCATACTTTGAAGGGATTTGACCATTAATTTATTCATGTAATATATATGCATCAGACATTAATGAATAATAAATGGATATTTAATTTATTATAAGACCATTATATAATTTAAAACCATTACATAAAATCTACAATGTATAAAATGCTCAAATATTCACCATAACCCTCATTAGTTTTCTACATCAATGGTTTTCTCAAAGGATACAATATAATTTCATCTATTTATACTCAATAGATATTTATATGTCCCCTATCTATAGTATCTCAAAATATATGGTAATTGCGAATGATTTTTTTGGTCTTTTGGATAAACTAGGGTTCCATGGACTAAAAAATAACTCCATTATTATCATAATAAATAAAAATTTCTCCCTAAATACTATGAACCAACATAAATTAAATAATAAACTTCTTGATCCAAATATATTCCTTTAAATCATCTAATAAAATGATATACTTTTCCACTGTTATCGAGTCCACTATAATGGATTTTGTAAAATTATTCAAACTAACAACTCCCCAATTGAGTAAAATCATGAAACTAAATTTAGAACTGATTACATATTTATTGGTTTATAAAATATAAGTATTTTAATCCCTTATAATTACCTATTACAACCCTATAATGATAATGAACATATCCTTACTACTTATAATGTACATATGGATATTCTTGAAAATAATATGGGGACTCTCATTAGGGTTAAATGTGTTTCTACTTTTTTTGCTCTGTTCATAAGTTACATCGAGATAAGTGCATAAAATAGAATACATGATAAATTATATGGAGGATGGATAAGGAATATTATTAATACATTATTATTCTTTTTATTTATTTGGATTATTCTTAATATTTGTGCTATGAAACACTGCTAAATTTTCCTTATGGACTTCTCTTGATAAACCACTTTATAACTTTACCTCTATATGGGTTTTAACATAGTCTTAGAAACCTATTTTATTAATCTCCATAGATCATCATACCCAATATATAGGCTTCCCCACCCATTTATTTCAAAAAAAATAAATTTATTAAATACATCTTTACATAATGTAATATTGGGATATCATATGGGATAAGTATTTTTCAATATATACCCAACACCATAAATAAATTAGCACTCCAACTAATGTTATTTTTAAACAACAATCTTCCATATTTTTTATGAAATAAAATTATTTCATTACACTTTCAAATATGATATTCTAACTCTTAGAATATTATTTCAGTCTATTAATAGGCCTTTGAAACTTAAAAACTTTATCATGCTCAATTGGTAAATAAAATCCTCCAGCATACAACATTTTCTATTCTTAAAACAAATTTCCTTTATTTTTTTCAAAATCCATATGATATATCTCATAGTTGTAATAATTTATTGTAGAGATAAATATTTTAATGGACATTAAAAATGAAACAGGAGAAAAGGTTTCTTCATAGTTAGCACCTTAAAATTTTATATTACATTTAGCTACCAAAAAATATTTATATGTATAAACTATACCAACCATGTTATTTTAATTATATAAATCCCACTTTAACCCTCTAGGAAATAGACCATTAGGTACATCCACTATATCTATACTTGGTTAGTGTACATGAATTCTATCTTATGTTTCATGAACATTAACCATTTCTCATAAACACTCAATGTATTCTTGGAAGGTGGCAATTTAATCAACTATAATAATTACTTCACCATTATTTTTTATTGTAACATCCCAGGTAAATAAAGAATAAGATATTTTCATATTTTTTAATATTTTTGAATTAAATATTAATTTCACTTTAAAGGGGATGTTATTTTAAATGGCATACCCTATATGCAACCACGATTTTCTTTCAAATCTTACGTTGCACAAAACGTTGAGTTATACTAAAAAATTATAATTTAATGTTATTTTAATTGGTAGTCAACGCATAGCCCTTGTATTGGAGGGAATGAATATACCTAACTAAAATATTATTATACATGTTTGTTAAATGTTTTTACTTTTATCCAATAATTTTTAGAGGCTTAAAATAAGGAAAATCCAATTTTAAGCATAAACACTCTAGTATTCTTTAAATGGTCGATTTACCGCCTTTTATTGGTGAACCCTTTTTAAATCTAGTTTTTATCACTTTGATATGTTATATTTGAAAAAATAATATTCCTCTTTAGAATAGGGACATAAAAATATACTTTGGATTAAATCTTCTTATTTTTCTAATAAAATTCATTTTTTAATGAATAGTGAAAAATACTGTATTTTAATTCAAAACTTCCTTTTAATATAATATATTTATATGGTTAGATTATATTTTTAATTGATTTTAAAGTGTAATTAGATTATAATTTTACCATTTAATCCAATTTTGTTCATTGGCAGTAATTTCACTTTGAAATTGGACATAAACATGTGTCGATCTTTTGATAGTTATTATTTCTTAAAACACACTTTTTATTTTGACAATGAGAATTAATTTTAAATTAATTAATTCAACTAATATGTTTTGAATTTGGTAAACTAGACATCATTTTTGAATTCATAATATCAAATACATATTAGGATGAATTTTTGTTATTTATTTTGAAAACCACCACTTTTTGATGAATAGTGAACACATTGAGTAGTAGTTAAAAAACCGACATTTTTATTTAAATGAACTTTTACCTATTCTGTGAATTGAATTTAAAAAATCCGACATACAATATTTTTATTAGTATGTAAAATTTGGTTCAATAAGATTAAAATAATTTTTAGGTAATAGTAACATTTGCCTTATTTACCATGATTAAAGGTAAATAGGGTAATTCAAGGTAAAAAAATAATATTATAATAATAATATTAAATCACCCTAACATGTGTCATAATCCTACTGGGTGATACATGTCTGATCATAGAAATCCTTGGGTCTATTTTGGAACCCCTTGGAGCCACTTAAAAGTGATAATGACACATTTTGTTAATTATTTTTTAGTAAAGACAAAAATGACTTAAACATATATCTTTTAGTAAATCAATTTTTACATGTGATTATATATGTTATCGTTTCTACTAAAAATGTTAATTTGAAAGATAAAAATATTTACTAAATCATGGTGTTATTTATTATTTTTATAAATCAAATAAATAAAATTATTTATGACACAAAAATGATGTAGTGTTTACCTCATTAACGAATGAATTAAGTAAATGGGATTATAAAAATTAAAAAAATATCCAAAAAATGTACAATTAATATTGGATGATTTTATTTAGAACAAGATTCATCTTATCTTCGACTTTAATGAGTTTTTCTCCTATAGAAACCTAAAATCATTATATAATAAAATAATATTTTCAAACTTTCCTAAAGATCCCCTCCTCCCACTTATAAAAATCCAACACCTCTAACACATTACTTACACAACTCAATCCTTTTGACCCATCCAAAAACAACACAAATAAGCTCTCAATATCAATATATTCATCCTAAAATCCTTACCTTAGGCATAAATAACTTCAAGTAAACCTTTTGGTTCAAACCAAAGGGAGATACCCAATTTAACGGTAACGTCTACTCTTACATTCTTTTCTTTTATTTTACATATCCAACCCCCTAAACTCTATTTATTAATTTATTTTATAAAAACACCAGTATAATAAATATACTATTTTTTCATTATGATAAGGATTCGAACTACACTTCCTTACACCTCCATCTACTGGATATAAACATACAGATTCTATGGATGACAAACTACTACCTCACGAAACGATGATTGTTCAAATTTCTCCAATCGCCTCTCATGGTGGCCATTATGATGAAACTATATTTATATATGATATATTTTATTTTTATTTTTTCTCTATGATTCTTTATTTTTCATTTATAGCATACTTTTATGGTTTCCATAATTGGAAAACACGATAATTTCATTTGAGGAAGTGCGGACTACCACCCCTCAAAGTGATATGACCCATTCTTTCCATACATGAAATATATTAAGGATGGAGTTACTGAAATTATATATGATATTATACTATAATTATAATATAATGATGTATCATTATGTTTTTATTCCATTAAATACGAAATATAAATGAAAGTAGCGTTCATTCATACGTACGACTTACCGTCTCCATGAACGGTGCATTTCATTTCTTATATCCAAATGTTATGTAATATTATAAATAAATATATATAAAGTATATATATATATATGATATATATGATATCTAAATCATGAATATAATTCTAGTGATAGTGTAATTTTTTCACATGAACGACATGTAATTTTAAGAAGTTCATTTTTAACTCAAGTACCAAATATTGACAAAATGACAATTATTAACTTAAATGATTACATGGTGTTTATAACATGGTAATAAGTAACAAAAAAGCTATAATACATTTGAAATAAGTTCTTAAGAAAGTAGAAATTATCTTTATTTTATTATTCAAGAGATTAAAGAACAAACAAGTCAAGTCGGACATGAGGTAAGGGAACTTCTTAACGGAGTCCAGATTTTTGACCGAAAAGAGAAACTGTTACAGAATATGGTAATTCATCAGGTAAAAGTTTTGTAAAAAACATATGGTTAAAGAGGCAACATGGGAATCTAAAAATTCAATGAGGTATAAATACACATACTTATTTGATAAGTGAATAAAAATTGTGAGAACACAATTTCCAAAAGGGGGGAAGGATGTAACATCCTATGTAAATAAAGAATAAGACATTTTCATATTTTTAAATATTTATGAATTAAATATTAATTTCACATTAAAGAGGATTCAATTTTCTATCGCAAACCTGATATGCAACAACGGGTTTCTTATAAATATTATGTTTCACACAACGTTGAGTTATACTGAAAAATAATATTATAATATTATTTTAAATGGTAGTTAACGCCTAGCTATTGTATTAGTGGGAATGAACATAACTAACTAAAATATTATTATACATGTTTTTTAAATGTTTTTATATTTATCCAATAAATTTAAGAGGCTATAAAATAATAAAGATTCCAATTTGAAGCATAAAATACTCTAATATTCTTTAAATGGTCGATTTACCGCCTTTTAATGGTGAACCCTTTTTAAATCTAGTTGTTGTCAATTTTATATATTATATTTGACAAAATAATATTTTTCTTTAGATTCGGGACATCAAAATTTACATTGGATGATATTTTTGTATATTTCTTATAAAATTCATTTTTAATGAATAGTGAAAGATACCGTATTTTAATTCAAAATTGTCTTTTAATCTGATTTATTTATATGCATGGATTATCATTTAAATTAATTTTAATGTGTAATTATATTATATTTTTACCATTTAATCCAATATTGTTCATTGAATGTAATTTCACTTTGAAATTGGACATAAACAAGTGTCAATCTCCAAGTAGTTATTATTTCTTAAAAACACGCTTTTTGTTTTGACAACAGCAATTCATTTTAAATTAATTAATTCAACTTATATGTTTTGAATTTGGTAAAATATACATCATTTTGTAATTCATAATATCAAATATATCATAGGATGAATTTTGGATATTTTTCTGAAAACCTTCAATTTTTGATGAATAGTGAAAACACTGAGTAGCAGTTAAAAAACCGAATATTTCATTTAAATTAAATTTTACAGCTTCTGTAAATTTACTTTTGAAAATCCTACATACATGGTTCTTATTAGTAAGCAAAATTTAGTTGAATGAGATTAAAATAATTTTTTGTGAATAGTAACTTTTGACTTTTATTTACCGCATTTAACGGTAAATAGGATAATTCAAGGTAAAAATAATATTACAATAATATTAAATTACCCAAACATGTGTCCTATCCTATTGGTTGATACATGTCTGACCATGGGATTCCTTGGGTCTATTTAGGGACCCCATGATACCACTTAAGAGTGATAATAACACTTTATATTAACAAATTTAAATTAAAGACAAAAATGACTTAAACATATTTTTTTAGTAAATAAATTTTTACATGGGGTAATATAAGTTATCTCTCAAACTATAAATATTAATTGGAATGCTAAAACGATATCTTATGTCATGGTATTAATTTTACTATTTTTAGACATCAAATAAATAAAATTATTTTTGACACAATAATGATGTAGTGGTTACCTCATTAATGAATGATTTAAATAAATAAGATTATAAAAATTTAAACAATATCCAAAACCTGTCCAATTATTATTGGATGATTTAATTTTGAACAATAGTCATCTTATCTTTTACTTTAATGAATTATGTACCTTTAGAAACCTAAAATCCGAATATAATAAAATAATATTTTCAAACTTTCATAAACAGCCCCTCCTCCCCCTTATAAAAATCCTTCACCTCTAACCAATTACACACACCTCTCAAGCCCCTTGTATCATCCAAACCCTGCCCAAATAATCTCTCAAGATCTGTATCTTCCTCTTAGAAGCCTTACCATAGGCATAAGAAACATCAAGTAGTCCTTTTGGTTCAAACCTAGGGAGATACCCAATTTAAAGGTAACGTTTTATCTTAAGTTCTTTTCATTTATTTTACTTCTCCAACCCCCTAAACACTCATTATTAATTTATTTTATAGAAACTACATTATCATCAATATACTAGGTTGTTTCTATGAGAAGTATTTGAACTACACTTCCACACACCTCCATCTAATGGATACGAACATACCGTTTCTGTGGACAGCAAACTACTGCCTCACGAAAAGATGATTTTTCAAATATCTCCAACCACCTATCATGGTGTCCATTATGATGGAACGGTATTTATATATGATATATATTATGTTTTTTTACATGATTCTGTATTTTTAATTTATATAATACCTTTATGGTTTTTATAATGGATAAACATGATAATTTCATTTGAGGAAGCGCGGACTCTCGCCCCCTCAAAGTGATATGACTCCTTCATGCCATATGTGTAACGTATTAAGGATGAAGTTACTGAAATTATATATGATATTATACTGAAATTATAATTTAGCTATTAATCATTAATTTTTCATTCCATTAAATAAAAAATTGAAATGGAAGTAGTGTTCATGCGTACGTACGACTTACCATCTCCATGAACGGTGCATTTCATTTCTTATCTCCAAATGTTATGTAATATTATACATACATATATATAATGGATATATATGATATATATGACATCTAAATAATGAATATCATTTAGTATATAATGTAATTTTGACCACATGAACAACTTGTAATTATAAGAAGTTCATTTTTGACTCAAGTACCAAATATCGACAAAATGACAATTATTAACATAAAAGATTACATATTGTTTAAAATATGGTAATAAGTAATATAAAAGGAATAATAAACTTGAAAAAGGATATTAATAAAGTATAAATTAACTTTATTTTATTATTCAGGAAATTAAAGAACGAACAAGTCAAGTCAGACACGAGGTAAGGGAACTTCATAACCCAATTTCCATTCCTTGGGATAATCTTGTACTTTTTGATTATGTCGTACTATGATTATGTGTGATATAACATTTTATATCATATCTTTTATTTATAATTGACTTATTTTTACTTATAGTGAATACACAAAATTTATCTATATTATTTACAAAATTATCTTTGTAAGGAACTTTGTCTCAATCTAATTTCATTGAGGAATATTTGGATTTATACATAACTTTCTTTTATATTTTTTATAATCACCTTTGACTTTTCATTTCATTCAAACAGAATATTTTTTCTAAAAATCATTTTACTAAATTTAAAAAGTAACGTCTTTAACATTTTCAGTGACAATGACCTCTCTACCACCGTAATTGTTACTTGGCTACTTCTATAAGTCTTAAAGTTTTTTTAATGGAGAATAAATACCTTATTATTTTTTTGGGGGGTTTTGTATTGAAAATGGTTTTTTGAAAAGAAGTGATTATTTCAATATCTTGAAATGATTTCTTGTGATTGAAAATGAAATTTTATTTGTGAAATGTTTATATTTTCAGTATTTTATTTGTTATGATTTTATAATGGTACTTGGACATTTTATAGGTGGTTACATGATAAACCAAATGAAGGGTGGTGTCATGACAAACAATAAACTCCAATTCATTGTTTATGTAATTCGGCCATCTGACTATTCCATTTAGTGATATGTGTGGATGTTGACCATATGGTTCTTCCATTTAAGTATGTTTATGTCCCATATTTCGTTCATATGTTATGTGTTCTTTATATGGATTTCATGGTAATATTTTGGTAAAAATGGGTATGAAATGATCTTTTATTCAGTGATTGGTATTTAATACTTCATAGAGGCAAAAAAATATTACTAATGATAAAGTATTCATGGTTTACTTTTTGTTTTGAAAAACTAATAGTTTCCCTCCTTTGTGTATCCCTCACTGAGATTTTTTTTGCTCATCCCATGTTTTTGAAATGTTTTTCACAGGAAATAAAGTGGAATAGGGTCAAGGATGGGATCAATGAAAATTCATGCTATCTAAAATATGTAACTAAACATGACTCTTTTTTCTTGAGTTTTTATTTTATGAAAAAATAATTGATACTGAGTAGAAGTGTCTACATGTAATATTAAAGTTGTAATGTATATGTTATAACCTAATTCCATAAAGATCAAAACCTGAAAATATCCTCAATGTGAATAAATAACTTAATTAAATATTATGTAATGTTTTAAGGCTTGGTCCTTATATTTATAACAATTCCATATCACCTAGTCTCCTAAAAAATATTACAAGATCTTCAATGTTCTATTGTACCCAAATTTGGTTCATCTTCTATAACCACTTCTGTAACCAACTAACTTTCCATCTAAGGAAAAATTAATTTTTCTTAATTCAAGAAGTCCAAATTTACTCCCACTAACTCAATGAATATTGTAATATTTCTCAAGGAAAACATCCTTTCAGGACATAAACACTTTGTGTATAGTGGGATTGTAAATGTAATATCCCATCTTTGTGATAAAAAAATTATCTCATTTTGGATCATGTTAATCTAAATAAAAAATCATATGTATGTTTAAAAACCTTATATCCTAATAAAATAAAATATGTAATCCTTTCCATTAAATATAATATATGATGTTTTATGAATTCTTTAAAAGGAATTAGATTTATCAAGAAGGAAGTTATTTCAAGATAATATCCCCAGAAGAATATGAAAAGGTCACATTGACTCATCATCAATTAATCGATGTTTATTAAGGTATGATAAATCATTTAATATAATCAATTACACTATATTTTTCCTAGATATTTGATTTGTGAAAGAATTCAATAATCTCTATGGTGATCAGGAACTTCAGGGATCAAATAATCACCTTCTCAATCAAATCATGGAATATTAATACACATGCCTAGTTGATTCGTTACTTTACTTTTGAAATTTGTAAACCTATAAAAGGATGAAAACATATTTCTCTTATAAACACATAACTTCACCAACTTAACTCTTCATTAATGGTTACGAACTACCTATACTCTCCAATTGGTTGGGTAATCATTAGACTACATACATCCCTTTGTATAAAACCATTAGTCTACTTGTTTTCTCTCATTTTACACTAATAGGTTATTTTTTAATTTTTCCAAATAAAAAATATTCACAAATATTTAATTATTCATAATCGAATATTTCCCAAAAAAAATCTTTAAATAATATGTGGATATGTTTCTCAATTTTATGTCAAAGGAAAAAATGCCAAAGATATGTGGTGTTAGAATCAACCATGACATTCTTTTCTTCAATTTTAGAGATATTATTATCCATATCCATATTATATAAACAATTAAATATATTTAATATTCTATAAATCATTTCATTCTTATATATAGAAAAAATATTACTCTTAATAATTATCAAAAATCTGATTTCATCTAATCAAGGTATACAAATAAATTTTTATTTATAGTCATAAAATAGTAATGGGTTTCTAATTCTAGAGCTAATTAAGTAGGTTGAATTATTGAGTTACAACCTATAATGTATAAAATAATTATCCATTACAAATACATATATCTTCTTATCATTTTATCAATTATCTCATATTTTTATGTTTATGAAAATCAGTGAAAATTAATGATTCACACTCAGTATCCAATAAAAATATGTCATAATTAGATAAATTTATCTATATAACATTCAAGTCTATATTCTCACTATTATTATCTTTGAGAACACTTATCATCCTTAGATTCCAATATTGAATTACAATATTGTTCATACATATAACATATCTTAAAAATATAATCTTGATTTATTCCATTATGAGTAGAAAATATATATTTTTGGGTGATAATCAGGTTATATATATTTTATTGAAGGAACATGAATGAAATTACTCCCACAAAAAATGATGTCCCCAGGTATTGTATCAATTTAGTAGGATAATTCAACAAATGAATTTTGTAAACATTATTCTCCAAGAAATCAAATAGTTTGGGTCACCTAATTAAATGTATTCCAATACTCAAGTCGGATATAGAAACCTTCCTATTAGGGTCAGTTATATTCTTCTTTACTTACAAAATATTATTCTAGGGAACCTAACATGTAAGGTCACATATACTAAATGATTGCAGTACTGAGATGTTTTTTAATTGAAATGATCCTCACTTTTAGTATTTTATGGGTTTTTTGCTCTCATAATTTTAATAAAAATAATTTATATTTTAAAATCACAACTATTGAGCCTCATATAATATTTATTACCCCCAGTTGTATACATATATATATGCATTCTTTTAAATATTTTGTTTTTTTGCAATGATCATGACCAAATAATTGAAAGGGAACCAAGATGGATCATCAAAACACATTAAGAGTGCTTCTCAATAAATATATGTTAGTGTAAATGTTAATGCTTTAATATGAGTTAGAGGGTGTATTTTTTCCCTTTGGATGGTGTAAAACACTCAAAATGATTAATTCCAACATTTTTATTACCAAGCATGCCCTAAAGACATTGTGGGAATAACCAGTTAATAGTGTAAGAATAATAGTTATGTAATCTATTGAAAAAATCAATTTGTGTCATATATATAAATATGACACACCAAAAAGGTTTGAAACATTAAAACACATTCAAATTAAGTGTGAATATATCAATATATATATATAGTGATATACCATACCTGACCTAAGGATATAAAATTTATAATTCTTAGATGAAAAATCCTAAGTTTAATGAAATTTATTATCCTTTACACCCTTCCCACAAGCCCTCCATAAAGTGAAAAAGGTACCATACATGCTTCAGACTCTAAGGCAATCTAAATGCCATTATAAGGATCCTTTTTTACCAATTTCATGTTTAAACAGGTCTCCATGCATCCAAATAGATATCTATGTATGGAATGTGTATTATATACCCAGTAAGTGGTCACCATGTTACCCTAACCACATTTCATAAACTCATATTATACAATAACATGACAAATCTACTGGAATAGGAAATCAATAATCAACAATATTTAATAGTGATATTTAATTTAATGTATAATAATAACTAGTAACTTCATATATTAGGAGTGTCCATATCTATCGTACCTACATTGGGCTTAACCTAGAATCTAATATGATAAAAACAAATTCATGGTATATCACCAATCCCATTATGTGGAAAAAAAATTATAATATACAATAGTTAAAATATTTGATTTTCCCATCTTATTTAAGGAATAAGGAATGGGTATACAAATTCCACAATGTTGTGATACCATCACATATCTCCAATCTATCCACCAAAAAATAAGTGTAATTGAGTACCTTTAAAGAAGTAAATTATATACCAATTATATATATAATGAACACATGTGTATAATTTTATGTGTTTATTTAAGGGAAACCAAAATTCACCAATCATGGTGGCGTTTTCATGAAACAATTTTAGGAAAAACATTGTAAGATGAAATCATTTGGTTTAATTAATATTATCTTATCCATGCGCCATTTAAATCCCTAATAATAAATATTATGAGATAAGGATGGGGTTCACCTACCAATTATTTATAAACTACTCCATTGAGCTATATGTAAGAATTTTGGGCCCCCAGTTGAGGTTTGAGATTAAGATAGAGTCAAGTATGAATTTGGGTTCAAATCGATATTGACATAAATGATGGAATAAAGGTAGAAAGTCATGGAAATACCTTAATATCACGTAATACAACGTTCCACTACTTCTAAACTAGTATAAATATAATGTTTAAGGATGATCCATTATCCCTAAGTAAATATGATATAAAATCACACATACTACCACAAAGTCAAGACAATAAGAATAAGATTCTTCATTAACCATGGTCTTAACTTTCTTAGGATAAGTAATAATGTCCTATATGACCCAATCCAAAACAAGAATCAAAATAAAATCAAAGGAGTTTGATGGGAGGTGAAGGGAAGATCCCAAGATTCCTCAATGGTGATAAATGGGGTTTTTTCGAAAATTTATATATTTTAAGGGTTTAAATTTAGGATATAAAATAACTAAAATTAAAATTATTAAGGTAGATTTTCTTATGTGTTTATTTAGTACCCACTGAAAATCTAGAATGTACTGAGTGGACTTAATAAAACCACTATATTATACCCCCACTGAGTACCTAAACTAGGCCAATAAGCACCTAGTTTCTTCTACACATATCCCCACTCTCATATTCACTCTAATTCTTGGCAATCCCGCCCAATTCCCTTTACAACATTAAACCATAACCAAAAAGGAAATAAAATATTGACATTAAAGTGAATTAAATTTCTAAAAATTTCATGGTCGTTATAACCTTCCACCAATGGGATTCATATCCATGAGAATCATTAATCATATTATTAAGGGAACAAGTCTTGTCATTGGATTCTCATTTCCACTTTCTACTCCCATGTTTTGTCTTGGAGTCTTACATTTTACCACCTGAACTAAACCAAAGGTATCACTTTATCCCCATAAAACATTCTAAAACTAGTCGATGATTCCAATATGATGGTCCTCAAAGGAAGCATCATTTTTAAGTTCAACATCATCATATTGGATCTCATGTGAGGGGTTAGGTATGTAATTCCTAAATTGATAAATAACGAATGATTTAAACATGGTGATAAATTGTAGTTATAAGGATAAATAATAGGAAACTTACTCTAATATTCATTATATTTCAAAAGTATTGACTTACCTTGGGGTTAAATTCCCCTATGTTTCCATTCTCTATTTACATAATCATAGTGGAGTATGAAGAAAGAAGTTATTGGACACTTTTAAATATAAGGGTCTTCTTCACCAATCACCATTGGATTTTTACTAACATTGATTAGTAATGCTTCCTTTATAAATCAACTTCAACTCCTCAGTTTCCCCTAGATGATATTAATTCTTATCATAAAGGAATCTACTATACCTTCCAAGAAAATAGTATAATGACAAATAATTTTATAAATTTCTTTGAATGGTTCCATATAGATAAAATACCACTAGTTATTATTATAAGATACTTCCACTAAGGATAAGAAATCCCCCCATGATCCGTTGATATCTAGAATATAGTATCATACCATATAATCTATGATGTGAATTTTTTTCTTGGATTATACATCAGTTTGCAAGTGGAATACAGTACCTAATTTTACATGAGACCCTCATCCTCATTGAATCCCTTCCCATAACTAATATTTGAACCTAAGATCCCTATCAGATAAAATACTAGTGTTCCCACCATAAAACTTTATTATTTCTTTGAAATATGGTATTCTGGGTTCATCAATCCAAAAAGGCTACTTAACAAGGAAATAGTGAATCATCCTAGTTAGACAATACATGAACACCAAAACTACATACTTGATTTTAGAGGAATATGGTAAATCATTTATGAAATAAATTTTGATATAATAGCAATTCCACATCGTAAATGGGAGTGGAAGAAAAATATCAATGGGATTTTGATGATCGACAATCACCAAATTATAGGTAAGGCAACATTAAACAAATCTAGAAATGTAATTTTTCATTCCAGGACCCCATAATTAGAGATGAATTTTGTTGTATATATTTATAATATAAGGGTTTATTTAGAATATTTTTTTGTGGAACTATTTTATAACCTTTTATTTTATTCATGTATTAACAACATGTCCCCCATGGACTTACAAGATGTAATTAGAACCTAGAAACCAACCATCAAGAAACTCCCATCCATTGAGTTTATATTGAATAATGATATAATAAAAATTAGATACATGTATGTCCTTGATGTAATCCAAATGGATTTCATCCATAAGAGATATCAACTTCCACTCTTTCTTTACCTCTATCAACTTTTAAGGGTATATTTTCCTACTAAGGTAATCCGATGCACTTTTTCGCTTTCCATGACATTAATGGATATCAAATTCAAATTACTAGAGATATTAGACATACTGATACTTCTTTAGATTCAAATCCCTTTTATAGAAGATGTTCTTAAGGATTTTATTATTAGTTAACACTAAAAATTTCACTATAAAAATAAATATAAATATTTAATACATGAACCACAACATCCAATTCCTTATCATGGGTATGGTAGATGTTTTTATAATTAAAGAGTTATCTTAAACCATATGATATTACCCAATGATCATCTTTGAATGAAAAAAGAAAATATAAATTCACATCCCAATGCACCACAAACCCTTCACCCCATTAAGGTAGGATAAGAACAGGAGATGTGTTTAACTTCATTTTATGTTCCTAGAAGTCCACTTCACACTTGAGAGACCATATAAACTTACCCCCTTCTTTTTCAAAGTGTTCATTAGAGTATATACCTTGTAAAATTGTTATATAAAGAATTGATAATGGAACATAAGTCTAATAAAGATGATAATCATGAATATATTTTGTGGAAAGTTCCAAGAAATTTTTTATTCTGCCTTATAAAGATCTAATTAAATGAAGGTTTCAAAGATTTCATGCCTAAAGAACCTGAATTCCCATATCTAATAGAAATTTTTGATATTTATCATATATTTGATTCTATCTAAAATTCATAGAGATGTTCCAGACATTTAATAATTCTCATCATAGGATCTAGAATATACTAGTATATCATCCACGAAAACTAGCATGAACAAGTCAACAAATTAATGAAATATATCATTCACTTAATCCATGAAAATGATAGGACTACTAGTAAGCCTAAATGGAATGGAAAAAACTAGACGTGACCATATAGTATTAAGAAGGAACTCTTGGATATATCCTATGATCAAACCCAAAGATGGTGATATCTAAAATTATGGTCTATCTTATAAAACCATCTCTCCCCTTTATGTGGTCAAGGAGACCATTAATTTGTGTAAAAGGGTAAAATTATTGATCATGGCCCATCTAAGATTCAGGATGTACACAAATAGGTTTATAATCCCAAATATTTTTTGGAAAATGACTTATTAATCCCAAAGGAGATAAGGATTTCTAAATAAAAGCATTTAACTCATGATATTACAATTAGATCTTTATTTCCCTCAATTCAGACAGATCAATTAAATATAGAGGAATGGAAATGGGTTCAATTTCTGATCAAATATCTACAGTGAATTACACTTATATCTTTTATGGTAATATATAGAATCTATCTAGGATAACATTTGGATATAGGTCTACCAAATGATTTAAAACCAAACACCTTTTAGATTCCACTTCCCTCAAAACAAGACTATCCATTTTAGAAATAGTATCATTAACTATCTATTGAATAAGACCCACTCAACAATCCTAAAACTACCACTCCCCATAGAATGAATACTATTTACTAGCTATAGATTATATAGATTTCCTTGGTGTGTAATAATCAATTGAAGCATAGAGTTTGGTAAATCAATCCATTTCCAAAATGAAATTGAATGAATCCAAATTCAGAACCATATGATCCATGAAATTAATATAAGAAGAAATATCCAATGAATTTGATAGACACCTATGGTAATCCTCTATTATTTTCCTAATATAATTTGCAAGGATCATATAAGAAGATAATTATAAAACATTGTGTATAAAATGTTACAAAAATTAAGGAGAGCTAAAATAATGTGAATCACTAGTATAAAAAAATGCAGAAGATAGTGTATAGGATAATAAAGTAATATCTTTAATTGTATATGGTTCCTCTCTAACATCAACTATAGATTTATTTTTCTCATATACCATTCTTGAATTATCATTCTAAAAATGAGGTGAAAAGACTTGTACAACTGACAACACAGTAGTTACACAACCTTGACTACTAAATTGGCTTCCCCAATATGATCTCTTTAAAGGTGGTCAACTATCACTAATAGACTGATCCAAAGACTATAGATTTTTACACCTTTTATGTGATGAAATTTATTTCAGTAATGGTGTTACTTTACTTTAAAGGCACAATTTTTCTTTTGTGGTCAAATATCCCACACCCAGTTACACTACATAGAATAAATATTTGGAATATGAGTTGTAGGTGCACAACTAGAATCCATACACTAACGAGAACAATCCATACTCATATCATCCCATATTTACTTATAGATACTATAAGAACTCTCACCTGTGGTCTGGCTCAATAATGAGTTACCTTCTCTATAGCCTTTTTTAGATCTAATTTCAAAAAGGACTACATTCTTTACCACATCAAAAAAAAATTGGGAGATTGAAAAGAATTACCAGATTTTTCAACATTTCTTTCCAACCCATATTAAAGTATCTCACCATAGAATTCTCATCGCCACATATTTATAATTAAAATCATAGTAAGTCCTTAAACATTTAGTCGCAATTTATATCTACCATAGATCCTTGTTCAATTTTCATTACCAATTTTTTAACCCTTTATAAGGTATCGAAAAAACTACTCAAACATGAGATCTTAAAAGTTCAACTAATTTAAAACCTAATCCTTCTTGGGTTAAAATATAACATCCCAACATTGGTGGGATACCCCTTCAAGTACTAAGGCCATCAAATAAACTCATTTTTTATCGAGTGTTTTATTTATTCCAAAGATACGATGTGGTAATTTCATTAATAATTCATATTATTTAGGAGATATATCACCGTAAAATATCTAATGAAGGTGGAAGTGAAAATATCCCAATACTTTATAGGTAGTGGTCTCCCTAAAATTGTCTCCTTGACCCAAAACATAAAGTAATTATACAAGCCCTTCAATGGACTGAGGATCAACATTCATTCATTCAAGGGAATCATGATCATCTTTCCCTTTATACTTATAAAGAGGTTGTTTTTATGTTACAGTCCTTTAAAATAGAGTATAAAATTATAATAATGTTTTTCCCAAGTACATGCACACCATATTATAGGTATTGCATTAACAATGTTTGGTCAAACTTGATTAATTCTATCTCATTCTTCCATCTATCAAAAAACCTTTTCAAAACATTCATTTACATTGTTTTATATGATTAAAATATCACTTTAAACAAGTATAACATGTTACAAGTATAAATAAATAAGTAAATTATTATTTTTGTAAAATAAATATTTATAATCAAGATAATCATCTTTTAACCAATATTAGCCAATTTTTTTATAATAAATATAATGTAAAATACTATTTATTAATTGTTAATTCTTTAGTTAAGATGAATATTCAGTCATTTTGGATAATAATTTAAAAAACATGAATGAAAATAATATTATATGATATCCTATTTTTTCTACCTATTAATTCCAAACATGATGCATTGGAATCAATATTTTCAAGTTACATAAAGGTAAAATGTGAAAAGGATCCAAAACTTCCCCTAATATAAAAAATTCCACCATAATTATTTTTGTTCCTCCATATTTAATAGTTATTTCACAAGTTAAAATAGTATTATCTTCTAGCTACTCTCAAGTGCCATGCCTTTGAGCCCTTATAGTAGGCTTTAATACCATTTTATAACAATCATGATCATATCACCCAAATGGAACTAGTTAATGTAAATATAATTCATCAGGAACACCTCTTGACATCCTAGAGAAATTGAAAATTATAGTGGTTAAATATGAGTTATTGGGTTGTGATTTTTACCCTTTGGATAGTAGAAGAAACACAACATTGTAAATCTCAACATTATCATAACCAAACAGGCTTTGAGGACACTATATGGAAAACTAGTTATTAGTAAAACAGTAAAAATGGTAAGGAAGCTTTATAAAATTCAATACATGTCAATTACAAAAATATCATACACCAAATATGTATAAAATATTCAAAAGACACATAAAGTTAGTGGGACTATTTAAAACCTATATATACATATAGTAACATTCCCAAAATTACTTAATGGACCAAAATATATAATTACTAAGTAAAAAACCCCAAGGTGAACACCGGTGGTAACCCATATGAACCCATCATACATGACCTCCAAAAAGTGAAAAGGGTATCATCTATGCTATAGAATCTAATTGAAGATAACTCTTATGCTTAGGCACCTTTAATTGGGTATGGTAAAAATGGATCTAAAAGAATTTCATGATAGGGATGTGTTAGGTGTGAGTATGTTATACCAAGTAAGAAGTCACCAACCACCCTAGAGGCCTATAATGTATTCAAGGGTATAAAAAATTTAAAAAATTAATCATAATAAGAAAATAGTACTCAACATGAGTTAATAGTGTTATTCGGTTAACTATTAAATACTTATACATATAGGATCTATAAATATCATACCCACTTTAGGATTAACCAAAAATATGTGATGATCACTAAAAATAAGGTAGGGAATCACACATTTATCATTCAAGGGAATGTAAATAGTGTATATAAAACTCAAGAAAGTAGAACTTCCCATCCTATTTGGGGATATGGGAAGGGGTTTAAAAAATCATAGAGTTGCAATCCCATCCCATACATAAATTTCTTTCATCAATAAATAGTTATACATGTGATACTTTATATAATCATATCATATAATCCTTAAATATATAACTATTTCATCAATATAAGGAATCCATAACCAATATAAGGAAATGAAATATCTAAGTCATATTATGACTATCAAACTAAGTATTATATTTTAATCATAAAAAAATAAAACCAGCTCCTAAACATATTCAATCTATAAATAATTTAACCCATTTAATGTACTATACACTCCACTATGAGTCCCAAAGGCCTTTAGATTATTTGTTTATTTTGAGTAATCCACTTTTAACTGGGATGATAGAGAACCCTTTCATGACCTATATACTCAAAGGCACAAGGACCAATACATGACCTAAAGGACCATCGACCTGAATAAAATGGAACTATGGATCCTAAATGTCTACTTTATTGATGGTTCAACGCTCCCCACCTTTCATGTCTTATTAGATATAATTTCCATGTGAATATTTTCACATTTCCTAGTATCGATTATGGTTTTCGTACCCTATCATTATTCCAATCTGGTTAATTATTATGGTGGCTACTACTTTTTTAGATTCCTATTTGGGGGCCTCCTCCCATGTGATCCAACCTAAATGCTTCATGTCCCAAAGTCCATGTTGACCAAAAGGATTATCTTAATATCCCAAAGGCCCTGTGACCCAAAGTCCATGGATGTCCATAAGGTCTTGTGTCCCATAGCATCATTTTTTGTCTCAAAGTCCCATTTGGAATAAATAGAATTGCTGCTACAATACCCTATTATAGTACCCTTACTATCACTATTCTATAGTAATTATATAGTACTAATCCATTGATCACATTTAAAGACTTGTATGTTACCTTTTAAGGAAAACCAAAACACTCCTAGAAATTTTGGTTTTTCATGATACCATTTTAAGAAAAACATTACATGATGAAGTCGTTATGTTTAATTAATAATCACCTGGCCCTAAGGATTTTCTTTCCCTACTCTTAAAGAGTATGACATAAGCAACGGGTTCACTTAATAATGAATTTTAGACTAATAATTTGGTTTACAAGGAAGAATTTTAGTCCAACACTTTAATCTTGAGAGTAACCTAGAATCAAGGAAGAATTAGGGGTCAACCTGTTAATAACATGGAAAAATGTAATCGAACTAAAAAATCAATGAAATTCTATGATATCATCTCATAAAACATTAAAAAGAAATTAAACTTGGATAAATTTGAAGATTAAGGATCATCCAACATGATCTAAGGGAGGAAGATATAATATTATAATTACTAACCCAAAGAGAATATAAAATGAATAAGACTTTAGGAGATCAATGTCCTTACCTTTCCAAGAAAAATAAGCAATGACCAATCAGATCCAATTCATACATAGTATTAAAGGAGGATTAAAGGAGTTGAAAGGGTGGTGAAGGGAATCTCCAAAGAGTCCCCAAAGCTAATAAATGGTTCTAATTTATTATTATATATCATTCAAGGGTTTTATTTCATGTTTTTAAATGAAACATTTCCCTTTATTGAGGATAATTTTTCTAAGAGGCTATTAGGTATCTATTATAGAACCAGCAGCTACTCGGTGGACGTGATAGAATAACTATATCCACTAGACCTCCCCTAGGTACCTTGTCCTATACCACCAGGTACCTAGTACCTTCTTCACCTCTTCCCATAGTTTTCACTCTAATTCCATCTCTATCCCCTATAATACACTTTCCAACATAGATCCACACCCAAAAATGAATTAAAATTATGAAATTAAAGTTAAATTCCTACCCAAAGTGGTTAGGCTCATTATATTTAGAATCCTTATTCCTTATAAAAAAATTAATATGTTTAAATAATATCAATGTGTAACATTTTACAAAAATCATGATTTGTGTTATTATGTTAGAAATAGAGGAAAAATACATCTGCGAATTTCCAAATACAACACACGAATGAGGTGTATAAAACCATTTTATGAAAAGGTTTAGATTAATATAATATTAAAAGTACCTACAAGATTAAGAATAGGGAAACGACTAACAAAAAAAATTCCCAAAAATAAAATACGCTCGTTAGAAAATAAATATTTGAACACCAATTCCTAATACTAATGGTTCAATACTCAAAATGGAATTCAATTCCATCGTTATTCTAACTCCTAATATTCATATATTATAATTAACCCCAAAATTAAATCTTATAACTCCAGATAAAAATGATGTAAATGTATAAGAAAGATGAATCTTTTACTGTTATACCTATAATTTAATTCATGGTATTGAAATTTATAAGAAGTATTTTTAAAAATATAAACTAAATCATATAATATTCATATCATATAAAAAATATATTTAAATAAATATTTAAATAAGAATAACTTAAATAAATGAACAATTCATATATTTAACATGAGATGTAACAATTGTATATACATAATTGTATCAAAATGCATTTTTATACAATATTCTCTGAAGACTTATAGAATTAGTGAGGGCCTATATTAGAAAAGGTTTTTAAGAAAAGTAACTTCAATTTTTTTTAAGACAACAGCTTTCCACCATGGAATTATCGAACTATCCAAACCATTTTTACCACAACATAACGTAAAGACAAATTCCAATTAATTTATTGGGTTTTATTAAGAACCATAGTGAATCAATATTCACTAATTAATAACATATACTTGTTGTGGTTAGGACCATGATGTAGTGTTAAGCTAACCACATCAGGGTGGTTTTTAAAATTATTCTTTATTTTACATTTAGAATATCCATGTAACAACATTGATTTTTTAAGAGGTACAGCCACATAATGTAGCATCCCAAACCCGAATAGCCACCTGAATACTGCTCTTGGGTTGGGTGCCATTGGACTTAGGCACACCTACCCAAACACCAAAGGCTTCTGAGTAATATATAGGGTGTAAATAGGTATAGTGGGGGAGTCTATACCCTATATAAATAGATAAGGTTCTAGTCCACGTATAACAAGATAACATGTTGCGAAAATAAAAGACTCATTAGGCTCGAACCATACATGCTGAGTAGAAGAACATCCAATAGAAATAAATAGATGAAGAAATATAGAAAAAACTACAGTGGAAACTAAATAGAGTAGAATTCCATCACACTACATGTAACCAAAACAAAAAACGCATGCATTTAATATCAGTTGTACATTAAAATATCCATGTTGATGCCCATGACAGACCATAATAGCTATATATAGTAATTAAGATGAACTAAAAGAAATTTTAACAAAACTCTTTCTAGGAATTACCTCATGGTCCATTCCAATCCCCGTTCCAAAAAACACTACGATCTAGCTCCTGAAGCTGATCCTTTACCTGTACGTAAATTCATAAAGTCTACACGTACCCTGAAAGACCCATGTAGGGTGTGAGATAAATCTCAATAGGATACCACGCAATGGTGCATACCTAGTATATGTGTTTAAGTAGACATGCATCTCTATGTAAAGTATGAAGTGTAGTTACAATATAAACAAAACCTCCACTGGTGCTCAACAACCACCAAGGAGTGTCACCTACTTTGTCCAATCCCAGAATACCATAAGTAAAGAGATTCATTGGCCCATGGCCCAAGGTACCACTATAGTCACAAAGTCCTGGTGAACCCTTAGGTTTCACCTCAATCATATAGCTCGGCACCACGTACCACCTAACACCACATTTCTCAAAGTACCGACATCCTGATGGCACAACAAAGAAATAGTATCCTGGTCTCATAGACCCCTACTTGAAAGTTCATGTTGGAACATGAAACAATGACTGGAGGAACAAATATTTATGTCCTAAAATAAATATATAGGCCCATGGCCTCCAGCACAGAGTGCCTAAGACCCCAAATCGATATCCTAATCACTATCAATCGAAGGCTCCTCACCTTCATCATGGATTTCTATGTCCAGAACCCCCAAACCATAAATACCTAAGCTACAACTATTAGGGGGCTCTACCCACATGAGTGGTCAAAAACACCTCATCATGGATTTTACCTATGTGAACATGAATCAATCGGTGCTTTGACCTTCATGGGTGAGCATCAATCCCCAAATTAGAACCTAAGCCACGCTATCTCAGGTGCCTCATGCCCCTGTGACCCTATCACTCGAAATCAATGGTCTTTCCATCCCAATATCCCTAGACATGCCCAAACTGACAACCTCATCACCTCAACCAACGTCCATGATGCCCAATCTTGATGGACATTCCATCCCAATACTTCATGACCCATGCCCAACATGACCGCTTGGGTCTCATCACATGTAATTCATCAATTACATATATATTTAATTCTAATAATTAAATTTAATAATGAAATTCAAGTTAATAATATTAAATTTCATAAAATATCCAATATAAAAAGTCAGTATGGAGGTCTTTAATGCCTCTAATTAATCTAATCAATCCATATTAAATTAAAAAAAAATACTTCCATGAAAATAATTAAGTTTAAACAATTTTGGAACCCCCAGTCAAAATACCCCAAAGAGAAAATACCTCTAACCCAAACGTGCTCAATTAAAATAGGTTTTGGAAATTCCCTATGGAATCTCATGGGTCTCGTGATCATTTAAATATGAAACATTAGATATAAATTGGTCTCGATCAAAATACCCAAAAACACGTTAAAGGTTGTGCCACACAAATGTTCACAAAAACACAAAACATTGTATGCTCCACCTACCTTAGATTCGTAAACATAGGCACATCCAATATCAAAGTCCAATTCCAAAATAATCAACATATATCTGAGTTTCTATATTAAACCCTAATGTTGGTGCAGATGGAAACAACAATCCGTAAGATGAAAACCAAGATGAAGGGAATGGTGCATGAGGTTAGCCTTACCGAGGCAGTCTAATAGCTTCCTGCGGATCGAAGAATGGATCACTATACAGGAAGATAGATCACATATAGTGGAGGGAGGAGGAGGAGGGATCCTCCTACTATTTGTGTAACAAGGTAGAATAAAGAGGGAGTAAGGGAATAAAAGAATATAATGAAAATAATGATAAAACTATTAAAAACTAAGAAACATATATAGGAAACACTGTTTACCCAAATAGTTTACCAAACCATGCAGAAAGCATGTGGTAGAAACTACCTAAGACTCCAAGACCTCATGTCCCCCCTACATGGTTTTCCATTCCATGTGAAAACTATGAAGTAACCATAAACAATTATACACAAGCATATGCACAGTCGTGCACCATCACTAGCACGATTTCCCTAAACTGTGCACCTACATTTATTTTCCAAAAACAAGGACATCTGGCCTCAGACACTCCTAAATCCATTATAAACACTTGAGGCACTCTCCTAGCCTCTAAACTATCCCAAAAAAACCATATAAGGCCGATGGAACTCTCGTGAATTGAGTTTTGATCCATGAAATAAAAAGTAGCATAGCCACTAATTGAAAAAAAACCAGCTGGGAATTTTGACCCATTCCTAAAACCTAGGTTGTTAAAATATTCCCACATTAACATAGCTCATACCCAATCTATCGAAAAAACCTCAGAGATAGTACCAAACACACACATATCGATACAAAGAACCCAGACTACCACAGTCTCAAGGGTATAGGTCAACTTCCTCAAGGAGGTATCCCCACATTAGGAAATTCTTAAGACTATCTCAACCTACCAAAAACTCAAATCAAAAAATGGTTCATAGACCTATTTATGTACCCATGGTCCTCTCATAATGCATCCCCACCCCTTCACCTCATAAGGTGCTTTTGTGTCTCTCCTGACACCCAATCAAATCATGCACTTCATTGGTTCCCCACCTCGAGCCCATGGAACCCATGGAACTAGGAGGTCCCATATCCCATAGATGATCAAAACTACCGGATGACTTACACCTCAATCACAAATGCATCCTCGATGCCTTGATTCCCAGGTTACCACATTTAACCTGCATACCACAAATGCCTAGTTTCCTAAGCACCTAAAAACACGCATCCAATGCTCCAGATTCTGAGAAACTGATAACATTCATCCTACGGGGCTCCTAATGCCAAGATCCTCAAATATATATATATATATATATATTTATATTTATATTTATATAATTCACCTAAACTGGTGCCAACCCACTGACCAGCATCCCGTCAGTCCATATACAACATATAAAACTCGTTCACTCAAAATTGACATGCCTCAACATGACATTCCATAAAAAAGAAAAATATACTATGTCTATTAATGTGGCACCCCTCTAAACATCATCGTCTCTCCAACCTGCTCAGCCGCCAGCAGCTCCATTACATGGACCTATCCTGACACACTGGTGCATGAAGCCTAATATCCCTAAGGTTCTACACCATCCTCTCGCCACTAACCCCACGAATGGGTCCCACTATCTTTTTTGCATCCTCTTCATGCAGCTGAACCTCGGCTACCCTCACCAGGTATTGGTCCTAAACCGATCTCTGAAGTGTGTTCCTACCTTCGCCCCTGCCTTCTGGCTGTCTGAGAGGGCTGCCTATAGAACCTCTCGAGATGCTCCACCTATTTGGGTACTTGACACTCCTTTGGAGGCCTATCACACTAAGTCCTAACATTCCCTAGTTTCCCAAAATGAATGAAAACCACTACAGATCAACCATGAGGTGGTCTAGCTAGGTCATTGGACTAACCGCCCTACTGGAACTCATCTAGGCCTCATTTCCTACCATCTGAACCATTACTTGAAGTCACTGCCTTGTCAAAACAGGACATGTATGTCAAGTTACTCTCATCTATGAGAACCTAATTCGCCACCTATGAGAACAAGGATAGCCCAAATATGTTTACCTGCACTCAAATGATGTGCCGTAATCCATATCCAAAGTGCCTCACCCTCAAGTTTTCATAGCTTACCATACCTGGGGAAAAGTGAGACAACTCAGTAAATGTAGCTTCATAGTTCATGATGGAAATGTCACCCAACTGAAGGCTCAAGAAATCTTATGGTCTCTCTCCCCTCATCATCTCTTGTAAAAATTGATCGAAGAACCTATCATCAAACTCCTTAGAGGATAGTGCCTCATTTCTGTGAGCATAAATCTGCACATCCCACTAGTGCATCACTGACCCACTGATCATACATGTTTCCCATCTGACCAACTGACCTAGAGGTGTCTCGAGATGCTCAAAGATCATCTCCATGCACCATATGTAGTTATCATTCATCTATGGACCAACCTCTCCCAGAAAAAAGTGGCGTGTATTGCGACTAGAACTCCCGAGTAAGATAGGCCATAGATGGATCTGTTCCCCGAGTACCTCTGTTAATCCACTGCAAAACACGTACCAGAAAATATCAGAGCTAGTCATCGAGCCACTACCCAAACACTATTAAACCCAGCAACTTCCCTACCTACACTAGATCTTGAACCTTATCTTTTCCCTGAGCCTGTACATGTGGATCATGTTCTACCTTGCCATCAAGGGTCTAAACCTGATCATGAACATGCATCACTATACCATCACCCACCTGATGCTCCATCCAATCCGTTTAGGAGGAACCTGCTGATTATGAATAAATAGTCAGAAAACCCATATATATCACCATATATAATTTAGATAGGGAGATCAATAAAAAGGAATGATATAAAAACTACAATTACTCTCCCTCATCACAACCATTCCCATGGCATCCCGTCCTCATGGCCTCATTACTCACCCTCAATGGAGCCAAGTATCACAAAATCCTCAGACCATGCCATCCTGAAAACCAAATTTCCTAAAATCGATGATCGATTCACCCAATCCCATTTATAAAAAAATCACCTCAACCATAAAACCTACCTACTCTTATGAGATTCTATCCAACTACACATTCCACATGCAATTTTACATAAATTTAACGTACGACATGTCATATTGCATAAAACAAGAAATTATATATGGAATTTCACCATTATCACATGTAAATTGACAGATATCACATGGTACTATAACTTCACAATGCATACATGCATATAAAACATTGAAATTCCCTAAAAATGTGCTTATCAAAAGTCAAACAATCATATATTTCCTTATCGGCCCAAGGTCTAATTCTCCTTTACCGCATCGGGTCAAGGGATACATATCACAACCAATAGTCATCCCAAAACAAGTGAGCCACCAACATGGAAATAATATAAACTGTAATATAAGAAAAAGAAAAATAGAAATGTCCCTCCCTAGGTAACCCGTTTCGTCCCTCATACCTCGGGATGCAGGCACCCAAGCATAAGCTATCAACCCAGTTTAAATCACAACCTATCTCCAGTTTACCATATCCGAAATAGTATACTAGTAGAAGAGAAAATGAATTCTTGATCTCATTAGTATCTAGTAAAAATATACTACTAAATCCCAGTCAAGAACCCACTCTGATACCACTTATAGCATCCCCAACCCAAACAGCCACCGAAATAGTGCTATTATGCTGAGTGCCACTGGCCTTAGGCAGACCTCCCCAAATTCCAAAATCATCTTCCTTGTAGTGAAGGTGTAAACATGTATAGTGGGGAGCATATACCCTCTGGGAGTAGATAAGGTACTAGTATGAGTATAACAACATAACATGAAGTGAAAATAAAATACTCAATAGACTCAAACCAAACCCGCAGAGTGGAAGATCATCCAGTAGAAATAAAAAGTAGAATAAATATAGAAACAACTATAGTGTAAAGTAAATAGAATAACATTCCATCACACCACTTATAGACACACAAAAAACAAGATTTTATTTCATATTAGTCGTGCAATACAATATCCAAGGTGCTTCCCATTGAAGAACACATTAGCTATATATAATAAGAATGTTGAACTACAAGAAAACTGAACCAAACTCTAGCTAGGAATGAACTCAAGTTCCATTCCAATCCCCATTCCATACAACACTATGATCTATCTCCCAATGTTGATCCTTTAAATATATGTAAATTCAAAAAGTCTACACGTGTCCCCAAGTATTCGTGCAGGGTGTGAGATGAGTCTCAGTAGGATTCCACCCAGTGGAGAGTACCTAGTATATGTGTTTAAGTACAAATACATTTCTATGTAAAGTAAGCATTTCAATGCCAATATAAACACAACCTCCACTAGTGCTCACTAGCCACCAGGGAGTGTCGCTTACTTCGGCCAATGATGGAATACCCAAATTAAAGAGAGTCCTTGGCCCATGGTTTAATGTACCCATGTAGTTAAAAAGTCCTAGTGAACCCTATGTTCCACCTTAATAACATAGCATGTCACCGCGTGCCTCCAAACACCTCATGTATGAAAGTACCAATGTCCCAAAGGCATGTCCATTTAATAGTATCTTAGTCTCATGGACCCCTACTCAAAAGCTCACATCGGACCACAACACAAAACTAGAGGGAAAACGATATTTATCATCAATTAAATATCACATCCCATGGACTCAAGCATGGAGAGCCTCATCCCCAACTCAATAGCCTCATCCCTATCAAATGAATTCTCCTTACCTTCCCAATTGATTTCTATAGAAAGAACCCCAAACAAAAAATAACTAAACAATAATTATTAGGGGAATATGCACACATAATTGGTCCAAACCACCTCATCATGGATTATAACTATGTTCATGCAATAAAATCAGTGCTTTGGCCATCATGGGTGATGGTCAATCACCAAATCAGAAATTTAGCCACACCAGATTTAGATCCTCGTGCCCCTGTGACTCTATTACACGAAACTGGTAGCCTTACTATCCTAATATCACGGTCTATGACCAACCCGATAGCCTCACCACCTCAACTGATTTCCAGGAAACACAATCCCATTATCCATGCCATCCTAATACATCAAGGGAAATTCCCTTTATGACCCCTAGGTCTCATCACATGGAAATCAACAATTACATATATATTTAATTCAAAGAATTCACTTTAATAAAGAAATTGGTTTTAATAAGATTGAATTGAACAAACTATCCAATATAATAAGTCATTATGGATGTATTGAATACCTATAATTTATCTAATCAATACATATTAAATTAAACAAAATACTTCCAATCAAACAATTCAGTTTAAACAATTTTGGCACCCCTGAGAAAAATACCCCTACGAGAAATGACCTTTATCCTAGCCTTGCTCAAAAGAAATAGGTATTCAACAAGCCCTATGACATCCCAAAAGTCTCACAATCTTTTCAATATGAAACAACATATATAATGGGGTCTCACTCAAAATACCCAAAAACGTTCCAAAGGCTACACCACCTAAAAGTCAACAAAAACACAAAACACGATATGCACCACCTACATTAGAGTCGTAGATATAGGCATGTCATTTATCAAAGTCCAATTAAAAACAAATTGATGTAGAATTTAGTTTCCTTATTAAACTCTAAAATTGGTTTGGATTTACACAATGGTCTGTAAGAAGAAACCCAAGATGAAGGGAAGGGTGCGCGGGGTTAGCCTTGCTGAGGCGATCCCATAGCATCCGATGGATCGAAGAAGAAATCACCGAGGAGGAAACTGGATCAAATCTGGTGGAAGGAGGAAGAGGAGCGTTCCTATTATTTTTTTTGAGACAAGGGATTTGAAGGAGGGAGTAAGGAAGGAAAAATAAGGACAAAATAAAATAAATAGGGAAAAAATAATCTTTTACATGACCCACGGTTTACCCGTACGGTTTAACAAACTACGTGGAAATTGTGTGGAAGTCACTGCCTAAGGATTTAGGCCCACATGGACACCCCACATGGTTTTCCATACCATTTGGTAACCCTCTGGAATTCTGAAGATGTATTCTCATGGTCGTGTGCCATCACTCACACAGTTTCCTTAAACTGCGCACCTCTAGTTGTTTTCAACAAACTAGTAATTTGAGCCTCTAATGCTCTTGATGCTCCTCTAAACACCCAAGGCACCCTCATAGCCTCTAAACCAACCAAAAAACACCATTTAAGGCCAACGAAACTCTCATAATTGAGTTTTGATCCATGAAACAAAAACTATCATAGCCACTAATTGAAAATTTTAAATCCGTTGGGGATTTTGACCAGTTCAAAAAACATGGGTTGTTACACATAAGATACTATTCAAAATCTTTCATTTGAAACTTGTAATTTGTTGAAGGGGATACAGAGTGGTTTTAGAGTTTTGTGGGATCGTTTGGAGCCTAGAGCTCTATAAATTGGGGAGACATACTGAGATGTGCAGTTAGCACACAGTTAGGTCTCACTGTGTGACTCAATCATGCGAGTGATACAACAAACTATAGGGGGCCACACGATTAGTCCTAACCATGCACCTCAGGTCAAAAAGTCATGAGAGGCCTTCTAGTGGGCTAGAAGGGGCCATAATGTTTTTCCAAACCATGTTCCTTACGTAACAGCCTTTGAGACACATAACCTATGGAGATGCATGGTTTAGGCACATGGTTTGGAAAACCATTCATCCAAACTGTATGCCTCTATAAAACATAGGAAAAGAAGATTTTTATCCTACACTTATTTAATGTTTTTACCCACAATTCTTCTCACATTTTCTTAAATATACACATAGAGATATCCCTTGGGTATAACCTAATATTTTTAGGTAGTGTATTTATCTAATCCCTAATTCATTCATCATTGGTTATGTTAGATAGATAAATATGATCTCACAACTCATATTCCTTCTGTTCATAGTTTTCTTCACCATCTTCAGTGTTATTTTAGTGTGAGATAATATGCCCTATTTTTTGGGAGTTTTTTTTTATTTTCCCATTTTCTATCATTCTATTTTTAATCTTAAGATGAAAATGTATGCGGGGTTTTCTACCATCCTATGTTAGGTGGTATAGATATTTTCTCACATAAAAATTATGCTTTATATGATGTATCATTGGGTTTTATGTCAGAACATTCCTTCATCCCAACCTTAAATTTTAATTAATTTTATAAATTGATGTTTTCATTGTTAGTATAGTCCTAAATTTTTTTGGAACAATGTTGGAGGTTGACTACCTAATCTTGATACACCCCTAGGGGTGTCCCTTCTTTAAGGGATTAAGGGCCTCATGCCATGGAATTTTTTTGAACACCTATTGAGGTGTGTTGAATTTACACTTTTGAATGAAATTTGTTTTGAATTTAACTAGTGGAAAATGGTGGTCCATTTGTATAGACCCATACTCCTCATTCTACAATTGAATCAATTTTAATGAATGAGTTGGCCAATATAACTAAATTATATTATTAGGATTGTATGGGTTTAAAGCTAGATATGATAATTTTTTATCCCAATTCAAGGGAGACACAA
Organism: Viscum album; assembly: GCA_963277665.1. Classification (NCBI taxonomy): domain Eukaryota; kingdom Viridiplantae; phylum Streptophyta; class Magnoliopsida; order Santalales; family Viscaceae; genus Viscum; species Viscum album. The sequence continues at coordinate 1,851,001,919 of OY728163.1, read as the reverse complement.
GGGTCTCAATTAAAGATTCCTTATATTATCTCATTGGTATTAATAATTAGAAATATATAAATTAATTATACCATGTCGATATTTATACATGGGTTCTTTATAGAATTCCAAGAATGGGATAACCGAGTGGATGCATTATGCTTCCCATGAGTGATACCTATTTTCCAAGTGGAGTACCTTATATGGAATTTGTAGGCACTATTACCATACCATTCCCCAAGAAAAACATGGTTCTCGATGTGGTACACCATGAATGGAATCATAGGTTTATTCCTTATAAAATATTGTGAGTGATACGTGGTACCTTAAATGGACACCTTGAATGGACTCCTTTGGTGGAGCGTTTTGATATAACATACTATGAGTGATGTCGGAGTTCCTATCATAGAACACATTATAGGGGATCAGGTTTCCAATTAATTAAAATTAAATCATTAGTTCTGAAAGATTAACTACATGATTTAGTTTGGTCCATCCTTTATAATTGACCTTTCTGATGGCCTAGTTATACCGTTATGTTCAAAAGTAAAGAGAGTCCAAAACTCATTATAAGTACATATGGATGTCATGGTCTTACTCTTCTGGTCCAGAATATTACTATGTATCTGTATATATGCAATATATTTCCATTTTTATATAGGTATTTTATATACATACCTTTCTTTATATAATTGTACATGCATGGTGACATCTATTCAGAGACATTTGTCTTAGTCCAAAGTTGGTACTGTCGGTCAGGTATACCATGAGGTACACGGTTTTATGGAATTTATTTATTTATAGTCTTTCATTTATTATTACCTATAGTTTTATCATATTATATGAACATGATAAAGGGTTATAGACACTATTGGTGGTGTCCTACTAAGTAAATCTATGCCTTTTGGTTCCCTAAAAGACTCTATGGATACAGTTGTGGGATATGGGAAGCATCCAACTTTGGATTCTGAACTAACTCTCTTTAGATGGAGTACATGAACATATAACCAGGATTATTCCCATGATTCTTGTGGAGATAGTTTTTTCCCTTTGGTATTTTTGTATATTATTTTTCCCCTACTCCCCATTTTTTATATGACATGATATGAGCATAATTTTCATATTGGTTATAATTCATCTTATGCCTACCTATTATATCAATGTGATTTATTATTCCATTATTGGTTATTTATTACTATTGTCATTTTTTCAATTATTAGATACCATAGTGTTACACTTTGATCATGGAGGTATAGTCTACCCACAAAAACATCATAAACCCCAACTACTAGTCAGAATCCTCTAGTATATGGGAAGGAACTCTTGAGGTAATGTGATCAAATAGGTTCAGTTAATTATGATTGAACTAGGAATTAGATCCTAAAAAGTGGTATTAGATTTGTTTTTTTATTTTCTTGTATGATTTAGGAATTATATTACATACTATGAACATATCTGAATCTGGTAATGATCATGTTCCTAGGAGAAGGTAACCCATGTATAGGTGGAAGGAAAATTACTTGGGTTCCAATATTGTAGTTATTTTTTTCACATGTTACAATTATACTAATTTCACCATTCTGTGGTGAATATGTTTAGTGGTGTTATTTTTGTTGATATTTTTATTATGTAATTTGTTTTCTTTGGACTAGTATGAAAAAGAGGTATCATAACATGTATAGTTATTGGCACTTGAGTATTCACATTTCATTCATTATTCCCTACCATAGAGGTATGTAGTTTTCTTGTATTTCTTGTATTTCCTATGATTATTATGAGATCCTTTATTGTTATATAAGAAAATATACTAAAATTTACAATGGGGATAAAATATTTTGATTAATTACATGTTAGACCTAAATCTAAATGGTTTTCCCAAATATATTCATGATGGAACCCTAATTAACAAATCAACCCATGTTTGAGCCATGGACCACTCATTCCATGGTCTAAAAAGTTAAATTTTTTTTATTACATGAATTCCAATTTTAATTTATGATGTTTATACTTCAATATATTAGGAAGAAAAATTCATCTAATCTAATAATTTTTTTAGACCTATTACATTCGGATATAGGATGTAATGTTCATGTACCAGTTACACAATGGGTTAATTGAAACTTATAAATATTACATAATTATAACTCATGAATGGTGATGCATCTAACTTGGTTGTGATATAAATATATATTCAAATAAATTAGTGATATCCAAAATAAATTTGTATTATTAAATAAATATGGTTATCATTAAATGGAGATGCCAATTTAAAATTATATGGTGTTTTTCTTTGTACATTACAATTGAAACTCCATATATAAGGACCACTGTGGTGTAATGTCAGACCTTGACCCTGGCCTAACCTTAGTAGTGCATAGTAGTTTATATATCTTATTATCCCTAATTATCATCCATACCACCTATACCTTTCTTAATGAATAGGTAGATAGGTGTGGCTCATTTGTAGGAAGGTTTTTCTGATTTTTCTTTATCTATTGTATTCAATATTATCTACTTTAAAATTTTATTAGAGGCCTATGTTTGGTGACTTTTGAACTATTCCACCATGATGCCCTTGATTTTTGTTCTTGGAAAGTAGCGATTATAAGGATCTGGAGGCACTGAGCCATGAGCCACCAGTATTGTCTCCTATGGTGACACCTGAGAAACCAATTATTATTTCAAAATTAGGAGTTGATACTTAGTTCCAAGAGAGATTCATATGCTTTATGCGTTCTATATGGGGAGATCTCTGAGTTGTTCCTACTATGGAAATGTTGATGAGATAGTTCTAACAACACCTTTCTCCCACTTTCTTAGGGGACGATGGTCCTCAAGTTATTGAAATATGGATAAAGGCCATGCTATCAATCATAAAAAATTTTGATATTCCTACAAAGTAGAGGGTCTATCTCAAAACTTATCAATATCATGATTCTACTAAGAGTTTTTTGGATGTTGTTACCCATGCAGTTTCTCATCAATGTATACTTTGAGAAAAATTCCATATAGCCTTCAAGGATTACTTCTTCCATTATATGATGTGAGTAGAATGAGATAGATATTTTATACACATACAATAGGGTACTATGTTAGGGATGGATAATTTAGTTCATTTCATCAGGTTTCATCATTTCGCACAAACACTTGTTGGTGATGAGTTGAAGACAATAAAAAGGTTTGATGATGGGATTATATACATAAAATAGTTGTAGGTGAAAATATTTTGATTGAAATTCATTTCTAAAATACTGAACTGGGATCTCTTCACTGAACAGACCCTGATATAGGTTGGAAGTCTGAGCCAGGATGGTTTAGCATCGAGACAGGGAGGTGGTCCATCTAGTAGTAGGAAGCATCACTTCATTTTCTCTCATGGAGGAATCTCCAACCAGTTGACACAACCTGAAATCTATTTGGTGTATCACCAGTGAGGTAGGTTTGTCCATAATAATCCCCAATGTAGGAAGGACCAAATTGAGTGTTGATATTATAGAGGTATGGTACACCATTAGTGTTTAAGATGAACTCCTCCTCTTGTGCCTACTGAGAAGGGATCTTCACCAACATCGCATTCGGGTGACACATCAATAGTTCCATGCCAGGTAGGGATCTATACTACTATTGGTTGATCATGAAAAAGAGGTGGTCATGGATGAGGTAGTTATACTTTAGATGTACATATCCAAGAGAGCGGGCCTATATAGGTTATTCAGGTTTCATCTTATGGTTGAGGATCTTTCCATTTATATTCATTTCTTCCAACTCCTAGGGAGCTATGTGCATGGCCTTCTATAGTTCAAGGTACTATTCTAGTAGCCTCTAATTTATTTTCTTCCTTATCCAATATTGGTTCTTTTAATTCCTTCGTATCTATATAAATTTTGGGAAGATTGGGAATATAAATAGAGTTCCTTTATGGTAGATGACTCTCAACATGTTGTTGGGGATCTGAATTGATAGTGTACGCAGTTGTAAGTGATTCCACCTTGAGGCAGGTGTTTAAGTATTTATATGGGAACTATATTTACTCAAGAAGATGGGATTCAAAATCGTGCTCAGTATTTTCTAGTTAGTGCCTTATCAAACTCATGTGGATTTATAACACGAGAGGGTGTTCTTCACATCACCTAAGGTATGTTCATAGGTTCATAAGGGTGAATGGGGTGTCCAAACGATTCAAGATGGAGCCAAAAATGTTGGTGGGGAGGAGTGAAAAACTATATGTCTAATATCCTTATGAGTGACAATGGAATGTGAAGTATGGAATTCCATATGGTTGTGGATCATTTTGAGGATGTATTCCCTGATTCCTTTTTTGGGTTACCCCCTATGAGAGCGGTGGAGTTCACCTTTGAGATAGTGCCAGGAGTAGCACCAGTTTCCATTCCTCCATGTATGGTGGCACCAAAAGAGATCCATGAACCCAATAAGTTGTTAAAGGACCTGAAAGCTAAGGTTTTTATATGGCATAATACCTTTCCATGGGGTTCACATATCTTGTTCATCAAGAATATGGAAGTTACACTCAGATTGTGTGTGTATTACCATCAGTTGAACTATCTTACTATTAAGAACTGGTATCCACTACCTAATATAGATAAACAATTATACTAGCTCATATTAATGATAGATTTATCCCTTATTGAATTGAAGTTGAGATACCATTAGGTTTGTGTGATACCATCAGATATTCCATGTACGAAATTCCAGAGAGGATACAACTTCTATGAGTAGATGGTTATTCCATTCAATCTTATGAATGAACCAACAGTTTTCATGACTCTAGTGAATTGGTTTTTCCACCCATATATAGATTCATTTGTTTTAGTCATTAGGGATGATATCCTGGTTTATACTTGTACTCCACAAGGTTATGCAAATAATCTTGATATTGTGCTGAATGCACTGAGAAAGAACCACCTGTATTCTAATCTCACCAAATTAAACATTTGGGTCAATAAATATAACTTCCTAGGTCATGTCTTCTATATGGATGGTGTATCTATTTACCTAGAGAAGGTGAGAGCTATAGTTTCTTGGTAAAAATCCAAGAATGTCTTTGAAATATGTAGTTTCTTAGGGCTAGATGGCTATTACATGTATTTCATTTAGGACATATCAAAGCACATGAGCCTCAACCTGGTTGGTGAGGAATTGTTATGTTCATCCACAATTCCCAGGTTTGAATCTAGGGAGAGGCATATTTCTGAGTTACTGTAGTAGGTACTATAGAATCTACTATAGCAGGTACTGTTCGGTTCTATAGCCATGAGAACTATTCACCTTCGGGCTTCCAGTTTGGGACTATTGTCCTTAAGGCCTCCAGGACACCCAAGGCCTTCAAGATAGTTAAGGATTTAGGGGCACCTTAAGGCCTTAGGGGGACCTGAAGGCCTTTGGGCCACCTCATTTAGATCATGAAGTGTAGATGCAACCAAACAGACTAATGATACTAGCTCTATATGAGGACTCAGAGCAGTTGGTTTCACCAAAACATATCTATATGTATTTGGATGAATTAGAGTGTATAGAAATTGCCGTCAGAACCAGTTATGTGAACCTTTGCACAAGTATTTCTATTTGAACAAGAAATCAGAGAGTGGGAATCTAACTTCATGATCTAGATGCTAGGGAGGGGAATTTCTAAGTAGTCATGTTTGGGATAAATTCCTCTAATACCTTTGAGTGAAGTAATGCACTTAGCCTACGGTCCTTGTAAGGGTTACCCATTAACCCTTGAAATTGGGATTATTAAAAATAACTAAAAAAGAAGGCCTTTGGGCCATTCAAGCAGGATATCATGCTTCAAAAAATCCTCTCACGTGCTCGGCTAAAAAGGAAATTACATTTTTTTGGTTGGAAGCCTACAAGGAATCCTTTCATGAGATAATGGGATGACTGACTTCATTATTGATCTTGATTCTTCTAGAGCCATACAGAATCTATATAGTTTACCATGATGTGTTGAGAATCAGGCTTGGGGTAATTTTAATGTCGGTAGAAAAATTTATAGCATATGGTCCATTCTAGAAGAGTCCTTAAAAGAGGAATTAACCTATGCATGACCTTGATCAGGAAATTGTGGTTCATGCCTTACATTGTTGGATGAATTGTCTTTTATGGAAGTGGTTTATCATTTAAACACATGAAAAAAGACTTGAATAAAATTTCAAACCGTGTGACATAAATCGTAGGTAGTTGAGAGGGGTAGATAAGATTTAATAATTCAACTTTATCTCACTTATTCACATAGAAAGGGAAATGTAGTAGTTGATGACTTAAGCTGGAAGACTCATACACATGTCATCCAATATAATAATTTTGAGTGGAAATTGATGGACCTATTTTCTGTGATGCACCTGGAAGTTTAAAAATATCATGGGCTTGTAGCTTTGGTAGTGAAATCCTTCCTTATGAAATGGGTAATGATGAGACATCTTTTAGCTCTCAAGGGATTAGTCCTGAGAAAAAGTGTCACAAGTGGGGACCCACCACCTGGTGGGGTCATCATTGAAGAGGAGATCCTGCACTTCCAATGATGTATCTGGGTGCCTACAGACATGCATGAAGAATTTATGTGGGAATATCATGCTCTATTTGGTTAGTACACTATGGATTTACCAATATGTATTGAGTCATACATCATCATTATTGGTGGCTGAGTATGAAGAGGTATATTGAAAGTTTTATCAAACAGTGTTCCACCTATCATTAGGTGAAGACAGAGCACTAGTGGCCTATGAGGCTGATATAGCCTCTCTCTATTCTTCAATGTAAATGTGATGAAATCACTATGGATTTCATAATGGGCTTATTGAGATCCACTCATGGTAGTGATGCAGTATGGGTGATCATCAACAATATGACAAAGGTTTCACACATCCTACTTATATGAAATACCTTCTCTTGATGAACTTGGGAGGATTAACATTTGAGACACTCACTACTACACAACAAGCCTTTAACAGTCCTGGATTTTATCAGCGCTAGACAAAATCAATGATAAATCATACCCTTTATCAGTTATTTGATTAGAATTGATAATAGGTATCTTTATCAGCCCTTTATTTTCATCACTGATAAAGGTCTCGAATAAAATGAAATAATTCAAAAAATAGAAAATAAAAATGAGTAAATTAATGAAAATAATAAATGATTTATTAATTAAATAATTATTGATAAAAAATGAATAAATTAAATATATATATATATTTACTATAAATACAAATAAATATTTTATATTATATATAGATATATAAAATGAATAAAATTAAATAATTAAACAAATTAAAAGTAAAAGTGAATAAATTAGGAAAAATATTAGACATTTTATTAATTAAATAATTTTTGATAAAAATTAATAAAATTAATATATATTTATATATAGATTATGAATATTAATAAATCTAATATATTAAATATAGATATATAAAATAGATAAATTGTAATAATTAGATAAAAAATAATAATGAATACATTTTAATATTTAAAAAATTAAAATATTATAATAAAATTTATTAATGAAAAATTATTAATAAAAATTAATAAGATTAATATTTATATATATATTATAAATTTTAAAAATTAATATATATTAAATATAAATATAGAAAATGATTAAAATGCAATATTTAAAATAATATAAATGACTTATTCATTTTTAATGGGTTGTATACATAATTATTCATTAAAACATTTAATATAGAAATATATTCATATATATATATATAATATATTTCAAAAAATATGATTTATCAAATTCAAATTATTTATACTTACATTAAATTAGTCATATATTTAGGGAATAATAGTTTATAATTAAAAATAAATATTAATTAAAAATACTGACTAATTTCATCGAGTAATGGACATAATTGAATTTTGTTTTATTTTTTAATTTAACATATATCAAGCATATGTTACAATGATTTTACACATACACACACGTAATTAATGTATTTTTATATACAATGTACATAAAAAATGTTTACACAATTAGTGAAATCTTAAATAGAAACATGTAAACCAAATATTTATGTAATTTGTTCAAATTTTAGTGTTCATTTTAGAATTTAATTTAGTAACATGATACATTTAATAAATTATTTTTATAATATGTAAAGTTTATTTATTTATTTTTTAATATTATTATATTTAGGTATTATTTATTCATTTTTAATATTTTTTGTCCTATGTTATTTATTTATTTTTTGGAATTTAAACATTTTTTAATATTTATTTAGATTTATTTATTTACTATGTTTTAATATTTTCAATATGTATTCATATATCAATATATATTATGTTTTTTTAAATAATTTATATTTAATTAATAAAATCTATCCATTTTCAATTTATTTTTTGTAGTTGGGGCTTGACTTAGTGGTAAACACCTCGTAATACTACATAGAAATAGGGGTTCAAAACCCACTAGGAAAATTTACTATAGTAGGTATTATATTTCACTATAGCAGTAGTGGAACTGCAGAAACGGTGGCATTATAGCGGTAGTGGGTGACATAGTAGTAATGGCGGGAAAGTATTGTAGTTGTGGTGGTACTGTAGCAGTCGGGTTACTATTCACAGAATGGGCCTTGGGTGTAATGGGCTTCATGCCCACTGGGCCTTGAGGCCAAAAAAATATATTATGTAATAAAATTGTTGATTGGGTGGGTTATCTATAGAGGGGGTTATGACCTACCTTTTAGGCTTGTGTGTGTGCAGTGTGTGTGTGTTTAATGGAATTTTACCCCTAAGCACCTAATATATATATATATATATATATATATTTCAATATTTTTTTGTTAACTCATTTTTAATTATTCACTTTCCCTCATTTTTAACATGCATGCATTTATGATTATATATTAATTAAAAAAGTTAAAAATATGTTTGAAAATAAATATTTATAAATAAATATTTAAATAAAAATATTTATAAATGTATATTTAATTTAATTATAAATTTATAAATTTATATATTTATAATTATAAATTAATAAATGTTATTTTTATAAAATTATTTATATAGTTATGAAATAATAATTGTATATATTTAAATAATTATAAAATTGTAATAAATTTATTTAAATAATGACTATATTTAATATATTTATATTTATATTTATATTTATATTTATATTTATATTTAAATTTATATTTATATTTATATTTATATTTACATTTATATATTTTTATTAACTATATATGTATAATTATATAAATATAAATAATGAAAGAAATATAGAAATAGTATTTTTTTCAAAAAGTATTTAAATAATTATAAATAAACAATTATATATTTAAATAATTATAAAATTATAATCAATAAATTTAAATAATGAATATATTGAAAATATTTATATTTATATTTATATATATTTATTATATATATATAATTATATAAATATAAATAATTACATGAATATATTTATATTTATATTTATAATATAAATATATTTATATTTATATTTATAATATAAATATATATAATGATATAAATATATTTATTTATAAATTTATATTTTCTATATTTTTAAAATTATATAGTTATAATTATCAATAATAATAATAATTTTTTAAAAAAGGTACTTTTATTAGTATAAATAATTATTTATATATTTAAATAATTATAAAATTTTATTTAATATTTTTATATAATGAATATTATATATATATATATAATTATATATATATATAATAATATAAATACATTTTATAATATTGTACAAGTATATGTAAATATATTTAAAAAAAATTATTTCGAAATATAATTATAAATCCTTTACCAGCGCTTATTAATTTAGTATTGATAAAACAAAACGTTATCAGTGTTTTTGTAAGCACTGATTAAACTCTACCCTAATCTATTTAAAAGAACATCAACTTCACTAATTTTTTCATGATTCTCAAGATTTGGCAAATGTCCCCTTTTGTCGGCTCCCCTCCTCTACTTTCTCTCAGATGAATCAAGGCTCGAATCTCATGTATGTAATTTTATTTCATCCTCACATATCGATTTATTTTTTAGGGTTTGTGGTATGCGTTATTGTGGGGTTTTCTTAGCTCAACTCTTCTCTTCCCCCTTATGATTAGTCAAACCTCCTTGGATCCCTAAGAGGGTTTCCACACCATTCTACTTCGATTTATGTGCATCCTCCCCCTATTTTCATGTGTTTTTCTATATAAATTCCATATGTCTTCCTTTCGATTTAGGTGTCTCCTCCCTCTATTTCAATTTCTTGAGGAATGTTTTTCTCTTCTTTTTAAATCCATTTTTATATACAATATGTCTATGTGTAATGTTTATAAAGGATTTGGAAAATATTTTGGTTGAATTCTATGCTTGGCATAACGGGTTTTCCATGGATTTTGATTAAATTATTTTGAATTAAATGTTCTATCATTCCAAGTGTTTGATAATATTATTATTAGGTATTTCAATTATAATTTTATGTAAAATGAAAGTCTTGGGAATTATTTTGGGTTTTAAAGTAAGAAACAAAGTTTTAAATAAATATTTGAAATATAAAAAGGGTGTGTTTCTAAATTTTTACAAAGTATTGATGTTATTTATTTTAAAATGAAAGGAAAATCACTTGAAACCCCAACTTAGATTTTTTTTAATATCTTATTTGGCACATTAAAATGGGTTTATATCTCATGATACCCTCATTGATCGCCCCTTGTATTGGTGTGTATTTTATAGGATGTTTGTCAATTTATAATATATATATGATGTGAATGTGTTTATTCTATAATGTTGTTAGAGGTTATCTGTAAGATGTTACTTTGATACCATATGTTTCTATTTCGATTTATTTTACACCTCATCACTTGGTTTCCTCATCATGAGAATTCTAGGTAACTAAATGTTATCTTGGATGAGTAAAAACTCTAGTTTATCTTGTGTCTAGGAAGAGTGGAACTTAGTTATTAAGTGTGCTCAAATGGTCCCACCTAGTAGCTTCCCACCCTTGGGCTGGTTTATTTCCTAGCTAGTTTGATGGGACCATAGAGACATGTTGGTTCTTTGAGGTTGAACTAAAGACGTTTTCACATGTTCAAGATCATATTTCATGTATGCCTCAGTTATTAGCATATGAGACTTATACCATGATAGGTGGGATCTGGTTAGATCTACTTGGTCATTCATTGTGAATTTCTATTTTTCATTATACAACTCTTCATGTATGCACTTGATTATGGTAGGTTCTCTATCTTCTGGTTGATTAGGTTTGTTGGTTGTTATTACATTCTGTTTTGGGAAGATTCTTTGTTTGTATTTCTTCCTTTCCTGTGTGGTGATTTCTTTGAGGGTTACCACTAAATATTTAATTTGGTTTTACTAATAATAAAACTATTTAATTTTTATTTAATGAATTTGTTACAATATAGAAAATATTTGAGCATATAAATATTAATCCAAATGAGTTATAATCACAACTTTTAAAATAACCTTATATTAATCTACAAAAGGCATAATTTTAGGTGTATGTATTGTATAAAGTTAACTATTTTCATTCCAAACAAGGTAATAAACCTGAAATAGTAAATAAATAATACATCCTAGTATTAAACTATTAAAATAATTAAATATATCATCCGCTATAACCAATTCTTAGTTATAATATCCCAAATATGGAATAAGGTGTGACTCAAGCACCAATTATGATTTTATATTACAAAAAAATGAAATATTCTAATTTAAATTAATTTTCTACATTTAAAAAACAATTTAGTAACAAACTTTATTAAGTGAGATATTTCATTTGATGTTAATTTTCACATGTATAACTCATATTTGGTGAAAAAGAAGTTTTACACATTGTATCATTAAAATATACAAAGAAAATGTCTTTTTAGTAATTTTAAATTAAGATTTAGTAAGAAAAATAAAATAATTAAAATACCTATGGTTTTGGTTTAGGGAAAATAAACTATTTATTTTATGTATTTATATAAATCCAAATCCATACATAATTATTTATGAAAGCATATACATTTAGTACTAAAAATTTTTTTAGTTTAGTGCAAAAATAAAAAAAGTTGATGATAATTAATAAGCTATCATAATAAATCATTCATTCCTATATAATCAACCCAACCATTATCTATTTATTGATGCAATATCTAAATCAAGTTTAAGTATTGTTCAATGAATTATAATTCATTTTCATTATAGTGAAAGGAAATTATTTTTTTTGTAATACACGCTGAGGTATAAAATGGAATACTTAGATAATTATATTAATACTACTTACACTCATTATTTAAAACTAAATTCAGGTTCAGAAAAAGTACTCAAGTTATATGAACATAAATATATATAAAAATACTAATTTCCTTTCTTGAACAAAGGTCCAAGAAATTTGAATATTAATGTTACTTTACCAAAATAAAGTGAGGTAAAATAACTCAAACATATGATAGCTACATTCCTTTATGGGTCTTAAAATGATTTGGATATTATATAATTTATATGCATGAACTTATATAAGTGAAATAATGAAAATAAATAAAGAAAAAATTCCCAAACATTAATTTCAATGAGTAAATAATTTTAAAACAAGTAAATAGGTTTAACATACATTACCCAATAAACCATGAATAAATATATATTGTGAACAACATTTGTGATTTGGTTCTATCTCTCCACAAACAATATCATGAAAAAATTCAATATTTGGTCCCCATATAGCTAAATTTTCAATGAAAATGCTCAGTTTCACCCTTTGACATGCAATCTCATCGCTCTATCACAATTCTTAAACAACTGAAATCATCCCATGATCTGTTAAACAACCAAAAAAATGTAAAAACTCAAAAAAATTTGTAACATAATGGTTGTTTCCTTGGAAAAAACCAAACTATTATTGTTATCTCACCCCAGGTACAACATCACCTGTAATTCAACTCACACTCAGATAATTCAAATTAAACCTAATCCTGATATCACATAAGATATCTATTTAACACTTCATAATCATTTGTAAAATAGTTTACAATGTCATGAATATTTGTAAAACCATCTTAATGCTGATTCCCAAATAAATTACATGGCATGTGTAATCTTTGATTTTTGGCTTCTTATGGGATATTTTACGAAACTAGTTTTTGAAAAATGAATAGTCCCTAGATATAATTTTGAAATAATCCCATAAGAACCATGGTATTTTGGAGGGTATTCAAGGACAATCATGTTAGGATTTAAACTTTTAATAAACTATTATCTTCAGAAAAATATTTTATTCTTCTCAACTTTATTAAATGTTTATGAAATGTTTAATAATCATTATTTTCTTTAGACTGGGTGTTGGCCTACTCATCATTTGTATAGTCATGGCTATTTTAAAATACAATTTTGAAAAATGAAACTTGGTTTTAAATCGTTAAGTGGGTTATGAAATGAAAAAATAGGTTTTCTATAAAAATAAACTAAAATGGATTCATACTTTTGAAATTCATGAACTAATTTCAAAGTGAAACTGTAATGTTTTGAAATTTTCAATTATATATATATATATATTGAATTGGTTTTAATATATTAATTTTTTATTAATTTTTTTAATATTATTTAAAATATTTTCACTCTAGGATAATATATTTTATATAAAGGGGTTTCATATCCCATTAAGTGTTTTTAAAATGGTTTGTTAATTTCTATGTGTCATTTAAAAAAATAGATTTAAAATAGGGTTTAAAAATTTTAAGAGGTATCCTTTTGAATTTTTAAAAAAAATTTAGATGAAATATTTTGTATTAAATTAATATGTGGTAATTTAAACTGTTTTGGTCTCTTAAAGTGTGCTTTTTAAATAAGTGGGTTTCAATATAGAATTTAGAATAAGTTTAAAGTTATAAGATCTATAATTTATTATTCACTAATATATTTCCCTAAACCTATTTTTTTGGAATTCATCCACTTAATCATTAATTAAACCTAGAGAAGATGATTTCTTTGTTTTATTCCTCTTATACCAACTAATAGCCTTTCCATAATGTCTTAAATAAGTGGCACTGGGTATTCATGAATCTATTTCCACTAAAATAGCATATCGAAGTCTTCGTGTAATAATTTTTATATTCAAGGGAGAGTGATTCAGGTATACTCGATCCAAGGTGATCATGTATCTAAACCCATTAAGAATGGGGAAAGGTGTATAAAAGGTAAAGGTCACTATAAATATGTATTTTATGATCATATCATCAATCAAACCATCATGTTCCAAAGAAACTTTTATGTTTTAAGCAACAAAATAAGAAATGTTTTCTAGTGCTTCACCAACTCCTAGATAGAGAAAATTTAGATTTAAGGATAAAACTTTCCTCCTTATAATATTCATCTCCCAAATAGTTATTATTGCATTCTTTTTATTGAGAATCATGCCCCACACCTTCTGGGCATGAACCTATATTGGTTGAACTACTTTTAGTAGTAGTCATCCAATTCTGAGTATTAGTTATCATTTGGGATGAATTTAGATGATAATACCTACCATAGTGGAGTAATTAATTTCCTAAATTCAATTAACCATTTCCTTCAAAGAATACTAAAATTATTTGAAACAATCAAATGTTGGATTCCCCATATTTTAATTATCTATAACTTTCAGCTTTGATAATGAAAATATTCTGTGTATTTTTTTTATGAAATGAATATTTTAATAACCTAATAGAATTGATATGAATCAAAAATGGACTCACACTAATTGTATGACAAAAGAGTGTGAGGATGGAGTTAGATATTTCATTATGTTTTCAAAAGAGCATGTATACAACCATTCTCAAATCTGTTTTCCATGTTTACATTGTTTTTATTCATGAAAAATTTCTTTGGAATAGTTGGAAGAATGTTTTATTTGACAAGGAATAGATCAGAGTTATTAATGACTGACTAAAAATGGGGAATAACTGAACGTGAACACCGGTTGGGTTGATATTCTGGTTTATAAATCATTTGATATGAATACTAGTTTAAATGATGATGGATATCTCCTAGAAGAAAAGAAAATGAAAATTAAAGATGAACATTATGAATATACAAAGTTATTTAAGAATTTTGACATATTCTTTAAGAGACTGTTTTATGTCATTTGTACTAAATATATAACATTGTTAGCTGTATTAAAGATATATAATTTGAAATTCAGTAATTGGTGGAGTGTCACCAACTTTACGGAACTATTTGGTCTCCTTAACGATATGCTACTAGAAGAAAATTAATTTAAATGACGAACATGTGATAAAAAATAATTCTACATTCAATGGGAATTATCTCTAAAAATAACTTCTTTGTCCAAATTATTTCATATTGATCAATAAAGCAAATGATACTGAAACAATTTTTGGTAAAACATTTTCAAAAAACCTTATGAAATCAAGTTGGAAAAAGATATTAATTTTCATTAAATTGTCGTAATTTAATCATTTAAATATCATACATTCTCTTGATGTCATGCGTGTAGGAAAAATATTATTTGATAGTGTTATTGGCACATTAAAAAATGTTCGTAGAAAAAAATTTAATCAAGGATAGGTTGCAGATGATTAACATGGGGATATTGGAAGAGTTGGAACTAATGAAGGGTAAAGGGTGAAATTTTATTCCTATAGCAGCTTACACTCAATCCAAGTAAGAAAAATTAAAACTTTTCATTTCCCTAAATCATGTAAATGTTACATAGGTGTGTTCATCAAATACAAGAATGTCATGTCAATGACTAATTTTAATTTACATGGAATAATATCAAATTAATGTCATGTTTTGATAAAATAGTTGATTCTCATTTCTTTAAATTGAATTCGACCAAAAAATTAATGACATACAATAACTAGAATATGCTTCTTTTTGAAATCCATATTTACAAAATTTATAGACTCGACGAAATTTCTGATCAGAATAATGATGTTGCAGTCATATTTGGAGATGTTATTCCCACTATAATTATTTGATATAATTGAACTCTCGATGGTTCACTTGGTTATAGAGTTTTAATAATGTGCCATGTCTATTAAAGTTGGATGTACCCCATTGAACAGTATATGAAAATTTTGAAAGTGCATTTCAAGAATCGAAGTTAGTCTTAAGGTTGTATTGTAGAATGATATATTGTTACAGAATTTGTTGAATTCTATACTAATTACCTATCGGATATTGATAGCATCAGTCTCCCAAAGTCTGGTTATAGAAGTCACCTTATGAGTGAATGGATTTTCTAAAGATGTGTTGTTGTAATTACCATTATAGATCATAATCAACAACAACTTTTCATTTTACATAATACTGAAAATGTTGATCCATATGTTTAAGACCAAAAAGAAATTCTTATATATTTGAATCCATAAAGTTATAAATTATGGATATCAAATACATATAATCAATAGTTTATAGGATAGTTTTGAGATCAAAATTAAAAAGAGTTATCTGCAAATTAGAATTCAATTATTGAATGACATTGATGGCTAGCCATGGGACCAAATGAAAATTTCATATCATAAAATAAGTTTTGTAATTAGTGGTTATAAATTATATTCAAAAGAACATGATGACAATAGTATGATTCAAAATAGTGGAGTTTCACTTGAGTTAGAAGCGATGCATATATCTAGTTCTGAAGATTGAAATTTTATTTATGTTAGTATGTGATATTTTAGCATTACCCAATAGATATACAAGTTCAATTATAAAAAATTTCAAGTGTTTATTTCTCATTATAAATTGGTTCCAAATTGGAGTGCAGTGAAATTTGATGAGATGGGATTCATGAGGGTGAATTTCAGTGTGAAAGTGGAAAACAATGGTCTATTCATAATGAAATCACAAGTAGTTCATTTTTTATTCCTTATATCTAGAAAACAAGAGTTGTTCTATTGTCCTATTGGTGAATAAAATAACTGTAGTGTTAGATAAAAATTCAATCGAGGATTTTCCTTTCATTGAGATATCATAATCAGTTCATGGGGGTCCCAATGTAGACAATGTATTATACATTATAGGGGATTACAAAGAGGGGATTTTGATTCTTGATAAAGGATGAGAATCCCCTCATCCTTTTAAAATTTAAATATATTTCAATGATAAGGTTAATGTTTTTTTTAATATACACTAATTTTCCTCATAATATTTATATTCTTTATTATGTTAACAAAATCTAAATTAAATGTATGACTACTCATATAGACAATGTATTTTTCGCATTATGATCTTACCAATCCTGGGGAAGAAAAATTGTTGATGCTAAAATTTTATAATTTATAGGGGATAAAATACTTGTTGATGAAAAAATATGATTGAGAATCATAGTTTTGAATAATATTATCAAGGAAATAATTAAGGGTATGAATTGGAGGTCAGATAGAATTTACCTAGCTATAATATTGACCCCCAAAAATTCAATGATCATTAGTTTTGTTGGGGCACAAGGAGGATTAATGTTTTGATTGATTTATATTTATAGAGCCACATCTAGCCGGTAACAAACTAAATCCTTTGGGAAGATATTAAGGTAATGTTAAAATTTACATTCACAATTTTTCTAAAAACAATAATAAGGAAACATTGATTTAATTTTAATTATTCCTTTAAGAGATAATTTATTTTAGAATATTTAATTAAGAAATATGTCTTAATGACTACTATATGATCCCATATAGGGTTCTACAGTCTTCATACCAAGTTACATATTAGGGATCCTAACGGGAAAGTAAATCCCCACCCACTAGTTAGTTATGCATGCATTATAAAGTAGGAAACATGGAATTTGTTCATCAGTCATTGTTATGATAAATCATTTTAGGTGCATTTTTTTCATTGATATATTATTTGACATTATTTATTTTATTAAATACGATTCAATATTGTTAATTTATGAAGTAGTTAAAGAGTGATGAAAATAAAGAACGTGCGTCAAAACTAATGTACCCCTATCACAAAGGAAGTATGGGGTACTCTTCACTATAGAAGAAATTGATTTGTATTTTAAATCAATAGTAAAATTTATAAGAAATATGAAACAACATATGTTACTCTATATATATTCATATCGAAGAATCAATATCTGAATACACCCCCATCCCATGTCATTTGTTATAGTAGGAGGCTCATGTAAATAAGGAGGGTAAAGAAGTTTATGGAAACACAAAATATGTATGGGAAACATATCTAAAAATAAAATAATATAATTCATTATGATTTATAATAATATTATTAAAAAATATGTATTTATGTTCAGTTTTCTTAGATGTTTTAGGAACAAGAATTGGTAATGACCGTACTGAAAGAAAAACTACTTTCAGTATCATTGATTTGGCTCGAACAATATGTTCAAGTTAGATGAACATGTTTTAGAGTTTATCCTTGAACATATTTTGAGAATATAAAATCAAAGAAGAAAAATATTTGATGATTAAAGTATTTAAGGTAAAATAAATTATTTTCAAGATATTATTTTCTAGTTTATTTTTGTAGACCACTATATGAGAAAGGATGAAAGTGAACCGATGGTGGAATAAATATTTTCATGTGAACAACCAAATGCCCCTCTAGAATTGAGGGTTTTAATTACCCTCAACTGCATAACATACCTAGGGTAATAAACTTTTCAATTAATATTTCTCCTAAATATGAATAAAAAAAGTTCTAATAAATTTATATTACTAAAATTCCACAGGCTAAAGTAGTATGTGATTTCTATCTCTCAATACCCACACACCACCTTGTTACAGGGGGTATGGTGTATAATGTACCTGGAGAAAATATTCAAAATAAATAAATTCCAAAATATAATATGTGATTGCGGATTGAGGTAGATCAAGAGTCGAGTGTTGAGTTTCCTATTCCACTTGATGATCCATATGTTACAACAGTCGATCGATCGAAAATTAATTTTTATTAAAGGATTGTTGAACACCCCACCAAAATAAAACAAACATGTCACGGAGGTGTGATGTGGTGAAGTCCGAGGGAATCCCCCCAGACGACATCCTTATATTCATGTGGGAGTGATATAATAGTGGAATAAATAATCATCAGCTCCTCCTCTCTTCTTGCATGAGCAAGAACATCCACAGAAAAATTATATTCTCTTCAAATATGATGAGCCCAATAACCTTCATTGATTTCCTTAGAAAAAATTCTAATAAGATTAATCAAACTCCATAGAGGATTTCATTTCCCTTTAACAAACTGCACCAATATCTTGGAATCAGATTCAACCTCACAGAAATATAAGCCCAACCTTCTGAAAAGAGAGAATTCAGTGAGAAAGACCCTCACCTCTTCTCATAAAGAGTTCCTCAGACCATAAAACTTGATGAAATTCAAGATCACTAACCCATTTGTGTCCTTAAAAAGACCACCCCCTCGCATGTATCCATTCAATAATTTTTATTATGAGTTTTGAATACATTCATGAGGTACATTTCCATAATACGACTATATAAATAGTGATCTAGTATTTTAATTAATATTAATAAATATTTATATTTTTTGTAGGAATTTATATTACTACTATATAAATGGAAAATCATGTGAAAAATTATTTTGATTCATTAATCCTTATATCAATTCTATGCAAGAAACTTATTCAGAGAATGAAGAAATTGATAAGAAGAAAGTTGAGTTATACAATTAATTTGAGAAAAAAATAAAAGATGATATACTTTTTGATGCCTACAATGCATGGGTAAAACATTTTAATATAACCAAATAAAATATATTCTGCATTTTTTATTAATTATTAGTTTTTGAATTTCTAGGAAGCACTGGTTTCTGATCGCACTCAATACGAATACCTCAAATATTTATTTTTTTGATCCAATGCAAGGATATCAAACTAAACAACCATACATGATGGGTATTTTGAATCTTAAATACACTACAATCGACATTTTATAAATAAAAATTAAATCATATATTTTAATATTTTTTAACTATAATTTTTATATGATAGGGTGGTCTTTAAATATAAACTAAATCATGGCATGAAAATAGTGATTAAACATAAAATTCTTATGGATTAAATCAAATGGAAATAGATTAAGGTGTATATAGAAATATTAAACTATCAAAATATATTTCAAAATTATTTACTTATTTTGGTCAATATTTATGTAGCATCCCATGAAAGATAATGGAAAAAATTGTTGATATTTTGTATTCAAATTTGTGAGAGATATCATAAACCATGAAAATATCAGTATCCCGAAACAGATAATTTCCAAAGGTAATTACAATTTTATTAAAAAAAATTCTAAATAATTTGTTTTTATATATTTTATTAGTTTTAAAAGGATTTCTAACAACCTTCTTACTCAAAATAAGAAATGATGTTTTTAGAGATGATTTGGTAGCGTACATGTTGTTGAAATTATTTCTGACATCATTTTTAGGTTATTTCCTACTATGTTTGGGATCTAGTAAGGGATATGACCATAGAAATATATTTAGGGTGTGAAGAATTAGTATCATAATTCTTATATATTATTTTAGATCTATTTATTAGAAGAATTATAATGGAGGAAATTAATTTTTTTAGAAATGAGCAGAAAAATGGTGTCAGAATTTATACAGGCATCATGAGGATGTGACTTTCTACTACTTATTTAGTTAATTTTTTCATCACTTTATTTATTTTTATATTTAATTTATATATATTATTTAGAATAAAATTATACTAATTCCCTCTCTAGGGTTCCATAATGGGTGGTTGAAAATGATACAAGAAAATAAAAATATAGTGGTCTCATTCGTCACTAATATTCATGTTATCATTCATTATTTAAACTGATAAATGGTAACAAGATCATTAATAAAAAATCATCATAATTAACAATAACAAATTATTGAGAAAAGGGATATTTTAATTTTTTTGAAAAAATAATGGTAATTTTATGTTCGAGTTTATCATCACCCAGCATATTGAAAAGGATATAAAAATCTATAACAGAAACTAGTAATAATTAATGGATTCACTAGATTTTAGTGTCATTTGGGTTCTTGAAATGGCTATACAAATGTTTAATATTGTCAAAATGGGGTAAAAATTTTATAATTTAGTTTAGTGTCTTATGAAAATACATAACGGGTCACACTTAATCTTTTTCCATCAAATAATGTAAATAGTTTATCATGGAGTTTGTAATCTATATATTTGTGAAATGGAAAGATATATTTTATTATATTCCATAAAAACTCAAATGTTAATATTTATTTTAGTTTAATCAATGAACTCTAATAGGTTCTCAGTAATGGTTAATGATTTCTAGGAATAAATAAATGTATACACTAATGTTTAGTATAATAACGAAATATATAATGTGTTGTGCTAGTTTTTATGTGGAATATAAGAAGTGTAATTTTTATATATGAGTTTTACACCATCCCCAAAGAATAAAAGTTTTCAGGTCAATTTTTTATAATATATGAATTTTAGGTTATTCTAATGTTGTTAAATATATCATGTTGTTTGGATTGAGCTTCTAAAATATATCATATGTATCCAAAATGGGTAAATCAAAAATGGTATAGTTAGGAATCATAGTTTAAAACAATGGGACAAGGAATGCCAATTATCTTTGAAAAATGAGTGTAATAATTTTAATTTCTGATGAAGGAAGAAATATTTTAATGTAGAAAATGTATTTTGAGAAAAAATTCTTTTATAATGAGATTTTTGGTTTGTAGATTTTAACAAATAAATATCATCTAGCTAATCATCATAAATTTAGGATGGTATATCATATAGTTTAAGTTCATGTTCTAAAGATCATTGAAGCAAGTTTAATTTAATATCAGATGGTCCAATTTATTTTATTTTAGGGTCATGTAAAATTTACAAAATTCGTTATATTTTAGTTTTATATGATCAATAATAATTATATTATTATTTCATGATATATAACTAGAGAAAATTTCATTTTATTTTATTTTATCATCATTTTGTCAAATTTTGTTTTATATATTTTCGACATAATTTTTATCTAA
This sequence comes from Viscum album, assembly GCA_963277665.1. Taxonomy (NCBI): domain Eukaryota; kingdom Viridiplantae; phylum Streptophyta; class Magnoliopsida; order Santalales; family Viscaceae; genus Viscum; species Viscum album. The sequence goes on along the minus strand of OY728163.1, from coordinate 1,850,979,953 downwards.
TACTTATTTTTTTAATTTTCATGGATATTGGAAAGAAGTGACTTCTTCAACAAGGAATATTCACTCTTTTACTAACATCATGCACTCAACAAGGATTATACACTCATGATGATGCAATTGTTTTTGTCTAATGTATTAAACATTTAGAGTTATCAAACAACAATATTTTTAGACGATCGATACTGTTGAATGAACTATTGGATTAAATTAAGTGGTAGAATAAAAAACCTCAAACCAATACACATTTTATATGGTATGAATCAAATTGTGAGCACTCAGTTTAAAATTGACATTTTATTAATGTTCATTGTTTCTAATTTCGGTTTAATTCATTTACAAATAGTATTACTAACAAATTTTTTTTCATATATAGGTGGATTATTTTTCTCAAGTATGGGAGGATTTTATAAAGCTACTCAGGATCATGAGAGATTTTAATTCAAGTATTCAATTTATTTAATGATAAAAAGAAAATGGTTCAATCAATCACACCTCAATATAATACACAATGAACCTGGTATGACAAAAATTGCATGTTTTAAGTTTAAAATTGAAATTTTATTCAAGTATTATTTAATATTGTTGTTTTATTTATTTATATATAGTATTAATAACATAATAATTGTTTTCTTATATTGGTGAGTTCTTTTGGGAATCCATATTTTTCCTTCAAACATATGCATCAAGCTAAAAAATAGAATAACTGCTTTTGGATGAGAAGTTTCATGTAGCATGGGGTTTCTATTTCCATCCAAATGGAGTAGTTATCTATTTTCTAGGTTGGTTCATATAGTTTAAATCAAAACACACATTATAAAATCAATCATCTGCACTTCAATATGATGTAAAATGTGCTTGTTATCACTTGAATTGTATGTTTTTTATTTTAATTTACATTTTATTTCAAAATAAACATCAAATACTGAAAACCAAAAAAATCATATTGTTTTTATGATTTAGTAAAAATATCCATAATTCATTTTTTACATGTGGGAATCTACTTCACCTCAATTCGACAAGTGGTGTGACTGGTATGACTCTAAGTGTTTCTTTTTATACAAAATTGACATTATTTTTAATAAAAAACATAAGGGACATACTCAAAACTAATAAAATAGATTCATATTGTTTTAATATTTTATAAAAATTGTTCATAATTTATTTTATATATTTATGAATCAGCCTCACCTCAATCGGATACATGATATTCCCAATATCACTCAAGGTGACAGTTATCAATTTAAAATTAAAATTTTTGTTCATAAATATTTTCTCACTAAAAACTGAGAAAACATGCTTATATTATATTTATAATTTAGTAAAATTATTCTTAAGTCATAAATAAGATTTATAAATTAGGATTATGTCAAACTAACACAAGATGTGGCTAGTATGACTCAAAGTGTGTGTTTCCAGTTTCAAATGACATTTTAGTAAAAAATACAAGTGACACACTCAAAATTGATAAAAAACATTATTATTGTTTTGATACAATAGTAAAGTCATTTTTGATTTTTATTAATAATAATCACCCCAATCTGATGCATGGTGTGACCGGTATAACTCCAAGTGTGTCTTTTTACTTAAAATTGACATTAATTTTCCTTAAAAAGACAACTTACATTCTCAGAACTAATATAACACATTAGTATTATTTTTATACTCTATGAAAAATATACATAGGATAATTATTATATGTATAAATCATACACACCTTAATCTGATATATGATGTGCCTGTTATGACTCACTGTTTTCGTTATCAGTTTAAAGTTGACATTTTAGTTCAAAAAATGTCACTCACTGGAAAAATTTTAAACATGATTTAATTTTATAAATAATTTAGTAAAATGATTTATAATTCATTTTTGATGTTTAAGAATCTTTATTGTTTCAAATTGATACAGTATGTGACTGGTATGAATCAATGTACATGTTTCTTGGTTAAAATGGAATTTAAGTAAAAAACAAAAGTGACATAATAAAGACCAATAAAAAACATTTGTAATGTTTTGATACATTTTTTAAAACAAATTAATAAGTCATTTTTTGTTCTTATGAATCATCTACACCTAAATCTGATAAAATGTGTACCTGATAGGACTCAAATTTTCCATTATCAGTTTAAAATTTAAATTTTAGTTCAAAAAGTTTTACTCACTGAAAACTAATAAAACACATCAGATTAGATTAATAATTTATGAAAATTATTCATACGTCATTTTTGATGTATAGAAATTAATATCATGTCAATTGAGACCCAATGTTATTGGTATGAATCAAAGTGTGGTTTTCTAGTTTAAATATTCATTTTAGTACAAAGGACAAGAGACATGATCAAGATTAGGAAAATACATTCATATATTGTTTTTGATAATTTGAGGAAATTATCCTTAAATAATTTTTAATGTGTAGGAATTATCCTCATCTCAATATGATGCACGGTGTGGCTGATAAGAATCCAAATGTTCCTTTTTATTTTAAATTGACCATAATTTTAGTAAAAAAGAAAAGTGACATACTTAATACTCATGAAAATGCATTCATATTGGTTGGATACTGTATTTTAATGATACATAATTCAATTTTTATGTATAGGAATCATGCTAACCCCAATCTGAACCATGATGTGCTTGGTATAACTCAAAGTGTCTGTTATCTGTTTAAAATTGACATTTATGTTCAAAAGGGTAACTCCCTAAAAACTAAAAAAACACACTCATATTGATATGATAATTTAGAAAAACGATTCATAAGTTATATTTTATGTGTAAGAACAAGTATCACATTAATCTAAAACATTATGAGACCATTATGACTCAAAGTTTGTGTTTTTAGTTTAAAATGACATTTTAGTAAAAAAAAATATGTGATAAACTCAAAATTGGAAAAATTAATTAATAATATTTTGATAATTCAAGAAAGAAATCCATAAGTAATTTTTGGTATGTGGTAATCATCCACTCATAAATATTATGCACAATGTGACTAGTATGACTCTACTTGCGTATTTTTATTTTAAATTAATATTAACTTTAGTAAAAAATAAAATTGGCATACTAAAAAACAAACAAACTAATTAGGATTATTTTTATAAATTATAAAAATGACCCATAATATATGTTTGATGTATAGGAATCATCTTCACCTCAAATATATTCACGATGTGCTCGTTATGACTCAAAGTGTGTGTTATCGATTTAAAATTGACATTTTAGTTCAAAACATTTCACTCAATGAAAATGAAAAAATGTTCTTGGATTGCCTTGATAATTTAATAAAATGATTCAGAAGACATTTTTGAGGTTTAAGAATAATTCATACATAAAAATAACACTTTATGTGACTATTATGACCCAAAGTCTTTGTTTCCAGTTTTAAAAAACCCCTTTAGTAAAAAACAAAAATGATATACTCACATATAAGAACAAACTGTTGGATTTTTTTGATATTATAGTACAATGAATCATAAATTTTTTTCATTTTTATGAATCATCAGTACCTCAATAATATCTAAGGTGTGACCGCTATGACTCCAAGTGTATGTTTTTATTTAAAATTGACATATATTTTTGTGAAAAATACAAATAACATATTCAAACCCAATAAAAACTTTTTTTTGGTTTGATACATTAGAAAAATTATCCATATGTCATTTATGTCATGTATAAATTAGTATCACTTCAATATTCTACATGATGTTCTTCGTATGAATCAATTTTTCCATTATAAGTTTAAAATTAACATTCTAGTTCAAAAGGGGTTACTCATTTAAAACTCAAAAAACGTGATGGGATTTTCTTTATAATTTAGTACAAAAATTAACAATTCATTTTTTTCATGTAGGAATCAATATCACATCATTCCAAAAACAATATGTGACTATTATGACTCAATGTATGTGTTTCCTGTTTAAAATGATATTTTAGTAAAAAAAAAACAAAATACATGCTCAAAAATGAGTAAAGGAATTCATACTCTTTTTATACCATTGAAAATGATCCATAAGTCATTTATGATGTGTAGGAATTAGTCTCACCACAAACCAACACACGGTGTGAACAGTATGACTCCATGTATGTATTTTCAATATATAAGTTCCCTTTTACATTAAAACATGCAATACATCGTAAAAACTGAGAAAGTGAACTTATATTGTATTATCGTCATTTTATCTGATATTACATAATTAATTTACTTAACATTTTTATCTTATACTTATCTTGTTAATTTTCATGACGATACTTCTTATATACGAACATGAAATTGGGTGATGTGCAAGAGTCAAATGTAACTCAATATGATACAAAATTTTCTAGTATGACTCAAGGTTTTTTTTAAAATTTAAACTTTCAGTTTAATTTATTTATTTATAGTTTTACTAACATAAATTTTTCTTATTATACAGGTGTATTCTTTTTCTCGAGATGGGGTGGTTTTTCTAAAATTACATGAGTTGGATTCAAGGGCCAAAAACAAAGGAACATTGATTTTTTTGAATGTATATGATATTTTTTACTTACTCATGTAATTTTATAAACCAATGTTTTAAATTAATATAATATTGTATTTTTTGATGTACTTGTGCTAAAAATTTTATTTCATTTATAAACTATATTTGTACTGGTTTATGCTTTGGTTTCTAGTGTTTTTTATATTTATGTATTATGATATAAAATTAGTAGCACACTATAGTATGCACCATTATTTGTGTTTTTTAGCACTGATAAAGGACAAAATTTATCAGTACTTTTAGAAGGGTTGATAAAGGACACCATTATTGATGATGAATAAAATTGTAGATAAATGGGGTCAATTTTCATCACCTATAAAATTGATGATAAAGAAAACCTTTATTATTATTTTTTTCACTGATAAATTATCCCTTTATCAGTGATTTTCTAGATTTGATAAAATCCTAGGGCTTTTAAACATGCTCTGGTGGTCACCATTTTTTTTCTGCAGGAAAGGACAATTTTATCACTTCTAAATGTATATTTATTTGTATCGAGTCTATGAATTCATGGTGTTTCATATTAAATCATATTGGATATAGATTCATGGTTTACATTATGGTTTTTCGTGGGTTTGAAAATTGAACCGGGTTCAGAGGTGCTTCTAAGTACAATGGGCCACCCTCAGACTGTTCGTCTATCTGAGAAGACGTTATAGGTACTAGAGGACATTATTCAAGTATGTGTCTTTGATTTTGGGTGTTCTTGGTAAAATAACCTACTACTCAGAAATTTTACCTATAATAATAGTATTTGGGAAAAATTTATATGGATCCCTATGAGGCCCAATACAGTAGGACATTCTCTTCACCCCTGTGTTGGTAAGATGTTGGTGAGGTAGCATTATTAGGACCACATATCATTTAATAGAATTTAGATAAGTTTTTCCTTATTCAATAAAAATGTAAATGGATCATCCTAGGAGAAATACTTATACTGAATTCCATCTCCATCCTCTAGGTTTTGTGCTGGGACATTAGATCATTCTATGAATTTCTCCTAGAGTGGGTCATAGATGGATTCTGAGACAAGGTAAGTTATTTTCTCATTATGTCATACTTTTCGGGATCATGGAGGGCTTCATTACATTATCTTATCAGTTATACATACCTCAATGGTACTGGGTCATGCATGATGTATTACATGTATCACAACTTTTCCACTATCATTCTGACCAGTATCATTCATTTATTCTTAAGGATATTGATCTGGATGTAGATGTGTCCCTTGAATTGCATTATATATGTGTCATTGATTAGATCATGAAGGATCTATGAGGTAGGTAATTTCTTATATTATAGGTACTATGGAACCATGATCATGTACAAATAAATACAAGGGAGAGAGAGGTCAACATATGTTCGGAGTGGCCAAAACTTTTCTCAGATGTTGTTTTCCCACATTGAGAATGTCAAATCAGGGATGAGATATTTTAAGGAGAGGAGGATGTAACATCTCAACTTTTTAAAGTGGTAAAAACACATAATATACACTTCAAAACCTCTTGTATTATGGTTTTAATGTACTTAAGGGGATATGAAATGGTTTGATAGTGTTTGGGGCTTATTTTGAGCCTAGATCTCTGAAACCTAGGGAGGCAAACTGTGGCACATGGTTAGCGCATAGTTAAGGCTAACCATTTGACTCAATCATGCGGGTGATGCATAAAACAATAGAGGGACACATTTTTAGTTCTAAACGTGCACACCATACCACATGTCCATGTGCGTTAATCTAGTAGGATAAAAGGGGATGATGGTTTACCCAAACTGTGCGATAAGGGCCTCACCCATTGTACCACTTAGCCAGTGGAAACATAAGGTTTAGGAACATAGTTTGTGAAATTATTTTCTTCATTAAAACTTTTTAAAATACTATTTTAAACTACCTTCATTTATGTTCTTTCAAACCTTCCTTCTCCCATTTACACACACAAACTCTTATATCTCTCCCCTAGTTCCAACCTAGGCTTTGAGCTTGGTTCTTTATCCGAGCTATTATTCCTTTTTTATTGATTAAATTGGATTGATAACAAAAATATATATACTACTCTTCATTCCTTTCTTAGTTCACCTAGAAATATTCCAAACTATTATGGTGTGAGCTAAGATGCACTATTTTTAGGAAATTTTCCAATTTGAATGATTTATCTTATTATTCTTTGAATATAAAGTCAATAATTAATGGGAGATCATCTACCGACCTAGGGTAGGTGGTCTAGTTCTTTTCCCCTAGATTTTTGATGCTTTATATAGTACATCATTGTGAATATTTCTTGACCTTTCAAGTGAAGCCTCCTAAAAATTTAATTAATTATATTAATTTATGTTTTCATTCATAGTATAGTCCTATAAACCTGAAAACAATTTTAAAGGTTTACCAACTCACCGTGAGCCATCCCTATGGGTGTGACTTCCTTAAAGGCTTTAGTGCCTCATTCTATAGATTTTTTGAACCCCAATTAAGGTGTTTTGAATTTACCATTTTTAATTAAATATAATATGAATTTAAACAAAGGGGGTCTCATACTCCTCTTGTTGTAATTGAATCAACCATAATGAATGATTTGGAAAACATGACTAAATTATATTATTTGAATGGTATAAATTTAAATAAATATATGGCCATTCCTTTATAGAAAATCGAGGGAGACACAAGGGTACCAATGAAAGATGTATTGTACAAGATTTTAGTATTTACAATTAGAAATCCACAAATTAATTGTAGAAAGTCGTGATTGATACACTGGTTCTTTATAGAACATAGTGCATAGGATCACTGGGATTATGTCTTATGCTTACCATGAGTGATTCATGGTTCCGTGGTGGATTAACTTGTATGGACTCAGTAATAAATATTATCATACAATGACTCTAGTGATACCTATTTCCAAATGTGGTATACCTTGGAAAAACTCGTTGGGTTATTCCTTATACCATGTGGTGAGTGATACAGGGGTCCTTACATAGATACCTTTGATGGACTCATATGGTGATGGGCCTCTATAGAACATACATGGATCGATACCCAGGTTCCTAATATAGAACTCCTTGGATGGGATAAAGTTTTCACTTAATTAAAAATAAATAATATTTTAACCGACATAAAGAACAATCTTGTGTTTGGTCTATGACTTATACATGACCTTTGCAATGGCCCAGTTATACCTCTCTGCTCATATGATATGAGATTCCGAAACACTTTATAAGTATGTATGGACACCCTGGGATTATTCTTAAGGTTCTAAATATTACTATATATATATATATGCACATATATGTCTACATGTATATGAGGAAAATATATACATACATTTTCCTACAGAATTTTACATTTAGGTTGACATGTGTTAACATACATCCCTCTTAGGCTGAAGGAGGTAATGTTAGTTAGGTATACCATGAGGAACTCGACCCAATTTTATTTATTTATTTATATTCTTTCATTTATTAATACCTACACATTAATCATATTATATGCATGGCCTAGAATGTTCTAGACACCATTTTTGGTGGAATATTGATTATATCTCATTCCCTACTCAGGATGGATGTTGGTACTCGAACAGACCTTATGGATACTAGTAGTGACAAAGGGAAGCAGTCATCTTTGGATACCTGACTTTCTATCATAGGATGGAGTCTAATAATTGAATACTGGTCTTATGTTTGTGATACTAATGGATGTAGTTTTTAAAATTTTTTATTTCGATTCATATCTTACCCTTTTTGTATATCATATATCATGGGAATCATTTTGGTATAATTTATGATTCATCTTCCACCTTATTATTATATCGAGGTGATTTATTATTCTGGTACATGTTATTCATTACTATTTCTGATATTTCTTATTATTATATACCATTGTGCAACACTCTAATCATGAGGATATATTCTCCCCACCGAACCATCATAGTCCCCCAATACTAGTTGGTAGCCTCTTTTGTATTAGGAGACGTGTTTGAAGTAATGTGGATATCTTAATTCGATTACTTACGAGTGAACAAGGTTAAGAGTGCTACAATCAACGACATAATTTGATAAACCACATAATTGTTTTTGGAAATATTCATAAACTCTATTTTAGTGATCAGATAAAAAGTTATTTTTAAGGGAAATAAACATATACCATGATGTTATGTATTAACCATGACTACGGTTCATTGAAAATATAAAAACATGTTTTAAATTTTTATTTTCATCATATTTATCCATCACATGAACATTCTTTAATACCATAAATGGGTATCATGAGACATATCAATTACCATTAGTAGTGGAAAATAATAAGAACATCCCTACAAAAACCAACAAATAGTGGAATAAAAATGATAAAATATGAAAATAATAAAATAGGAATACCTCACTATCAATGCAATTCATCTTCCATAGCAGGGAGTTTGATCGAGTTCCCTCACTAACAACCAATGTGTTATTAATTATGAAGGTATTCATTATCCCCTAGAATCATTGAATTCTTCGGTATGACCTAATCACTATAATGGTGTGTTATCACCACCTCCTCTAAAGAAAATAGATAAAGTAAAATCTGACTAAGTTTTAGATAACAGAGAATGAAATATCATATCTTGAATGAGGACTATGAATCTTCATTTTATAAGACTGCATTGAAAAAATGATCCACTTAGAGTTTTGAAATTTAATATTTTATAACACTTCAGAAACATTTGTCTTCCACCTCATTGATTAAATGACATGTTAAAACTTTTTTTAAAATTTATTTAATCAACAAAACATCATATAATATATTTTTTGTTGAATTAAACATGATAATTAGCATGGGAGAATAAATCAATTCATATCACATATCATTATTTGTATACACCATGATTTATAGTAGTGTATCATGGGAAGACATAGACTACATCATCATAGATTTCACCATGTCCTGATATGTGATTTAGTGTATATTTTTCAATATGTAGTGAAATTACTACTACATTATCATTCACAAAATTATATGAGATCTTGATGTTGTAACCCTATACATAACATCCAAGATAATTATAGAATAATAATTTGTCATATTTATTAATATTTATGAATAATATAGTAATTTAACTTTAAAATGTATTTTATGTATAATAGTGTACCCGACACACAACAATGGGTTTCTCTAAAATCTTACGCTACATACAGGACTTCGTTATACCTAAAAGTGATATATTATAATTTTTATTATTTGAAGTTGTATTTATCAGCTATACATTATAATGTTGGTAATGAAAGATATTAACTAAATTATTCAATAGGGTTTAAAATTTTTTATATAATTAATTGGTTTTAAAATTAATTATAAATGTAAATAAAAACCAATTGAATATAAAGGATATGTTTTTATGATAAAATATTTATTTGATAATAATTATGTTTATAAAATAATAAAATAACACATGTCTTATTAAATTAATGAAATATTAATGGGATATAATATATAAAAAAATATTATTTGTTTTCTAGACAATATATAAGAACAAATACAATTTTATAGATAAAATTAGTGTTTTTCAAAAAATGTAGTTTTATCACCTTTTGATGGAGAACCCATTTAAAATATGATTTTTGGAACTTTTATAGGCTCTATTTGAAAACAAAATCTGTATTTGGAATCAGTATATCAAAATTTAATTTTGTGTAATTTTGTTAATTTTCTAATAAAATCAATTTTTATGAATAGTGAAAACACTGCATTTTAATTCAAAAGTTCTTTTTCATCTAATTTATTTATATAGTTATATTTTAATATTAATTGGTTATAAAATATAATTAGATTATATTTTTATCTTTTAATATAATATTTTTTATCAGAATCAATTTTATATTGAAATTTAATTGAAAAACTATGTGAAGTTTTAAACATTTTACTTAAAAACATGTTTTCTCATTTCGACAACAGGATTAATTTAAAGTTTAATTTTCCCACTTCTGTGAATTGAATTTTCAAAAAATAACATTCAAGTTTGTAATATGTATAAAAAATTTGTTCCAATAGGATGAAAATATTTCTTCATGAATAGTAACTTTAGTATTTTATTTACCACACTTAAATGGTAAATTAGGTAAGTATGGGTGAAAATAATATTATAATAATATAAAACTACTATAACACTTATCCTAAACTTATTGCATCAGTTATGTATGACCAATAAAATACTTGGGCCAAAATTGTGGCCTTTTTCAACCACATGGGTGTAATTATGACATTTATAACATTTAATTCAAAGTAAAGGAAAAAATGTCATAATCATGTGTCTTCTTACTAAAATTTTTTCAATATGGTGTTATATAAGTTATATATTAGACTCTAAATAGTCATTAGAAATATAATAATAATACCTACATCATTTTAATTTATTTATAATTATTAGAAAATAAATAATTAAACATTATTAGGACATAATGATGGTGCAATAATAGATTTATTAAATGAAGAATCAAATAAATAATACTAATCATAGTAAAATAATTATAATTTGAAATATTTGATGTCATCCACGAATTTTAAAAGTGATTATTACATTTTATAAGAATATTAAATGGGGTTTTGTATTTTCTCTCTCTTTTTGAATTTTATTTAATTTCAATAAGACGAACAGTATCAAAAATGACATAATTTATATATTACAAAAATATTATTTAATTAAATATTTTAAAAATTATAAATAATAAATAAAATTGTAAAGATCATATAATAAGGTCTAAAAGTTCATAAAGTGTTTAATTATGAGTAATTTTACCCATATAAGTAAAATTTATATCCTCGTAATATTAATTTTTTTGACCAAATTAAAATTAAAAGAGAAAATTTATGGGTAAACCGAAAAGATAAAGATTAAATAAACCTAATACATATAAAAATAATAATTATATTAGAGTTTTTAGAAAAATTATCATATTATATTTTATAAAACTCACGTTGGATTTATTTGGATTAAAATTTAAATTTATAATAATTAAATATTTTAAGAGTTTCAAAGGGTGCCCCTCCCCTCTCCTATAAAAAGGTACCCACTCTTCTCTAATACTCACACTTAATGAACCATGTGTTTTGGCCACGCTCTACCCAAAACCCTTAATAGATTCCCTACTAACATTCATGAGGAAATATTTTAGTCTTAACATCCTTTTTAGAGGTGTTAATGTTTTCTTTAAAGGTTATTAACCGAAGAAGATGTATTGTAATTTTAGTGTTTCTAATTTATTTATTCTTCCATTTCCTTTAAATATTTTTCATCAATGATGAATTAATAACTCAAGAATAGTAAATGTACTGAGATTTTATTATTTTAACATACTCATCTAAATTTCTCTCAACTTCCATTATATGGGAAAGGAATAAATATTCCTTGCGTACGTGTGGACTATCACCTCCATGAACCAATCTAATTCTTTTTCCATAGCCATCTCTCCTGACCGGTCATAATAATGTAATTTATGTTCATATGTGATATTCAGGACATATTAATCATTATAAAATAAAAAAATATCAATAACATTCTTACTTTCCATGCACATAAAAATGATAACATCGTTCATGCGTACGTGTGAACTATCACCTCCAAAAATTGATGTGACTCTCTTTTATTCATTATATCACATGTATGACATATATAAGTATATTTAAATAATTATTAGGATATTATTTATATTATGATCATTATATAAATAAAAAATAATAACGACCTTATTTCCATAATGATCAATGAAAATTGGAAACGTTACTCATGCGTACATACGGCCTACCATCTCCATGATTATAGCGATGTTCATTTTTCATAAAATAAATGAATGGTTAAATTTAAAATTTATAATTGATATATAAAATTGGTTTTAATTTGATTAATTTTATTTGTTAGATGATTGATTTATGACCACATGGACTATTTACATCAATCCAAGTACATTTTCAACTCAAGTATCGAATATCGACTAAACATCCGATATGAACATAAATAATTATGTAATTATTATAAAATGGGAATAAGGGATATAAAATAAATAATAAACTTGAAAAAGGTTATAAACCAAGCCTAAGTTATCCTAATATAATTATTCAGGAATATAACTATTTCACGTGACAAGTTGGACTCAGGATAATGAACTCCATATCAACCTCCTTTCATTGAGGCATATTTCGATTATACACACAACCTTATTTTATATGGTGCATAATTAACCCCTTTAAGGTTTAATTTAAATCAAATTTTTTTTGAAGGAATATTTATCTATGAATCATTTTACAAAATGAAAAAATGAACTTTTTTTAATATACATCGAGACATTGACTTTTCTACCACCATGACCATTATTTAATATTTGGATTCCTCTATAAGCCTTAATGTTTTTAAATGTAAAATAAATACCACATTCCATTTTTAGGAATTTTGGTATTCCTTTTGAGAATGAATTTATTATATCAATATCTTGAAATTATGTCTTTTGATTTCAATGTGGAAATGTTAATTTTCCTTTATCCATGTTTTGTATGTTAGGATTATGTTATAGTTCTGGGGCATTGCTTAGGTATATGGGTGGTTCCGTGATAAACCAAGGGTGGGAGAGCCCGTGATAGCTCTCTAATTCACTGGGTAATGAGAAATAGTTAAATGATATGGTTTCTCCTAAGAGATTTTACGAATATACTATGATGGGTATTTCAAACATAGTTATTAAGGTTGCCCCAATTATAGATGTGAAAGCTACAATGTAAGTATGATATGGATTCCACAATTTACCTTTATGATTTATGATTTATATATGTTTTTTAGTAATTTTATGATTTCCTGAAGTATGTTAAAGATATTATGTTTTATGGGTGAAAACTATGATTTCATGGGTTTATATGTATTAATGGAATAATTTCTTCTTTACTTATTTTATATTCCTTTACTGATATTTTTGTGCTCTTCCCTAGTTTTTGAAATGCTTTACACATGGTATAAGGATGGGTAAAAGAATGGAAGAATTAAATATGTTATGAATATTTTTATTAAGAAATATAAATCATTTTTATATTAAAGAGTTCTATTTTGTGAAAAAATAGATAGTGAGTAGAAGTGTCTAATTTGTAATATTTGAGTTGTTATGTAATAGTTTGGGCCTAATTGTCTAAAACTCGAAACCTAAAAATATTCTCAATGTGAATTCAAACATACAAATCACTTTCAAATAGTTTTATGAGAATTTAAACGCATCCTCTATACCTAGATACAATCATAGACCATCGTTTTTTTAAATCTATTCTTATTTTCTCAATATTATCATATTTTCAAAAAAGGGCAGTATTTTCAAGGTATTTTCAGATATTTCACCTTATCCCAAGATTTTAATGTATATTATGATTTTGAAAAAAGCAACACCAAAAGAAGACTCTTGCGAGGATTTTTATACATTATTTCAAAATATAGTAATTCAGCACATACTTATGGTATTTTAAATAGACCGTTGATTGAAAGTTTCAACTCAATCTCGGTCTGAATGCTTTATAAAAAGAAACTCTTTTCAGATGTTTTGAAATTATATGACATTCAATATTATTTTCCAAACTATTTCTCTAAAAACACCTGTATGACTAGACTTGTAGTTATTTGGATAGATTTACTTTTTGCTATTGAGAATGCACCCAATGTGCCACTTTGCTTTCAATATTTTTCTCTAGTTAGAGATATCTTGGACCCTCCTGGTGTGTTGATGCCACCTTTTGAGGTAGTCTAGGATCTATCATCCTTTGAAACTAGGTCCTCTTTGAGGCTCCCAAAAGACTTTGGCTCCTTTCAGGAAGTGCTTCTTCGTCTTCATGGGGTGTCTCCTACCCTACCACTGACAGCACCTTCCCAACCTTCATTTTCACCAACATTGAATTCCCCCTGCCGAATATCCTACTAGAAGTATTTTCTATTTTCTGGGTGGATGGGTAACCAAAGCATTTCTTCCCTGATGTGGCCTTCTCTGAGGTGTCAGAGTACCTCTAGTGGACTCTCATTGCCTGCTTTATCCCGAATCTCCATTCATTTCCTTTTTTCATGCAACTGGTGGACTCCATAGTTATTTGGGCTCTAGATCATGTCTTTTCTTTAAATATTAGGGCCTTATTCATAGTCATTTCTTACATAAAATATTTCATTACCAAAAGGGAGTTATTCCCTCATTCTTTGCGAACCTAGTGTCTTTCTATGTGTAGGTAGGGTATAGGGGTTTACTCGGGTCAGGAATCCCCCATGGTAGCTGTTTGGATCAATATTATGGGCTTTCCACTCCCTTTATGGAACCCTTCCTTCCTCCGGGAGAAAGGTGATACAGTGGGATCCTTATTTTGTGCTTATTCTCATGCTCCTCGTATGATTGATTCTTCCATGGCTAGGATTTGTGTGGAATTTGACTTGTCTACCCCCTACTTGATCATATTCTTCTCTAGGCCGGTGAGAGAATTTCTTAGTGGTATAGGTTTTATCTATCATATCTATCTAGATTCTATGATCTTTCAAGGATCCAACGGCACACCTTTGTAGTGTGAAGAAACACCATAGTGCATGACCCCTCTACGGACAGGCTTCCTGTAACACCCCAGGTAAATAAAGAATATGACATTTTCATATTTATCCATATTTGTGAATAAAATATTAATATGACTTTAAAGGGAATTCTATGCTCGATGGTGTACCCAACACGCAACAACGAGTTTCTTGGGAATCTTACGTTGCACTCTAATAATAAAATAATAATATTTTAAATGGTAGTTAACATGTAGCCGTTGTATTGGCGGGAATGGATAGAAATAACTAAAATATGATTATATATGTTTTTTTAATGTTTTTACATTTATCCAATAAAATATAAAGATTAAAATACAGAAAGAATTCAATTTTAGGCGTATATGCCCTAGTTTTCACTAAAGGTTCACTTATCGCCTTTTGATGGAAAACCATCATTAAATATAGTTTTTTTCACTCTTATACATTCTATTGGACCAAATAAAACTCTTCTTCAGAATTGGGACATCAAAATTTACTTTGTGTAAATTTTTGGTATCTTTCCGATAAAGTTCATTTTTTATGAATAGTGTAAAATGTTGTATTTTAATTCAAAAAATCTTTTTAATATAATTTATTTATATTATTATATTATCTTTTGAATTGGTTTTAGAGTTAAATTAGAATATATTTTTACCATTAAATACAATAGTGGTTGTTGGAATTATTACATTTTGAAATCAGACTTAAACTAGTGTAAATCTTTTGATACTTATTGTTTCATAAAAACACGCTATTTGCTATGACGGCGGGAATTAATTATTAAATTAATTAATGTGACTTATATTTTTTGAATTTTTTAAAATATACTTCATTTTTGAATTCGGAATATCAAATATAGCTTACGGTAAATTTTTGGTATTTTTCTGAAAAACTTCAATTTTTGATGAATAGTGAAACCACTAAGTGGTACTTATAAAAACTGATTTTTCCGTTTAAATGAAATTTTCCCATCTTTGTGTTTTGAATTTCAAAAAATCCGACATACATGGTTTTCAGTAAGAAGTAAAATGTGGTTCAATGGGATAAAAATAATTTTTTGGTGAATAGTAACTTATTAAGTTTTTAATCGCGATTAGAGGTAATTAGTGTAGTTTATGGTAAGAATAATGTTTTAATAAAATGAAATGACCTAGAAACATGTCCTACCTTCATTGTATGTGTCATGGACGACCAAGAAAATCCATGGGTCAACTTGGGGACCCCATGGAGCCACTTTGGTTGGGAAATGACATAAATAACTTTTTATTTAATGTTAAAGTAAAAATGACACAAACATGAGATGTTTTATTAAAACAATTTTTACATGGGGTTATACAAGTCATATTTTTGACTATAAATAGTCATTGGAAATATAGTACGATTTCCTACATCATATTATTATTTTTTATAATTTTTATACATTAAATAAATTAAATTATTTATGACATCATGATGATGCAGCGATGACCTCATTATTTAACGATTTAAATAAAATGGAAAGATAATGTAAAATCTAAGACCTAAACATGTCCAAAACCTATTTTATGGGTGTATTTAGAACCCTTATCACCTTATCCTCGAAATAAATCAATGTGGGACCTTTAAAATCCGAAACTCTTTTGAAAATAAAGTAACATTTTGTAACTTTACAAGAGTGTCCCCTCTCTCCTCTTATAAAAGGCCCCCAACTCTACCTCCTTACCCACACTTCCAAAGCCTTTGTCTCGGCCAACCCCTGCCCATTTCGTCTCTCCACATCCCTCTCTAACTCCTTGAATCCTCACTTTGGGCAGAATCCTTTCCAAGGAAGCCTTTGAGCTCTAATCAAAGGAAGTTACCCGATTTTAAGGTAATGTCTTCACTTGAGTCCTTTTGTTTTATTTTACTTCTCCAACACCCTAAACTATTTTTATTCATTTCTTTTGTAACAAATACAGTATCTTCAATATACTAGGATTTGGTTATAAGAAGTATTCGAACTACACTTACACACACCTACATCTAATGGTTAATGAACATACTATTTCCGTGGATGGCGAATTTCTGCCTCCAGAAACGATGATTGTTCAGCATTCTTCAAACACCTTAAAAGGTAGCCATTAAGATGAAAATATATTTATATATGATATATAATATGTTTACATTTTACTTAATCTTATGTATTCTTCATTTATGTCATACCTTTATGGTTTCCATTATGGGTAAACGCGATATCTTCATTTAAGGAAGTGCGGACTACCGCCCCCTCAAAGTGATTTGATTTGTTAATACCATATGTGGTATGTATAAAGGATATATTTAATGATATTATATATGATACCATACTTTAATTAAAATACTATTATGTATCATTATGTTTTAATTCCATTAAATATGAAATAGAAATGGAAGTAGCGTTCATACGTACGTACGGCTTACCGTCTCCATGAACGGTGCATTTCATTTCTTAACTCTAAATGTTATGTAATATTATAAATGAATGAATATACTGGATATATATGATATATATGATATCTACATAATGAATACAATTATGGATAGAATGAACATTTGTCCACACGAACAACATGTAATTGTAAGAAGTCCACTTTCGACTTAAGAACCAAATATCCGCAAAAAAAATATTATTAACTTAAATGATTACATATTGTTTATGACATGGTAATAAGTGATATAAAAGGAATAATGAACTTGAAAATGGTTCTTAAGGATGTATAAATTAACTCAAGTTTATTATTCAGGATATTAAAGAACGATCGAGTCAAGTCGGACCCGAGGTAAGGGATCCTACTCCTCTCTTTCTTTTTAAGTACAATCATTTAAGTCATTTTTTTTAAAGCTCATCTTTCTTGTTATTGGGATGTTATTTTATATTACTCTTACTGTAATTTTTATGTTCAAATGATTATAGACCCTATTCTTTCTCATCAATCCATTTTGGAAGTTTTAAGTGGCGCCGTTAGGCTGCCGAGTTTTCGTAAGGGATTTTTCATCTCACTTTTATTCCCGTGAGATTTATGCTACATTTTCCACAATTTCCTTTGAGTGGTGTATGTACTTACCATTATTATACACTTTTTGTATTATCATTTCATTTATGGGTATTCACATCTTCATTGTATGACCCTTCTTCCATGGGGTGTACGTTTCGAAAGTTACCCAACTCGGTAAGGGGACATTTCACCCTCCTCTTTTTAAAAGACTTATTTTGTTATGTCTTTTAATTCCCATAATATTATGTTGGGAAATGTTCTTCTATATCCTTATTGATTTAAATTTTATGTTCAATTGATGAGATCCCCTTTATCTCTCTCATCAACCCTTTTTGTAAAATTATATGTGACGCCGTTAGGCTGTCAAATTTTACCAAGGGAACTTCTTAACCCAATTTCGATTTCTTTGGGTTCAACATGTAGTTTTTGAATATGTCATCCTTTTAATATGTGTGAATTTCCTTTGATTATTTTACACTTAATATCCACTTATATTTGGTGTATTCGTTTGTCACACATAATTATGTAATTGATTTATCCTTAAACCAAGGATACCATCTTTGTATGGAACTTCATCTCAATCTCCTTTCGTTGAGGCATATTTTGTTTTATACACAACCTTCTTTTATAAGGTGTATAAACCCCTTTGACTTTTACGTTTATTCAAAAGGAATCTTTTTTATATGAAGCGTTTACTAAACGACAAAATGGAATGTTTTTGTCGTATGTATGCGGCGACAACGACTTCTCCGCCGCCGTGACCATTATTTGAGTTTCGGCTTCCTCTACAAGCCATACCTTTTTTAAAGAAAAATAAATACCATGTTTTACTTTTCTTTTATTTTGGTATTGAAAATGGTTTTCATAATATTTTTATATCAATGTGTGGTATTGATATCTTGTGATTGAAAGGTGAAAATATTATGTTTCCTTTATGCATGTTTTATGTGATACGATTATGTTGAGGTTCTTGGGAATTATTATGAAGACGGGTGGTTCCGTGATAGACTAAGGGTGGGTGATCCCGATATAGCTCTCCAATGCATTGGGTAACGCGATGGAGTGAAACTTTATGGTTTCTCTGAAGAGATTTAGGGAATATACTGTGGTGGGTATTCCAAACGTAACCAAGAGGGTTACTCCCTACGTAAGAATGCTATGAATGCCTCAAGATACCTTTTATGTCTTATTATTTCTATGATTTATTCATTATTTGATAAGCCTATGTTTTATGGGTAAAGTATGATTTCATTCCAATGTATATATGAACTCATGTTTCCTTTCCATACTTGTATAACTCTTACTGAGCTCTTTATGCTCATCCCAAGTTTTGGAAATGTTTTTCACAGGTCAAGGGAAAGGTACATGATGTGATGATAGTGTCAAGGATGTGTCAAGAAAGAATCCGTTTTTTATTTTATATATGTTTCCATTGATGGGAAGAATGAATACTATATTTTATGCAACCACTTTGTTTAAATGTGGAATTTAATGCAAGTTTCATGATCTAATTCTCTAAAACTCTAAACCTGAAAAGATCCTCAATGTGTAATCTTGTAATAACTCAAGATTAAGTAAGGTTTAAGGCTGGGGCCTTATAGTTGGTATCAAAGGTCGGTTTAGATAACTTTAGAGGTTAGGGTATTCTTTAAGCATAAGTGACATTACCATAATGGTTAAGATTCTAGAAAGAGCCCTAGTTTTAGATAATGTGAATGAGTATGTATATCTTAGTGGTTATCTTCCTCATTAGTACATGATGGTTTTGTTGATATACTCACACTATCCTTTTTGGTTTTAGTAAATGGATGGATCTAGCAGGCACCAAAGTAACAGTGTATGTGAAGGAAACTGTGACAGTTTTTTGAGCAAGCATCTGAATGATATGGGAGCTGCAATGAGAACTCTTGTGATTATCCTCAACCAACTATCTGGAGTCATTATTGACCACCTAAACCTTGGTGTTTTCTCTAAGGCATCATATATGCGAGAAACAAATCCCTACGGAAGTACAGGTAATAATCATAAAGGTAAGTGTGTTCAAAAACCTATGTTTCAAAGATGTGGAAAGAAACACCTAGGAAAATGTTTCAAAGGGATAGAAATATGCTATAGATGTGGAAATGAAGGTCATAAAGCAAGAACCTACCATGGAAAAATGAAGCATCCAGTTGACTCGAGGAAAGGGAAAGAAGTTCTTTCTGAGGGATCAATTGAATTTTTTAAATGTGGTGTGCATGGTCATTATGCAAACACATGCCCTATGAAGAAGTTTCGTGAATGGGATCACCAAGAGCGTACAAATGTTCGTTTACCAATACCTAATTCCATTCCGATTGAGGACGAAGAAACTGACAATGACCAATCAAAGGTATGTATTATTTCATAACTATTGTTTTCCTATTTTGG
Organism: Viscum album; assembly: GCA_963277665.1. Lineage (NCBI taxonomy): Eukaryota > Viridiplantae > Streptophyta > Magnoliopsida > Santalales > Viscaceae > Viscum > Viscum album. The sequence goes on along the minus strand of OY728163.1, from coordinate 1,850,959,504 downwards.
AATCTTAGGATATGATTCATGATTTAGTTTGTAGGAAAGAAGTATTTCAGAATAAGTTGGAAAGGAATGGTTAATGGATCATGAAGAATGTTTAATGAGTAAGATGTCAACATATAAGGGCTTCAAGAGTTATGGTGAAATTCTTAAGAGTATTAAGTCTCTTTTGATGATGGGGTTACATTAGAAGCCTTTTTATAGTATGTGTAACCCTGATGTTTAATATATGAAAATTTTATTCAAGGAATAGTTATCTTTTCTTTTGTGGACATAGTTATAAAGAACCATTTGGTTTTATATGATCCTTACTTTTGAGGTAATTATGGGTTACTATATGTTATGATTGAAGTGAAAGGCATGAGATAAAATTGAGGTTAAATTATGTTATGGTTATTTTTGATGATTTTATCCCTTTTTGGTGAATGATTTGAGAATTATATAGTTTTGGAAAAAGGACAACACATAGACCGTGTGACTACCCGTCGCGTCGGACAAAGCTGCGGGAATCGAACCCACAACCAAAGTGTGACTGGTATTTATTGCCTACCACTGGACTACATGAAGTCCCTGGTTAGTTTGACTGATTCTTTTTAGTTTTATGATTTTATGAATTAAGAGTAAGTTGATTTTGGGTTATTTATGAAAATGATTAACCTATCATGGGGGATATGTGATTAGGTTAATTACTTTTCAATACGAGACTTTAGGAGCAACTGATGTTGTTTGGAGATAAATGTTACGATTTAACTTGGAAGACTATGTGACTAAATCCTTCAAATATTTGGGTTTCAATCTTATTTTGGTTTACTTTGAAGAATTTTATGGACAAATTGATTATAGAATGGTCCTCGTTGAACATTGGGTTTTGTTGGACAAATATTGGAGATTAAGAATAGATTTTCTTTTTTATAAAGGGTTATCCTTTTCTGGATTATCTGATCTGGAACTAACCTTTTTGGTTTTGGTTTTGGTTAATGTCTAAAGACATGGGAAGTATATAGTTCCCTTTTGTGGATTAGGTGACTCTCTAGAATTTGATTACAGTACTCTTAATGCGAACAAGTCTCCCTAAATACTCATCTTTTGGAAAAAAAATATGAGTTTGATTAAGGAATCTAGTAAAAGTTGAAAGTCAACATGATAAGTGATTATGTTTCCTTATGAATAACTTCCTCAATAAAAAGTAACTTAAAACAAACATGTTGTCTATTAACTTTTCCTACCGGGGAATTGAATACCGTTTAACCCATCACAAGTTTGTGATTTTGTTATGGTTAACTTTCTCCTAGACATGTTTATTATCACTCTCCCTCAAGAACATAACCCTTTTCTTTTTCTTCCATGTCCATTTTTTCTACATGGAATCCTAGTATGGGTTAACTCGGGTGACCTCTGTACTTATCTTCCTTTATTTTAAAGTGATATTTTTACCGACTCTTGTTTTGATGTGGGACTTTCAAGGATGTTTCCATGCTCAATTTTAAAAATTGCGAGGACGCAATTCCCAAAAGGGGGGAAGGATGTAACACCCCAGGTAAATAAAGAAAATAAAAATTTCTTATTTATCCATATTTGTGAATAAAATATTAATATGACTTTAAATGTAATGCTATGCTCGATGGCGTACCCAACACGCAACAACGAGTTTCTTGGGAATCTTACGTTGCACTCTAATAATAAAATAATATTATTTTAAATGGTAGTTAACATGTAGCCATTGTATTGGAGGGAATGGATAGAAATAACTAAATTATTATTATATATGTTTTTAAATGTTTTTACATTTATCCAATAAAAGATAAAGGCTTAAAATACAGAAAGAATTCAATTTTAGGCGTATATGCCCTAGTTTTCACTAAAGGTTCACTTATCGCCTTTTGATGGAGAACCGTCATTAAATATATTTCTATTCACTCTTATAAATTATATTGGACCAAATACAACTCTTCTTAAGAATTTGGACATCAAAATTTACTTTGTGTAAATTTTTGGTATCTTTCTGATAAAGTTCATTTTTTTATGAATAGTGTAAAATGTTGTATTTTAATTCAAAACCTCTTTTTAATCTAATTTATTTATATGATTAGATGATCTTTTGAATTGGTTTAGAGTTAAATTAGAATATATTTTTACCATTAAATCCAATATTGGTCGTTGGAATTAATTACACATTGAAATCAGACTTAAACTAGTGTGAATCTTTTGATACTTATTGTTTCATAAAAACAAGCTATTTGCTCTGACAGCGGGAATTAATTATTAAATTAATTAATGTGACTTATATGTTTTTAATTTTGTAAAATAGACTTCATTTTTGAATTCGTAATATCAAATATATCTTAGGGTGAATTTTTGGGATTTTTTTGAAAAACTTCAATTTTTGATGAATAGTGAAACCACTAAGTGGTACTTATAAAAACTGATTTTTCTGTTTAAATGAAATTTTTCCATATTTGTGTTTTGAATTTCAAAAAATCCTATATACATGGTTGTCATTAATAAGTAAAATGTGGTTCAATGGGATGAAAATAATTTTTTGGTGAATAGTAACTTATTAAGTTTTTAATCGCGATTAGAGGTAATTAGTGTAGTTTATGGTAAGAATAATGTTTTAATAAAACGAAATGACCTATACACATGTCCTACCTGAATTGGATGTGTCATGGCCGACCAAGAAAATCCATGGGTAAACTTGTGGACCCCATGGAGCCACTTTGGTTGGGAAATGACAAAAATATCTTTTTATTTAATGTTAAAGTAAAAATGACACAAACATGAGATGTTTTATTAAAACAATTTTTACATGGGGTTATACAAGTCATATTTTTTACTATAAATAGTAATTGGAAATATAAAAATATTTCCTACATCATAGTATTTTTTTTATAATTTTTAGACATTAAATAAATTAAATTATTTATGACATCATGATGATGTAACGATGACCTCATTATTTAATGATATAAATAAAATGGAAAGATAATGTAAAATAAAGACCTAAACATGTACAAAACCTATTTTATGGGTGTATTTCGAACCCTTATCACCTTATCCTCTAAATACATCAATTTGGGACCTATAAAATCCGAAACTCTTTTGAAAATAAAGTAACATTTTGTAACTTTACAGGAGTGTCCCTCATGTCCTCTTATAAAAGGCCCCCACCTCTACCTCCTTACCCACACTTCCAACGCCTTTGGCTCGGCCAACCCCTGCCCATTTTGTCTCTCCACATCCCTATATAACTCCTTAAAGCCTCCCTTTGGGAATAATCCTTTCAAAGGAAGCCTTTGAGCTCTAATCAAAGGAAGTTACCCGATTTTAGGGTAATGTCTTCACTTGAGTCCTTTTGTTTTATTTTACTTCTCCAACCCCCTAAACTCTTTTTATTCATTTATTTTGTAACAACTACAGTATCTTCAATATACTAGGATGTATTTATAATAATTATTCGAGCAACACTTACACACACCAACATATAATGGCTAAAGAACATACTGTTTCCGTGGATGGCAAAATTCTTGCCTCCCGAAACGATGATTGTTCAACATTCTTCTAACACCTTCAAAGGCGGACATTAAGATGACACTATATTTATATATGATATATAATATGTTTATGTTTTACTTAAGCTTATTTATTCTTCATTTATGGCATACCTTTATGGTTTCCATTATAGGTAAACGCGATATCTTCATTTAAGGAAGTGCGGACTACCGCCCCATCAAAGTGATTTGATTCGTTAATACCATATGTGGTATGTATAAAGGATATATTTAATGATATTATATATGATACCATAATGGAATTAAAATAATATTATGTATCATTATGTTTTAATTCCATTAAATATGAAATAGAAATGGAAGTAGCGTTCATTCGTACGTACGGCTTACCGTCTCCATGAACGGTGCATTTCATTTCTTAACTCTAAATGTTATGTAATATTATAAATGCATGAATATACTGGATATATATTATATATATTATATCTAAATAATGAATACAATTCTGTATATAATTAACATTTGTCCACAAGAACAACATGTAATTCTAAGAAGTCCACTTTCGACTAAAGAACCAAATATCGGCAAAACAAATATTATTAACTTAAATGATTACATAATGTTTATGACATGGTAATAAGTGACATAAAAGGAATAATGAACTTGAAAAAGGTTCTTAAGGAAGTATAAATTAACTCATGTTTATTATTCAGGAGATTAAAGAACGATCGAGTCAAGTCGGACCCGAGGTAAGGGATCCTACTCCTCTCTTTCTTTTTAAGTACAATCTTTTAAGTCATTCCTTTTAAAGCTCATATTTCTTGTTATTGGGATGTTATTTTATATTACTATTACTTTAATTTTTATGTTAAAATGATGAGAGACCCTATTCTCTCTCATAAATCCATTTTGGAAGTTTTAAGTGGCGCCGTTAGGCTACCGAGTTTTCATAAGGGATTTTTCATCTCACTTTTATTCTAGTGAGATTTATGCTACATCTGCCAAAATTTCTTTTCAGTGGTGTATGTACTTCCCATTATTATACACTTTTTGTAGTATAATTTAATTTATGGGTATTCACATCTTCATTGTATTACCCTTCTTCCATGGGGTGTACGTTTCGAAAGTTACCCAACTCGGTAAGGGGACCTTTCACCCTCCTCTTTTTAAAAGACTTCTTTTGTTATGTCTTTTAATTCACATAATATTATGTTGGGATATGATCTTCTATATACTTATTGATTTAAATTTTATGTCCATGTGATGAGATCCCCTTTATCTCTCTCGTCAACCCTTTTTGTAAAATTTTATGTGACGCCGTTAGGCTGTAGAATTTTACCAAGGGAACTTCTTAAGCCAATTTCGATTTCATTGGTTTCAACATGTAGTTATTGAATATGTCATCCTTTGAATATGTATGAATGTCCTTTGATTATTTTACACTAAATATCCACTTATATTTGGTGTATTTTTTTGTCACACATAATTATGTAATTGATTTATCCTTAAAACAAGGATACCGTCTTTGTATGGGACTTCGTCTCAATATCCTTTCATTGAGGCATATTTTGTTTTATACACAACCTTGTTTTATATGGTGTATAAACCCCTTTGACCTTTACTTTTATTCAAAAGGAGTCTTTTTTATACGAAGCATTTACTAAACGACAAAAGGGAATGTTTTTGTCGTACGTATGCGGCGACAACGACTTCTCCGCCGCCGTGACCATTATTTGAGTTTCGGCTTCCTCTACAAGCCATACCTTTTTTAAAGAAAAATAAATACCATGTTTTACTTTTCTTTTATTTTGGTATTGAAAATGGTTTTCATAATATTTTTATATCAATGTGTGGTATTGATATCTTGTGATTGAAAGGTGGAAATGTTATGTTTCCTTTATGCATGTATTATGTGATACGATTATGTTGATGTTCTTGGGCATTATTATAAAGACGGGTGGTTCCGTGATAGACTAAGGGCGGGTGAGCCCGATATAGCTCTCCAATTCATTGGGTAACACGAAGGTGTGAAACGTTATAGTTTCTACAAATAGATTTAGGGAATATAATATGGTGGGTATTCCAAACGTAACCAAGAGCGTTACTCCCTACGTAAGAATGTTATGAATGCCTCAAGATACCTTTTATGTCTTATGATTTCTATGATTTATTCATGATTTGATATTCCTATGTTTTATGGGTAAAGTATGATTTCATTCAAATGTATATATGAACTCATGTTTCCTTTCCATATTTTTATAACTCTTACTGAGATCGTTATGCTCATCCCAAGTTTTTGAAATGTTTTTCACAGGTCAAGGGAAAGGTACATGATGTGATGATAGTGTCAAGGATGTGTCAAGAAAGAATCTGTGTTTTATTTTAAATATGTTTCCGTTGATGGGAAGAATGAATACTGTCATTTATGTAACCACTTTGTTTAAATGTGGAATGTAATTCAAGTTTTATGATCTAATTGTCTAAAACTCTAAACCTAAAAAGATCCTCAATGTGTAATCTTGTAATAACTCAAGATTAAGTAAGGTTTAAGGCTGGGGCCTTATACTTCCGATGAGGATTGCGTCCAAAACTAGGTCACCTAGTTCCCCTATGATTGGTGGCCCCATAGTGGTTGTGGGGTCCCTACCCATTATGGAGCCCTCTCCATCCCCTCTTTCCTCTTCCTCTTTGTGTATCACTCCTCTATCCATCTTTTCCCCTTCCCTCCATCATGTCCTACACTCCTGCCTCCCCTCTCCCCCTTCCCTACCCTTACCCCCCAACCTCCTCTTCCTCCTACAAAGATCCTATACCTTTCATTCAAAGTCCTTCATTTCCCCAACCTATTTCCATTCCCCATATCTTCTCAGGTTGTCCTAGTTAGCTATCCATGCATAAGGAGATCATATGCGATGTTCAACAAAAGGATTCCTCTTTGACCCGAGCCTCTGACCCTCCCTTTGTTACCATTTAGTTCCCACATTACTGCAATGCTTTGGTGAAATTGAAGGATTCCTCTCCTCGTACCTTGCATCTCTATCCTGATATCCAACCCCCAATGGCTAATTCAAGGTCCTCCTCCAATCCTGGTTCTCCTCCTAGAAGAAGGTACACTAAGTCTCTCGATTGGAAGATGCTCTCTTCTACAAGTAGTAATGTTAGCATTCCATCAACTTATGGGGATAGGGTTAGGTATTCCTTTATCTATTTTAACATTGTTGATTTGGAATTTCCAGGGTCTCAGGACCCATGTGTAGTCTAATTTCACAGCTAATGAAGGATTTATACATGGTTCATCTCTTATTGTTATTCTATAACCAAAGATGGGTTCTTCCAATATTAAGTATTTTGGGAGTAGGTAAGGTATTAATTTATTTTTCCATGGATAGTTAAATAACAGATAGGTTTGGGTTCTTTGGAAATTAGCAATCTCGGTGAGAAAATTGTAAGATTCATATCAACATTTCTCTATTAAGGTCATAGTGGTTAGTCATTCCATCATATTCACTTTTTTATACTATGTGTGATTCTATGCTTCGAGAACATCTTTGGAAGGACCTCATCTCCTTCAATCTTGGCTATGTCCCATGGATGGTTAGGGGAGACATTAATTCCCTTGAAGTTCTATCTGGGAAGCAAGGTGACAACTCCTTGACATGTAGTGATAGGTTCCAATTTTCTGCATTTGTTTCTTCATAGGGTGTTCAGGATCTCAGAACTGTGGGTGAAAAGATCAGCTAGTGTAAAAACAAGAGGGGTTCTTGATGTATGTGGTGTAGATTGGATCAGTGCTTTAGGAATATCCATGATATAGCAGATGTATCCAACTCATAAGTTATTCACCTGACTCGTGCCCTATCTTATCACTCACCCATTCTCATTCATCTTAAATTGGGCCTTTCGATCGAGCATTTCTTATTCATCTTTTTTTAGATGCAGGATTTCACATCTCTAGTTTCTCAATATTGTCTGGCGATCCTAGGATGCTTGGTACCTTATAAGATTGTGGGTTTGTTTCCATAACAAGTTGAGTTGTTTGATTGCCAACATTCAGTCATGGTTATGCTTGCTTCCCCCTGGTATGCCTTCACTGGATGAGATCAATGGTATCATCAATAGTCTATAATTAATCATAGCAGAGTCATGGGATGATGGGGTGTTTTTCTCCTTGGGGCATAATAAATAGTGCTATAATGAGAATTTTCTAGAGCAGTATAGGCTCATTCATGAGCAATCTTAGGCCATGTGGTTGAATGAGGGGAACAAAACACAACCTTTTTCATTCATTTTTGAAAGATAAAAAATTTCTTTGTGCCCTAATAATTTATTTGGAGGATGGATCATACACTAGTGCCATGATCTTTATTCGTGACATGAATAGTTCTCACTTTGACTACATGTTTCATTACCTCAACCCTCATTGGAAGCCAAGATACCCATGGGCCAATTTTACTTATTTAGATCTATTCATAGGTACATTTCAGAGAATTATAATGATATTATTGAGCCTACTCTAGAGGATAAGGAGGTGTGGGAGGCTAGCACTTCACTGAACTAGGAAAGTGCCTCTGGTCCTAACAACTTCTTTAGTTCATTCTTCATCAGTTCCTAGAGTGGGATTAAGGCCAATCTTATGGGTTAAATCAAGGACTCTGTTAGTGGGGGTGGGATACCCCGTGTTTCATGTGTCACTTCTCATTTTGTGATTCCTATTCACTTATCATTCCTCTATTTTATAGTATCGTCCCATAAATTTTTGAAATTTTTCATATAAATTGCTATCAAACATCATCAACAAAAGGATCTATAATTTCATGCACAACCAAATTTCTCAAGAACAACATGATTTCATTCATGGTAGGTCCATTTAATGGGAAATAGGGTTGGAACAGTAGATGGTTGGAGACATCAATAATAATTTTTGTTTGTCAAAAATTGCAGTCATGGTGGATATAGATAATTCTTATAACAGGCTTGAATGGTCCTTTATTATTCATACTATGAGATAAATGGTATTTTCTAAGTGGTTTATTGACCAGTTATTTTGATTTTATAGGTTCTCCTAGCTTTCCGTGTCTTCTATGGGTAGGAAGTGTGTATCCCTAGAACCAGTCAGAGGACTCAGACAAGGTGATCCCATCATTCCAAGTATTTTTATTCTGGATCAGGACGTCCTCGGTAGGTTTGTCTCTGCCTCTCTCCATCGAGGTCAGTTTCTTCCTTATCATTATAGGGCCCATGACCCTAGTGTTTCACACCTTATTTTTTTAGATGAAATTATTTTATTCCTACATGGTTATAGTTCTTCCATCAGGGGATTTAATTTTTTCATCAAGGAGTATACTTTCTGGAGCGGGAAATCTATTAATAGGGAAAAGAGCAGGGTCTTCTTTCCCTCCTCCTACCCCGCCTAGAGAAAGTATTTCATTGTATCTAGGTTTGGTATTGGGTCCATGACTTTCCCCATGAACTAACCAGGTGCTCCCATTTCCCCAGTAAGGATCCTTATTTGTCACCTTGAAGGTATGGTTGGTAAGATTTTTTATCACATCAACAATTGGAAGACCAAATTTTTATAGTTTGGTGGCAGGATCCCTCTTTTGAATTACATGATGTCCTCGATCCCGATGAATATTCTTTCCATCCTAAAGTTCCTCATATCCACCATCAAATGTATTTAGAAAATGTTGAATGAATTCATATGGGATGTTCAAGGGGAGGGCCATTTTAGGTGGGCCTCTTGGAGTAGGATTTACATACCAATTGACCAAGGGGGTACAAGTGCTAGAGATACAGAACAGGGTGTGTATCTCCTTCGTGGATAAATCTCTTGGGAGGTTATTGAGGGTCACTCTTTGTGGGACCGATTTATCTCGGAGAAGTATGGATTTAGCTCTCAAAAAATGGTAGACTCCTCTATTGGTTATGGAAGACATTAACTTTAAAATTTTCAACCCTTTGTGATCACTCTCAATGGATTTTAGGTCAAGGGGAGATTAAATTCTTGAAATTTGATTTAGGGGAGGAATCCTATATTTTCCATTGTACCAAGCTCCCAATATTTAATTCAGGGAGGATATCTATCATGATTCCTTCATTTAGTTTGTCCTCATACCCTTTCAACAAGAAGAGTTTGATTCCATTCTCTTTGGGGAGTCCCTAAATAATTATGCATTTACAGGATCCTTATCAGGGGAACTCTTAGATAAAGCTTATGGGAAGCCTTTTCTCTCCTAGATGGGCAGTGATCCATGGGGTTATATCCTGTAGTGAATGAGATTCCTTCAATGTTTAACTTCTTACTGTGGAGAATCTGGAAAGAGTCTATTCCTTTGTATTTGGAAATTAAACGCAAAGGTGTTCACTTGGCCTCTAGGATTTTCTACTTATTAGGTCTATGGGGGGAGTCTTTGGTGCACCATTTAATTAAAATGAGATAGCCTAGTATAATATGGAGAATCCTAAACAAGATTATTGATCCGTACTAGGTGGCGGATTATCCTATCTCTTTTATACATAACTGATTCTATGGTTGTCTCAATAATAAGGAGGAGCAGGTCTAGGTACTGATGTTGGATATGGGATACTTGAACTTATGGAAGGCTATGAATCAGGTTTTCTATGCATCTTACATATTTTTTTTGGATTTGGTGGTGAGAGCATGGAGCACTGGGTGGATGTGGTTAGGCTTGAAAATCTGGTGGTTAGGGATGTGCCATCCTAAAGGTGATTTCAGCTCAACTGCCCCACCTCGGGCATGCCTTATCCCAACCAACTAGGTAACTGGTTGCACTACCTCCCCACCTCCACTAACCATATTCTCAACATTGATGGTGATTTTACTCAAGGTTTTATGTGTGGATGTTGTGTGGTCCGAGATTATTTTGGCTCGGAGGGTTATACTTTCAACGCTTTTTACGGTCCAGAAAACTCCCTCTAGGTGGAGGCCACAACAACTCTTAGTGGTCTTTGCATTTTTAAATAATATAAACTAGCCTTTAATTTAGTCGAAACTGACTCCAAGTTCAACTATGACTACATTACTGGTGTTTACTCCCCTCCATGGTTAATCACCTACCTGATTCAGGAGTGTAGATATTTATTACCAAATTACATGGTTGTTCTTCATACATGGTGCAGAGGTAACCTGTTTTCTAATTTCCTAGCTTCGATGGCATCCCAGGAGTCCCCCTTTATGTATTTTTTCTCCTTTGGATCCTTTACCCCTCTAGGATGGCTCATGTTATCAGGGATTACCATGTCCTTCATTTCTATAGACTGCCATGATATTTGACTCTTTTCCATTCCCCCTTTTTAATAAAATAAAATATTTTGAGTTAGCGACACACATACGACCCAAGTCATACAATGTGTGTTAGGATAAAGGAAGAAAATGATTTTGATGAATCTCTAACTCATTGTTGCAATTAATGGACCTTTTATCTATGTGGAAAAAATGACGATGAAACCTGATGGACACCATGATCAAGGTACAATGTTCCTTCTTTTGAGAATAGTTTTATTAAATCATTTTTAGGTGAAATAAATTTTTTTCGTCAATATATATAAGACTTCATGAATTATGATATTGATATCTTCATGAGTTGGAATGAAAATGGGAGGTATAAGACAGTCATTAGTTTAAAACAATTAAGGTTATTTTTGAAGATTTAATCTCATATTTAGAGTGATTTATAAGTATGAAAAAGTTCTAGAAAAAGGACAACCCGCAGGATGGGTTAAAACCCATCGCATCCGACAAGGCCACGAGGATCGAACTCACAACCGAAGGGTGGCATGGGTACATCACCTACCACTATCCAATGTAAAGTACCTAGTTAGTATAAATTTTTCTTTTTAGTCAAATGAATTGATGGAATAAGAGTATGTTGATTTTGGGAACATTTGTTTTATCAAATGGATATCCTTGGTAATAGAAAATGATTTGGGGATTAAGTGATAAATGTTGTTTTCGAATATGTTCATTATTTTAGAAACCCTATATGCTTAAGGTAAATATAATACTATGGGATTTTATTTGAGTAGTAAAGTGTGAATTTTATTTTGGAAGAATCTATGTTTTTATTGTGGAGTTATGGTATTTTGGGTTTATATGGAAATGATTAACCTATCTTGGAGAATATGTGATTTTCGAAATTAAATATTTGGTATGAGACATTAAGAGTGGTTGATGTTATTTGGAGTTAAATGTTAAAACTTAACTTAGAAGATTATTCTTTAAAATACTTATGTTTTTTATATATTTAATCTTAGTTACTATATTTTTTAGGAATTTTTAGGATAGTTATTTATTGAATGTTCTACGTTGGACTTTGGGTATTACTTTTGAATTTTGGATATTAAAAGTAGTCATTATTCTTTTAATGCTTATTATAATTGGTGATTTATATTATTTTTATCCTAAATTTTTGGTTTCGGTTAATGTTTCAAAACATGATTAATACATAGTTAATATTTTGTGGATTATGTGACTCTCTAGAGGTTGATACTAGTTCTTCAGGATGAAAAAAAAATAATCTCAAATACTCGTCATTTGGAGAAAAATTTGATTTTGTAAGGGATTTTGATTAAAGGATGAAACTATACTTGTTAAGTAAGTTTATTTCCTTACGATCAGAGTATAGGAAGTAAATGAATTCCCAAACATTATGAAAATGATTTTAAAAAAATATTTTATGTTAACTTTTAATACTATGAAATCAAATATTGTTTAACCCATCACAATTTTGCGGTTTTCTGATTGTTAACTTTCTCTTGATCATGTTTTCTATCACCCTCAATTAGAACATGATGGTTAGTTTTTCTTCCATCTCAATGTTTTCCAACTTGGAATCCTATTATGTGTTATCTATGGTGACCTTTGTAATTCACTTTCTTTATTTTAAAGTGTAACTTTTATTGACTCTTTTTCTGATTTTGGACTTCATTGAATTAATTTTAAAAAGTGTAACCTCAATTACTTAGCCTAAATTTAAAATTGTGAGGACGCAATTTCCAAAAGGGGGAATGGTGTAACATCCCAGATAATTGTAGAATAATACCATTTAATATTAATTAATTATTATAAATTAGATAGTAAATTTACTTTAAAATGGATGTTATGTCAGGTAGGTTACCAGACATGCAACAATGGGTTTCTCTGAAATCTTACGTTGCCCACAAGACTAAGTTATACAAAAAAATAATATATTATTAATATTATTATTTTAAGTTGTAGTTATCACATATCCATTAAAAATGGATGAAATGAATGATATTAAAAAAATTATGAAAATACTATTTACACATGTTTATATAATTCATTGGCTATAAAACTAATTAGAAATGTAAATAGAAACCAATTGAATTTAAAGGGTGTCTTTTTATAAAAAAATTATTTAAGTGCGAAAAAAAATATTTATAAAATAATAAAATCACACATTTTGGGTTCTATTAATGAAATATTAATTCAATAAAATATTTAAAATTCATATAATGTGTCTTTTATACATCATATAAGAAAAAATACAATTTTACGGTTAAAATTAGTGTTTTTTAAAAATGTTGTTTTATCGCCTTTTGAAGGTGTCCCCATTTTAAATTTGGTTTTAACACATTTATAGGTTCGATTTGAAATGAATAAACTTCTTATTTTTAATATAGTGATAAAAATTAATTTGGTTTAATTTTGGTGTTTTTATGATAAAATTCAATTTTTTAATGAACAGTTAAAAATACTACATTTTAATTCAAAAGTGCTTTTTCATCTAATTTATTTATATTGTTAGATTTTACTTTTAATTAGTTTTAAAGTTTAATTAGAATATTATTTTTATATTTTTATATAATTTATTTCATTTTATGTAATTTCATATTGAAATTAAATAGAAAAACTATGTGAACTTTGGAATGTATTAATTAAAAAAACTAGTTTTCTCATTCTGAAAATGAGATTAATATGAAATTTAATTTTTCCATTTTGGTGAATTAAATTTTCAAAAAATAACACACAATATGTATGAAAATTTTCATCTAATAGGATCAAAATAATTTTTGGTGAATACTAACTTTTGTATTTTATTTACCACGGTTAAAGGGTAAATCAGGTTAATAAGGGTAAAAATATTATTATAATAATATAAAATTACCCTAAGACTTGTAATAATAATATTTTATGAGTTATGGTCGACCAATAGAAAACTTGGGCCGAAATTATTGTCTTTTTATGCCACTTGGGTGTGATTATGACATTTATAACATTTAATTTATGGTAAAGGAAAAAATGTCATAATCATGTCTCTTCATAATAAAAAAAATTTAATATGGTTTTATGTAAGTGAATTATTAGACTATAAATAGTACATTCAATGATAAAAATATTAAATACGTAATTTTAATTTATTTAAAATTTTTAGGAAATAAATAATTAAATTTAATTATGACACAATGATAATGCAATAATAGATTTATTAAAGGAAGAATCAAATAAATGATACTAATAATATTAAAATAAATATTAATTGAAATATTTGATGTCATATAAAAATTTTATAGGTGATTATGACATGTTATAAGTCTATTAAATTGTTTTTTATACATTATTTCTCTTTTTTGTATTTTTATTAAATTCAATGAAATGAATAGTGTCAAAATTGACATAATTGATGTTTTATAAAAAGAATAATTTATTAAATTAATTAGAAATAGTAAAAATATTTTAAAATTAAGAAGTGGATATAATAAGGTCAACAAAGTAATAAATAGTCCAATTATGGGTAATTTACCCTATATAAGTAAAATTTATACCCTCTTAATATTAAAATGTTTGTTACCATTATTTAAATTAAAAGAGTCAATTTAAGGGTAAACCGAAAAGATGTGGCTCAAAATAAACTCAATACTTGTATAAAAATTATTTGAAGAGATTATTTCAAAATATAATCAAATTATATTCTACATTACTAATTTTAGAGTCATTTGGATTAAAAAAATAATTTATATTAATTTAATATTTTAGGATTTCCTAGGGTTTCCCCTCTCCTCTCCTATAAAAAGATACCAACTATTCTCTAATAATCTCACAAAAAATAACCATTTGGTTGGGGAAAAATCTACCCTGACTACTTTATATAATCCATACCCACATTATTGAGTCCCTATTTTAGGCATAACACCCTTCATAGAGGTGTTAAGTTGTTTATCAAACGTGATAAACTGAAGAAGATGTATCATTTTTTAAGTGTTTCTATTTTATTTCTTCTTAAATTAACTTTAAATATCCTTTATCACTGATAAAATAATAACTCCAGTATCCTAAGTATACTTAATTGTTATTAGGTTAATAAAATCACCAAAATCCATCTCCAATTCTACTAAATAGGAAATGAATTAATCGTTCATGCATATGTGTGAACTATCATCTCCAAAAATCGATTTAATTTTTTTCCCTAACCATCTCTCATGAATTTTTATACTAATGGAATTAATGTTAATATTTGTTATTCATGAACTATTAATAATTATAATATAATAATATATCAATTAGAATATTACTTTCCATGCACATAAAAATGATAATGTCGTTCGTTAGTATGTGTTAACTATCACCTCCACGAAGCGATGTGACTTTCTTTATTAATTATATCACTTTTATGATATATATAAGTATATTTAAAATATTATTATGAATAGTTATATTATTATCAATCTTAAAATATGAAATAATAATTACCCTATTTCAATAATATTTGACGAAAAATGGAAACGTTACTCATGTGTACATATGGACGACCATCTCCGTGATTAGAACGTTGTTAATTTTTCATACCATAAATAAATGGTTCTATTTAAAAATTATATATATATATAAATATGATTATTATTTATTGAATTTAATTCTAGAGATGATTGAATTATGATCACATGGACTATTGATATCAATCCAAGTTATTTTCGACTCAGGTACCTAATTTCGAGTGAACATATGATATGAACTTAAATAATTATGTAACTCTTATAACAAGGTAATAAGTGATATAAAAGGAATAATACACTTGAAAATTTTTCATTAAATTATAAATTAACCTATGTTTATTATTTGATAATATAAGTATTGTAATAGATGAGTCAGACACATTGTAAGGAACTTCATCTCAATCTCCCTTCATTAAGGAATATTTTGATAATATACACCACCTTATTTTATGAAGTGTATAATTAACCACTTTTACTTTTAATTTCATTCAAATTTTTTCAAAAGTAATATTTTTCTATGATTTATTTTACTAAATGACAAAAGGAATTTTGTTTTAAGTGTGTAGTGTCAATAACTTTTCTGCCACCGTAACCATTATTTGATATTTAGATTCCTCTATAAGACTTAATGTTTCTTAAAGTAAAATAAATACAATATTATATTTTCAGGTATTTTGGTATTGTTTCTTATAATGGATGTATTATATAAATATCTATAAATGATTTCTTGTGATTTCAATATAGAAATGTTATTTTCCCTTCATGTAGGTTTAATAAGTTACGATTATATAATGGTTCTTGGTAATTGATTATATATAAGAGTGGTTCCATGAAACAATGAGGGTGGTTGGGCCAACGATAGCACAATGATGAATTGGGTAATGATATAGAGTTAAAAGATAACGTTTCTCCTAAGAGATTTGGGGATTATACTATGATGGGTATTCTAAACGTAGCCATGAAGTTTACCCCCTATGTAGTAATGAAAGCTACATTATAAGTACGATATAGATTCCAAAAGTAACATTTATGATTTCTAATTTCTAAGAGTTTTTCAAGATTATTATTATTTTATAGGTTATGTTAAATAGATTATGGTTTATGAGTGAAAATAATGATTTCATGGGTTTATAAGTATTAATGTACTAACATTTTATTTTCTTATTTTATATTCCCTTTCTGAGATTTTTGTGCCCATCCCTAATTTTTTAAAATCTTTCCACATATTATAAGGATGGATAAGAAAAAGTAATAAGTCAAGATGAATGTTATGAATATTTTTATCAAGAAAAAGAAATCGTGTTTTATATTAAATAGTTCCACTTTTTAAAAAAATAAATAGTTAGTAGAAGTGTATGCTTTGTAATATTTGAGTTGTTATGTAATAGTTATGGCCTAATTCTCTAAAACCCTAAACTTGAAAATATCATCAATATGAACTCTTGACTTAAATAAAAATTATGTAATGTTTAAGGTTGTGGACTTATACTATAATATCTCCACCCATCTCAATGTTGTAGAGACATTATCTAAATAAAGATTGATATTTTCTTACAACATAGACCCATCTAAAATGGTAAGATTAAAAACACCTCAAATGTGACTTATTTATTGGGAAAGTGGAGGATAGTATCACTTATTTTCATTGAACTAAAATAATCAAATTCATACTGGAATGTTTTTCATCCACATAAATGCCTTGTTTTTTCATGGTAGTCTAGGGATTCATGGTCAAGGAGAAATCAAGAAAAAATCACCTAAAATAACTTGTAAAACAGAATTTTATTCTAACTCTATAAAATTATCAAGAACTCCCCATGAAATTTCCACCTTAGAATTAAATGGATCGACTGATAGTCCTTTTTTAGACATAACATGCATAAAAAAATACTCCTCAAGTATCATGAAATTATATGTGTAAAGATTTTTATATAAATTATATCACTAAAGGATCTATAATTCAGTACTTAAATTCTTTATATACATCATATATTCCCTAGAGTAGATAAATATTCCATCAATTAATACCACTAAGAACAGGTTTATAAGTTCATGTAACACAAAATACATCAATACTTTATATACATCATTCGTTAATTAATAAATCTGAAGGGGGTCATCATAAACTCAAAATTACTATAACAACCATGTAATCAATATTATGAATATCCTCTTCATTTCCAGCATCTTATGATCACCGAAATGTAGATTCAATCTTTAAAATATAGCTAACTCCCTTTATCTAATAAAAAAATCATTAATCTTTGGACATGGATTTTTATTCTTCATCATTAACTAATTTAACCATCGATAATATATATATAAACACCTAGAAAACAGTGTTATTATAATTTTATAACAATGAATACCATATAGATACAACAAAAAACTTTATAGAGATTCAATGAAAATAACAATTATAACCTTGGATGGGATTACAATATCTCATCATTGTATCAACATCAAGGAATATTTTATCCCTCTTAAAACATTTTCATAAAACAATAATACACCCCTCTAAAAAATATATAAATAACATCCAAAACATAAGTATAGTTACACATAATAACATAAACATCATATAATATAATAAGAATATCAAATTTTCATATTAATGTAACATATAACAACTTATCCAACCATAAAATAATCACAACATAATATCCCTAAAAACTTCAACTAACTAAAAGTTACTCATCACTACCTTTACAGTAACATCTACATGTCCCATATAAATCTACCCAAACCCATTATAGTGAAACCACATGCCATAATTATTTCACCCCCACCACATAACCAAACCACCATTGTCAAACATAAATTTATATCATATTATAAACATCTATCAAGGTACATTCCATCATTTAATAAATTATAACACATTTATCATCATAGTGTAAACATATAAAATAACATAACATGAAGTTGAATATAATTACATCCACTAATTATCACCCCCTTTCCTCTTCCACATTAATAACATTAATATAGAAAAATTTCCCCAACTCTAATTACTATAATTACCAAAGTAACATTAGTTTGTTATTCCATTCTGATAAAACTTCCCAATCTATCTAATATCCCTTAAATTTAATTAAATAATCGTTAATTATTAATAAATTCACTATTATTTCCCTTCAACACATCAATAAAACATAAAAAAAATAACATAAATAATATAATAAAATTATAATCCATTACTTTGATTCATCATTTATTAATAAAACAAGATATTCAAACTTACTTGTTCTCATAAGGAAATATTGATGAAACTATATTTTATACATATCATATCAATACTCCCTTTCATCAATGTATTAAATAATATCAGCAAATACTTGAAATGAAATAATGGATGAAATATAAACGAAATCAAGGAGAAGAGTACCTCGTCCTTGTGTAACAACCCTAAATCTAGCTATCAAGATTCAGTAGCCATTTTATTACATTTACACCGTAAAAATCTAAATTTTAGTAGTCTCAAGATACTAGAATTCATAATTGATCATTATATTATATTTTAATATAAAATAAAACATAAATACATATAAATATTAATTATTCATTATTTATGTATCCTTATATCACATGTATATTTCATCATGATTTCTTAAGTAAATAATAAAATAATGAAAAGGGGTAATCTCAAATGCTCGATAAGGAATCGCATATAACAAAATCTGACCCCAGAATAAGTATTTCATATATAATATTTCATGAATTACTAGAAAAATAAATTCCATATAATTGAATACAAAAATCATACCATAACCCTAACAATGGAAACAAATAATTATGTGGATATTAATAATTGATCTCATACTGATGTAATGAATAATGCTAGAACTTATAATCCTACCATCAAGATCTTGTTCCAAGAAATCATAAATAAATGTTTAGGACACTTTCATTTCTCTATTATGGTTTGTATAATTAGATCTACTAATGCATCTAGAGGTTATATTATTCTAGGCCCCATCCATCACTTAATATCTTCAATTTATTATTTATATGTATATAATTGATAAAAAATACTATATATATTGTTCCTTAACTAAAAAATTATATAATAATGGAAGAAATTTCATAATTATCCATATTAAAATAATGAGAAAATGGAATTTAAATATTTATCTAAACAAATAAATGGAATAAATTTATAGGCAAACACCTTTCAATATAGAATATTAAATATATGTTTTTTATCTTTATGATAGTGAGACAATCGAGTTGATTTTTTCTTGTGTGTGTTTGTTCTTATTTAGAAAAGGTAATCCAAAAGATGTTGGTTTTTCCAATAACTATTGGTGGTGTATGGTGATCATGATGGGTGATGTGGACTTAGTTATCAAGATAGGTGTGGGTCTCAAGTCATGACTTGGATACCATCCTCAAGCTTCCCACATTCCTATCTAGTTGACTAACTACCTAGGCCTGACACCTATCTATTTTATTTTGAAACTATAAATCAATTATATTTTTTTTACGGTTATGGTTTCTTCAGATTTGTAATTGTGTCTTGGTTTTTTCTCTAGTAAGTGTTGTAAGGGTTCCCACTAATCCTAAAATGTTGTCTTTTTAGAAAATAAAAAAAAAAGATTAGGTTGAAATATATGGTGTTCACACCATATATATTAAAGGGTATTTGATCATTTTAATAGAATAGAAACCATAAAAATAGTAATAAATTTTATAGAATATATCCATGAGATATGGGACATAGACATGGAAGAAGAACCGAAGAATATGGAACATGATTCAAAATAACAGGATTCAGAAATGATGACTGTTATGAATTTTGAAAAAGAATAATTTAAGATTTAACACTTTATAATATATATGTAAATCCAAATAGTAGGGTAAATAATAAATCGATATTATTTTTATTTTATAAAATTAATGAAAAACATTTCAAAGATTATAAAACAAAGAGAGAGATTTCCAAAGTAAATATTAAGAGAGATCCCCTTACCAAAATTAAATGGGATGGTAAAATTATCCTTCAAATGAAGTAAATAGATATGTATTTTTCTAAAAAATATTAAATAACAATATTATTAGTTATATAATGGTGGAGTTTAGAAAATAATATATGGAAATAATCATTAAGGGTAGAATTAATGAAAAGTAAAATAAATATAAAACTTTATCATATATATTTTGAAAAATATTTTCTTAAAGGAAATTATGTGAAAGTAAGTAAAAAATGACTATATTCATACTAAATAAAGGGTAAATTTGTGAATTTAGGAGTTATTGTAGATATAATTTAGATAAATCAAAATTGAGAGAGTGTGAAAGGGAAGAAAACTGAAATATATAAAGAGCATAGTAGGTGACTACATACCTTAGGTCCCAAATTCCTTAGACACTCCAATAAACTTATTAATAGATAAATAAAATATGTTAATTACGTAATTAGAAAAAAAATTACATTTTATTTCATATATTATATTCAATTTATTATAAAATTTCATTCATATTTTAGATAAGTTCTCCTATATTGGTCATTCAGGGTTGTTCAGTGTGTAGTTTCAATATCTCATTGGTATGATGATAATGGTATGTAGTATTTTTCAAATGGTCCCAAAATAAAAATAGTGTAAATTTATGGATTATTAATCATTTTAGTGACATAAAAGTTTCATAGCGGTCTAAAATAGTTGCAAAATAAGAACATGTAATGATATGGCTGTTTTTGGAACATAAAATGGCCATGATTATTTATTTTCAATACTATTAATATAATGAAATTTTATATTTCTAGAATATGAATTTTTTCATAAATATTATATGTATTCATTGAATACATTTTTAGAACCATCCTAGTATGGTTTTAATGTTTTTTAAAAACATCCTTACATGCGGTTATACTAGCCCTAAAGGGATATTTGGTTTAAAAATAAACTATTGTGTTTAATTTATGATTTTATCATTGATATTATAGAACAATAATCATTGTTTAATTTATTAATTTATGAAACAATTATACATTAAAAACATATTAGAATAATTCATGGAGATGATGATGAAAAGAGAAATGCATTATCCATGGAGGCAGTGAACTGACCATAATATGGGAGGTGTATTTATTTTAGAATAAATGAGAGGGAGAAGGATAATAGATATTCCATTAATGAAATAAAATTCAAGTATATTAGTGATTATAATTTCTTTATATCATGATGTATAGAATATATTTTCTGGAAGTGGACAAATAATAAAATTCAAAATAGTTGGGTTGGGATAATTTTACACTTCCTCTGGAAGTCCTCCTTTGATATGATACATGGGATTTATGGAATAGAATTTTTTAAAGACTAAAACCCAAAAAATGTTGATATGAGAGTTTTAAGGTAGTATTAGGTAGATCTTAGGGATGGTATGTTCCCTAATGTGTGAAGAGAATCGTGGTGGTGAGGGTGGTATTTTTAGGGGGTGCAGAGCGGAGTTTTAGAATAAAATGTTAGAATAAAATGTTATTAATAAACATAATAATCAAACATATGATTAAATATACATAGGATTTTGAATTAATTGTAAATGGAGTATTATAATAAGAATACCACTTCCAGAAAACTCAAAATTATTTTGTATGTTATTACTATAAATATGGTATTTATATCCTATTTTACTATTTATGAAAAACACCAAAACATTACCCTTAACTAATATTGACATGATAATTCCTAAAAATAAGGTCCATTTAAAAAAATTAAATTCCTAAATTAGATAATTCTAATAAATTATTCTAGTATAAAAATATTATTTTATTAAATAATTAAAACATGAATTGCTAAAAATGTAAAATTAAATATACCTCATATTACACAAATTGAGTAATTATTTCATTGTATTTTTGGAAAATATATTCAATTATTTTGTTGATAGTAAAAATTATTTAAAATTTTAATTCATTATTTACCCTAATGGTTATTTTACTATTCTAATGTTTAGGTTACTATTCTAACACTTTTTTTACTATTATAATAATCATATTTACAATGGTTATACATTTTTACAAATCCAATAAATAACTATTATTTCTATCATTATTCATTCGCTATAATTTCTATAAATATTCTCTGTAATTAATTTATAAATTTCCAATCATATTAGTAATTTTTTTTCCTTTTCATAGTTTAGTTTAGGAGATTATATATCTAAGGGTCTGTGATGTACCAGAATATCAAATTATATTAATATTATTTACTTATATTTATTTTCATATTGTACTAATTTTTATATATACTATATTTATACATCATATGAAATGTTAAACATTACTAGTGGAGGTCATTCTAAAAAAACTATAACTCTGTTATTATATTATAACACTATGATAAAATTGAAACAATTACATTATAATAAAATATATATAATATAATTAAAGATAATACAATTATACTTCAATATCATTAGATATAAAACATAAATATTATTTATGTTTTAAAAAATAACCCTAAAAATTTTCCTTATTTTATCTAGGATCTCGGTGGATAAAATAAAATTGAATACAAAGTAAGAGAGATATCTAAATTTAAAATTAAATATTGATAAAACAAACCAATGTTTTATAACTTAAATTATGGTGTGATTTGGTTATGTTAACATAGATCGAAAAACCTTGATTCTGAAATCACAACTTCACTATAATTTCACTTCATGTTTTCCTTATTAATTTCACAAGTTCAACCAATACTATAACATGGTCCTATCTACCATGGCTTGATTTCACTAAATCACTTCCAAAAATTATAATTAATTCATGGTTTCCTCTCCACAAATCATATAATTTTTAGAATAATTAAAATAAACCACCATATGTTTTCCCCTTGATTCTAACTGAAACTCTGCTGATATATATATTAAAATCACCACATAAACAATGTTTATTTTAAACTACCCATGTAATGGAAAACAAAAAATATAACATAGTTTCACCTCGTATGGTATCCAGAAGTAACCTTAAGATTATTATTCTATTAAATACATTTCATCACATTAATTTCCATAACTATGAAGAATATAGGGAAAACATGGAATAGTAATTAATCAACCATGGAAAAAATTGTCTTAAAACTTAAAATTTTATGTTTTCTACCATATCGTGATCCCAAAATCCATTTTACTTCACCCAAAACCATAAAAACTCATAAAGGATAGAACTAAAGAAAATTAGTATTTAAAAAAGGGTTTCAAAATTTTATTCAATGAACTGTATTATTTTTATGGGAAAATTAGGCTAAAACTATATAATTTCTAAAATTTGAGAATGGTAATAAGGTTGTGATAGACAATGTTGTGATTTTTTTAGTTTATTCTATGTGAACAAAAGTTTGTTAAATGTACTAAAATTTCATAGGTTTGATATGAAATTATGACTGAATATATGGAAAAGGATTATTTACTCAAATTACCAACTTATTAGAATATGTTGAGTAATAAAATCATGGTATAAAGTGAAATTATGAGGAAATGTAGTGTGATAATTTTCCATCCCTATCCTAGTATTTGAAAGGGTTTTTGGTTCCTATATGTAAAAAAGAAATAATTTTCAAAATATATTCTCATAGATTTCTTAAAGCTCTCATTATGGGGAAAATTATTTATATGGTTCCAATGTAAACTAAAAGCTCATGTAAAGTAAAATTACATTGTTATGTCACAGCCTAGACTTCAATTTGGCTATATGGTTCATTCAATGAAATTTCATGGATTTTATGGATGAAATGATAGTGAAGAAGGATCATATATAGTGAAAGGATCATGTATGTTAGTACATAAATTAAATTATTCAGGATTTGGAATTCAAGAAAAGTTTATATACCTCATAAGGAATAAGGCTAAATTTTTTGGAGTTATGTAAGTGGTTGAGGATTCCTATGGTTAGGCAGCACCATCTAATATTCAAGGTATGATATTGATTACTTGTATAGTAATAAATTCTTTATTAGATACGGGAGTATATTTTTATTTAATATTTATATAGTTAATAGATATTTTGGGTTTTTGTGCTGAGTTAATTCCATATACTATGAGAATTGATATCCCTTTGGGTGAAAGTAATGAGTAAGAATTCAAATTTCCATCATATATAATTATACTAGGTTATAGGGAAGACTCATGGGAATTTATAGTCCTTGAGATGAAAATGTACAAACTTATAATGGATTTTCTGGGAGATATCTGATGGTGTCTCTCGATGGTGGCTCTCTTCTCTATTTGACTATGGCTTCTGGTGTTGCTATGAGGTGAGATGAAGGTGCTCTTTGTTCTATTTTATAGTTTTGTCCCATGATTTAGATGAATGTGAGTGGTGTCAGTATTTCTGAAGAGGTTGAATGGTTCTTCTCATTTTTTTTTATTTTGGTCACCGGCACTGGCGATGGGCAGTGATGACAACAGTTCCCAAGGTGATTTGATTTTGGTGTTCTGTTGATGGTATGACATTGATGATGGTGTCAGGATCATTGCTCAAAGATTCTCTAATCAAGTATATGTGTCCTGAGGTGGTTCGATGACCGAAATTTTGAATTTTGAATCAATTGTGAATTTGGTCTACACGGTTTTTTGAATTTGGTAATTTGGTGTATGGTTTGGTTACCGCTCACCCAAAAAAGTAGTTTTCAAAAATAAAATAAAAATATAATTTTCTGTTAGTGTCTTATTGGATAACATTTAAGAACATTTATATTTACTTCACCTTATGGTATTGCGGATACATTCTGAGGTTATTAGGGTGTTTATGCAATTAGGGGTGTCTAATTATTTGACATATTGAATGTGTATCTTTTCAGATTGTAGTTTTAGTTCTTAAATACCAAGAAACGGGTACCCGACCTATTCTACCTATAGCGCCCTAGACCAATGCTTCCAGATTGGTCACAAAAAAATGCTATATATTTTTTTATAAAAAATTAATTGAAAAATATATAGAGATTTACATATAAGGATATCTTCTAGTTTAGGATTTGGAGGAAAAGGACCACTAGTATATATTATAAAATTTAAAACAATAAATAAAAAGGTAATAATGAAAATTTCCTCACACCAACTCCTTATAAAGAAAAACTCAATGAAACAACTAAATGGACCTAAAACATTTTATAAAAATAAAGGGTTAGAAATGTTTCCCAATAATGGGGTTTTTGAAAATTCACTGAATTTTGTTTAAAAAAAATACATTTAACTTTTAAAAATAAATTTGAAAATAAATTTGAAAATAAATTTTAAAATAACTTTGATAAATACTATTATAATTAAATAGATATGGAAAACACTTTAGAAAAACATTGAAAATTCTAATAATTTAAAAAAAATCGAAAACACTTTTCAATATATAGTCTCTTTTGGAAAACTCTTTCGGAAATCCTTTGAAAACATGATCTGAAAATGAGTTTGAAATACTTACTCCATTGAAAGCATATAAATATACTCTTTTTGAAAATAATTATGTTTTTGGAAATACTATATAGCCTGTGAAAATACATATTACTTTGAATACATTATAATGTTTTTTTAAAATAATTGTTCTTTTAAAACGCTTTGAAATAATCTAGTGATCTTTCAGAAAATATTTAGACTGATTTTGAAAACAAAGCAATGGGGAAACTTTAAACATTAAAGGTTTTTTGGGCCTACCCACTTATCTGTAGGTTTAGGTTTCTATGCCCACTCCCTTTTAACAATGTCTAAGTGCCTATTTTCATAAAAACATATTTCAGCTTTATTTACATATTTATAAATTTTCATTGGAGTTTATTGTATTAAAAATTTTAATTAATGCATTAAATACATAAAAAGTGTATTTATATATATATAT
The DNA here is from genome assembly GCA_963277665.1 of Viscum album. Lineage (NCBI taxonomy): Eukaryota > Viridiplantae > Streptophyta > Magnoliopsida > Santalales > Viscaceae > Viscum > Viscum album. The sequence continues at coordinate 1,850,933,422 of OY728163.1, read as the reverse complement.
ATATTAATTTTCTTAGGAAATAAATTTTTTAGATTTGGTACCACCAAAGCTCATCTAATTTGGCTTATAAATTGTATGTTAATAAAAATAATTAAAATCCATGTATATAAGATTTCATATAAATTAATTTTAATTAAAACATTAAAATTTATATTTTAAAACTCATGGTTAAATAAAAATGTTAAATATTCATTTTGTTAAATCAAAATTTGTTGTTTTAACACATTAAATTATATATAAAAATTTCAAATAAAATAATAGAAATTGTAAATTTAATGTCGTGTGAAAAAATAGGTAGCAATTTTTTTATTCCCTATAATAACCATGTGCATACTTAAATAATACACATAAAGTATTAGAACTAGTATATTGAAATTCACTTAAAATAATAGACATCTAATTTATATTTCCTCGAATTATCCTGAGAACACAAAATAAAATAACTTATAATAATGACATAAGTAATATCATTTGTAAAATTATTATTTTCAAAATATAAGTCCATTAAAAATATATACTTATATAATTTTAATTTCAGGAACAATTATAAGTAATATTAAATATACCCTTAACTTATGAGTTTAAAATCAAAACTATATAACTCATATAATAATTATAATAGTAATATTTTTTAAAATAAAAAAAAAATTCATTTCTAAATTTAAAAAAATTTGTTGGTTGATATCATGTTTTGAAATGAATTATAAAAGCATTTAAAATCATGCAATGATGGAAAGGCATATATATATATATATAATGAAAGATACCCCTTACATAAACTTAAATAACTTTCATTTAAAATACTTAAAGAATAGGTAATTCTAATAAAACTTGAATTTTTGATTTAATATAAATATATATATCTGTGTGTGTGTGTGTGTGTGAATACTAAATATAAACATGGAAGATTTTTTAAATAGTGTATCACAAACACACCTATATTGATTAAAAATAATAATGAAAATTAATTATATCACATGATGTATAATATAATAAATAATTACATATATTTTTTTGAAAAACATGCAATGACATGAATGTATATATATATAATTCATAAATTTAAATTTTATACATAAACTTTAAGGAATTCAAAATGATATATGAATATAATATACATATATGTTTTAAAACATGAAATAATAAAAAAAAATAGATATATATGTACTCATGTACTTGAAGAATGAAAGTTTAAAATAAAAACATAATATATACTTAAATGATAATAAATTTAAAACTAGAACTCTTCAATAAAAGAGTTATCCTGTAATTAATCATGATAGATGTATATAAGTTAAAGTTTAAATTTGAATCAATATAAGAGTATACGTATACAATTGAGAATTTGGAAAAAATATTTTTAAAATAAAAATTCCCCCCTTACTTGTACTGAGAACCGAAGGGTGAAAGGGAGGTTATCTTTAGCTTGGATTCCCAATAAGAGGTTCTAAAAGGGGTTTGTCCAATGACGGAGTGTTACCAAAGTACCCATTTATATAACCACTATTGGGATTGAGTGGTCATGAGGGTGAGGGATGAAGAAGATGAGGTTATTTCATATTGTCATGAAGGTTCGGAGGGGGAATCGATATTGATTAAAGGGGACACCCATGGTGGCTCAGCTATGCTTGTGGGGGAAGAATCGATCCACAAATCAAGCGATTCATCTGTGATCATTTTAGATGGAGGTGATAACTTACGACGGTGGTGAGGTCATTGGTCGGCGGTGAATTAGGGGTTAATTGGGGATGGTGTTAGTGGATGATTACAGTGGCCAGGTGATTGGTGTCAGTGGATATAGGGGAAGGAAGGGCATGGAATAGTTGGTGTAGGGTGGAAGAGAACATGTGTTTCAATGTTCTGTTTCATTTCTTCTTTTTTTCCTTCCATTTTTGTTCTCCCTTTATTTTTTAAGGTTTTTATTTTATATTTCTTGTACTATATATAAACGATATAGATACATCTTATATATATATATATATATATATATTTGATGGATATATAAAATTATAATATAATTACACATTTAATATTAATAAATTAACTACTTATAATATAATTAAATATTATCATTCATTTATTAAATTAGTCATTTTTATGATTATATAAATATTTATATAAACAAAATCAATTATTAAATACATAAATTATAATTTTATGAAATAGTTATTTTACAATCCTATAATATATTTTTATAAAAATAATAATTATTATTATTATTATTATTTTTATTTTTATTGTGAATTAGAGTTTTGGGGTATTTTAATTTGATGACGTTTTTAGGAAAAAATAACAAAAAATCAATGTTTATTAATATTTTACAATAATGGTTTCAGTAATTATTATTATATATAAACTATCTCAAAAAATCAAAACAATTAGATATTATAAATTTAAAAAAAATATATAACTTGAAGGTAACAAAATTAAGTAATTAATATTTTTTATTACTAATAAATTATATGAGACGTTCAAAAATGGGTGTTAAATGTAAATTTTGTGGAAAAGTGATAATGTGATAAATTGAGTGATAAGAAATTATTTTAAATATTATTTTCTTATATTTACCTTAATTTAAGAATATACATATATTATATGGAAATCATTGAATCTGAGAAAATAAAGATATATTTCATAAATTATCTTATAATTAAAACTTATGTTTATTAAAGTAAATAACATAATTAGAAAGAAGATTAAAACAATCCTTATTATATTTAAATTGTAAAAAATAAAGAATAAAAAATATAGTGACATATTCCTTAATAAAATAAAATAAAGTTAAAAAAATATCTATGTTTTTATTAAATTATAATTTAGTTTATTTTAACAATAAAAAATCATTAAATTAACATTTATAAAAAGAAAACTATGCTTAGAATTTCTAGGGTGTTACATTATACCACCTTAAATAGAGTTTCATCCTTAAATATTTTTTTACTTTAGAAAAATTATGGAATTAAATTTATTTTTGGAATTTAGAAAACTAGAAACACTAGGATTATATGTTCTTAAAGGTCACTCAACTTCATAGGTGTTCAAAAGTTGGTTTCTAACTCTCATATTTTTCTCAATCTAAAAGGTTAGAAACCAAAAGTTTTACTTGAAGTATACAACTAGAAACTAAACTTATTTTAACTAAAATTCATTATCTCTAAAGTTATATAAACCATTATTTTGATGCCAATTATAGGGCTCGAGACCCACACTTCCGAATCTGGTAAAAAAATACTATATATATTTTTTATATAAAACTGAAATTGAAAAATATACAGGCATTTACATATGAGGATCTTCCCGGTTTATGCTTTGGAGCAAGAGGAGCACTTTCTCGTATTACCAAATTTAAAATAATAAAAAAGGTAGTGGTGAAACTTTTCTCATTCTATCTTATAATGAAACTAAACATCATGAAACCTCTAAATTAAACTGAATTTTTTTATAAAAACATTGGGTGATAAAAGTCTCCGAGATAGGTATTTTTGAAAATGCATTGGATTTTTTTGAAAATATTTATACCTTTTGAAAAATACTTTTGAAAATACCATTCAAAATATTTTTGATAAATACTTTTACAAGAAAATAGCTTTGATAAAATTTAGAAAACCTTTGAAAATACTTATAATTTTAAAAGAAAAATTTTGAAAAAACATTTCAAAATATAGCATCTTTTCTAAAACACTTTTTAAAATCCTTTGAAAACATGATTTGAAAATTCCTTTGAAAATACTTACACCTCTGAAAAATGATAAATATACTCTTTTTCAAAATACTTATACTTTTTGAAATATTGTAAAGCCAATGAAAATACTTAAACTTTTGAAAATATTATAATGTTTATTTAATATAATTATTCTTTCAAAACGTTTTCAAATAATCTAGTGATTTTTTTTAAAAAATATCAAGCATGTTTTTGAAAAAACATGGGGCCACATTAAACATTTATGGTTGTTTGGGATACCCACTTGTCTTTAGGAATGGTTTCATTACCCACTTCTCTTGTTTACAATGTCTAAAAGACAATTTTTATAAAAACATTTTTTATAATTCTTTACATATGTATTCATTTTCACTAGAATTTTTTTAAAAAAAATGTAATTCATGCATTCAATACATACAACCTTCTATTTATATATAAATATATAAATATTAATTTTCTTATGAAATAATTTTTTAGATTTTGTACCATAATATCTCATATCATTTATCTTTTGCATGGTTTATTAAATGAACAATTAACATCCATGTATTTAAGATTTCCCATTAATTATATTTCATTAAAATGTTTAACATTATATTTTAAAACTCAACCTTAAATAAACATATTAAATATACATTTTAATAAAAAACTATTTTATTTTTTGATATATTAAATAAAATATAAACCTTTCAAATAAAACGATAGCAGTCATAAAGTGCAAGTCACATGAAATAATAGGCATCGATTTTTTTCTTCCCTAGAATAACCATGTGCATAATTATACAATAAACATAATGTATTATCAATAGTAGATTTAAATTAACATAAAATAATTGAAATCTAATTTCTATTTCTTATAATTATTATGAGAACATAAAATATAAGAGCTCAGAATAATGAAATAAGTAATAGTAATTATAAAATTACAATTTTCAAAAAATAATTCCATTAACATTATATATATATATATTTTACTTTCATGACCAATTTTAAGTAAAATTAGATATACCATTAACATATAACTTTAATAAATAAACTATACAACACATATAATAGTGAAGGTAATATTTTTAAACTAACAAATCCTTCATGGTGTAATTTAAAAATATCAAGTTGGATGATATTATGTATTTAAATGACTTACATAATCATTTCAAATCATTCAATGAAGGAATGGCATATATATATAATGAAAGAAACCCCTTACATAAATTTAAATAACCTTTATTTAGAATACTTGAATAAGATGTAATTCATATAAAACTTAAATTTTAGAATTTTTATACATTTATATATATATATATCAGTGTGTGTGTGTACATTTATATATATATATATACATATATATATAAACACACATAATGAATTTAAAAATGAATGATTTTGGAAATAATATATCACATGCACACCTATATTGCTTTAACATATGTATGAAAAATACTTATATCCCATGAATTATATTCTCAAAAGAACTTACATATATTTGGTTGATAAACAAGCATTTACATGCATGTGTATATATATATTTCGTATATTTAAATTCTAAAACATAATCTTGAAGGAATTTAAAACCATATATGAATATAATATACATATATTTTAGTATACATGAAATTATAAATAATATATATATATAAGAACTGATGTACTTGAAGAATGAAATGTTTGAAATAAAAACATAATTCACCCTTATGTGATAATAAATTTGAAACTAGAACTATTGAATGAATGAGGGTTCTGGGAATTCGTAATGATAGATATATATAAATTAAAGTTGAAATTTGAATCTAGTATAAGCATATATATATAAAAATGTGAATTTGGAAATAATATTTTTAAAATAAAAATGTCCCCTTACTTTTACTGAGAATCGAAGGGAGAAAGGGGGTTTGCTTCAACTTGGCTTCTTCCAACAAGAGGTTATTCTAGGGGTTTTTCTAATGAGATATTTTTTTATTGGTACCCATATATATATATATGTATGTATGTATATGTAAATGTATATATATATATATATAATGGATTGAATATTAATCTTCCAAGGGATCCAAGTGGAATCCATGACCATTGCTAGGGTATTGTGGATACCATGAATCAGATGAATGGTTAAAAAGATTATGGGGTGGAATTTTTTTGGGTTCATCATAGCTTGAGGGTGGGTCCAATGCACATTAGTGGTATTAACTAGTCATGAGGGGGTAGAAGGAAGATGACATGGTTTTGTTGTCTTGGAATGCTGGTTCAGAGAAGGCAGTGACATTGATTTAAGGGGACACCCTTGGCGACTCAGCTCTACTTTTGGGGGAAGACTCGATCCACAAATCAAGGGATTCATCTGGGTTAATTTTAGACAGTGTCAACAGCTATGATGGTGGGAAGGTTTGAGGGAGAAAACAGTTGAGGGGTGGATTGGGGCTGGTGTCGGTGGATGATTGTGGGGGAATGGGGTTTGGTGTAGGTGGGTAGAGGAGAATGCAGGGTACGGACTGGTTGGTGAAGGAAGGAATAGAACTTGTGTTTTCCATTTTTTTCTTTTCTTTTCTTTTTATTATTCTAACTTTTTTTCCTCTCTCTCTCTTTTATGGTTTTTGTTTTTTTTATTTTGTATATATATTACATAGATACATATTATATATATATATTATATATATATATATAAATATAATATAATTACACATTCATAATATTAATAAATTTTCTAATTATAATAAAATCTAATATTATCATTCATTTATATAATTAATCATTTTTTATGCTTATATAAATATTTATATAAACAAACTAAATTATTAAATTTATAAATAATAATTTTAAGAAATTATTATTTTACTATCCCATAATATATTTTTATACAATAAAACATTATTATTATTATTATTATTATCATCATTTTCAGTATAGGTGTATTTTAATTTGATGAATTTTTAGGAAAAAATATAAAAAAATCATTGTTTATCAGTCTTTTACAATAAGGGTTTAAATATTTATTATCATATATATAATATATCAAATAAATAAAATCTATTATATATTATTATTTGAATAACAATATGTAACTTAAAAGTAAAAAAATTTAATGTAATTAATAATCTTATTTAATTATAAATTGTATAAATTGTATATAATGTTTAAAAATGGGAAATAAAAGTAAATTTTTTTTATAAGTGATAATTTAATCAATTGAATGATAAAACATAATTTTAAATAAAATCATCTTATATTTATATTAATTTAAGAAAATACATACATTATGTGGATATCATTGCATTTGAGAAAATAAAACAAAATTTCATAAATTATCTTATAATTCAAACTTATGTTTGTTAAAGGAAATAACTTAATTCAAAGAAGATTAAAACATTACATAGTATATTTAATTAATGAACATTATAGAAGAATATATATACTTATATATTCTTTAAAAAACAAAATTAATGTTACAAAAAATAACTATTTTTTTAATAAATTATACTGTAGTTTATTTTTTCAATAAAAATCATTAAATAATTTTATAAAAATAAATTTACACTTAAAATTTATGGTGTTTTGCATTCTAAATAGAATATAAACCTCAAAATTTGTTTTTTTTACTGATGAAAATTTTTAAAATTCCATTTTTTAGAATTTAGAAAACCAGAGACATTTAGATTTTATATCCCCAAACATCACTCAACTTCCTATGTGTTCAAAAGTTTGTTTCAAACTCTCAAATTTGTCTCAATATAAACTGTTAGAAAACAAAATATTTACTAAAATTATACACTTCGAAACTAAATTTATTTTAACTAAATTTCAATATATTTATGGTTCTCTAAAATACCCCTTTGATACAAACTGTTTTACCCGAGACCCGTGCTTCCAGATCTGGTAAAAAAAGGTTGTATATATTATTTAAATAGTAATTAAAAAATATTCATACATTTACATCTAAATATTTTTTCAAGTTTATGATATAGAGGAAGAATAAAACTCTTACATATTATTAAAGTTAAAATAATATATAAAAATTAGTAATGAATCTTTGATCACACTATCTCCATATCGAGCTAATCTCTATGAGAGCTATAAATGAGCATAAAATCATTTTATAAAAATATAGGGTGAGAAATTATTCCTAGTAAGGATTTTTTGAAAATCGAGTGAAAAATATTTTTTTAATATACTTATACCTTTTGAAAAAATGTGAAAATAGATTTGAATATAACTTTTATCAATACATAGCATTGGAAAAAACATTAAAAAAACCTTTTAAAATACTTATCATTTTAAAAATAATAATTTTGAGAAAGAATATCAAAATATAGTAAGTGTTTGGAAGAGATTTTGAAAATCCTTTGAAAACATGATTTGAAAATGCCTTTGAAAATAATTATTCCTCTAAAAATAGATGAGTATACACTTTTTGAAAAAAATTACTCATTTTGAAATTATATAAAGCCTATTAAAATACTTACACTTTTGGAAATATTATAATTATTTTTTGAAATTAATTTCACTTGAAAGTCTCTTTAAAATAATCCAATGGTTTTTCAGAAAATATTAAGAAAGATTTTGAAAACAAAATAATGTGACACTTTATAAAATGAAGGTTTTCTAGGCATACCCATGTGTCTTTAGGAATTAGTTCACTCCCCACTCCACTTGTTTGCAATGTCCAAGTGAAAATTTTTATAATTTTTTTTCAGATTCCTTTATATATAAATAAATTTTCACTAGAGTTTATTTTTTGATTAAAAAACCACAATTCAGGGATTAAATACATATACACATGTATTTATATATAAATATAAAAACATAAAAATAAATAAATAAATATTAATTTTATTTGTAAATTGTTTGTTGTATTTGGTACCACCAAATCTCATATTATTTATCATTTTCATGGTCTGTTAATAAAAATAGTTCATATCTTAAGATAGAAATAATTATTGTTTAATATTCATACTTAAATAAATGTGTTAAATAATCGTTTTCCTAAATTAAAATTTGATGATTTAACAAATTAAATAATATGTAAACCTTTCACATAAAATTTTAGAAACTGTAAATTACAAGTCACGTGAAATAATCAGTATAATTTTTTCATTCCCTAGAATAATTGTAGGAATAATAATATAATAAAGATAAATTATTAGAAATAATATATTTAAATCAATTAAAATAATAGACATCTAATTTCACTTTCATAGAATTATCATGAGCACATAAAATATAAGAACTTAAAATAATGACGTAAGTAATTGTAATTATAAAATTACTATTTTCATAGTATATTTACATTAAAAATATATAATTTTAAATAATTTTACTTTTATGAACAACTATAAGTACTCAAAAGCTTCGTAATGAAGTTTCTCCTTCTCCTAAAAATATTTATTAAAAAAATAAAACTGATATAGATAAGAAAATGATGAAAGGGGTTACACAAATCATTCCCTCATCCACAATATTTCTCTAGAATAATATCATTCGTAAACACATGATTACAATCATCATCAGCATTACTGGTTTCCCATTCCAAATGTGAGTTCTTTTTCTTGAAGAGCGTTGTGTACTTATCCATAATATTTTGATGGTCCAAAGTGAGCTCACGACCATGTCCTCACCCATGGATTCTACTATAATATACTTGATCCATACCTTCTATTTTTTTGTCTTCCCAATCCCATTCAACTAGACCATGACCTCTTCAATGATTTTTTGGATGACATCCTCATCTCCATGGATTTGATTACGGCCAAACCCCTTCATGTTCATCCTTCTTAGTCATGTCCACACAATATTCCTTTCCCTTCACACTTGATTTTTCCTTATACACTTATGAGGCATTCCGAGTGTCTACATATGGCTACAAAATTTGAACTGTATTAACTAGGGGATCTAATGATGAAGTAATAGGGGCTTGAAACTCATTTGGAACTGAAAGAGAATTGACATTAACATTATGAATTTGTTCATCTGCCATGAGTTTCTCATCAGATTCCATATGTATCAGAGAAGTGGTGTCTATTGATTTTTCATCATCAAATACATTCTCCCACTTCTCTAAGATTTCTGAAGAGATTTACAATTTCTTTAAATCCTCCTTAAATTTAATTTTATGTGTAGCAGAGCAGGAGTCACCATTTGAGCATCGTACTGAAAAACTAAAACCATAGGCAACATGCAGGGTGTATTTATTGGGGTTGCTTGTGTCGATCTTTCTTGCAACTACATCTGATTCACCATGCCCATATCTACCAAAGGGACACACCATTGTGGCATTACCAGGAGGAGGCCCACACTCATCAAGCGCAATTCTAGCAACGGTATTTTCAGATGGTGGGTGAGAAGTGTATTCTCCTATTTTCTAATGCAAAGGCATATCCAGCTGGACTGCATCCTCCTGTTGAGGTCCTTGGGATCCCACAACATGAGGCTTTGACCCAACCTCCTTATCATTTACATGTCTCTCGACAAAGTACTTCTGGATAATGCCCAAGGGCATTTTTCGCTTTCCTCTACAAGGTTCACCAATATGATTAGAAAGCCCAAAATTTGGACAAATCATTCTTCTTCAATAATTTTTGATCTTATGAACAATATTTAAAAAATTTGAATAGTAATCAGGGGCCTTCTCAAATTCAACATCCAAATCAAAAAATTTCCATTCGTAGATAAGATTCTAAATTGAATAAGTGGAGAATTAAGATCAAATTCCACGAGAACCTAGGAGAAGTGATCATACCTTGTTTTTTTCAGTTTCATTGTCCATATTGATCGGGACACCAACTATGGAAGTAATTTCCCTAAGGATTTTTGGTAGCTATAATGACCAAATTAATCCTATGAACCATATCTAGACTTGGGTGATCGATTTTCTAATAGATAGATGGTTAAAATTGGGATCCTAATATTGGATACACCGTACTCCATGCTAAATATTGAAAAAGACACAACCCCATGCTTTGGATTTAATATATGAAGATGGGAATACAATGTTGTAAAATCCTTTCCCAATGGAGGTTATAATCCAACCATCAAAGCTCCAAAATTCCAATAGGTTCTTCCTGATAACTATTTTTCTTAGATGATTCTACCTATTCTTACAATGATGGAAAATAATATAGTGCACACACTCTTTCAATTGTACTGATAATAACCTGTGATTATCTTCGATGAAGGTTTTTTTATCATTTCTTGTTGATCTTAGAGTTGAAGGTGCGGAACTCATCAAAATTCATTCCACGTTAAATCGGGATCCTTGGTCAGCCGTGCATCAGATCACTAGCAACCTGAGTATATGATGGATTGTAATAGGGTCTTACTTCAACAATAATAGACGAGATCAGTCACATATCCACTGCTTCCTCGCCCTCCCACACCAAATCTGAAACAACATGCAGATCTAAAACCCTCACAAAAGAAACATCACAAACACGAGGATCGATCCCATATCGCTTTGCAGGGTCATCTAAAGATGAAATCATAACCACTAGATCCATGTAAGACCTTTCTGAACCGGGATCTTCCATGATCAAAGGCCTCACATCTAGAGCTCCACGTTCTCCACCGCCACGTTCTATATTGTGAGAATCTTCAAATCATTGCATAAGGGTGGCAAAAGAAGGGATTTGATCCTATCGAACTAGTTTTACCCTTTACAAAACAAAATATAGCAAGATTAGAGGCCTCACAACATCGCCAGGATCTCCCTCATCAAGAGCATCACTCTCCTCTATGATCTCCATCATCAACTATTATAAGTGAAGGTAAATATACACTTAACATATAATGTTAAAAGAAAAACTATATAATAGATATAATAATTATAATGGTAATATTTTTAAAATAAAAAATTCTATATTACTTAATTTAGAAATATTAAGTTTGATGATATCATGTTTTAAAATTAATTACATAATCATTTCAATTCATTCAATGATGGAAATATATATATACATATATAATGAAAGAAACCCCTTACATAAATTTAAATAAATTTCATTTAGAATACTTGAAGAAGATATAATTCTTATAAAAATGAATTTTAGAATTAGTATACATTTATATATACATACATACATATAAATATATACATAATGAATATAAAAATAGAATATTTTATAAATAATGTATCACAGGTACACCTAAATTGCTTAAAAAAGGTATAAAAAATACTTATATCACATGAGGTATTTTCTCATATGTACATAGATATATTTGGTTGATAAACATGCAATGAAATGCATGTAAATATATATAATTTATATATTTAAATTCAAAAACATAAACTTGATGGAATTAAAAAGCATATATTCATATAATATACAGATAATATACATATATGTTTGAAAACGTGAAATTATAAATAATATATATATACGTGTGTGTGTGTGTACTCATTTACTTGAAGAATGAAATTTTTAAATGAAAATCATAATACACCTTTACATGATAATAAATTTGAAACTAGAACTCTTGAATAAATGAGCGATAATGGAATTGATAATGATATATGTAAATAAGTTAAACTTAAAATTTTAATCCACTATAAGTGTATATATATACAACCGAGAATTTTGAATAATATTTTTAAAATAAAAAATTCCCCCCAACATGAACGAAGAACTGAAGGGAGAAAGGGTGGTGTGGTTCAGCTTGACTTCTTCCAACAAGAGGTTTTTATAGGGGTTTTTCTAATGAGGGAGTGTTCCCTTGGTACCCATATATATATATATATATATCTGGGTGTGTTTCTGTGTTTGTGTCTGTGTTTATGTGTGTGTGTGTGTAGCTTAAGCTTCTAAGGGAAGTCGAGATGCAACCATGACCACTATTGGGGTATTGTTGATGTTCTGAATTGGATGAACAGTTGAGAAGACTAAGGGGTGCATTTTTTGGGTTCACCATAGATTTCAGGCGAGTCCATTGCATAGTAGTGGTATTAAGTGGTTGCGAGGGGGAAGGAGGAATACAAAGTAGCTCTGTCATCCTAGTGTGTGAGTTCAGAGTATGTAAATACATTGATTAATGGGGACACCCATGGAGGCTCAACTCTTCTTGAAGGGGAAGACTCAGTCTGAAAAGAAGGGGATCTAGGTGGGTTTGTTTTAGATTGAAGTGACGTCTTACAACACTTGTGATGTCTGCAGTCGATGGAGACTGAGGGGTGGATTAAAGCTGCAATCAGCGACTGATTGTGGTGGCCTGGGGTTTGGTGTCGATAGTTAAATGGGAAGGTAGGGCTTGGGATAATTGGTTTAAGGAGGAAAAGAACCCTTGTTTTCCATGTATTTTATTTTTTGACATTTATTTGGTTCTATCTTTATATTTTTTTATGATTTTCATTTTCAGTTATTTTTTTATGTTGTATAGATATGATATTAATATTATATACACACACACACACACACACATATATATATATATATATATATTAGATGTACATATAAAAATATAATATAATTACACATTTTTAATATTAAAAAGTTAAAAACTGATGAGATAACCAAATATTATCATTCATTTAACTAGTTAATCATTATTTTTATGCTTATATCAACATCTACAAAAACAAACTCAGTTATTAAAATTTAAAATTAAAATTTTAAGAAATTATTATTTTACTATCCTCTAATATAATTTTATATAAAAAACATAATAATAATAACAATTATTATTATTATTATTTGGAATTTTTGTTTAGGTTTATTTTAATTCGATGATTTTTTAGGAAAAAATAACAAAAAAAACTATTTATTTATATGTTTCAATAAGGTTTTCTTCATTTATAATTATATATACAATATCTCAAATAAATCAAAGCTATTAGATATTATAAATTGGAAAAAAATTATGTAACTTCAAATTAAAAAAATAAAGTAATTAATATTCTTTATTACTAATAAATTATAGAAATTATATCTCACATAATTAAATTGCCGTTAAAAGTAAAATTTTTTAAAAAAGTTATAATATAATCAATTGAATGACAAAAAATACATTTAAATAAATGTATCATATTTTTATATTACATTAAGAAGATATAAATAATATGTAGATATCATTGAATATGAGAAACTAAAATAGTATTTCGTAAAATCTATTATAATTAATACTTATGTCTATTAGAGGAAATAACATAATTGCAAGAATATTAACAAATTATTTAATATGTTTAAATGATAAACAGTATGAAAGAATAAATATATACTAATATTTTTTAATAAACTAATATAAAACTGAGAATAATATTTATTCTTATATTAAATTATAATCTATAATTTTTAACAGTAAAACAAATCTTTAATAAAAAATTTATAAAAATAGAAATGCGCTTGGAATTTTGGTGGTGTTACACTAATAGATATGTTTTATTTATATCTTAATGTATTTTATTGGGATTTTTTATGATTTTATTTTAAAAGGGAATTATATTTTTTCATTAGCTTTTTTATAGGAAAAAATAAAAAAATCCCTTTATTATTGCTACATATAACCATAATATATGTGAGAGCTAAGAATCAATTGGGAAAATTAAAGTACGAAGTATTTATTTATCCAATTATCTCACCTTCGTTAACATTAGTGTTATTTAATAAGAATTTTCTTTAAAGTTTGTTGTTGGGTATTGACTACCAAAATTTGAATAAAATGATTGTAAAGAAAATGTATCATTTACCCCAGATTGATAAACTATTTGATCAATTGAATTAATATAGATGGTTTTTATTAATTAATATTACTCCATATATCATCAAATAAAGTTGAAAAAGGATTATATGTTTTAAATATATTTATAAAGTTGTTATTTACATTAAAAAATTTTATTCATTCTTTTAGAAATCATAAACACGCCTATAGAGTTCATGGATTTAAAAAACTGGATTTTTCATAAGTATTTGGATAACTATATGTTTTCGTGAAATGATATCATGATTTACACAAGATAAAATATTGATCATATGATACATCGAGAATTTTTTAAAAAAAATTATGTGTATATAAGATGTATAAAAATTTTATCAAATTAAAATTTTGGATTTAGGATATAAATTTTCTATGGAACACTGATTCAGATAATGTAATCAACATAGATCTTAATAAAGTTACCATTTTAATATCTTAGAGAAGAATAAAAATTCATTTGAAATATTTATATTATTTTCTACTTTATGGATATTACTATAGGTTTGTTACAAACTTATCGAGTATTTCTTTGTCAATGTTATATTTCACTCAAAAAAGAAGTTAAATTTTAATGGATTGATAAGTGATAAAATATATTTTATTAATAAATTTGAATATTTACTTTATTTATATTAAATATATTTCTATGAATTTTTTATGATTATTTGGTATATTTTGATGCTTGAGGAGCTAGTTTGGGATATGTCCTTATGAAAGGGGGGTAATTCATAGCATATAGATATGAGAATTTAAAATTCTTGAGAAGAACAATCCTACACCTAATTTGGATTAATTGAAAGTGGGTAATTCATTTTAAATTTGATTAAATTTCCTTTTTGGTGAGAATTTAATATTTTTTAATAATTATAAGAGTTTGAAGTATATTTTATCATATCATGATCTTAATTTTATTTAGTGAAGGTGGGTAAAGCATCTTAGAACCTTTTATTTTTAATTATCATATGAACTAATAAAAGGAAATGTGATATCCCAAAGGGAATTGTTAATTCAAAAGGGTTATGAAATTAAGAAATTTTAAAACATATATAAAAAAGATCACTAAACTACAGGGTAGTATAAGATATGAATGTATGAGTTTGAACCCACATAGATGGGATTAGAGAAAATATTAATTTAGTAAAATAAACATAAACTATTTAATGAAAGAAACCGAAAATAATTTATAGAAATAAGAGATAATGATTGATATAGATTTTAAAAAAATAGAAAAATATTCTAGATAACTAAAATATGGTTCATCATTTATTAGGGCATAAAATGTTGAAAAAAAATCATATGTGTCAGAACCGAGTTTAGTTGAACCCAATGGTCATGGTAACCAACCCCAAAATCATCTATGTTCCCCTTTCACAATGATCATTTTACTTAAAGTTTTCACTGACCTTGTAACTTAGAATCATATTTAAACATAGTGGAATTTCCATCCAATGTTCATGGTGAGTATTATACACTAGTCAATGCGTTGAAAGTATCACTCCCTCACTAAGAACAGATTGGTCATGAATGATAAAGAGAATAAGCGATTTAAGAAATTATGGTTTTGGAAAAAGACCCAAAATGAATTTCATTCAAAAAGAAAATAGCATTACCAATCATTCCCACTTCCTTAAAATTTCCTTACAAAAAATTTACCCCCTCATTCTATCCATGATGGGGTAGGAAAATAAAAATATGATTTTAAACATTATGGAAGTAGTGGTCCTTAATCCTAGTAGTGAGGGATCTCCAAATGATCTTCTGTGTTGTGGCCTAACCTATTATTTATAGAATTCCCTAAGGATGGGGTAGCTTCAATGGAATTTAACAAAGGTTAAAACATGATCATAGGGGGGTCCTGAGTCACAAAACTGGTCAAAAATTTATGATATGTCAAATCTGGCCGTTTTTTCTCATTTAAAACATTAAACGTTGTGTAGTGATTATACAATTTGTAAATCTTGCACCATGTGTATTGAATTCAAAACATAAAGCACTCAAATTCATGTTCAAATGTTTCATGGAATGAAAAATATGTGTCATATTGTGGAACAAGTTTTCTATATTCGATTTTTGTTTTGTCCACTTCATTACTTTTACATTTTTCATGACTTTCATCAGTTCATGATGTGTACTGATGACATGATATTTAATATCAATTTTTAACTCTAAAAGTCTATTTTCTGCTCTATTATTCAATTTTATCCCCTATAAGTTCTCCATGATCATCCAATATTATAGATATCCTTCTTTTAAGTGGATATGATAATATTTTCCACATCTTTTTTTCATCTCCCATAACATATAGTATCATGAAAAAATGAAGAAAACATTAGCTGTATAAGAATGCATTAAAAATAAAAATAATTATAATTAATGCATTTTAATATAAAAATTTGAAACAATTAGTGCACTTATCAACCCCCCCCCCCAAACACACACACACTTCAATTCATACTTATACTCAAAGATGGAATATCAACATACTGCAATGGGTCCTTAGTCTACAATTATTTAATTTCAATTTCAAAAAATGATCAAATAGAAGGGTAAATGTTCGATCATCACATGTAGAAGATTTATCAATGCAAAAATTTTTAAAAATTAAAAATCCTCTATAAATTTTAATTTTAATATTTTAAAATACCTATGCCTTTTTCTTTCATCTATTTTAAGTTTTCAATTCATTATTAATATGAATACCAACTTTAATCAACCTCATGTATAATTTTATTATCATCATCAAGGTATGAATGAATATAGTGATGGACATAACTCAAGAACATGTCACTTATCATAGGCTTGCAAGGCATCTAGAATCTCCCCCACATAAAGAAATAATTACAAATAATTAAGAGGGATTCACTATTTAGGATCAAATGTCTCTGAGGATTAGGGTATGTGAGGAAATAATGTGAATCGAGTAATTATCAAAAAATAATGATTGTCTTTTTAATGCCCCGACCTAGATGCCACTAAACTGGTGCTCCAAGCCCGCAGATTACTAAGCCTCAAGCATGCCTCCCAATATGATAGAGGCATTCCACTTGTAGTGAGGGACTATGAGGTGATGGTGGGGAGACAATGCCCTCATATCATAGTATCAAAAAAAGGAGAAATCTAAGTATCACACACAGGTTAAAGTAAAAAGAGTGTGGAAGCTGTAAATACTGAAATAAAGTAAGTTGTAATAGTAAGATGCTATAAAAATCCTCAAAAAATATGAAATACAATACCAAACTGGTCACCCACTAGGCCGACCATATAGATACAACAACATAAAAGAAACTGAATGTAAAATTATAGGTCTAAATTAATAACTTTGAGCCAAACCACGTACCTGATCTCCAAACACTGTCGAAATGCACCTACTCGATCAATAGAACCACTTGAGAAGCTCCGCTCGATCATGAATCACTATACATCCACCCTATCCACTATGCAATGCATGCTCAGCCTAAAAAGTATACATAAGGTCCAAACGTGAACTAAGGTGCACGTGTAGGGTGAGAAACACTCTCAATAGGCCACCCCAACAAGAAACCTTTAACTAGGATGCTAAAATTGTATATAAAAGCAATGTTCTCCTCCTTGCTAAAGCACAACCAAAAGGTAATAAAAACCATTTAGATCCCACATTCGAACCCAGGTTCCGTAATCCCTATCAACAAGGAAATTGCAAGAAAGGATGTCCATAACTATATACTTAAACATGTATAGTCCCATACCTATACATATATACATAGATATGAATATTCATTTGTATGTGATTCAAACAACATGAAACCACAACAATAATCGATCCTTGGGTTCATAATCCTGATCACATGGACATCATGTGAAATGGAATTGAGATGGACGTCGCTCCACTCATGTCGTGTATCATTAAGTCAATCACTAGGTTTGTAATCCCAATTAACATATACCTACTTTGTCCAATACTGGAAAAGTCTCTCAACATGGTACGCCGGCACAAGGGAATACTCATCCTATACTTGGGTACAAACGTACTCCCCTACAATCACCAATAAAGATGTCACATACCAACGGTCAATCTTGTAATGAAATTTTCCAAGAAAAACATTTTTATATCATGTGAGACATCATTATACACCTATCGACTCATGTATCTGATCTAGAAGAGAATAATAATTCTGATCATATAACATCCAGCCTATGAGCCCCTCCAATGAATGCCAACAGCAGGAATCCATGTATCATTTATGTCATAGAATTCATGAATCCACTGAGCCCATCCAAGGAATTGGTCCACCAGGAATCCAGGTATCATTCAGGGTATACAAATTATCATGGATTTTATAATAATTACAATCTTATAACATCCAGCCTATGAGCCCATCCAAGTCATTCCCACAGTGGGAGTACAAGTATCGCTCAAGGTGTACAATTAATGAATACACTGAGCTTGTCCAAGGAATTCCTCTTCTGAGAATCCAAGTATCACATAGGGAATGTAAACAATGAAAATAGAGCCCATGCAAGGCATTCATCCACTATGAATCCATGGTTTTCTAGACATTTTAGTATATCCTCCATGATCTCATCAACTACATTCGTGGTTCTCTCATAGATTAAACATAATAACATACCAGTAGAGCCCACCCAAGGCATCCCTCAATGGATCCATGGTTCACTCAACAATTAAGTATAGCCTTCATGAGCATGTCCACTACATCAGTGGTTCACTCACGACATAAGCATAATACCCTCTTTGAGTCCATATATGGCATTCTAATATTAATCTGTGGTTCAACCAATATATAAGGTAAAATAGCTATATAATCTTGTTCCTGGACTTTTAACCTGAGACCATGGTTTCCCCATTATTATTTAGCATTTAATCATTTATGATTTAATTAAAAATTTCATTAGGCATGCAATGGTGAAAACCTAAAAGCATCTAGTAAGGCTCAATAGTTGGATACCAGGAACAAACTATGGTCATCCAAAAAAAATATATTTCACTATATATATATATACATTTAGGCTCAAAATCCAAGTCCCATGTAGTACCTATGGGTATATTAAATATCAGAAATAACATGGCTCAAAAAATAGATCCCATGAAAGCACGTATGGGAATCTCAATAAGAAATAAAGATCCAAGGAAGAACATATGGTCATCCCAAAATAAATAAGAACACCTCACGTCAGGCTCAACAGCCACCAACCAGAAAGCACCTCTAGTAACCATCATCGCTTTAGTAAAACCAATTCAGATATAATCAAATGAGTGAGGGTGGACAGAATTCCCAACCTATAACTCCATCCATATCCCCATGGGCGCATCAGTTTATCAAAGGTTCTTAGTGACACACAATCACCATCTCTATCCAAACCCAATGTACAAATTAGGGTTGATCAATCAACAGGCACCCGCTGGGTCCCTCAAAAGCATATTTCATGGGAGATAGCTCATAGCTCATCTCAGATAAAATTTCTCAACTAGGTTGGTCTGAACACCCAAATGATCATTCATGTTCAAGTATCTACATTAAGATAAGAATGAAAATGATAACTGGTGGAAGAACATCCCCCCAAGAGTTTTTTATTTTCATAAATGAGTGATAATACAAAGGTACAACAAGATAACCAGTGAGAGAAGACATCAAAGAGAAGAAGATAGTAAGGAGGCCTAAAGTAATGTAAAGTGACTACATCGCATCTCACAAGATTGGTGCACTCCGTAGGGAGGGAGTCGATACTATTGAAAAATAAACGAGGGATGTAAGGATCTCATCGGCCGCTAAAAATAATCCACTTTGTTACATTCTCGTTGAGTGTGAAGAATGCCCATGCCATTAGAGATCCGACTTTGACCTTTGTAGATGAGGTACTTGATCGACCATGGGGTAAGATAGGTTCCAAGAAGGGAGTTTTCAATTAAAAAAGGTCTATTTCAATGTCATTAAGGGATATGTTATGCAAGAGGAAGGTTTCAATCCCATTAAGAAGTGTGAGAGATTCATCCATAATTGAGGATTCATTTCCATAGAAGCTACTGAAGGATATAATAACTGAACCCAACTTTTCCCTAACAACACTTCCTCGCCTCATCATTCTGAGGCTACACAATCCATCCATGTTGAGTTTGAGTCTATGTATCAAGGGGACTAGTAGATCCAATTGCCCAGCCTAGAAGAAATGGGTGTAAGAAATCTGTAAGCTTCCATAAATCACCTCAATAAAATACTGGAGTCCCATTGTCTCACCATGATACCCAGTTCCCTCGCAAGACTCATGGACTTGATCTAGATGCCAAGGGGAGAGCTAAAGTGGCCCTCAAATCGTGCTTTCTTTCTGGCAGTCCTAGTAGAAGAGGGGGGCATCAATTTTCTAAGTGTGAGTGACTCTACGAAATGTCTCCAAGATAAAGTATCTTGGGAGGTTCTGTAAGGAAGTTATATGTGGGATAAGTTTATTTGTGATATGTATGGTCTTTCTCTTGAAAAACTGAGAGGAAAGGTCACTATCACTTGGAATATGCTTCGACAACACATTACCCATATTAAACATCACTCTCCCTTTATTGTGGGTTGAGGAAACATCAAATAATAGTTTGAATATTGGGTTGGAAATCTTATTATATTCTCAGGATTCCACATTATGGATCACTATTTTTTTCAAGAAAATCTTCACCATGCATTAACAGAGGCCACCCTCAACTCTCAACAGTTTGAGATTTTTTGATCCCATTGATATCTCAACTGACAATGATCATTCAGTTCTAACTAGTTCTCCCATTGGAGCTTTTCCCACAAATTACTATAGGAGGGTGTTTCAAGGCAGTAGTGTAAAACCCTTAGCTGGTGTGTTTTTTTGGTGCAAGGATGTCCCCATTATGAACCTCCCTTATTTAGATAGAATCCCTAAAACAACCCTTAGGAGTCATTAGAATTCTCTATTGGTTTCACCATTACAATCAACATGTAGAACTATGAATAATGGACTACTCTCAAGTATGGTTCTAACTCCCAGTAAAGAAAACATGAATAACCATCAAAGGGTTACAAGGGAGGTGTATACGTCATGTAGAGACCATACATGGCGTCTACCATCAGGTATCCATATGGGTGTATACTCCCACCATCCTAGACATGTTAAATCCCCAGGTATATAGCGTGTTGCACATATACAAGGCATGTACCCACCACCAGGTGCATGCCCGTGTCCTTCAACTGACTTGGTCATCTACTTGGACATGTTGTGTACTTCTATGTGGCATGCTACAATACACGGGGTTCGGTTGTGTAATCTTACACGACCATGTACCCCTACATGGGTAGACATGAATGGGTACTCAGTTACATGGATGAGTACCTATACACGACATATATACACAATACATAGCATTTACCCCACGAAAATACATCTTCCACAAATGGGAATAACACATGGTGTGTCACCCTGGACAACACACCGTGTAACCTGGTCTCCTCTAATGGGAAACCCATGGATCTCCCAACACCTAGATTTTCTCCCCTGAAAAAATAGATCCATCCTCAACAGGCCACATACAATCATAAACAAACATTAAAAACATGAAACAGTGAGTTCAAATGGGATTTTTGTAGAAAATGTAAATGGAACTTCATTTGGGAAGAAACTTTAGAAGGGTTTCTTGATTTGATGGTCCATGATCGCCACACACCGAATCAGTGTTTCTAGAGATTTGTGATGTCTCCCCCCTATCATCCCATGTCTCTATCTTTCTCACTATCCCTCTACTCTCTAGGTCGCATGGTACAAGATCACATGGAGGGGAGTACGTGAGAATCAAAATGAAGGAAGAAAGAAAAGAAAGGTGAAAAGATGAAAAGAAGAAGAAAATAAAAAGGGACTCAGGCCAGCCTCAGTACCCAACTCATGTTTACGCCTCATCTAGGATAAACTATTCATTATAAACTCAATAGAAAAGACATAATCTCAATCCAATACCCCATTCAAAAGATATATCCGAACAAACCTGCATGAAAAAATTAATATTTAATTTAATAAATACTAAATATTAATTATTCCTCCAAAATTTGAATGGCTCATATTTCAACTAACCTCCTATTCTAGTGTAAACACCCACTTCTAAGACAAAAGGATTGGTCAAAAATTCAAATTTTTTCTCAAAACTACCGTCCAAAAAACCATGGGTTATTACATTCTCGAAGGAAATTTTCATGATAATTGAAGACACCTCAATGAAATTATCATCTTCCCATAGTATCTTAGAGATATCTCATAAATAGGTAAAAAGAAAAATATAAAACACCCCCTTATATTATTATTATAATTATTTATTTTCCATTTTGAAGGATATGTTGGGAAAAAATATCAAACCCACCACCCAATCCCAAATGATCTCCTCAAAAAACTATTAGTAATAGTTATAACAAGATCCCCAGTCAGGAAATAATGATTTCTGAATTCACCTATATAAAATTGAATTATTTTTACAGGATGGTGTGCAATAAATAAAATTAATGTGTCTTCCCTGAATCTCATGAAATTTTCCCCACACATATTCATTACAAAATATGCATCCCCCACACCAATCTCCATCTCCCCTACTCATTTGTTTTATAATAATGAAAAATATTTAAAGAAATGACCGAAAGGATAAGATGAACTTGTAATATGGATCTTCCCTAGAAAGCAATTTTGTGGATTATATGATATTTAAAATGGATTAATGTAAGGGGGTTTCATGATAAGGGCTAACCAAATATTCCAAAATCATTTTAAAATTCATTCTATTCAATCATAGATTTGATAAGATGAAAATGATGTTCATTAAGAAATCATTCCCAAGTTTCACAAGAAATATACTATTGAAGGAATGGAAAATATTGGCTCATAGGATGTCTTGTGAATGCGATGAATGGTTTGGATAACTAGTCATTGAATTTATATGCATAATTAAATCAATTAATTCAAATATGATAAGTTCAAAGAATGGAAAAATCCAAGAATAATTTCATTTATAATGATAAAAAAGATCCTCAACTCATGATTTTTTAAATCCTAATATACATGTTTATCCCTAATAATTATTTTCATCAATTTTATCATTCAAATTTATTTAAAGATGAATTCCAATTCATTGTATAGTTATTATCCTAGGTATTTTATGTCACCTATTTAATTTTATTGACGAAATAATCAAGTCTGAGAAGGAAATTTATAGTTAAATATCTAGAAAATTTAAATGTGGAGGATACATTAAAAAAATTAAACAATTTGATCCCATTATAATTGGTGACTCAAACATTTCTATAATTTTTATTCATGCACCATATTCTCAACATTAATTTTTTTTGATTTCGTGACATGTATTTGGTTCCTGAAGTGTAATGTCTTTATAGCTTCACTTTCTTATGTGTGTTGATTACTTTTTCAATGCATCTATCTTAGACCTGAAAAAATAAAAGGAAAGTGAAAGTTTATCCCCATCCAATAACACTCAAAAAATAATATGGTGAATTAAAACTAAATAATAATATAAAATGGAATCCTAAAAAAGTAATCAATATAAAATACTGGAAAAGAGAAAAAACATAGTTTCCACCAAAAGATTCTATTTTTTAATGGTTATTTAGATAAACTATACTTGGTTTAGCTGATTAGAGTGTGGTATAGAGCTAACCATCTCATGTTCACCCAATTTTGACTTTTTAAATCCACCTAGATCAGCACAAATTCTTCTCATTAAAATTTGAATGGAACATTAAGGTGGTTACCATAGTCCTAATACATCCAACGGTATCTCTTTATCTATCTAGACTTAGGAAAAATCTATTCTTTAACTAGAGGTTGCATGTTTTGGTCTTCATTCATGGTTGATTCAGGTTCTGTATCCAGCTCCTAAAATTATTCAGATGTTGCTTCTTATTTTTGTTCCTTTGCATAGTCATCATATTATGTGCCATGTTATTATTACTCTTATTTTGGAAAACTTATATTTTATAAAAAAAATATGATGATTGTGGATGCCATTATTTTTATATTTTTATTCTACATCTGTCACGAACCAAATCTAGTCTCCACCAATACCGGCACCAAACCCAGCCTGTGACATGACCCGAAGGGCGTTCCCTATCCCCACGGGCTGGCACAAGTGCCCGGGTATCATTTATTTAGGTTTGGGAACGATTTACCCGAATATGAAGGCATAAACCATTAAAAACAATCAATAAACTGAATCTGAAAAATTTATACCAAATGATGTTTAAACAAAAACCCGAACTGAATACAGAGTTTTAGAGTCAATACAAAAGGTCCAAATACACTATGGAACAGAAACAAAACAGCCCCATGGACTCCACATGACAAGGGGTCATCAACCCTAAGTCGTCTCCACTACTCTGCCCCAAGGATGAGGACTAACACCCTGAACCGCCATCACCCTTAGCCTTTCCTTTACCTGGGTCAAAAAAAAGGTCTAATTATACCCAAGGTTTGTAATTAGGGTGTGATCCTAAGACCAATAGGATACCACCTTATGATTCCAAGGTTCATGCAATACAAGGTGAAAAAGCAAGCAGTTTTAATATGCAATTAAAAGCAGTGACAAATTCCACGAAATGAAACTTTAAATTGAAAACATTTTTCAAGATAAAACTTTCAGAATGTTAACAAATTTAAATAGGAATATTAGGTACTGAATTATAATTCCAAAGACACCCAAATACAAGGGCAAATACCACAAATCCACTGAGCAACAAAACCGGGAACACCCCTAGGCACTAGATAGTCTCAGGCCCCATGTACCTCGTACCTCAGTGTAATGTAACCATAGTAAAATCCTTTCTCGTGCATGAGCCACTAGTAGGGAACATACCCATAACCTAGTGGTCCCCAATCATCATCCACATAGTTTAGTTAGAGTTGTCTTTATCCAAATGCTAAGTGAAACAGGGACAAAACCCATCCGGTCCACTAGTCGTACTAGTACAAATCCGCCCCACCTAGGTACGCGGGCTTCCCCCTTTGTACTCAAACAATTTCAGGATTTAACAGATATCCATTTTAATGTAAAACACCACTAATGGTCATATACAACAAATACAGTAGCTATCTCATTTCATACCACTTAAAACACACGACAAACTCTCTGAATTTGAATAAATAAATTTCTCAAAATCTCGTGTAGTTTTGCACACAAAACCCCTTAAGAAACCCACTTGTACATGATGTTCACACTTGTAAGATACCAAAACAGTAAATCCATCCCAATAAATATCAATTAAAACAAAAAATCAATTTTCGGGCATCCCCATGTTAAGCAAGAAGTGTTATCTTTGTAAAACCTTCATTTTCACACAAAAGGGGAACCAAAACATCACTTTCTTTACAAACACAATTAAAACCCATTTTTTGCAGAAATTACCAAAGGGGATAAACATTATAAACAGTATTTTATGCCTTATTACAGATCAGTAAAAACAACTAAGTATTTATAGGGCATCCCCAAATAAACAAACAAAAGACTTCTTTGGAAAACCCCCAATTTCACACCAAATTGGAATTTTAAATTCAATTGCAATAGAAACATCATTAGAACCAATTTTTGCAGCAATGATAAAATTATATAAATATGAAAATATGATAAATACAGCATGCTAATACACAAAGATTGCATTAACATTGGAATCACCTACCAAATCAAATGAAACCATTGAATCCTTTGTACGAAAACACAAACGCACCACTGCCACACCTCAAGAAGGGTAGATCAAACCTAAAAATAGAAAATTGGACAAAGAAAACCCAAGGTTAAACCTTAGTTTGAAACCCCTACCCACTGGTCATTGTTCAATTCAATAAAAAGGGAGTAAACCCTAAAAGAAATAGAATGAAACCCTAATCAATTTGAAAGGAGAAAAGAAATGGACAAACTTACTTGAGAAATCTAGAATGAATCTCTCCAAAACACCAGTATCTGAAATTGAAAATGGCCAAAACTCAGGGGATGTTCTTAAAAGAATTATTAGGTCATTTAGGAATTGTAATGGAGGGAAAAGAGTATGAATTGAGAGAGTTATGATTGAATTAACATACGTCATCAAATCTGCCCGATTTTAGAAACCCTAAGATGTTCGTCCCTAAATCTCGATCCTAAGAGCTCCAAAGAGGGGGGTAAAGAGGTTGGGGTAGAGGCGGGGTGTAAGTTCCGCATATGAGGATTGGAATCACCGAAAAATACTTAAAATTGAATAAGTTATTAAATAAATAAAATTAATTTTTAAAACTGGATATGGGCTTCCGGGCAGGCCCAATCCCTTAAATAAAAACCCAACTAAACCATGGTTATGGATTTCCAAAGGCTCCATATTTTAATTTTAGTGTTAATATATTAGGGGAGGAAATTTAGGAGTTGGAATGAGTGAAAAATATTAAAAAATGAATAAGTTATAAAAGAATCAAAATTTATTTTTTAATCTAGAATTGGGCTCACGGTTTGGCCCAATTCCCGAAAACTCACCTATTCTCCATAAAACCATTGGAAACCCCCAAAACAAAGCATTAATGGAAAATTAAAATAAAAATAAATTTAAAATAAGCTATGTATGTGACAATTCTCCCCACCATAAAAACTTTCCGCCCTGGAAAGTCACAGCAAGACCAAATCAACAACCAAACCCAACTGAGAAACCAAGAAGTACTCCCTTCCCAGGTTTCTTCCCCAAAGGCCAAAACACCTCCAGTGATCAATGTAGGAAGGAATACTCTCACAAATAAAACTTACACCAATTTCCTAAAACCATCAAGAACATTCAGGCTTTATCCCAAATAAAAACTCCTCAAACACAATCTAAACAATACTCAAGCAATTCACCCAAACGAACAGCAACTTTGAACAAGGTTACACTTACCTTACTTTAACTAAACCATTGGGTGCTCTCCAGTCCCAATGTTTACTCAAGAATAATGTTGGTAGCTAGATAGATCTGAATAAGAATATCTACACCAAGCCAAGACCATGGAAAAATCTAAGTTACTGGTACGGGGGGACACAAATACTCTCTCCACCATAAGAGACAACCAATATTGTTTTGAGACATAATCAAGAGACTAACATGGGGAGGACTAAATGGACTCACTGGCACAAAGGATATAATTCCATCAGAAATTTACAAAATAAATTATATAAGACTCATAGTGGGTCTCCCCACCATAAGAACCAATCATCTTAACCAACCAGCACTGGCCGGTAAAGAAAGACCCCAAAATTTAAAGAGTTGGGGCGACCACATGGTTAGTTTGCACGGTTTGGGAAGCCATATACTAATAGTTTGGATCCTTCTTTTCGCATGGTTTTCTGGGGCATGGTCACTATTATCCATGTGAAAACTGTGTTCACAAACAGTGTAGACAAACTTCAAACCTTTCTCTAAAGACTCAGTGGAAACCAAAAGGGGGAGGGAATAACATTGGGTGATGACATGGGCACATGGCCCTCCACCTATTTCCACCGAACATGGACAAAAGAAGAATGATTATGACACCATAGGTTTAAAATCTTCCTAACTTTCATACTGGGGAAATGACTTTGTACAAGGGTTTAAATGGCCCTGTGATTTCCCCTAACAACGAGCCAGCTTCTCTCCGAGACCTATGGCTGGAGCTCAAATGATTGAAGCATCTTCGGCCTCACAGTTAGGCTTTGGAAACCCCATGAACGATAATTATTCTTTCAATGAAACCAACAACTACAACGCAATCCCAGATAAGTTTTCCAGACATAACACATTCCAAACTCACTTTACCCGATCCCGATATTTCACTGAAACAAGGGCTAAGAAGATACACACACATCACACCTTGTTTCTTTAGGTGAGAAACAATAGAAGTAAAGAACACCAACACTCAACTTCTTCTAAAATGGAAGATTTTGAAGTTTTTCCAAGGGAGACATTCTCACAACATAACAGGGACTCTCATAGGATTTCACGACATTCACATCTATGGTCAATCGAGCACATGACATCATAAGGCATCACCGAACATGACCATTGTGACTGATATAAACAATTCATGGAGAGGGACCTTATACAACATCCCCAAAAAAACTCACAATTCTAGAAAGTGGCCACAATATCTTATCGTGACCATATTTCCCACACCGATGGTTTAACATGAATTAATGCATCAAATAAACTTTGAAGAACCCAAAGGTCCTCTTAGACACCATCGAGACACTCATCCACACTTACAACCCTAGAACACATCCACCTTCAACGTATCAGGAAACATAAGAAACTAAGGTCTCTGTCAACCTTCCATGAGCACTCTCCCGTTACAAGAGGATCTAAAAATCAAAGAATGGAAAGGGTGTAGACTCAATCTAAAAATCTCAAGAAAAAATATTCCTTATATTGATCAACTGGAGGGTCTTCAAACGGCGAAAAGATCCGGGTTTCACTTCAGTTGTGCACTAACCTTTAATGGGGGTGTACCTTGTCCAACGATTGAACCCAAGGACCCAACCAATATGGTCCATTAGTCAAGATATACCACAAACCAGATCTAAACACATTAAGGGAACCATCATAAATGCGTCCCAAAACATTTTTCAAAAGAGACCACTAACTGTCCCTATAACACAACTTACTGACCAAACCCAAACCGAAAACACAGTTCAAACAGGAGGGGTTCTTGGACTCAAAACATCCCACAACATCAACATTTTCCAAAAATACATAATATAAACCATTCAAAACAATTCATCAAGTCTTCATGTTTCCCTTTAAAAAAATTTCTTTGAAAACAAATGGTTCAGCGGTTAGCCCATCCACCAATGGTACCCCATGGGCCTCACACATGCATGTTTTTGTGTCACACCAGGCGCCCTCCTCATAACCATCCCACCACTCATCCAGTCATGCCATCAACCATCCATCATCCCATATAACCCCATTCATGTGGTCACTCATGGAAATTCCAAATGGTAAAACAAAAATTCCTTGCACTTTTCAAAAAAAATGCTCAACCAACCCAACCTTTTTTCTCAAAACTGTTAACAATGAGATCAAAATTCCAATTCACACCTTATAAAACTTTTCATAAGGACACAAACATTTAAAAAAGAACTCACTTTCAAGTTATTCACAACAATTTCAAGACATCTCATCCCATTAAAACACCCTTTAATCGTTTAGAAAACTATATTGGAAACACTTTTGAAAACCAACTTCAATATGGTTTCGGCTTTCAAAAGAGGTGTAAGCATACTATTTTCCATTTCAAAACAATTATGAAAATTCAGTTCCACCATTTCATAAATCAAAACATTCCATATTTATTTGAAAATAATTTCACAAAAACATTACAATTCTTAAAACCAAGTCAGTTTAAAACCAAAGTTCAAAGATTTCAAAATTAAAGAACACGAGACAATGTGAGAGGAAACTAGTTTCAGTGGGTGACATGGACATATGGTTGGCGGCCATATTCCAATCACTTCACTATCATAGAGAGTGTTCTAGGGAATATCCCCAACTCCACATGGCTTGCCAGACCCTGCGAGCTCATTGAGACCATTAACCCAACTCTCTTTTCATTTCCCCTAATCATCGTCAAACCAAGAAAACCCAAAGACATAGACAAATCCAAACTTCCCTTGGCAACATGAATCCTGAAATGAGGTGTGGTGATCAAGCACACTACCCATACCCAGAATTCCATGTCCCAACAATCATAAATCTAGACTATCCTGACTATTTCCTAGATAACATGACTCAAATGGAGCGAACCTCCTCTGATACCATTTTGTCACGAACCGAATCTGGTCTCCACCAAAACCGGCACCAAACCCGGCCTGTGACATGACCCGAAGGGCGTTCCCTATCCCCACCGGCTGGCACAAGTGTCCGGGTATCATTTATTTAGGTTTTGGAATGATTTACCCAAATATGAAGGCATAAACCATTAAAAACAATCAATAAACTGAATCTGAAAAATTTATACCAAACGATGTTTAAACAAAAACCAGAAGTAAATACATAGGTTTAGAGTCAATAAAAAATGTCCAAAGACACTATGGAACAGAAACAAAATAGCCCCATGGACTCCACATGACAAGGGGTCATCACCCCCAAGTCGTCTCCACTACTCCGCCCCAAGGATAAGGACTAACACCCTGAACCGCCATCACCCTTAGCCTTTCCTTTAACTAGGTCAAAAAAAAAGGTCTACTTACACCCAAGGGGTGTAAGTAGGGTGTGATCCTAAGCCCAATAGGATACCACCCTATGATTCCAAGGTTCATGCAATACAAGGTGAAAAAGCAAGCTGTTTTAATATGCAATTAAAAGCAGTGACAAATTCCACGAAATGAAACTTTAAATTAAAAACATTTTTCAAGATAAAACTTTTAGAATGTTAAAACATTTAAATAGGAATATTAGGTACTGCATTATAATTCCAAAGACACCCAAATACAAGGGAAAATACCACAAATCCACTGAGCAACAAAACCGGGAACACCCCTAGGCACTAGATAGTCTCAGGCCCCATGTACCTCGTACCTCAGTGTAATGTAACCATAGTAAAATCCTTTCTCGTGCATGATCCACTAGTAGGGATCATACCCATAACCTAGTGGTCCTCAATCTTCATCCACATAGTTTAGTTAGAGTTGTCGTTTTCCAAATTCTAAGTGAAACATGGACAAAACTCATCCGGTCCACTAGTCGTACTAGTAAAAATCCGCCCCACCTAGGTACCCGGGCTTCCCCCTTTGTGCTCAAACAATTTCAAGATTTAACACATATACATTTTAATGGAAAACACCACTACTGGTCACATACAACAAATACAGTAGCTATCTCATTTCATACCACTTAAAACACACAACAAACTCTTTAAATTTGAATAAATCAATTTCTCAAAATCTCGTGTAGTTTTGCACACAAAACCCCTTAAGAAACCCACTTGTACATGATGTTCACACTTGTAAGTTACCAAAACAGTAAAGGCATCCCAATAAATATCAATTAAAACAAAAAATCAATTTTCGGGCATCCCCATGTTAAGCAAGAAGTGTTATCTTTGTAAAACCTTCATTTTCACATAAAAGGGGAACCAAAACTTCACTTTCTTTACAAACACAATTAAAACCCATTTTTTGCAAAAAATACCAAAGGGGATAAACATTATAAACAGTATTTTATGCCTTATTACAGATCAGTAAAAACAACTGAGTATTTATAGGGCATCCCCAAATAAACAAACAAAACACTTCTTTGGAAAACCCCCAATTTCACACCAAATTGGAATTTTAAATTCAATTGCAATAGAAACATCATTAGAACCAATTTTTGAAGCAATAATAAAATTATATAAATCTTAAAATATGATAATTACAGAATTCTAATACAAAAAGATTGCATCAGCATTGGAATCACCTACCAAATCAAATGAAACCGTTGAATCCTTTGTGCGAAAACACAAACGCACCACTGCCACACCTCAAGAAGGGTAGATCAAACCTAAAAATAGATAATTGGACAAAGAAAACACAAGGTTAAACCTTAGGTTAGAACCCCTATCCACTGGTCATTGTTCACTTCAATAAAAAGGGAGGAAACCCTAAAATAAATAGAATGAAACTCGAATCAATTTGAAAGGGGAAAAGAAATGGACAAACTTACTTGAGAAATCTAGAATGAATCTCCTCAAAACACCAGTATCTAAAATTGAAAATGGCCAAAACTCAGGGTATGTTCTTACAAGAATTATTAGGTCATTTATGAATTGTAATGGAGGGAAAAGAGTATGAATTGAGGGAGTTATGATTGAATGAACATACCTCGTCAAATCTTCCCGATTTTAGAAACCCTAAGATGTGCGTCCCTAAATCGCGATCCTAAGAGCTCCAAAGTGGAGGGTAAAGAGGTTGGGGGAGATCAGGGGTGTAAGGTCCGCATATGAGGCTTTGAATCACCGAAACATACTTAAAATTGAATTAGTTATTAAATAAATAAAATTAATTTTTAAAACTGGATATGGGCTTCCGGGCAGGCCCAATCCCTTAAATAAAAACCCAACTAAACCATGGTTATGGATTTCAAAAGGCTCCATATTTTAATTTTAGTATTAATATATCAGGGGAAGACATTTAGGAGTTGGAATGAGTGAAAAATATTAAAAAATTAATATGTTATAAAAGAATCAAAATTTATTTTTTAATCTGGAATTGGTCTCACGGTTTGGCCCAATTCACGAAAACTCACCTATTCTCCATAAAACCATTGGAAACCCCCAAAACAAAGCGTTAATGGAAAATTAAAATAAAAAGAAATTTAAAATAAGCTATTTATGTGACAACATCCTTTGTATAGAGTTTTAATTTTGTGATTAATCTTTTTAGAAAATTAGCAATTGAAGTGCCTTTTTCTTATATTTATTCTCGTCCACTTTCTTTTACTTTCAGTTTTCTAAAATATGTTTTCCCAACTCAAGTTCTATTGTAATATTACCCTCTTCATCGTCTTCTAAACCTAAAAAATGAAGATAATCATGATTAAGATAAAAATCAACTTCATAAATTCTATATACCGTTGTTTCATTATCCAGGCTTCATTTCTTGTAATGAAACTCTATGAATGATGGATATAGGCTATGAAGTATTTTTCATTCAATGATTTGGTACAATTTTAGGTTCTTTCTAGATTTATTTTTCAACATTACATTTTCATTGAGTAAGTTTTCCATATCCACTAGCATGAGGGAGAACTTATCCTTGGTAGTCATCTTGGATTGTAGTCTGGCCATCAAACCAAAAAATAACCAATGTGGAAAAAAGTAAAAAAAAAGTAAATAAAAAAAATACTATATTAAAATCTAGAAAAAGAAAAGGAAAGAAGGAAATATGTCTAAATTATTAAACTAATAATATATCTTCCAATTTTCCCAAAAATTATGCAAAAAAATATATATCCCTATGGACAGTATTAATTATCATAAAGTTTCCAAATTTACAAAATTAAAAACATAAATATAATAGACCACTAAACTATAGGGTAATATATAATAGGTAAGTCCAAGGTCAAACCCACAGATATTATGTTGGAGAAAATATTAATTTAATAAAATGAACCTAAAATATTTTATGAAAGAAACCTAAACTAATTGATTTAAAGAAATGGTGATGGTTTATATGAGTTTTAATAAATTATAAAAACATGATCAAATATTGAAAATATGGTTTCATGATTTATTAAGGAATGAAATACTAAAAAATATATCATATGTGTTAGAACTGAGTTTATTTGAATCCAATAGTCATGGTAAAAAACCACAAAATAACAGATGTTCCCTTTTCACAATGGTCATGTTAATTTGGGTTTTCATTAACTAGGTAACTTAGAATCATATATTAAACATACGATGAGGATCATTCACTAGTCAATGTGATGAAATTATCAATCCCTCACCAATCATGCAATGGCCATGAATGATAAAGAGAAGAAGATATTTAAGATATTTTTGTTAAAGTAAAAGACACAAAATGAATTTTAATTAAAAATAAAATACCTCAAACAATATTTCACCTTCATTAAAATTGTTTCACAAAAATTCTACCCCATCATGCGAGCCATGAGGGGGTATGGAGATAAAAATCTTATTTGACACGTCCCAATTTAAGTGGTCCTTGATCCTAGCAGTGACAGATATTCAAATGATCTTTATAGTGGTACCTTTTCCACTTATTTATATACTTACATGGGGCTTGGAGAGCATTCAATGGCATTTAGTATGGGTCAAAAAGTTGTAATATGTGGTTCATGGGTCATAAATCATGTCAAAAATGAAGATATGTCAAATATGGTTTTTTTCTTATCCATAACATTACACATGGTGTAGTGATTTCACAATGTGTAAATCTTTCACTATATGTACCGAATTCTATACAACCATCTCTCTAGGTCATCTTCAAATGTGTCACATCATGACACATATTTGTCATGTTGTGACACATGTTGTCTTCATTATATCTTGGTTTCCTTCACTTCATGACTTGTACATCTTTCACGATTTTTATCATTTCATGACGTGCACTGATTACACAGTGTGTAATGTTAATTTTCTTCTTTGGAAGTCTCATTTAACTTCATTTGTTCAGTAATGTTCCCTTTATGTTCTCCATGATCATCCATATTTGTTGAAATATTTCTTTTATGTAGATATGATAATCATTTCCACATCTTTCTCTCATCTCCCATAACTTAAAGCATCCTGAAAAAAATGAGGAAATCATCAAGAATAAATTCATTCATTACTAATAAAAATCATTAAAATAAATTCATTTTATTATAAGAAAAGTAAATAATAATTTCAAATATCAAATTGTCATAGTTATTTCCTTGAGAAGGAAAACTCCAACACATTCAATGATTTTCAGGAATAATAAAATCTAATTGGTATGTAAATTTATTTTCAATTGGAGATGATGAAAATGGTAATGGAGTAATTATTTTAACCATGGTTATTATTTTAACAGTTTTAATTAATTTAACCATGGTAATTATGAAAGTTAATTAACCAAGATAATTATTGTATTACTAAAAATATTATATGATTCTTATTTCCAAATTTCTACATTAATAATATGAAGTAAGGGGATCCATTTTACATAATTCTATTTATAAATATTAGAAAATTGACTTTTAAATTGATATATATGATACAAGAAAAACTATTTTTACAGAAAAATGTCTTTTTATATGTTAAATATTTTGTATTATTATTTCCTATTAATTTATAATTGAATGAATTTTAATATATTTTTAATTAATTTAAAAAAATATTTGTTTCATTTTTTAAAAGTATATTAATATAATTTAATTGGATAAAAATTAATTCTTTGAAAAAGATAATTTTAATTTTACCAAAGAAATTAATCGTTATCCAAATTAATTTAATTTCAATGACTAAAAATAATATTATAATAGCAACATAATTTTTACCTGTTGATTCTAAATATAAATTATATTATATAAAATAAAAAATATATGTATAGGGAATATTAATTTTAACATTTGAGCACATAAAATCATTTCATTAGAAAAAAATCCAAAAACTCATCTTAAGTTAATATCTTTTTGAAGAATGAAAAAATTAATTTTATTTCATTAAAATCAAACATATCATTAAAAATAAGACTTTTAAATATAATTATGAATAAAGGTTATTTAGAGTGAGCATTGTTTGATAGGTTAGGATATGGTGTTTACCAGAAATAGTAGGGTATTGAGTATTACAACCAAAACCCATCAATGTTAAGAAATTTCTAACATAGAGTTTATTCCATATTTTACATGTAGTTCTAATTAAGTAAACTTTGTTGTATATATTGGATTTAAAAAATTATAGTTTCCCTCATTCTAAATTTCAATAAAATTATATTTTTTATTCTCAACTAAAATTTAAATATTATTCTTTGGAATAATATAATTTCTAGTACAATTTATGAATTTATAAAATCATGTATTAATAACATATATTTTAATATGAAATCACCAATATTCTTAGTCTACACCGTAAAAAATATTATTTCAATTCAAATTTAATTTATCTATCATTCTGAATAGCATCCATGCTATGACAGGAAAATATTCTTCCATTGTAAGTAAGTCATTTCTCAGAAAATATAGAAATATGTTTTGAAAGAAAATTATGGGATAATTTTAAAAACATGATTATAAAGTGTATCAATCAAAATTTTAATAGTTATCTAGTACATATATATTCTTACAAATACCATATATTTTTCATATAATTTAAGGATGGAAGATTATGAGTGGAGTGAATTGAAGTCAAAAAACCAACTTATAATTATGTCACTCTCTATGAAGTAAATCATTTAAAATTTATAAACTCTAAACAATTGAGTAAATCAATGAAATAATGTAGTGAAAAATAAAACTATTGAATGTTAAAAAAACTCAACCAATGTAAACATACCAAATAATAAATAAGAACAAATTAATAAAATTTTATGGATTTCATATAATAATCCTTAAACTTTTCTAAAATTAATTCAAATTATATTATAGTTCCTATTAAGGAAAATTTCATCTTTTATCCCAATGTTGTAACTGAAACCAATTTATAATGATGTTAATAATGAAACAAAGGTATGAATGTTTTTTAATATTAATTTTATTGGTCTACTCAATCAAAAAAAACAAGTACCACACTAATAACATCTTTTATTAGTAGTTTGAAGTAAGTATATCCACCCTAAGAACCTCTATGATCAAAAAATTCGACAACAAATCCACACCCATACCTCAGTAAACTTCAATGTTCAAAGAAAAATAGGTTCATATCACTAGAATTTATCTAAATGAAAAAATTATAAAATTACTCATCAGAATCACATCATTCATGAAGATTAGAAGTTATTATTATAAATCGAAAACTAAGATACTTTTTAATGAATCCTCACACACATAAGCTCTAAGTAAACACTAAAAAAACGATATAATTGGAAGAACTATAAATCACTGAGATAATTCAAAGCTTCATAAATGAAAAAAATTAGTTGTGACATTTGAATTTTTTATTCTCAAAAGTTGTAATATTTTTATATTGTTGAAAGTATAACAACCGCTAATAGTAACATCATAAAATATTGGTTTTAGTTATAACAACATCAGAGGAATCACTATCTTTAATTTCTCCAATATGATATAACATCACAAAGTTATATAATATAATTATGTATTTAGTTCATCATAACTCATGAGAATCAGAAGTTAAAAACATCATACCAATAGATATTATAAGATCTTTTAGTGAGTACAAAATCATAATGAAGTATATTGTGATTTTCAAAAACAGGGATACAAAATAAGTCATTTGACTCAATGATATGATGTTTTATTCACTGAAAAATAATATATAACAAGATTGAAACTATTGGTTATTCATCCTATACTAACTAGCTTCAAGAAACCCCAAAAATACATAATTTTTGTTCTGTATTGTAAGGAAGTGTTATTTTTATCCACAAGTTAAATGAAGAACATGTCAAGTACCTTCTCACTCAAGGTATGATCCCATATGAAGTACTCCATAATCCAAATTTTATCTCAAATCAACCACTAGGCGACACCCTTCTCATTCAAGGGAGTTTATACATTATATTTTCAACCACACATTCCCACTCAAGGTAGGTCACCTATCATACCTCAATTCACACCTTCTCAATTATTGTTGGTCATGCTTTGTATCTTAGACCACATTTTCTTAATAATGGTTGACCACACCGGGTATCTATTATTATACCTTCTCACTCAAGGTTGGTTAAAAAATCACCAATAACATACCATTAGATAAAAATAAATCTTCTTCTCACACAAGATGTCGTCATAATATAAATTCTTACTCAGTTACATAAAACATGGATTCACTAATAATAAAGCATCCAACTATATATGCTAGTATTATCCATTTTCAGTATTTCATGGTTTACCACATATCCATGTCCACACACCCAACAACATATTATGTGAAGGGACCCATAATTAGTACCCAATTAACAAAAAACTAGGTAACTCTATCCTTAACTCGGCCTGAATAGATCACTCTAGGCCTAATCACCCTAGCATACATCGTTTCCTCTAAGCATGGAATGATATTATATTCCACCATATCTAGGTCTTCAGCTAATGAATCCCCTATAAGGGGTAAAACACATCCATAAAAACCCACCAAGACACTTTGATTCCAAGTATTTTACTTTTCAGGGCAAACACATACAACCACATGAAATTAAATACATATAGCTTCATACAAAATTCATTACATGGTAAAGACTTCCTACCAAAATCTTGATGAAGATTATTTTTGACGTCAAACTCTTTAATTAAATCCAAATACATAAGAAAATAAAATCATCCCCAAAATCTCATTATTAGGGTTTACAAAGTAAACCAAGAAATCATGAAATAATAAGGTATCTATCACATACATGGTCTTATATTTACCAAGAGAATATATCCCCATTGAATAGTGTTTCGAAAGATCAATAGATGAGGATGAGATGGCATAAAATCCATGTAAGGGCTCCAAAATCCATCAACTCTATGCAAGGGTTAATGGAAGATGATGGTGGAGAGATAAATTAGACTATAAGGAAGTTTCCAATCTACCCTAGAAAAAAATAACACAAGCACATGGTCATGGTGTGACTAATAATGGTCAATTCATGGAGCCTCTTGCCTATACAAGATTCAATGAGGTCCCTATACAATAGTAAAATGACCCCCCAAAAGTTAATGGTGTTGAACCCCCTAAGGATATTTCTCATGTTGTGGATATTAGGGCTACACCACATGTCATACACTTTCTGAATTCCCACAATGCAACCCCATATTATCGTATCGTGATCCAACCTAGCTCTATCCACCATGCCACAATAGCCCCTCCACATTGAACCCCCTATCCACAATTAGAAACCATTTCATAGAATTCTTTCTTTATTCCATGATGAACAAATTTATGTACAATTAATTCTATGAACAAATTTTTATTCCCAATATTTTGATCTCAAACCACTTCCCACACCTGAAAGAGTCGTAACTCAACAAGATATGAAAGGATCAATAAAATATAAATCAAAATACACCTCAAAAATCATTTTCAATTACAAATTTAGACATGGAACAAAACATAGTTATAGAATAAACATATGTATATATTTTTTCATATCATAAAAATAATTAAAAATAAGTGATTTTTATTTTTACACATATATGTTAAGGGATGAAATTTCGAAAAATATATAAAAAATATACTATTTTAAATAATCTTCCCTTAAAAAAATTATCTCCTATAAATTTTCACTCATGAAAAAATACCTATTAATGTTTCCATATATTTTATCTAATGACATTAATATCCTATTATTCTATCATAGTTATTAATTATGATAAATTAAAAATATAAATCAACATAATCACATCTAAAATGATAATCCTATTTACTCATACAGGTTATACTTGAACTAGTTTCCTAAATCTAAATGTTATCTAATTAATGTTTTCTATATTAATATTTCGATATGATAATTCCTAAAAATAACAAAACATCACTATAATATCAGAACAGATGACTCCATCCCCATACTTTTGGATCTAGTGTTACACATAAATACTTTTAATATATTGAATGAAATTTTATTATATTCCATTCTTAGAAATCTATGTTCAGTGTCTTTAAAAAAATGAACACATTACATCATCAATTTATTTAATACCAAAAATTATTAATCAAATTCTTAATCATAGATCACATATATGTTTATTAAACCTTTATTTGTGCATTTTATCACTTATGGTAACAAATTAAAGAATGGGTGAGCTAGAATCCCAGTTAGGGGAATGGAATAAAAAGAAGGGAAATGTAATTAATTAGAGATTACAAGATATCATTATGTATTCCATAGGATATTAAAATCGAAAAATATAAATCATAATAGAAAAACAAGAAATTTTAAACTGTAATACCATAAGATTGATATGAATATTTGTAAATCATGAAATTGTATGAGAATAAGAGAAATTATAAGAATAATAAATAAGGATAGATAGTAGAAATGTGGCACATTAATAATAACGAAATGACATAATTAGAAATAAAATCCCACTGCCAGAGCATCATAACATAATGGAAAAAACTAACAACATCATGTCCATGAATAATATTGTAAATAAAACTAACTGAAACATGTCTATAAATAATTATCACATGAGGTATAAAGTTTTACCAATTTAAAATGTCATGTCTTGTATTAACTGTAGCACCACCTAAGTGGACCAATTTCACTAGAAAGTGAACTCTTTAATCCCACCTCTAATATTCTAGGGCCTGGTGACTAGTATTGAATTATCTACACAATGAAGTTAGAGTCATTAGCTATATATAATAACATTATTCTATAAATAATCATTTACATCCACAATGTAACATATAACATCTATAGATAATTTCAAACACTACATTTATGTGTATCTAAATTCTACAAAATTTGTTATATAGAGTATAAAATATCATACATGAACATAAGTGTGCATGCCAAACACATGAGGTACAATGAAAACTAAAAATGAGTGAATAATGATATGATCACAACCATAATTACTCCATGTTATCCACCACCATGTCTCTAGTCCACATTTAGAATCTAGTAAAATATCTAGTTGCACCTACTGATCTCCTTGAGCACAATGGTGGAACATTCCAGTTCCTCATATAGGGATGGGTAATGAAATAGAGTATTTTCATCCAATGTAGCAATATAACTCCCACATAAAACTATAAATAATTTCATTATTAATAGAATACAAATCTTCATAATAGGGATCATGTCCCAACTGACCAACCAAATAGGATATAATCTATATATTGATAAAGTCATTCATAGATAACCACATTCATGTTATTAGAATAATCCATGTAAAATAATTTTATTATCCCCACCTAAAAAATAATAATATTAATTTTAAAACCATATAGGGGGTCACACATCATCATGGAAATGAAAACTAATCAATGGAGTTTTTACCCCATTTATATAGGACAAACACCTCATTGAGAGGATATACATCCGTCTAGGGAGTATTAACCCCAAAAACAATAAACTCATACCCTGTCTCTTAGGTCTGTACCATACTCCATTAATCATATAGAGAACCCATACATTTTCATTGAGGTAATTATCAAGTAATTACTCAAACAATATTCCTAAGATAAGGGACCCTTGTCCTAACCTTCAGAAAATTACTTAACTCTATCAAACATATAAGACACCCAATGTGTGACAATGATATGTCAGTCAAGTGAGTACCTAACCCAGTCTATTTTGATATTTTTTTCCCACCAAATTTAGAAATATGAGTGAGAATAGTTGGAGAGTAATTAATCAAATGTGATGGTTAACCTCAACATTTATCAATAGTTGTGTAATAAAAAGTAAATCGTATTTTCATCAGCTACATCTAACTCGGGTTAATGGTTAAGGATAATCATAATTACACCTTTATTATTTTTCCACTGAAATTTTCCATCAAAAGAGATTAATCATACATATGCACAAATACACTTCATATATCCTCATAATTTTATTAAAAATAATAATTATCTCACACCTAATCAGCCATAGTAAGTATACATTAATCATCATGGAAGATCACATCCCCATAATAAGAAACTCATAGCCATACTCATGTTAAAATTGGTTCCCTCAACCCAACATCTATATAAATTATAATTACTTTTATTCATGATTTTTTAATATCAATAAATTTATTATCAAATCATAATTGTTCTTCTATGTTATAATTTCTTAAGGATACTTGTCACTATGAAAGTTCAATGTAGTTCCCCTCTATGATGAGGACATTGAAGAGTTATGAATGTATTCATATATATATGTGGTTATATGAAAAAATAATTTCATTTTATTGTACATAAATGATACAAGATATCAGTGGTAGGGAGACCATAAGATATTGAGACTTCTTCTTAGGATGTTCGTACTTCATAATCTCCTAGATGGAAGGTTATAAGAACATGATCATCATTTGGGTAATCTTCCTCAATATGTTTTAATAGATATTCATTTATACAGATGTGTGTAATTTTCCTTAGACCTTAAGATTATTATTAATGAATATCATGAGTCATGTAATTTGATGTATTGATGAAATTTGTGACAACATATTTGACGATAAGGTATAATTCATCGAGT
This sequence comes from Viscum album, assembly GCA_963277665.1. Classification (NCBI taxonomy): domain Eukaryota; kingdom Viridiplantae; phylum Streptophyta; class Magnoliopsida; order Santalales; family Viscaceae; genus Viscum; species Viscum album. The sequence continues at coordinate 1,850,891,279 of OY728163.1, read as the reverse complement.
ACTCCATGTGCGATATTACATTAATAAATAATTTGAGAAAGGATTTTTCCATTCCTTTATTCAGTTTAATTTTATATCTCTCTACCTATGATGGAAGTTAAACTTCTTAATTAAGACTGTGTTAATAGTTTTTTTTCAAAAAAACATTTCTAAAAAGTCAAAGAAAGTGACAACGAGTGAATATGATGAAACAAGCTTGCAACCTCTTTATTAGAGATACAAGGAAAATGGATTATATTACATAGTTTGCATTATTATATAGTTATTATCAATATGGAATTTAATATCTTTATTAATGGTTACATTGGAATGATTATAGATGATAACATTAGACTTTAGGTTATATTGAGTAATTCCACTGAGAAAGAGTCCTAGAGGATCACACACTAAGTGTATTAGGAACCTCATTTACGTTCTATATGAACTTAACATTGTAAAAAATATTATCCTCATATGTAGTTTAATAATTATCATGTTTGGTTGATATAAAATATCCAGTCACCAATAATTTGAGAGAATACATGTGTGATTTTAATATTTAATATTTATTAATTCGCTATTTTAGATAATATAATATTTAGTTATTTCCAAATGAATAATGCAGTGAGGTTTATTAATTTAAAATAAATAGTCCATATTAAAGGTCCTTTTAATATTGAGGATGATTGGAAGACCAATTTTATTGGTCTGGTGAGAAAATATATATTGAAAATTATTTGAATAAATATTAATTTATTTATTTAAGAAAATAATATTTACTCATCCATGAGTTAAGCGAAAATTAATTAAATATAATTATTATTATTATTATTCCATATGGCTCATTGGGGATAATGAGAATAATAAGGTCCTATGTGAAATTATTTTTTATCTATCCCATGGTTTATAAAAAAATTATTTTTCCATTCACTTATCCTAGTCTAGTCATTCTAATTGTTTTTCACAATGAATTATAGAGAGAATCCTCTCAAGATCAGGATACAACTTCTCTTAGAACACTCTCAATAATGGAGATCGACCCAACTCCTCTACCCTATTGAGTATAGAGAGAGAAAAATATTCCTTCTAAATTGAGAATATTCTTATGGTGATAAAAATTAATGACTCAAGTGTTACAGACTTATGTACTGGAACACGAGGATTTTTATAGTGATTGTTTCCAACGCTTTCGCTGGGGCGCACACATCCGTCTGTGGAGGAAGTGCAGTTTTTGCCCCTCATTCCTACTTTCCAAAGGTGGGCGGCATCCGCTCTTTATTTAGGGACGTCTCCTCCTTGATCGAAACGAGATGATGAGATGTCGGTTCTTCCTTCTGTGAATTCCCCCTCAGAACTCGTCACCTAGTCTGGGTCTCCCTCATAGATTTAAGACGTTGTTCGTGAATCTCATTCCCGGTGCCAAATCTTCATGGATGTCGGTTAATTACACTACTTCCGTCTAGAATTTCCACAGGGTCTTGACATGGTAGTGACCTTCGGTCAGAGTAAACGGTAACATCATGCATGTCGAGGCATCTCTGAGTGAGTGGACATAGGGGAACCTGTATTATTCCTCATAAGAGGGCATCTCAAGGGTGCAGAACCTGAGGCATTCCACATCAGATGCGGGGAATCATATGCCATATGGGGTTTTCCTCAACTTCCCATGTTTATCGTGGGGAATTCCACGAGTTTAACGTCTTGCAGAGACGTTTACGCCAAAGGCGTGTCGTCCGAGGTTTTCCTCAGGCATCTCATTTTTATCACGAGGTAGGTCATGAGTTTAACGTCTTACGGAGACGGTTACGCCAAAGGTGTGTCATCCGTGGTTTTCCTCAGGCATCTCATGTTTATAATGAGGTAGGTCATGAGTTTAACATCTTACGGAGACGGTTACACCAAAGGCGTGTCATCTAAGGTTTTCCTCAGGCATCTCATGATTATCACAAGGTAGGCCTTGAGTTTAACGTCTTACGGAGACGGAATGAGGGTGATCAGAACATCCCATAGAGACGGATAAGATTGGTATATCCCTAGGAGGGAACACCTGGAAGGTCTACCAAGGGGATGGATCAGAACGCTCAATGAGGACGGATCTGAGGTGGTGCGCCCCATGGAGGGGAGATGTCACACCGTAATGGTTGATCTAAACACCACTGAGGGTGGATCAGGGAGAGTACACCCTAGAATGGGGGACACCAAGGTCTACCATTGGCTGGGATTGAACCTCATGATGGTTTTCTATGTACCCTGTGTGGAGGACAGGGACCAAAACCCACGTAGTTATAAGGGGTGATGAATCGAGGTGTACACAGAGAACAACGACCTAGATACATGTTAGGGATTACGAGTGGATAGCGGCCCAAGCACTGCTAGGAGCAGCGAGGAGGTGGATGGCATGATCCCACCAGGATGTGGTGGCCCAGGTGAGAATCAGGATGGATGACGGATGGATGAATGTAGTGGAGGAGGAATGAAATGGGATCATCGCAAGGGAGACGGTGAGGTTGGTCTTGAGCCTTGAATAGACCTCCTACGTATCCCCGTGGAAGGGAATAAAAGTCCGCGTAGTTCGGGATGGTGCCGGTGAACCGACGTGAAGGTGGACCTTGGCCTGATGGGTGTCATCAGCGAACCGACGTGAATGTGGACCTTGGTCTGATGGGTTCCGTTAGCGAACCGACGTGAATGTGGACCTTGGTCTGATGGGTATTGTCAACGAACTGATGTGAAGGAGGTCGGAACAATCGGGTGATGGGCATAAACCTCATGGATTCTTATTACGTACCATTCCTTGGCATGGATCAAAGACCTCTTAGTTCAGATTGGTGTGTCGGCGAATCGACGTGAATGGGGACCTTGGTCCGGATGGTGTGGGGCTTACACACTAGGCTGCCCAGGTGCTGGTGACCTGACGTGAAGAGTGTCGGAGTGACCAACAGGTGGTGGGCTTGAACCTCTAGGAGGCTTTCTACATATCATGCCTTAACATGGATCAAAGACCTCATAGTTCAAATGGCTTCATCAGCGAACCGACGTGAAAGTAGACCCAGGGGTCCACTCGTGGTGGGCTTGAACCTCGTGAGGCTTCCTACGTACCATACCTTCACATGGATCAAAGACCTCGTAGTTTGGGATTGTGGGTGTCGGCGAACCGACGTGAGGAAGGGACCTTGGTCCTATGGGAGATGGGATTGAACCTCAGGGAGGGTTCCTACGTACCGTTCCTTGACCTGGATCAAATTCCTCGTAGTTCGGGTTGGTCACAACGGCTTGCCGTCAGAATGGAATGCATTTTAACGTCATGCTAGACGAGGGTGGAACCTGTCGTGAAGAAATGATGGGTGGTGGGATTGAACCTCATGGGGGATTCCTACGTACCATGCCTTGACATAGATCAATGACCTTGTAGTTCAAATGGGTGTGCAGTTTAAGGTCATGCGGGACAAGGGCATACAGTTTATCGCCATACTGGACGAGGGCATACAGTTTAACGTCATGCTGGACGAGGGAATATAGTTTAACGTCATGATGGACGAGGGCATACTATTTAACGTCATGCTGGATGAGGGCATACATTTTAACATCAAACTGGACGAGGGAATATAGTTTAACATCATGCTGGACGTGGGCATACAGTTTAACGTCATGCTGGATGTGGTCATACAGTTTAACATCTTGTTGGACGAGGGAATATAGTTTAACATCATGATGGACGAGGGCATACATTTTAACATCATGAAGGAGGAGGGCATATAGTTTACCGTCCTACTGGACAAGGTGTTATCATGGCCAATGCTAACTCTAATCCCACGTGAGTCGTGCTCGGTGTGAGAAACAAGAGGCAGAAGGGACCTAATGATCACGTCGCGAAGGGTGCGTCTGTGAGAAATGAAGAGGGGATTACGCGTTGGGCGGCCCATGGTGCTGGGAGTTACTCCAGGATGGAGGCCTGAAGTGTGAAAAAGTGCGGTGGGAGAGGGGTTTGGGAACAAATATGGAAGGTGCCTCGTTCCATATCGCGCCCTCCGCTGGCATTGGCAGTGGGGAAGTGCGGAGGTGCATGGGTGATACTTTCCGCAAGAGAGGCTTGGGGCTTATACCGGGGTGGTTTCCCTTCTCCCATGTTCATACACTACTCCGATAAAGAGGATATCATCCCTTGTGGAGGGGGTGACCCTGTCTCTGTGGAGATGAGTGGCGTAAAAAATGTCTGAGCTGGGGGGACCCTGCGTGCGAGGCACGGGGTCAGATCACAGTTTAAGGTCATGTGTTGAGGACGAGGTGCTTGGCAGTTTAACTTCATGCAGCTCGGACGAGGTGGGTTTACTCCACACCCCTAGGACATAAAAGACCGGAACCCTATGCTCCTTGGGGGAGGGAAGGTACCGGAAAGGCCATGGTGAAGGGGTGGAACCGTCATGAGGATGACGATAGTTTTGGGCTTGATCCTTGAAGAGGCTTCTTACATATCCATGTGGCAGCGAATCAAATTCCAGGTAGTTCTTCTGATGATGTCTTACAGCCGATTGGGGGTTTCAATGGCTTACCACTTGATTGGGTCATAACGGCTTACCGTTGGATAAGTATGTGAATGTCTTACCGCTAAATGGGGTCGCAACGGCTTACCGCTGGATTGGGTCGCAACGGCTTATCGCTGGATAAGGATGTGAATGGCTTACCGCTAAATGGGGTCGCAACGGCTAACCGCTGGATTGGGTGACAACTACTCACCACTGGAAAAGGATGTCAACGGCTTACCACTACATAGGATCACAACATCTTACCGCTAAATGGGATCACAACAGTGCATGGGGCTTACGCGAGGGAGCTGCCCGGGTGCCGCTATGGAGCGAAAATGGTGAATGGGGATTATGCAAAGAAGATGCCCAGGTGCTGTTATGGAGCGGAAATGGTGAATGGGACTTGCGCAGGGAAGCTGTCTGGGTGCCTCTATGAAGCAGAAATGGTGAATGGGGCTTATGTAAGGAATCTGCCCGTAATGTCTTCCTCATGTCTGGCCATGAGGGCATCCCAACTCACTGGTGAATTGAGGCCCTCTCCTGTGCATAGGTGCACAAGAGGGGTAATGCCAAGGGGCATTGGAATCATGCCACTGTAGTCATGGCATTAGGCGGTCTTATGCATGGATCATAAGGGATATCTTTTTAAGAGAAAGAGGCATCCTGTGTTTGGCACATAGGGATTACTATAGTTTAGAGTCATGTAGAAAGCACTGTTGGCATCTTATGCTTGGAGCACAAGGCATCTCTTTTTTGGAGCAAGAGGCATCCTATGTTTGGAGCATATGGATTACTACAGTTTAGAGTCATGTAGAAAAGACTGTTGGCATCTTATGCTTGGAGCACAAGGCATCTCTTGTTTGGAGCAAGAGGCATCCAATCATTTGTTAGATAGGTAGTAATACAGTTTAAAGTCATATAGATAGGACTGTTGACATCTCATGCTAGGAGCATAAGGCATCTCTAGTATAGGGCAAGAGGCATCCTATCATTTGTTGGATAGGGAGTACTATAGTTTAAAGTCATATAGATAGGACTATTGGCATCTCATGCTAGGAGCATAAGGCATCTCTCATATAGGGGAAGAGGCATCCTATCATTTGTTAGATAGGGGGTACTACAGTTTAAAGTCATATAGATAGGACTGTTGGCATCTCATGCTTGGAGAATAAGGAATCTCTTGTTTGGAGAAAGAGGCATCCTATGCTTGGCACATAGGGACAATACTACAGTTTAGAGTCATGTAGGTAGGACTGTTGGCATCTCATGCTTGGAGCATAAGGCATCTCTTGCTTCGAGCAAGGGGCATCCTATCATTTGATAGATAGGTAGTACTACAGTTTAAAGTCATATAGATAGGAATGTTAGGAAGAAGGTTCCTAGAAATGGTTGGTGTTGGGACTTATGCAAGGGCGGCCCTTTGTGGTTCAACCTGGCATAAGAGCCAAGTGATAGGGTTTGGAGGAGTTTCCTGAGGAATGGTTCGACTCAAGGTACATGGGGAATTGATGATGAGAACCTCAACTCATGACATAGGAAACAAACCAAGAGGAATACATCAACTCAAGCTGTTTCATGGTGTGTGGAGGAGTGTTCCAAATAATGGTATTCCATAGATTGAAGGTGGGAGGGCATAAGTGCGCAATGGAAAATCCCGACATCCCGGCCCGAAAAGGTCGTGGTGCGACTCTCCATTTTTCATGGGGGTCTGTGATGGTAGAGAAGGGACCGGCCCGGAGGGCGCGAAGGTAGGATCCTTGCAAAGGATAGGTCTTCGCGAAGTAGCTTCACGGAGAATGGCCTCGCTGAGCAATGGTCTCTCGCATAGAGAAGGGGTCTCGCGGAGCAAAAGGGGTCTCAAAGAGAAAAGGGGTCTCGCGGAGCTTGGTCTCGTGGAGCATGGACTCACGGAGCATGGGCTCGCGGAGCATGGTCTCACCTAGCCTCGGCTCACGGAGAAATAATGCGAAGGAAGCTGCTCGCGGAGCATGGCCTCGCAGAGCCGTAATGCGGAGCTTTGCTCGGCCTCCCAAGGGGTGAATTGGCAGTGGCCATTCGTTGTGAGAAGGGGGGTTATCTAGGTATTTATAGGCAAGGGGCACCGCAAATCAGAGCTCACACGGCACGAAGGGGTGGCGGTTGCTTCGCGGAGGGTCGCGAAGGTCAACCGGGTTCACGGAGCATTCCTGCCCCTGGGGCTTCGCTGCAGGCTCGCGAACGTCAGGGCATTCGCAGAGTGTTACCACCTCCTCTACTTCACGGCAGGTCTTCACAGTGCATCGCGAACGTCAGATGGGTTCGTGGAGCCTCTCGCCTCATTACTTTGTGGCGACGCTCCACGATCACGGAGGGGGCTTCGCGAATGGGCTTCGCGAACCATATTTCCAACCCAACTTCAAATGTCCATAACTCCTAATCCGTACCTTCGTTCGGGCCCTGTGACCTACCAAATCAAAGCTTGGTAAATGGACTACAATATTGGTTCCTGTATGGAACTTTTGGAAAAAAATTTGGATGCCTTTTCCAGGGTCTACAGTGATGTTAGGAGATTCTCGAAGCATGTATATATCACCACTGGAGGGATTCTACCCTTGAATCATATCAATGTAATGAAGGTATGCCAAGAAGTGGTGAACCAAATATTCAAATGAGAAATAATTCCATCATGAATTTATTATTAATCTATATAAATTAATTACATATATATGTGATGATCCTATCTAATGGATTCTATTGTTATTATTTATTCTAATTTCTAATGTCCTAGAAATTCCATGTGATTTTTTTTAATCATGTGGATTTTTTTCAAGACCAAGCACTGAGACGGTGTGCGATTCCAAGGCCTAGAGTGCACGGAATGATCTGTCAAAAAATGTTATGTTCTAAATAGCGTACGTGAGAAGTTTTCCTAAATAAGTGGAATAACTCTTAAATGGGTTCCTAGATAAAAAAATCTGAGGGCTCCATTGTGTTCAGAAATGTGGGTTTACTATAGGTGAAACTAAAGTTTAGTCGTCGCAGGCCTCCAGTAAGAAAACCTAAAAATAGTATAACTGCAAATAAAATAATTAAATTAGACTATTCTGTTTTTAGATACTTTTAACTCATGGATGGTGACTCGGATTGAAAATTTGATACCATCATTGAGCTTATGAGGCTAAGATTTCCTTAGGAAGAGCCTTATGTTGGTCGGCATGGGCCAAAATTGGAAATTAGCTTTTGGTCGTAAATAAAATAATTAACAATTATTTTATTACCAAATACTTATAACTCCTAAAAGATAACTCGGATTGAAAATATGAGTGTACCTTTGAGCTCATGAGGGAATTTTTCCCTTGGGAGAAACTTAATCTCGACTGACATTGGCTGGGGGTGAAATGTAGCTTTTTGAACATTTTTTAATCGAATTAAAATGGAGCGCATGCGCAGTTTTGGAAACATATAAATAGGTACCCAAATTGAAAATATGAGGGCATCATTGCATCTGAAACGACGAAATTACCTAAGAATGGATATAACCTTGACCAGTGTGATTCAAGGAAAAAAGTTAATTTTTGGACCTTTCAAAAGAGAAATTAAATAAATTAAAAAGTTATTTTTTTTTTCACCGTTGAGCGGTGGCATGTCTACATTGCGGTGCGATGATGAGTTTATGATGAGTTACATTAAATGAATCTCGTTAATGGATTGTTAATGTGCAGCATAATGACTCATTAAATGAAATATAACTAAGCCGCTATTTCACAAATGAAACAGTTTAAGGATGTGATGGCATAGCGTAACAGAAACATTGCAACGTGTTCCTAGTTTAATGGATTAATGGGTTTGGATAAATGGGATCATAAAAAACATGGAACTCCTATGAAAAATCAAGGATGAGTAATCCTCTCTAATGAAATCTGGATAATCTCTAGAGACATCTGCGCCCCTCGATGAATGGGACGGATGAGCGACGAACACTGATGGCTTTAAACTCTTGAATATATGCGGATGGATCACCACCAACAATGAGTTTCCCTCCATCATGATTCTATCCTAGGTAGGGGTTATTTTTTTTGTTTGAGTTTCAATGTTCTTAATTCTAAAACAATGAACGCTGATCAACCCATGAACAAGTTCATCCACGAAATGCTTGTTCTGGAGGGAGGGTGCTTTTTCTAGGGTTTTTGCACAGGGATAATTTATTTTCTAATTGAATCGTAATCTTAAACCACCTTTCTGTAAAATATAATGTGATGGTTGTGGGCCGACACAAACAAGGCCTGAGCCCCTCCGTCTTGTGCTTTCTTCATGACCGAACCTCCAAGATGACGGTGAAGCGATTTCGAGGTCTTAACAGAGAAGGTGATACCCCATGGAGGTCGGAGGTGTAGACAACATGAGGAACATTCCACAGGAGCGGACCCAGTGGTCCTCATAGGGCACTAATGCTGCACCATGATAGTGTTCCAAATGAGGATCTGTGGCTGGCTCGGGCCGCGGGAGTGCGGAAGGAGCCACTGGAAGTCTTTCAGCAGCTGGCGAACAAGGATGTGGTCGTCCGTCCGCATCAGTGGAGCGGCCCGCGCCGTACGGTCCAAAGTTCCCCACTCGCACACAATCTAAAAAATTTGATTTCCTACTGTCATTCAATATTGTGACTATGTTCGGGACCAAAAAATGCGGCTCGCTTAGCCAGCCGCGGGGCACCGAACCGGACTCCACATGGAATTTGGACTGTAGGGGACCGGACCCTGGAGCGCAAACAGGACTTCTATATGGCCCAATCTTGAAATTAACCTAGCTCGCTATTGTAAAACAGGACAGAGGAATAAAACTTGGCCTTTGGGTTGCCTAGGGTGGGAACAAACAAGCATTCCAGTTGCAGGCCGGGCCAGATGTAATAGGGTCGCAGGGCGACCCGTAGAGTTGGACCGCAACCGAACCGGGCCAGGTCCAACAAGGCCATATGGTCTTGTCCCAGCATCCCGACCAGATCAGGCTAGCCCAAACATGAACTGGATTGATTTAGATCAGTCAAACCATGTCGGGGCATCTGGGGCCCCCAGGCTGGGTCGATCGGGTTGGTCCGATCGGGTCAGACTAGGCCCAAACATGACCGACCCCTAATTACTAAAACACTAATATCTTTTAGAATAGGCGTCCGATTGACAAGACATTTTCGGCGTTGGAACCCTTAGGAAAAGGTGGTCCTTTTGGAATACTCTAAGGATATTTTCATTGAATCTGAAATGAAATGAATGGATTGTGGATTGGTTTCTACTGGAATCAAGGGAACTACATGCAAGAATATTGTGGCTGATTGAGACACTAAGACTGCTGACAAACGACCGTGTCTAGATCAGCTACAAGAGACCCTATTTGGATAAACAATGATGGCCTAGTGGGAAGTGGATTTGTGTGACCCAATAGGCCCATGGTGGGGATCAGTTCTGTGTGACCCGGCAGACCCACGGTACTCATCAAGGATGAGTACCTCAGTACGATGGCCATGGTGGGAAGCACCTCTGTGTGACCTGGAAGGCCCACAGTGGGGAGCATCATTGTGTGACCTATGATACCCACTATACTCATCAGGGATGAGTACCCTAGCAGTCCAACATGTTCAGTGTTGCGATTGATGGACTAGATTTCTATACTCTATATTATACCTGCATGAGATGACATTCACAGGGGTATTCTTTCCTTTGTGGTCTTTCCTTTATGTTTTGGGATCCGACTGAGTATTTTGTTACTCATCCCTACACAGTCTTCACATCCACGTATTGTGCCTGGTGAAAATGACTGCTTCCTTGAAGAAGGACTTGGTGGCCTTGGACCTGGTGGTTTTCAGTGAGATCAGGCGGGTGGGGTATGCTTCTGCAGCTTCCGACAACTACTATACAGTTACCAATCAGGAGGGGTTCTCGGCTTATAGATTTTCAGAGATCTTCTACACTTTTTTTGTCTTTTTTTTTGTATTATGGCCCATTTGGCCTACATGTTGAAACTTTACTCAGTGGTTGTTTAGTGGCATGATTGTTTTACCATTCCAGTTTTCGGTACGTGGTTGTGTGGGTGTGCATACAAGTACTCAAGAAAATGCCTCTGATTTGCAGGTTGAAACCTTCTGTGCTAGTCACCAACCCTGGTCTTTAAGAGGTGGTCTTGAGGGATTCAGATCACGGGACCTACGAGATGGGTCATGAAAAAGTGGTATCAGAGGCGGTCAGTTCTACCAGAAGAACTAAGAGTCTTTAAATTTTTATGGAGAAATAGTGTTTAGTGTCTCGAGTTCAGAACATAGTATAGGGAGTCTAGTGTTAGTGTGGTGGCCAGGGTATCCATACTCTAGGGCCCTAAATTCTACTATCTAACTAAATACATGAAAACACTAGTTTCATGCGTCTTAAAATGTTTTCTCATGATCTTTATAAGTCAGAGTCAGCTCACCGGGTATAATCTATTTATCGTGATTCATCTTGATATCTTTCAAGATACCTCTATGAATAAATCTAGCTAAAATTCCAGTGTGTGAACACAAGGATGGTCCACAGAGTGATGAGTATTTGGAACAAGTATTGTTACCTAAGATGACACATTTGGGCGGTGTCCCAGCTTTTCCACTACCTGTTGGTCAGCAGTTACTACTAGTTCTACCGGTAGAAGACACATGTGGGATCAATTCCTTACACGAGTTTCAACAATAGAGACCCTTTAGGTTCTAAGGAGATTTGGAATCATAGGAGGATAAGGACTAGATTGAGGTGTTTAATTATTTTTCGGTCTATTCATGTCACCAATAGATCAGTTGGTAGTCTTGATAGTGATCCTTCTGTGAGGATTAGCTGGGTGATGACGGTGTTTAGATAACCCAATCATACGATGAGGTGAATTTTCTATGGATAGAGCTTGAGAACATCTATCTGATAAGGGGATCTTTCTATAAAATCTAAGGGCTATGTGTGCCCAAGATCTTCTTCTGCTTTGATGGGATGACATGTTGGTAGTTGAGTATTCATCGAAGCGAACCGATCCTTCTAGGTTCTCGATGAATACGATGCGACCATTGCATAGGGCTCAGACCTCCAAGAGAGATGTGTTTAGGGGAATCCAAGCTATCACTATTCTTCTATACATTACTACTTATGCTAGAGTTCTATACAGAACTAATGTGGTTGAAAGTTCTTTGGTTGAGCAGATATAGCTAGTCGATGTCAGTACTGGGAAAGCAGGAAACCAACGTCAGTCTCAAAGACTTGGATGAATATGAGGAAATATTTCCATAGGATCATCCAAGACTACCTCCTCATTGATAGGTTGATTTATGCATTGTTCTATACCTTAGGATGGAACCAATATCTACAGAAACATATTGGATGGCTTCCATAGAGTTCCGAGAGCTGAGGGTATAGTCTGAATATTTTCAGAGTAAGGGGTTCGTAAGGCCCATCATTTTACTATAGGGAAGACCCAGTGTTGTTTCCAAGAAGGAAAATAGAAGCTTGAGGTTATGCATGGACTATCGGTTCGTGAAATAGTTCATCATGAAGAACATTTATCCTCTATTGAGGATCAATGACATCTTTGATCAGGTGAAGGGAGTGAGATGGTTCTTGAATATAGACCTCATATCACGCTATCACCGGCTTTATGTACAATATGAGGACATCCTGAAGATGACTTTATGTTTTTTCTAGGGCCTCTATGAGTAATTAGTGATGTCTTTTGGTGTGATGAATGCCCCATCATTGTTCATGGGACTCATGAACATGATCTTCCAGCGGTACATAGATCAGTAAGTAATGGTCCTTATTGATGACATCTTAGTGTATTCAGCATCCGAGGAGGAGCATGATATACACTTGAGGATGCTTCTAGACACAATACAAAAGAACTAGATTTATGTAAATAACTTAATGTTTGAGTTTTGAATATGAAAGGTCCACTTTTGGGGGCATGTCATCTCAGAGGCTGGAGTTGCGGTAGATTCAGCCAAGATCAAGGCGGTGCTTTCTTGTGAGCCACTCAAAAGCATTAACGACATGCATAGTTTACTTAGGTTGTCTGGGTACTAAAGAGGTTTGTACCTAAATTATCTATAGAGACATCACCCATGAAATAATTGACAAAGAAATGAAAACCCTTCATGGGGATAGAAGGATGCCAGCAGAGCTTTCAGTAGCTGAGGTAGAGCATGACGAGTGATCCTATCTTGAGGTTGCTAGAGGCGGGTGCCAACTAAATTGTGTACAATGACTCATCATGAACCGAGAATGGTTATGTATTGATGTAGGGGAAAGAAATGATTGCTTATGGATCATGATTGATTAATCTTCATTAGTAGAACTATGCGACTCATGACCATGAGTTGGCAGTGGTTTTCTTTTCACTGAATATTCGGAGACACTACTTGATGGGTGAACAGTTCATCTTATACTCTGACCAAAAGAGTCTCATGTATATATTTTCTAAAAATGGATCTGAATATGATACATAGAAAGTTGTCAAGAGTTCCTTTAGGAATATGACATTGAGATAGTCAATACTCATGGGAAGGGGAACATGGTAGCAGATGCTCTCAATAAGAGATCGAGTTCACGACTACTGAATGAGGCATCATAGCAGTTGGCCTCACTTTAGATAACTTTTATGGTTAAATATGAGGAATCTTATATTTAGTTGATGGTGTTTTCCTCTCCACTCTTACTACGAGTCAGGGAGGTGCAACTCGGAGATGCCAGCTGCAAGACCACATGTTCCCAGATTTCCATAGGGCATGCCCCTAATTGATATTCAATTAGTGGAAATCCCACCATCAATTTAATAGTATGAACCATTGTACATGTGGTGTTATGAGAGGAAATGTTGAGGGAGTTCCATAAATCCCGTTTGGCGGTACATCCCAGTGTGGTGAAGATGTACCAAGACCTACGACGTCAATACTAGTGGTCTGGGGTGAAGTAGGAAGTGGTAGAGTTTGTCATTAGATGCCTCACTAGTCTGCAAGTGAAGGATGAGCACCAGGTTCCAGTAGGTTTGACACAACCCCTTTGGGGTAACAAAGTGGAAGTGTGATGAGATATCGATTTCATGGTAGGCTTACCACAAACATCCAGGGGGAAATATACCATCTGGGTGATCATAGACTAACTCACTATGTCATCTCACATCCTACCCATTCGAGAATAGAGTTCAGCAAAGATCTTGGAAAGCCTCTACGTGCCAGAGATAGTTCAACTCCATGGAGTCCCATTTACAATAGTCCTAGAATGCCATGCACACTTTACATACCAGTTGTGAAATGGATTATAGGAGGCATTTGGGACTCAGCTGCGCTTGATCACAGCCTTTCACCCATAGACAGATGGTCAGATAGTGTGGACCATACAAAACATGGAGGACAGGCTTCGTGCTTGCGTTATTGATTTTGGTCATAGTTGGGAGGACCACATACCACTGGTGTAGTTTGCGTATAATAATTGCTAACACTCTACCATCGGTATAGCACCATTCGATGCACTGTACGGATGACTATGTCGGTCATTGTAATGATGGGAAGACCTAGGGGAGTCAACACTCATGGGTTTAGAGATAGTACAGGCTACCACTGAGAAGGTGAAGGTCATCTGAGAGTAGATGAAGACTTCAAAAAGCCAAAATAAGTCCTATATTGATAGGTGACATAGACTCTTGGATTTCTAGGAGAGGGGCCACGTATTCCTTTGAGTCTCACCTTGAGGAGGGATATGGAGATATGGCCGGGGCAGAAAGTTATCTATGAGGATCATTAGCCCTTTCTATATTCTGAGAGGATCTGATGAGGCAGTGTACTGCATGTCTATTACTCCATAGATGAAATGGGTGCATGATATTTTTCAGCTGTCAATGTAGAGGAGTTACATGTATGATCCATTGCATTTCATCAACTAGGGTGAGCTGGATGTTGACATTGGGACGACATTTGCATAGTTCCTGGTGGATATAAGGGATTGATAGGAGTAGGTCCATCATGGATGGTTGATTCCTCTTGTACACGTTCGATGGTAGTATAAGAATCTCTAGAAGATCACATGGGAGTGGGAGGCTCAGATTCATGATAAGTACCCCCATTTGTTTATTTAGCCTTGTTTTTGATTATGGGGACTTGAAACCCTAAAGTTGGGGTTAATATAATGTCTCGAAAATTACATGTATTATTTTTATTATATGTAATTATTTTGAGACTAGGCGCTAAGATGGCATGTGATTCTAAGGGCCGGAGTGCCCTGAATGATCCATTGAAAATGTATGTTTTAAATAGTGCATGTGGGTGGTTTTCCAAAAAATGGGGAATAACTCTTATATGGTTTCCCAAATCAAAAATATGAGGTCACCGTTCTATTTAGAATGGAGGTTTTACCCTAGGAGTAACTTAAGTATAGTGAGGAAAGACCTCCAATGAGAAACCCAGGAAATGGAATAACCATAAATAAAATAATTAAAAAATTATGACACAGATTGAAAATCAGAGACTATCGTTGATCTCTTGAGTGTATTCTTTCCTTAGAAAAAGCCTAATGTTTGCTGGAACGGGCCAATAGTGGAAGTTAGTTTTTGGCCATAAATAATATAATTAAGAAACAATTATTTTATTTTCAAATCCTTATAAATAATAAATATTAACTCAGATTGAAAATCTAAGAGAACTGTTCAGCTCGTGAGGGCATGTTTCACTTGGGTGGAGCTTAACCTCGACCAGTGTGGGTTGAGGGTGAAAATTTGTTATTTAATTTTTTTAAGAGAATTAAAATGGCACGCATGCATGGTTTTGGAGACTTCTAAAAAGATTCTTGGATTGAAAATATGAGGGAACTGTTACATCCTAAATGATGAAATTACCTAAGAATGGACCAAACTTTAATAGGTGCAGGTTGATAGAAAAAGATAATTTTCAGAACATTCAAAAGAGAAATAAAATTAATTAAGTGGTTATATTATTTTTTTCCTCACTGTTGAATAGTGGCACATCCACACTGTAGTGCGAGCGACGAGTAAATGACAATTCTAATTAAATAAATCCCTTTAGTGTATCATTAATGTGCAGCATAATGACTCATTAAATGAAGTGTAACCAATACGTTGTTTTGTAAATGAAAAAGCGTAATGACTTGACGATATAGCGTAACAGAGACGCTGTGATGAGTTCCTCTTTTAATGGATTAATGGGGTTGGAGAAATGGGATAAAAATGTGGAAATCCTCTAACAAATTGATGGTGATTAATCCTCTCCAATAAACTCCAAGGAATCACTAGCAACATCGACGCACCTTGAAGAAGAGGACTGGTGAGAGAAAACTCTTGACGGCTTCAAACTCTTGAATCTCTATGGACGGATTTCCACCACCAACAAGTTTCCCTCCACCATGAATCTATCCTTGGTAGGGATTATTGTTTTGTTTGATTTCCCCCATTCTTCATTGTAAAACAATGAACACAGATCAACCCACAAACAGGATGATTCATGGATTGTTTGATCTTGCGGGAGGGTCATGTAATTGTCTCTAAGCCTTCGAGCCTTGTAAGGGATCCACATCACCCCTTGAAAGGTCTATTATCAAAAATAATAAAAAATGGAGGCTTTCAGGCCATTCCAATTGACTTGCGTGAGGGTGATTTTTCTTGGGGGTTTTCCCCATGATTATTTATTTTATGATGGAATCGTATTCTTCAACCCCCTTGTTTGAAACTCTAATGCGGAGGTCATGGGCCGACACAAACAAGGATCGAGCCCCTCCTTCGTGGGTTTTCTTAGTGTCTAAACCTTTAAGTTGATGCCGAAGCGATTTTGAGGCCTTACCAGAAAAGGCGGAACCCAATAGAGGCTGGAGGCAAAGACATCACAAGGAACAGACCACCAGAGCGGACCTTGTGGTCCACTGAAGGCACCTTCTACCGTGGGAGGGTGGCGGTGCACGACGATGGAATACCAAAGGTGCAGTAACTGCTAGATCAGGCCACAGTGGCATGGTAGGAGCCGTAGGTTGTGGGCTAGAGGCTTTCAGATAGGGACACAACCATCCAGCCATGTTGGTGGAGTGGTCGTCTAGCAGTGTCGGTGGAGCGGCCTTCCGGCGACGTCTGTGGATCGATTATCCAAATACGTTCATGGAGCGGCCTGCACTGTCCCGGCGGTGATTTCTCACTGGCACACTGTCCATCAATTGTGTGCGATACCAATTGGTATGGATGGCATAGACAACCGTGGGGTGTCGAACCGATCGCAACATAATGTTTGGGCTAGAGGTGACCGGCCCACCAAGCGGGTTAGAGAGGGGCACACAAACCGGGCCGCTACGTGGTCCAAGATGGAAATAAAGTCACCCACTATTTTGGGCTAGGATAGTAGGATAAAACTGGGATGTTGGGTGGCCCAGGGTGGGAATGAACTAGCCCCCCAATTGCGGGTTGGGCTACATGGAATCAGGTCATTGGGCGACCCGACTGGCTAGACCACCATCTAAACCGAACCGGGTCCAGCAAGGCCCAATGGACCAGGCCCAACAGCTAGGCCAAACCAAGCTAGCCTAGACCCAAACTGGTTCAGGTTGTATTGGTCAAACCAGGCCATGGAATGTGGGGACCTCGAGCTGGTTTGGTCGGGTTGGTCCAACCAGGTCAGACTGGGCCTATACACGACTGGCCCCCGATTACTAGAACGCCAATATCTTTAAGAACAGGCGTCTGATTGATGATCCATTTGTGGCGTTGGAACCCATTCAATGAAGAAGTTAGTTTGGTACACTATAAAGAGGTTTTCATGGAAGTGAAATGTGATTAATGGCTTGAGGAGCAGTTTCTTCTAGAATTAAGGGCACTATGTGCTGGAATCCTAAGGCTGACTATGACCCTAAGACTATTGACAAGAGAACCTATGTGGATCAGCTACAAGTGAACAAATCTGTATCAGCTATGATGGACCAGTGAAAAGAAGCTCTATGTGACCTGGAAATCCCAGGGTGAGGAGTGGCTCTGTGTGACCCGATGTACCCATGGTACTCATCTGGGATGAGTACCTTAGTACAGTGGCCAAGGTGGGAAGCAGATCTGTGTGACCCAGCATGCCCACAGTGGGGAGCAGCTCTCTGTGACCTAGAATACCCATGGTACTCATCAAGGATTATTACCCCAGTAGTCCAAGGTGTTTAGTGTTGTGACTGATGGTCTTTCTTTATATACTCTAGATTATACCAGTGTGAGTTGACAGTCACTTGGGTATACTTTCCTTAGTGTTCTTTCATTTGTGTTTCAGGATCCCTACTGAGTATTTTGATACTCACGCCTACATGGGCTTTTCCCGCACTTGTTGTGTCAGGTGCAAAAGATTTCCGCCTTGACAGAGGACTTCATAGTCTAGGACCCGGTGGTGCCCAGTTAGATTAGGCATGTGGGGGGTGCTTCTAAGGCTTCTGACAGCTACTCTACACATACCCATCATGTGAGGTTTTCAGCAAATAGATTTTTAGAGATCTTCTATACTTTCTTATTTTTAATTTGTCATTATTTGGTTTTGTATTCTGACCCATTTGACCGATAACTGTACCTTTACTCAGGGGTTGTTTAGTGGCATGAAGGTTTTACATTTCTAGTTTTTGGGACGTGGTTCTGTGTGTGTTTGAACAAGTACTCATAAAAATGCCTTCCATTTGTAGGTTGACACCTTCAACTCTAGTCTCCAACCCATGGCCTTCAAGAGGAAGGCTTGGGGGAGTCACATCACGGGACCCGGGGGACGAGTGGTGACATAATTATGAGGATAAATATGCCTGATTTTTTGAAAACCCATTTTTAGGAAAGGTCTTAAACACTTCTACTGTATTCTAAAACCTTCAAGTTGTATTAGCATAATAATATATGAATTTTTAATTAATAATAATATGTTGGTTGATTATATTCACTTTCTGTTAATTTTCATTCCCCGTTTATTATTTCTTTAAATCTAAATGTTGAGATCTTCTCTTATTATTTTTCCCTCACTCTTATAATAAAAATTTGTTTAAAAATATTAAAATTAAATTCAAATAAACTGTATGGTGGTGTCAATTATTTTTTCCATGTAGAAAATTATTACACAATATACATCCCATAGGTACATGTCATGTACCTGTGTATATAAAACCACAATGAACCATGAGAAAATTAGGTCATTGTGGAGTAAATATACCTAGTATGTATTCATACACATCATGTATCATTCAGTCCATCATAGACCATATTTTACTAGACTACACATCATGTAAATCAATTACATGTCATGTTGTCCATGAATTTTCACCACATTAAATGTATAGTCAAAGATGGGTTGTGGGGTTATTACAATATGCATGTGACTGACAATAATATAACTCAAAGGTCACATGGTTTGTAACTTATATACATGATTTTTACCTTATAAATGTTCACAACTGACATATATGCCCAATCCCAATGGGTTTTTGTGTGTGGTACAAGTTATTCATTGAGGCATTATCCTTTTAAATTATATCTAAACCCCTTGTTTTTTGTTGTTTTGGATATTACCAAAGGGGTTTAAGTGGTCATGGGGATGTTCGGGGTGATCAGGAGGAGGTCATGGCATATAGGTTTTAGAATGTAGTGCCAATGGCAAGCTAGTAGTTGTCCACTAGTGAGACGATGGGATTGTTCCTATCCTGATAGGCTACTAGAAGCCTCACCAACTATTCAGTCAGTTCTACTTATGATTTTTTTAAATAAGGGACAGAGATTCTTTTTACCCTATATCATCTTCTTTAACCCTCCACTAAATCTTGATCCCTCATTTTTGTCACATAGCAACTTGGAGGATCTCTCACCTATCCCTCCATACTTCATGTGATTACTCCTTCAATCCTTGGGTATTTGAACCATCATTAATCATATTGGAAAGCTTGAGTTAATTATTATATTCTTCTTAGCTCCTTTCTGTATTTTCCTCACTATCATTGGAATTATCTTTGTGTGATCTAAAATGACCTATTTTTAGTTCATTTTTATGGTTTTCCAATATCTTCAATTCCATATAAAATATAAGGGAAATACCATATTATTAGTCTTTTATGGGCCCTAGGTAGGTGGTAATGTTTCTTTCCCTAAAAGTCATACAGTTTATAAAATTTACTATCGTGACACACGTCATAATTTCCAAGAATCAAACCTAAAATTTATATTCTTAACTTTTTTCACCTAAACCTCAACCTAGATGAACTAAAATCCCTCCAAAAATTAATTATAGTTGAAAATATCAACCCAATCAACCTGTTTGGGCGCATTAGGCTCAACACCAATGATCGCCTTATGTTTGATTTAACCAAAACACCCCTTAGGATGTGTTTGGATTGGAATTTTGGGAAAAAACCATTCTCTCATTGATGTAGCTAAACCAACCCATTATGATGTGTTTGGAATGACGTTTTATAAGTAATTATTTTGTTGGACCTAGGATTTTTTTGAAAAAATCTTATAACTGAACACCATTGGGGTTTAATTTTGACTACAGACTTGATTCTTTGATGAAAAATCCAAGTTGTTGACCCATCATGGATTCGTTCAATGTATTATTATCATGAATTCCATGGATAGATGTCATTGATTCATCTAATCTTTTGAAAAAAATAGAATGCTTGGGATAATATCCTAGGTTCATCTTAGTCTCCTCATATAACGGACACATTTACCTAGCCCCTTGCATTCTAATAATGACCTACCCCAAAATGCAAGGATAGATTTCTTTGGTTCATCAAGAAACTGTCATGTGTAGAATTAAAATTGTTCATCCCTTAGATTCCAATAGAAAACACAAATTATAACCTTCATTGATTTGTTACCTTGAATTGTATTGATAATAAAATAATTAAATAATGGTGTGGGACTTCTATAGATTCGAATGGGTGCACTATGTTGGAATGCATTGACTAGTTTAGTAGATTCAATATTTTTATTTATTCCTAGATTCCTAATATACGTACCTCTATTCCCTTAAACAATTAAACGACACATGTTCAAAGACATCCAGCTTAGGCCAAATTAATTAGGGTCAAGTGATTATCCCATGTGGATCCCAAGATAGACATGGTTTCTTTTACTTTACAACTTTAATTTAATATATCTTAACACTATAGTATTTTATATTCAAAAATTGGATTTACATTAGACATAATTGGTGGTGGAATACTAAGTTATAAACATACCCTATTTAGGCAATCGCTTGGTACCCAGGCTGATTTAATGGATGTAAGAAATGATAAGGAAAGGCACCTAGCTATGGATTCTTGATTCTATCATAGGTTAGAGAATGGGATAATAGGAATGATATGGAATTAGGATGTTCATAGTGTATTATTATTTGGGTATTTTATTTACTTTTATACACAGTCTATAACTAAATATATGGATTCTACCATGTCGTACATATATTATATATTGTATCAACATAACATCATCTCTGTAATGTATTTTTTACTACTTCCTGACTATTTTATTTATTATTTGTCTGATTGTGCTTATCTTATTTACAATGTGTTTCACTCAGAAATATAGGGTATATTATTCCCACTATAACATTATAAACCATCGCTGCTAGTAAACATCCTATATCATAAGGGGAGGTGTGATTGAGGCCTTGTGACCCATAGGACTGGTTACTTATTCATGAAGTATGTTGGGGATGTCAAAAGGTATTGTCATGTCCTTTGTTTTTCAATTTTTCTTACTATTTTGGGTTCGTATACAAGAGACTAGGTAGTATTGGAACTTAATAACTAGTTCATGCTACATAGTAGGTAACCCAAAAATGGGGGAAATCTAAGTCTTCAAGAAATGGAATTTTTATTCTAGAGTTCTCTCATTACAATTATACTACATTCACTTATTATTGATTCAAATTTCATGTGATGTTATGTATTATTGAATTTTCACACATGGGATAGAATCGAAAGGGAGTATTAGCTCATGCATCATCATTGTAATTTCGGGATTTATCTTTAATTTATATTACATGCTATGAATATTTAATTACTCATACTTATTTTTCCTTATTTTATATAAATTTTTGTTATAATTGTGATTTCTAATGTTACCAATAGGGAAAAAACTGGTTACATAACATTTTTTCATCAACCTAAATGGTGTTTTCTTATATATCATGATGATGGAATTTTATTTAACCAATTTATGTCGAATCAAATCATTAAAAAATTAGGTACATAAGAAGAGACTAAAATTGGTTATAGTTAAATGGAATGATAATTACAACTTATTATGTGTCTGAATTTATAACATAGGAATTTAAAACCATATAACTATCCATTATGTGTATACATGTAAAATTCTAAATCTTGGAGTTAAAAATAATGAAAGTTGTTTATATTTCACTGGGATGAAAATTTAAACATAAATATTGTGTACCTCTATATCTTGGGATTGGAAACCCATAGAACTAAATGATTGGGATAAATACCTCAAACATCACCCTATAACCTGACTATAGTAATGGTTAGTTTGGGTTAGTTTTGTCACCTTTTTTAAATCCTTTTATGTTTTAGGTATCTTTAGTAATGGGGCCTTGATCCTATTATTTATTTCCTTATATTTAATGTTATATTTTTTAACACCTTGTTATAAGGGATGTTATTGGAATTATAGATACATGCCTTCACGATGGCCTTGGGTCAAGAGCTTGGAATTTAGAAATGAACATTCACCTAAGGTAGTGGGACTTTAACCACATGTTGTACTACTTGTAGTGACACATGTAAAAAATCCCACAGTACAACCTATAATTCCTAGACTATGAATTTAATATCATCTTATAGAGGGTTTTCATACACCTATTATAGTCTATATAGGGAGAACCACAAATTTCAACAACCATGTCTTAGTTAACTAGAGAGTCTCTACAGCATCAGCCTCCCAGTTTCTCTTTGTAGGGTGGTCCCCAAGATGTGGAGTCATGGTTATAGGATATCGATGTTATTTTAGATCATTTGGAAACACCTTTGAAAATGTGGGTGAATCTTATAATGCATATGATTTTTGAATCTTCCAAGCAATGGTGAGATGTTATTACTAAGGCATATTAGCATTAGGGCATGGTCAGGAGGTACATCCAAACTAGATTCTATGATGAAATTTTCCCATATAATTTGAGGACTATTTAAGCTATATATATCATACATATTAAGTATAGTAATATGCATTTCAGTTATTAATCATATTGATTCACTGATATTTGTTGATTTTCACACACTCTTACGGTGATGAGTTTTCCATGGTTGAACTCTTTGAGTATGAGCTCAAGTATTCTGTTCTCCCTCAAGTGAATGAAATTCAACTAACTAGAATATATCAGATGGTGAACGAAAAACTTATCACTAAGAATAATCTAACGGATAATAAAGGTTTATGTTGGGTTGTTTCAGTTTCTAGACCAGGTAATACATCATCAATTGACAGGAAGTGAGGTCATGAGATTTATCACTGGGGTGGTGGAATTCAGAGTGTGTGTATGGGATATTCTACGGTATTTTATCAGCATGGAAGGTAGGGTCACATGAAGCATCATTGTGATAGGGACCCAGTATAGTTCCATTCCTATGAGAAAATCATCTATTTATAAGGATTCTATAGGACCTTTTGATCGATGCCCTTTGAGAGGTGATCTGCACCATTTCAGAGTTTAGAAGTGGGATCTATGGACCCATGGCTGGAAGGAATCTAGTGTAATATCATTCATTTAGGTAAATGAGGTGGTTGTGGTAGAGGAAGTTAGATACATGATGTACAGTGCCAACATGGAAGAGATTCTTAGGGAGGATAGGTTGTCACTCAATGTTAGGGATCTAAATAGTTACATGCAGTGTAGACTACACCAATTGGGAAGACCCCTAAACTATTTATATTGTGAGGTTTGATCCTAGTGTCCTCAAATTTACTTTCATATTTTTTTACATTGGATCATCACACTCACTAATATCTACTAATATGATGGTAATTCTAGGTTTGGAAATTAATTACCTGTGTTGGGTGATTTCCCTTAACACACCTCCAAGAATCTAGTTAGAAGGAATTCATCATTTCAAGGATTATTCCCTCATGATATTGATCTACCATTTTATTTTGGAACTTTTATTACTTGAGATGATATGATTTTATTTATTATTCAGATTTACTGACTTGTGACCATTCAAGATCATATTGTCTATTATCACCAAATAATATCCTTCTCCTCATCTGATGGTGGTAACCGTGTTCATAGGGGACAATAGAATGTCCATGATAGACTTTCTAGACCTTAGCATCATGGATTAAGTGGTGTGTCAATCTAGATTATTATCCTCTTACTAGATGATAAGGAAGTGTGGTGGGCTAACATTACTCTAGTTGTGGATCATTTCATAAATGTATTTCATGATGAATTTTCTTGCCTACCACTAAAAGATAGGTTGAGTTCACTATTTATATTGTTCCTAAAGTAGAACCAGTATATATTCCTCCATACAAGATGGATCCTACTAAGCTCTGTAAAGTCTAAAGGCAATTGGAGGACTTGGAATATAGAGGGTTTATATGACCCTTTACATCTCTTTATGGATCACTGGAAATTTTTTCAAGAAGGTGGATGATACTTTATGTTTATGTGTTGATTACTGGTGGTTTAATCAACTTACAGTAAATAATGGGTACCCACTTCTTCATATAGATGATCTCTCTGACTATCTCCATGGAGCTAGGGTCTTCTTGAAGATTGATTTGAGATCAGGTTATCATTAGGTCATAGTCAGGCCCCTGGAAATACCACATATATAATTCTAAAACAATTATGACTTATATTAATCTTTAGTAACGCCTTTTGGTCTAAATAATGTGTATGTTATATTTATGGACATAATGAATTGGGACTTTCAACAGTATCTAGATTTCTTCATAGTCACCTTTTTTGATGACATCTTGGTGTACTCCCAATCATGAGAGGAGAATGTGAGGAATCTTGATGTTTTTCTAACTACTCTTCGGGAGAATAAACATTATTTTAAACTCTCTAAGTAATGCCTTTAGGTCAAAATAGTTAACTTTATGGGTCACATTATATTGAAAGTGGGGGTATCTTTGGATCCATATGTGATTAGGGTAGTTATTTTTTGTAGAAACCCGAGAATGTTTTTGATATTTATAGAATCTTGAGATTAAATAGTTACTATCAGAGCATCATTTTTAATATTTCACAACATACAATTCCACTTACAGGCTTGACCAAGAAGGGGGAAATATATATGTGGTTTGAATATTATAAAAATACTTTTTAGGTGTTTAAAGGTTGATTTCCCTTAGTACCCATGTTGAATTTTCATAAGACTATAAGAGGGTATATGGTTTATCATGTTGAATTATCCATCAGTCATGGATTTTTTTATGTTATGGGAGTGGGTAATGGTGTGTGCGTCATGAAATTTGAGGCACCATGAGTGTAATTATAGGATGAATGACCTTAATTTAGAAATTTTAGTTCATGATCTATTTTTATGGATAAATTACCTCATAGGGGAGTGGATTTTGGTATATAAAAACCATAAGATCATCAAGAATATATTCTTTTAGTTGAAGCTAAACCACTAGTAGTGGAGGTGGGATGAAAATCTTCAGTCATTATACAATTATTTCACATATACACTTAGGAAAATTATTGTTTTCATTGATTATTTTATCCAAAAGAACTAGGATAAATTGGTTTAGGAATCTAGTATTGAATATAAATTGATGGTTCTATCATTAAAAATACACCTTGATGTATAGGAGTTTCATGGAAACCCTATCTTCAGGTATTTATATATTGTTCGATCACTTGTGAATAAAATAAATAGTAAAATATTTTTTATCCTAAAGGATTGGCCCTGAGGGATAGTATCTATTATGAGAAGCCACCACTTTATTGGTTTGTCAATGAGGATGAGATCTGGTATGTCCACAGGTATTTCTGGGTTTCTACTAGAATAAGAGGGGAACTAATATGATAATCACATGATTTTAAATAGTCAGTTCATTCCATGATAATGAAAATGTATCATGATTTGTTCCTACAGTATTGGTGGAAATGGTGAAAAAGATAATAGTGGGATTTGTCACTCAGTGTTCCACCTGTTAGTAGGTGAAAGTGGAAACCAATGGCCTGTTGGTATTTTTTAGTTGTTACCTATCCTGAGGATGAAATGGGATGATGTTACTATGTACTTTGTAACGAGGTTTTCAAATTCAACCTAAGGATGTGAAAGTATAAGGGTGATTGTGTATAGTCCGATAAAGGTCACCCATTTCTTTTATATCAAGGAGACCATTTCATTACAAGAAATTGAGAGGTTATATTTTTGAGAGTTCATACATATTCATAGGATTCCTTATACCATTTTATTATAGATGGATGCCTATTTGATCTATTTTTTTTCAAGGGTTTCAGAATTCACATAGATAATAAGTAATCGTGAGTATAACATATCACCATCATATTAATGTCTTGTCTGAGAACACTATATAGGTATTGAATAACATGATCCATACATGAATCCTAAACATTGGAAGCTCATGAGAGAAACAAATTCCACTTGTTGAGTTTTATTATAATAATTTCTCCCAAGAGACAATTCTTATAGAACCTTACAAGGATATCTTTATTAGTATATGTTGTTCACCTCTATGTAGATTAGAGGTAGGGGAAGAAATGTTTTTGGAACCCAATATCATTCAGGATACATTGGATTAGGTGTATATGATCAATAAATTTATGAAAAAATGATCACTTTAGGTATAAGACTTGTGCCAATTTACATCACTGAGCTCTGGATTTTGAGGTGGGGGATCATATCTTCTTATTTGCCCTTCCTAGACTGGGTAATCAATAGATTCATAGGTAAGGGAAGTCGGAACCTAGATTCATTGATCCATTTTATATATTGGAGCAGGTTCAGCTAATATAAAATTATGTAGACCTTACATAGTGGTATAGTGTTATTCATGATTTCTTCCATATATATGAGAATCACTATTATTATCTCAACCCATATTTTGTTTTTAATCTCAAGGAAGTTCATCTAGAATCTTGTTCTTCTTTTGATGAATATCTGGTTCATATCATCAACCACAACACAAAATATCTTAAAGGAATAATTTTCCCTTGGTTCAGTTGTTATGGAAACACACCATGTTTAGGATGAGATGTCATAATGGGTGTATAATAAATGTGCTTAGTGGCCTGATCTATTCTCTGGTGAAACAAAATAACCCCTGGAAGTAAAAATCAAAAATAAGTTTTATTAAGGATTAGAGGTTCTAATATATCCAATCTTTACATGGGTATGGATCCTTTAAAATTGTTAAAATTCCCTTGATTTTATTGTTTTGGTAGTGGTTGAGGGGGTTTGGGTGGTCATGGTGATGTTTGAGATGATCGAGAGGAGGCTTTGGAATATAGTCTTTAAACTATAGTTCCACCAAATACATGATGGGATTTCTGTAGTCTTGGTAAGCTACTATGAACTTCATCAACTATATAGAGGGTCCCACTATCTAGCCTGTGTGTTTTGATTATGTTTTTAATGTAAAAGAGTCTTGTTCCATTCAACCTATCTTTTAATCCTCCACTCAATTCTTTGCCTCATTTCAGTCTTGTAACAAATTAGAGGGACTCTCTCCTCTCCCTCCTTCCTTTATGGGAGTACCCCCAAAATCTTTGGGATTTTTGACCTACATATATCCCAATGGAATGATTGAGGTATAACGTACACTTTTCTTCCCTCCATTCTCTATTTTATTCACCTTCATTAGTGTTATCTCTATTTGAGATAAAATAACCTATATTCAAATTTGTTTTCGGTTTTCTAATATCCTTTACTCCATCATAAATATGAGGCCAATATGAGAAAAGTATTATTCCATGTTCCATAGGTAGGTGGTCTATTTTATTTTAACTGAAGTTCTCATTATTAATAAAATGTACTACTGTGTTACACACTGGAATTTCCAAGAATTTACTATAAAATTTATATACTTACCATTTTTACCTAAACCTCAACCTAGATACACTACAGGCCTCCCAAACATTTTTCATGGTTGAATACTTCAACACAGGCCACCCATTAGGGTGTGTTTCTCATAACATCCACAACTTACTTACATTAAATTTAACCAATACCCCTGTTAGGGTGTATTTGGATTAGCCCTTAAGAAAACCCCAATCTCTATTTGATGTAACTAAATCATCACCTTAGTATGTGTTTTGGTGTTACCTTTTAAAATTAATTCATAAGATATTCCTTGGGTATAATTTGAATAAATTCTTGAATAGAACACCATTGTGGTTTCATTTTAATTATATCCTTGACATGAATTACATAATTTTCAATTATGACAAGTTACCATGAAATCCATGGTGGTTTATTGATGGAATATTTCTCACACCATCAAGGGTATTTCATGCCTTGGGAAATTCTTGGATTCCCTCTTGGAATTACTTTACCAAACTAATAGGATTCAAATAAATTCATTGATTCATAATCCAAATGGTTAACCCATATTAGATTTAATAAATGTCTTACTCTCATGAATGCAGTGGATAGTAGTCTTAAATTCATCTAGACCTATTCAAAAACTAGAATTCTCATGATGATGTTCTAGGTTTGTCTTGGTGTCCTCTGATTAAAAATTCCTTAGATCCTACCCTTAGATTCCAATTGAAATGTACCCTAAAATGAAATGATATAATTCCTTGGTTTTTTAGAAACTATTAGGAGTATAAGGAAAAGTTTTCATACTTTGGATTCCACACAAATCCTAGGAGTTAACCTTCATCGATTAAACATCCTAAATTAGAAATACAAAAATAATTTCATGGGGCTTCCATGGATTTGAATGAATGCGCTATGTTGGAATTCATAGACTAGTTCCATGAATTAATTTTTGCTATTGATTCTTATATTCCATGGTTACACTCCTTGGGTCCCTCAACCAATTAAGGGACACAATTTTAGAGACCTCTGATTTAGGCTAAATCATGTATATTTGATTGGATATCCCAAAAGAATCTTGATCTTGAAATGGATTCCTTTACTATTTAAATTTAATATATTTTCACACTATTTAATTTTATATTCACATACTATATTTTCATTAGAAATTGTTGGTGGTGACCTACTGAGTTGTACTTGCATAATGTTTGAGCCACTTCTTAGTACCCAAGAATATTTCATGGATGTAGGAAATGAGAAGGGAAAGTGCCCTGTTATAGATGCTTGATTCGGTCATAGGTTAGATCGTGGAAAAAGTGGACCAAGATATACATGGGATGCTCATTGAGATTAGAAGACTTCAGGAATTTTATTTAATTTTCCTTATCCTAGAACTACCTATATGATTGATACCGTGACATACCAATTTTTATTTTTTTCTGATCATGTAGTTGTCATGGGTTGTGGTCAAACAGAATTTATATTTACTCATAATACATCCTAGTTGATAACCAGGGTCATCTCTCAAGAAGAATGATTTGGGAGTATCACTTATACTAGGAAATATGTATTATTTTATTTTATTTCATTTAATTTTTAATCCATGAGAGCAATGGGGGTTATTGTTTTCATGAATACAAATGGGTAAAAAATGAAAATGTAGGATAAATGGATGAAAGAAAGGGAGACACCCCTAGATTCAACATTGTGTAACTTTATTATATTAAAAAATTAACCCTTAGATTCAATTATTTATGTGTGAAAATTAGTTACACACATACTTATTGCTTAAATTGTGAGAATAACCATCATACTCATGGAGAAGCTCCTAAGTGATCAACTCATCACTCAATGAAATGGTTTACAATAAAAGTCACATGCTCCATTCAGATCGATTCTCTTATCATAAAAATTAATCCAAATAGAGTGAGAGGAAAAAATGTTCATCAGTATCAAAGTAAATTGAGAGATGGGAGACATGAAATATAATTTTCTATTTAATAACTCAATATTAATATATCCTCAAAAATGAATTAGAAGGAATCAGGTCGGCTGTGTGGACTCTATATCATTTTTTTTCATCCAATATTTGATACATAGGTTATCCTCTCATCATAGATGGGATCTTGAGAGATCATTGGAATTCAGATTGGGTGGGAGAAACATGAATAAAATTAAAGAATAAAATAACATCACAACGTTATTAATAGAATGAGAATTATAGTTAAAATGTTTTGAAAATATAGAAAATAAATCCTAAGAAAATAAAAAATAGTCTAAATTATAGGTTATGGATCCCTTTTAAGTGAGGGGAGGGGAAAATATTTTAATAAAACAACATCTTCATCATTAACCTCAGTTTCGATACCGAGTTTGTGAGTTTCATCCTTCATTGTATGGTTGCCATGTGTGCATCTCCAAGGGTCCGGATCAACATCGCTAGAATATTGAAAATGAAATATTACTCTATATTCACAGAATTATATATTCTCTAATAATTATCAATTAGAATAACTCTATTTATTCATGATGTAGTAGTGGTCACATATCATCAATGTCGTGGGATCGTTAACTGATGCTACACTTATGTTGGTGTACCCTTACGCAACCTAGAGAAACTCTTAATAAGGTCCCAATAACCCTTACGCATTTTTGAGGACCCTTATATACTAGATTCATCACCCATTCATAAATATGATGAACCTTAAAAAATAAAACTACTAAATTTACACAAGTTGAAATGAACTTCATACAGATTCATCCCTTACCATCACATAAGCCACCTATTGCCTTTATGAAAATCAACATCCATTTCAAATTAGGAAAAAATTGAACTAATTTCTCAAAATATACTATCTTTAGTTCTTTATAATATTATAAATACACAACTCAAGATTATAATGGTAGTATAGATCCTCGTAACCCTTAGTGTAGCTTTATATTCTTCAATAGAAAACTCAACTATTGATCAAGTTAGTGATTTTCATCCATGTTCAAACATACATATGTCATTAGATGTGTAGCTATCAATGGTGTGGGTTCTCAATGTCGATCTAAATCATTTCAATCAAAAATTATTATGATTTCATGTGTCATATTTAGTTTATTTCTAGTCTTGTATATAGAGGCCATCATGGTCATCTGTTGAGCTAGTTTAAGCTTGTGAATTCATAGGGGAAATTCCTCGATTACCTATTATGTGAGATTTTTTTATCCTACGGAAGGGAATAATGGAATAAAATAACTTAATGTTAGTTTATAATTTATATTGAACCTGGAAGGATTAAAAAATGAGTTTGGATGTTGGTTTTTTAAAACACAACATTGAAACCGCAATAATAATTAAATTAAACTTATGTCTCAATATCAGTTTTTTTTAAATCAACATTGGAAATGACTCTTCAAAACTTCCATGGTAGTTTTTGAAAAAACCAATGTGGAAAGATCCCTTCAACATCAGTTTCTTTTTAACAACATTGAGTGTCAATTATTCTGATTCTTTCAAATGAATTTGATATCAGTTTTTACAAAAACTGACATTAAAGGTTGTTTATTTTTATTATGGAATGAGTTTCGACACATATATTTTCAAAAAAAACTAACTTCAAAAAATCCCTTAGACATTAGTTTTTTTATTAAAAATTAAATCGATGATCTTTTTATTTTGATTCTTTAAAACTTTTTTGATGTTATTTCCTAGTAAAAACTAATTCCCAATGCTATTCATAAAGGGTTTTAATGTCAGCTTTGATAAAAA
Source organism: Viscum album (assembly GCA_963277665.1). Lineage (NCBI taxonomy): Eukaryota > Viridiplantae > Streptophyta > Magnoliopsida > Santalales > Viscaceae > Viscum > Viscum album. Next base: position 1,850,860,014 of record OY728163.1, on the reverse strand, counting down.
CTAAAATTGAAACTCGTATAATTTGGATTCAATTTTAGTTTATAAAAAATAGATGTGTAAAGATGGAAATATTTTCATAAAAATATATATTAAATTAACTTTCCCAAAAAAATTTAAAAACAAATAAAAACGAACCGAATATATTAACTTAAATCAAAGAATAGCCCTAAAAATAGACATAATATACAAAATAAAATCAGAAAACAATTTTATAAATACTTAGTTATTTGACATTAATTAAAATAGACATACTTTAAACATATTAAAACCTATAAAAGAAAAAAATACCAAATATAAGAAAATATAGATTGTAAAATTACTCATTTTTCAAACGTTAATTAAAAGATACATACCTGATAATTTTAATATTAACCATAATTAAAAAATAGTTTACAAACAATTTTTAAGATGGATAAGTTATTCATTTTTATATAAATCAATTTCATTGGAAATATAAAATAAAAATGAATGTTAAAATATTAAAAAAAATATTTTTATATAAAACCTACGATAACTAATATAACTAACCTTATAAAATTTAATCTCCATCCCAACTATGATTTTCACAAACATGAATCTTAAAGAATAATAACCACATTCCACACATTATTTTTTATGATTAAAATATGATTATGAAACATTAACTGGGAAAAACACCAGCGCACACACAAACCCACCCACCCACACACACCCATATATATATATATATGATAGAACAAATATTATATAATATAAAATATATTTACCATTAATTTCACATATTTTATTTTATTTTTATACTATATCAAGAATTGATTATTTTTAAACCTTTTCCATGACCTATATTTATGAATAAAATTTATAAAAACATTTATAAATAATAATAATTGAGAATAAAGTACTTATACCAAAGAATAAAATTTAGTTGTTTAATGATTTTTGAAAATATTTAAGTACTCAGTCTAATAAATAGAAAAACCAATATAATGTGCATTCATGTGGGTAAAATACAACAACATCCAAGGAACACTAAAAAAACACAATTAATGGAAGTATAATGAATATTATTTCATAATTATCTTACTCGTATTACCCATTCAGTTATAGAAACAACCATAACCTAATCTCTATATTTACTAATATGTTACGTATATGTGTAAATCTAGCATCATTATCCATATATATTTCTTAGGTGTTTAAATATATTCTAGATTTATAAGAAAATAAATATATGTGACCTCATTTTGAATGAAAATATTGTTAGATTCATAATTAAATAAGTAATATAGTAGGTCAATTAAATTCATCATTTTTTAAAGAATGAAAAACCAAAATATAAATTTACATTCATAGAAAACAACTATAACAAAGGTATGCTGAGTTCATCAAAAATAAAAATATCCATGATATATTTTTTGAATTTTTTGAATGGTTATTATATTCCATATTTATCATATTTCATATAAAACTCATAAATTTTTTCTAATGAAGATGAAATTTGGGATAATCATTTGATCCCATCGTAAATATCATAATTAACAAAATTTATTTTTTACTGAACTTTTTGTTTTTTCATACGAGTTATTTTTATTTTAGATACTAATAGATAAATTAATTATAACAAATCATAATAAGTAATTTCAAATAAAATGTAAATAATATTTAAAAAATAATGTATCCATCATAAATTTTAAAATGAATAATTCTTGACAATCAATGTAAACAACTACCCATATAGTTTCCAACTATAGTAACCTCTACTGTAGGTAATTGAAGATGAATGTTTTGATCAATAATATCATGTAAAAATACTCTTACCTAACCCACCTACAAAGGTTTTTGATGTATATAATCCCCAAAATTATGTATGACTATATATGAAACAATATGTACATGGGGATCAACTGAATATAGATCATAGTATAAGGTTGGGTATGAATGAGGAGGTGGAGGATATAAGTAGGTAGGATACACAGATTTTGATTGTTACATTAATTTATCAAACATATCCAACACAATCGATTGAAATTGTTCACCCATAGACTATTTTAAATATTTCATCTCATATTTTAAAGAATAAATCATTCAATATATTTATTTCAAACATTGATAAAAAAATAATACTAATAATAACACCCCCCTCATATCCTCTTATGTATACAGGGTGTTTTAAATTTCCAAAATTTATATCTAGGATGCCCATCCTACTCTCAGGGATAAAATTCCCATACATTATTTACTGTTAAAGATCATTCTGAAATAATAAATTAAAATGGTATATTAGTATTATTATTTTAAAAAATAAAAACTTCATAGGAAAAAATATGGAAATAATTTCAACTACATGCTTATATTATTCTGTAAGATACTTTTATTTTCAATTCATTCTTAATTTTCTCTATTTTTCATGGTGAGTGGGGGGATATGGAGGACCATATTGGACCTCTTATGAACCATAGCTTAATTTAGCTCTAAATGCATCAAATTTATCTATAATAATTTTCTCCTTTATAAAATGATATCATCCACATGATAAAGTATGAGGGTATACATTATTCACCTAGATATCATGGTTAGATTTACTATAGGCATGTAACATAAAATAAACTAATAATTAATTAGGTAATATAGATAAACTATTACATTATATAATAATTAGCATACCTTAAAATCTTTATCCTTTTGGGTGGTGAAAATTTTACTCCAGTATCTTCATGTCAAAACACATATTTGAGACATGGGATTTTACTATGTAATATCCCCAAATCATAATTATTTATTAATATTGTTTTAAAATATCTCCATAAAATCTATGATAAATATTATTATATTTTTAAATTTCTTTTTTTCTCTCGAAACATCAATTTCATATGTAATTAAACACATTGAATTTTAGTCATATAAAATATATAATATTTGAAGAATGGGATAAAAATTAATCAATTGAGATATTTTATCTTTATAGACTCCAAAATATTCTCTTTCTCTATCTTTTTTATTGAATTCCAATCAAAATATAAAATGTTAATCATATAATGGGTCTTCATGGCTATATTACTCCAAAACTATTTTGCATTTGGACCAGTTTTGTTATTCTTATCATCAAAAATTAAAATGTATAATCTGGTCTCCAAGAGCAAGTGAATATTTTTGTAAATTTACAATCCCACATCTACCATCTCTAGTAATCATTTTCCCTAGAGAATAAGACACCATCATATAAAGTGCACCTGTAGTCCTATGTTTTTTTGAATTAAACAATTACCTTTATTAAATAGTTTTAGTATTGAATATTTAATAATATGAAAAAACATATACCTCAGTAACTATTCATTTTCCCTTGTGACTTTCATTGATATATATTAATGAATTGATATCCTATCTACCTTCATATTATTAGAAACATGAATATTTAAAAACAATGATTACATAAATATATAACTTAAAAAATAGTGTCACACAAATATAAGTTTCAAAAAATAATGATATCAGGATTCTTTATATAAAATATGCATGATAAAATATTAAATATCTATATTAAATCTAAAATGATATAAATGATCAAAATCTATAAATTTAAATATCACAGTTAGAAAACAGTCTTTTTATAGGTTTAAATTTAACAAAAATATAATTATGTATGTCGGGTTTCTCAATAAAAAATGTTTAACCCACAATATTGAATATTATATTTAATAAAAAATCATATAAAAAATCAATATATATATATATATAATTTTTTAAACAATATTTTTTTTACATTTAAATTTCTTAAAATAAATAACTTAATTTACTTGAATAATTAGGAGAGTAATTTTGTGTTTTCTCATATCCCTTCACCATGCTCATTTCATATAGTAAGGACTATGTTTTCATTATAGTCATTTTTATCATCCAAAAATCATGTAATAGACAAAGAAAATTCACATAAATCCATAACATCATCACCATCATAATCACCAAAATGAATTATTTTTCATTAAAAAATGATGGACCATAGATCATTTAAAGGATCAATGGTATAAAATATTTTCCTTTCAAGTGTCTCTATAATAAATGGTTCCTCTTTGCAGCTAAATATTTTCAAATCAAATAGTTAAAATCCATAATCATCATGTCTCCCTTAGAAGTTTCAAATCATTAATAAATGGTGAAATATATACATCAATATCGTTTTCTAGATGCTTTGGTCTAGAAATCATCATGATCATTATAACATATTTTTTCTTCATACACATCTGTGGGGAAAAGTTGTAAACATCCAACAAAACACACCATGAACTATGTTGGATACTGAAGCTCTAATATGGATTCATTTTTTTACATACTCCTATTATAAACATTAAATTTAACTTCCAAAATCAGTATATTTTTTATCAAATCTCTAACATTGTAGTGAATTAACTAGGTGATGTAAGTTTCAACCATATATTTTCTATGTATGACATCTTAACATTCTTATATCATTTTAATTTAAAAATAGGTTCTTGAAATGAGTAATTATTGGAAGGTACCAATTTTATTTAGTATGAGGCTTGATGTCAGTACATGAGAAAGAACAAAGTTGAATTTTTCATCCGTAATATATCGTCATTTCCCACATTTAGTACATTTTTATAAACATTCATATTCCTTCATATAAAACACATAATAATTTGGGAAATTATGTATCTATTTACAATCCAATCCCATTGGGCATAATTTTTTTACATCATAATTGGAATATGTAATCTCATTTCCTTATGGAAGTATATATTTTAAAAGTTTAATAAATTAATAGAATATGCTATCACTCCACCAGTTTCATTCTTTTAGTTTAACTAATATCAAAAATATTGATAACACTATAATTTAGTGAAACTGGAGAGTAATAGTTTCTCAAAATATTCATAAAATTGTTCAATAATAGGTGGTTTTTATGGTTTCAATTACTACATCAGGAATCAATTCTTCCATACAATCCTCTATCTAATTCTGAATATTTTGATCAACATTTGATGTTGACTTTTTAGTTATTTCACCATTCCAAATCCAGCATGTATAATTATGGATAAAACCATAAAAAATTATATGATCCTTGATTTATATGGAATTTAATTTTCTCATATTCAAGCTCATCCAACATGGATTGAAAATCAAATATTTTTTGATGATTACGTTTAGAGAATTACAAGAATTGATTAACTCCTATTTCATATTTTTTAGTTGTGGTTTATTAATTTATCCATTTATGATCAATTAATTAACTAAGATCCCAATAAAATAGGATAATATATTAAAACATATAAACATTTAGAAATATATATAAATAGAAAAAATTTAAACATAAAACCATATAATAAAAGAAATCAATTATTCATAACTATTTGATCATAACAAAAAATTATACATAATGATCAAAACATATCATTGATAATATAAAAAATATATAATTTAAAAATGCATATATTTTTAACAAATATTCATCATAAAATAAATTTAAAAATTAAAATCAAGTTATAATAACAAAAATTAATCAAAATTCGTTTTATTAACAAAAACATTATAAATAAAAAATGAATTAAGAAAAAAAATATTTCAATCACAAAAAAAATATAATGATAAGAAAATTATAAATAAAAATTATTATAAATACAAAGATTTCTTGGAAAAAATATTATAGTTACAAAAAATTAATAATCATAAAAAAAATATAACATTAAACAAATTATAACAAAAAGATTATAATTGATAATAATATTCATGAAAAAAATAGATTACTAAATGACATTTATAACTAAAAGAAAATTAGTTTATCTTAAAAAATGATAATAACTTAAAAAATGGGGGTCTATATTTATATATATCTTTAATTATGAAAAATATAGTCGAAGTTGATGGAAATAGGGAAAAAACTTCGATATTGAAGGAAACCCATTTTCAAAAAAATTACAAAAATAATAAACCAAAACCATTAAGTGTTCTTTCCTATCAACTAGAATAATGTTTTTTTTTTAACTTAATAATACCATTTAAGCTTAAAAATGGATTTAGTATGTAAGATTGTGGTAAAAAATGTAAAAATGGTATGAAAAATGACTAAAATGGAAGATCTATTGTTGTTAAGGGTCTTGGGTATAGTAGGTGTTGTCGAAGATCGAGATAGGAGTGGGGTTCAATCAAAAATGGAATGGGAGGGGGGTTTGGGCTATGGTAATTTTTTTAAAAAAAAATTGGAATTTGTTCAATTATAAATTGACAATAATTTTTTTTAAACTTTTCACATTGTATTTCATAAAACCCCATTTGAAAAGTTCTTTAAATTTTATTTTAATTTCTCTTTTATTAATAACTAATGTTAAAGGTTCCCTAAGAGAATTTTTAATGTTAATTTTTTAGAAACTAATGTTAAAACCATGATTTCAAAGCCCCTATTTATACTAGTGTGGTAATTGAGGGATAAAACCTTAGGCTCCTCCAGTATTTATCTCTAAACAATGAGAAAATTGTAGTCAAGGAACAAAAAATATATAGCTTTTTCATAGGTATCTAGATTATTTATTCAGCATCAGTTTATCTTGGTCTAAATCATGGGTTATCAATAGAAAATCTCCTCTATTAATACTAATTTTCATCCACTCATAAATTTGGTTTTATTTGGGTGGTGTGAATCATATTAAAAAAGTGGCATCCTAAGAACATTGATTGATCATTTCCCAGCATTAACACATGTCTCCAAGGGTTCATTGGTTCATCATGATTCATAGTGTAAATCTGGTATCACACAGAGACTCATGTTGGCTACTGGATTGCTTTAACATCACTCATCCCCAATAAAGGTCTTTGGGGTTATTTATTAAGTCATTTCCTTGGGGATCATCAACCTTAGCCCCAGTTTGATTAGTGCCACATCCTCATTCTAGCAATCTTGGGATTCAGGGGATGGTGCATTTGTTGGATCATTGGAGAGCTTTGGCAGACATCATTTTTCTTCAATATAATATAGATTTTGGGTTATTAATATTATTAATATTGGATTGATGAGCATGGTTATGGTTTATTATTTCTCTTGGATCTAGGGAAGGTGGTATCATGGGTTATTCATTCACCGTATGTGGTCTTCCACTAAATGTCCATTCTTCATTTGTGACTTTAACACACTATTTTACATCTATTTGTAATAAAATTCTAGTTCCATTAGTGAATTTGATGTATTTAAGTATAATTAAAATTTTATCAAGTAGAACCACCATCAATCCCTAATTTCAAATCTTCCTAAACCAAATATTATTTTCACACATTAGTGATACTTCCTAAATAAAATTTTAATAATTCAATTTCCCCCTTTACGGGTTCAATACCCCCCCTAATCTAGAAAAAATCATTTTTTACATATGATCACTTTATTAATATTTTTTAAAAAAAATTTACCATCCATCTATGTGTGAGGCACTACGAAAAGGAACTTATAAAATATGTACAAGGGGCTTAAACTCACCCACCTAGTTCCATTGTCTCATATATTCCATGTTGGATCCTAATTATCCATTTTATTCTAGTTTCAAAGAAATTATATGAATTTATTATAGGTAGGATCCCATATGTGAGATTAAACCACAAAGGTCTAGTAACATGATATACATATTGAAAATATTGTGACCTTATGTTAAATTTTGATTCCATAATTTTTTTTAAAAAACTTTACTCCATTTCAAAATATTCAAAAAGAATCTCTATTAAACAAGGTGTTTTGTTCACTCAGCAATCATTAACATTTTTCAATTCATAATTAATGGACTTCCATAACTCTACCACGAAATAGAAACGCAGAATGGAAGAATATGTAATTAATAAATTTGAAATCATAAAAAAATACAAAATATATATATAGTATTTACAAAACAATTTTTTTTATCTCTAACTCTTCTAGAATCACTAAAATAGTAAACATCTTTTTTATAGATTCTAAAATAGTTCCTAAAATTTTATTAAATATAGTTTTAAACAAAATAATATGGGAACACCTCCCCCACACATATTCATCAATTTCTAATTATATTCCAAAATAATTCACTAAATTTATAGTGAATAAAATGTTTAAAAGGATGGGCCAAACTTGGTGGTTTTTCCTGTGGGTTTGAGTGAATCTATATCCTAGGAATCTTGTATACTTCCATGAGATATTCTCTTAGGTACTTTTCAATCAATAAAAATCTATAGAAAATAGATTTCACATTAGAAATTTTATTAAAATGAAAATAGAAAAAAAAAGAATAGGTTCTTGGGGTATACCTTCCAAGAGGGGTTATATTTAGATTTACCATAGTAAGATGCTTTTGTTTTTATACTCAATCCACTGGAGGATGGGGTTTTTATGATGAAAACCACAATATCATATTTCTTTTACAAATTGACAGTTTTTCTTATTCCTGGATTTCCCCTTTTATAGAGTTTTTTGAGACTAACCCCTCATTAGGGTGATGTATTGACAAGGTGGGAGTGGATGGTTGATTTATAGTGTCGCCTTGATCTCTATCATATATATTGTGGACTCTTATTCATACATTTTCTCATCTAAAAATGTTACTTCATCATTATATCAAAAAAAGGGAGAGTCAGTAGGTAATTCATATTAAAAAAATCCAAAAAAGGTGAGTTTAGATAGAAATTAAGTCCTTCATATACATCATGAAATTCAATCCCTTCCTGATAAACCATTGGTATTTCTTCTCCTAATTTACCTCCCTCATGTTAATGTTCGGTCTGATGCTGAGAAGGTGATTGATTCTCAACATGTATAGGGACTTCTTTTTCTTCTTTATCCGCTTAATGGGTGGCATCATATTTATACTCTTAAAGAAAAATATGTGAATGTTATTAATGAATTTTGAATATTTTTTTATATTTAATTCTAAACAACCTCATCCTTAATTTCAAACACTTTTTAGTTAACATGGTTTTTTATATTATTCAAGTGTATGAAAAAAAAATTTGGTTATATACTATTAAAATTAGGTAATAAAGTTGTATATCATATTTTGAAAATTTAAATTGTCTTAAGGATTGATTAAATCCTTAATATGACCCATGTTGAAAAAATATTTCATGTAAAACACCCTTTTAAGTTCATTTTCAATGATTTTTTATTTTTGTTCTTAAATTTTTACCTCAAAACAATATCCCTTACATCCCGGTTCATTATTATCAAGATTGTAATTAGTTAGTCTGAGTCTGTAAAATTTTAACAAGTAATATTAGATGACAATTAATCTTTCAAAAACATAGAATGTGATAAATATGGTTCAATGGTGTCTCTCTCTTTCTTCTCAACATGCAACTCATTTTTGGAGAGTGGTTCCACTTCATATGATTCTTGTATAGATAGGGATGATAGTGGTAATTCCAACTTCTATTCAAAGATGATCTCATTATTTTCATCTTCATCATCAATATCCTGGTCCAACAAACATATTTCTAATCCTGTGATTGTATTTATAGTAGAAGGGATATAAATAAACAATTGGTTTTTAATGAAATCATATAAATAAAGGTTTAGTAAATATTATCCCTCTGTAGTTTCAACTTTTAGTTTCCTTACAAGGTACAATGGATTTGGGAAGATGTGTTAAATGATGTATAGGGGATGGTATTTTTTTTATAAAAAATCCCCCTCCTCTTCATGAATTTATTCTTTAGAAAACCCATGGGATCATACTCTTCAAATTGTTTTTGTTCTCAAAGGTTTTGGATAGTGGTTGTGACTTCCTCAAGAAGATTCTTCTGATCTTCCATGTAGGTTATTTCATCATCCTTTTCATCTTACACTGAGGGATATTTTATAATTTTAACTATATAATCCAAAAACTCTTGAATATCACTTTCATTAAATTATTCTTCTTGACTTATTATCTAAATTAAATGGTTGTTTATTATTTATTGTGGGGGTTACTCCTATTAGGGAACCGATGGGAATGTGATCTAGGAATATGCATGGGGATCCATCAAATAATGGTTATATCATGATTTTTTATAGAATATTAGATAAAATAGAGAAATAAAAAAATAAATAAAAATAAATAAAAATTGAAGAAAACTAATTGAAATTGTGTTAAAGTCCTTCAAAACTAGATTGTTCTCTGCGATAATAGTGCTATGTTGATCATGACCTTTCCACAAGTTATGGAAAAATAGAATTTATATTTACACCTAATTAATCCTAGTGGATGACTAGGGTCATCTATTAAGAAGAATGTTTTGGGGGTTTCTATTATCCTATAACTTATTTATTTTTTCATAATTTTTAAAGAAGGTGAGCATTTGAGGGTCATTTTTTAAGAAGGAAAGTAAAATTAAAATGCACAATAGAAAATATGTAATAAAGGGATACATCCCTATATTCTAATTTCTTATTATTTCTTATCTTAAAACCTTTACCCTTAAATTATATTATCTATATGTTCCAATAGGTTTCACATAACCTTACTACTTAATTTGTGTGAATGATTATGGCACTCAAGGAGAAGCTCTTATGTGATCAGTTCATCACTCTCTAATATGGTTCATAATCATGGTCTTATCCTCCATTAAGATAAATTATCTCATTATACAATATTTTTACAAAAAATGTGATATGAAAGAGTTTACATTAGTATGAAAGTAAATTGAAGGTGAGAGACATGACGTACAATCATCTCCTTAGCCCCTCACTATCCATAGATCCTCATAATGAATTAAAATTAATCAAGTAGAGTGTGTGTACATAAAATTACTAGTTTAAATATAAAAAATTATCCTTATTTGGCATCTCATCATCGATGACATCTTGAGAGATCACTTGACTTCATAGTGATAGAAGGATAAAAAAATAAAATTGAGTAAGAAAATAATGAAATAGAATGATAACCAAAATGAGAATTAGAATTAAATTTATTAAAATAAAAAAATAAATACTAATCTAATTGAAACTAGGCCAATTTCTAAGGTATGGATCCTTTTTCAATAAGGGGATGAGGAAATATTTAAAGGCAGTGAAATCTTCTTCATTCCCATTGGTTTCAGTTCTAAGTCAGTGAGTTTCTTCCTTCCTTGGATGGTTTCTATGTTTGAATATACAAAGTTCATGAATTACATCACTCGAATCTTTGAAATGAAATATTAATCTCATGTGATCTATTTCTATAACTCTTCATGACTAATCAGGTCAAAGAGATATTCTTTTTCATCATACAACAATGGTTATATAGCTTCAGTGTCATGGGATCTTTAACTAATGTTACACATATACAGTTTTACCCTTACACAACCTTGAAAAACTCAAATGTAAGTTGATATGACCCTTACAAATGTGTTCATGACATTATATACCAACTTTGTCACCGATTTGTAAATTTGATGAACCTTTCATGAGTGAAATTATACCTTTATATGGGTATAAATGACCTTTACACAACTTCATCCATCTCCCTTACGCAAGACTACCATTATCTTTACACAATTCAACATCCTTTTCATTTCAGAACATAAACTTGGTCTTCTTAATCAACATATACTTACTTTAATTCCCCGTGAAACTATGGAATAAAAGTTTCAAGATCATTGGGGTTGTGATTATTCTGATCACCCTTGGTGGAGCTTCATCTTCTTCATTAGAAATCTTAGTCATTAGCCACAGAATATATTTTGGTTCTTTTTTTGGAGCATGTATAGGTTAGTATATGTGAGGATTCCAACAGTGAAGTTTCTTAATGTTGATCTATATCATTTCAAACAACAATGATTATGATCTTGTATGTCTTATTTGATTGATGTTTGGGCTTGTGGATGGAGACTTAAATGGTTGTCCATGGAATTGATCTTGGTTGGTGAATTCATTTGGGAAATACCTTAAACTCCTGGTGTGCATATTTTTCAATCCTATTTCTTATTTGAGGGTGATAAATTTTGGCCTCCTTCAGTATTCATATTTGTACAAAATTTGTGTAGGGAACAAAAAAATTACATGTTTATCATCAGAAACTGGTTTGATTATTCATCTTATGTTCATCTTAGTCCAAATCAGTGGTTACCAATAATGGATCTCCCACCATAAAACTGGTTCAACATCCTCTCCTTCATTTGGTATGACCAACTTGGAACAACTTAGATTCAACAAGTGAAATTATACTATTTCAGATTGATACTTCCTCAACATCAATAAGTGTCTCCTTGGGTTTGTTTGGTCATCGATCTTCACAGTACAACTCTGGTATCAAGGAGCGACTCACATAGGCTATCATCTCCTATCGGTTCGACTCATACCTATAAATGATATTATGGGGTTACTTATTCAACTATCTCCTTGGTATGAATCTTCCTCGACACTGATTCATTCGGCACCACATCATCTTTCAATCGAGCACATGTTTTAGGGTATTGGGTAATATGGTGGATCATCGACAGGCTTCGGCCGATTTCTTATGGCTTTGATCAAATTCATAGGTCATGTTCCCTCATTAGTGGTATAATAAGTCCTTCACAAGTGGTAGTAGAATGGTGGTCATAGTGGGTTGGGGAAACAGTAGTGGACATTTTATTTATGATGGAAGAACACTAGAAGTACCCGAATAGAGTGAGGTCTTGCAGTATCAAGGATGGTTGGTACCTTCTTAATGGTAGTATAAGACCTCCATTAATGGCAGAAAACATAACACCTAATAATATTCAAAAAAATAGAAACTTTTTTATTTGTAGGAATTAATCATATTAATTACATAATATAACAAATAATACTCTTAAGTGAATATCATTTGTACAATAATTCATTATAAAATAAAACTCAATCAAGTCAAATCATATTTTTTCCCAAATAAACATAATTAATTTCTAGTGTATTATTTAAATAAATATTTAAAATTTCCATATAATAATTTTAGAATTTAAAAGTCTCATTTCTTTTTCAATAAATCATCAATGTATGGATTTTTCAATTAATTCAAAAATGATAAAAACTGTTAAAGTTAAAAAAAATTGTTAAACATTTAATTTATATATCGAATCATATCAATAATAAATTTTAAATTTTCAAAATTAATTGGTGTCTTCAAATTTTACTTTTAAAATGAATAAATCATTAAAAATCAGTATTTAACTCATGTTACAATTAAGTAAAGATTTCATAGTCATATAAAAGCAAAAATTTACCTGATATTTATTTAATTAATGGTTGTAATCTCAAGGAATAATTTAAAAAATTTCTTTTTAAAATTTTGGATCACATTATCATAACCATGACGTCTTCCATGTGTAGTATTGTTTACCACTTCCTATACGTTTTATTTATTATATAGACGATTATGTTGGATTTATTTATACTAAGTTCTACTTTGATAATGAGGATATAGTCTCCCCACTCTACCTTTATACACCCTCATTACTAGTTGACATCCTACAAAATATGGGTCATTCTTGAGGCCTTGTGGCCTACTAAACCAGTTACATATTAGTGAATTAGACTGGGGATGACACAGTGTCATGACTAAATGGTGAACCAATATACATGGTGTGTAAATGGCCTGGAACACTATGTATCATAACTGTTTACATGAAAAGTTAAATTAGTTAATAATTAGATTTAAACCTAATCAATACGTATCCATGTATCTTTTATTGAAAGTAAAAAACATGTGATTGGTTTTCTATATATTAAATGTTTAATTAATTTATTTTTAATATTTGGAACTATATATCATGTACAATTAAAATACATTGGAAAATAAATGTTTTTTAAAAACATTACACAATAAATAAATAATATGTATATGTGTTTCATTTATTTATAGTACATTTTATGTAATTACAAGATAAAATGTTTATGTTTTATGTCATATGAGTAGATGGTATACAACTATAATACCAACCAATTAGTTTAGATGGATACTGACCATGTTTTCCCCAATTAAATGCTTTGTACTTAGTTAATTTAAAATTAAATTAATTAATTTAATTTGTTTAAAATTATAATGGAAGATAATCTTAAGGGAAGTTTGGAAAAAAAATTAATATAAATAAAACTAGTAAATAAAGATAATTAATTTATTTGAGTTCATTTTATCTTAATTAAGAGTGACTGAAATTAATCCTAGATAATTAATTTTTTATTTATTTCATGTGTGGATGATCATGAAATAGACCAATTTTTATTTGTGAATGGATTCTTTTATTTTATTATTAATATTAAATTAAAAAGATGTTATGTGTGTTATCCACTCCTTTATACTATGTAGGACCTATGTTTCTATGGTTTCTTTCATGTAAACTCCTCTAACAATTCCATTGGTTCCCCTCACCGATTTTTGAGTAAAATAATATGTAAAGGATAGAGCTCCCAATATAATTGAGGTGATATAATCTCATAGCTGGGGTGAAACTAATCCAGATAATACATAGGTGCATAAGTGGGATTTTGTAACTCAATCCAGGTATGGTTCTAGGAGCTATCTCCCTAGGGTCAAATATTGGATTGTCATCTTCTAAATAAACTAACCACTATAAATAGATTATATTTTTACTACTTCATTATTCAATTTATTTTAGTTAAATGCATAATTATTTATAGAAAATTTATCATGATCACTTAATTAATTAATTAACAATCATGCAAGATGGAATTAAAATAAATTGGACTATACATAAATTTTATCAAGACATTTTTGATCATTTAAGTAAAATCAACATAATATTAACAATAATTCAATATGATAAAATGTGGAATTTATTTATAAAGATAAAAAATCCCTCAAATAAAAATATAAAGTCATTAATGACTTCCCCTACTCATGTTAAGGTACAACTATAGTTTAGAGTTCTCTACCAGCCTCCCATGGGGTGATTTTAATTATTAGGGAGTTTTATCTTGAGTCTTTTATCAACATAAACTATTTACCATAAAGGGTTGATCACCAATGTGAGACTTGGTTCAATTATTAGGAAATTGTTGAGGAAATCCAAGTCCAAGTTTTTAATAATAGGGAGTTCACTCAACAGATAATGGAGTTTTTTGTTAATTCAATTGGTAAGACCCTCTTATCCAAATACCTTCAAATATATTAGCAGCCCCCGTATGAATTATGATAAGGGTTATATAGATCTTTGACACTAGAATATCCATGTGATTGGTTTTTATGAAACAAATGAAGAGGGTGGTTCAGTTTTGATAAAATAGTTTGACAGTAATAAATTAGTTAATATTTATTATCTAATTTTGTAATCAAGATGATGTACTAAAACTCTTTTATTATATTTTATAAAATTTATAAAAATATAACCTTGACTATATCATTAGGATACATATTAGAGAAATATAATCTTCTCACATGATCAAATTTATAGGAATGGTATAGGTTCTTGTGTGTTATACTTTTCTATGACTAGAAATTATACACACTAAAAACCCCTATTACTAAAGCACAAGGTAAATATGTTAGTAAGGAAGAAAATTCTATATATATGAAACATTGGGATGAAGCCATAAATTTATAATGTTTCATGATATCAAACATTTTAAGTGATATCATACAGAAACATGAGGATTATGATGTGTATATAATGATATCTATTATTTACAATCATTATCGTGATAAGTCAACACAATAGATATATGAGATCTCCAATTCACTATTCATATGTAATCTCAAATATTTAGTGTCAACTGAGCCTCATGTTGTCAATATGAAAGGATACATAGAATTATTGAACATCTTGGTCTTTAAGATCCCAAATGAGTTGAAAATAGATCTCATTCTATCATAAAAAATAATATAATATATATTTTCATTATTAATTATAATAGGTTAAATAGTGGGAAGACTCTCTTGTAAGTCATTATCATAATTATACATGTTTATAAGGACATTAGGCATGAAACACCTATGGTTATTATGGTGAATAAAAGTATAATCAAGGAAAAGGACACCAATACTCCTAAGTTTAAGTCTCATAAGCATTGTATATCTAAGAAAAGGAAGATACAAATATAAGTAAATGAAAAAAAAGATATATTATGTTTTTATGTGGACATATAGGCTACAAGAAGTGGAATTTAACTAAATTAAAGAAGATAGTGGGAATCTTTAGCTGAGTTCATTATCGAGTGTAGTACTTCCTTATCTATTAATTGGGCATTAGATACATCTTGCGGTACCCATGTCCCCATAAAAATATAGAAAGAAAGTAGATTTCAAAGTATTTAAAAAATATAGGTGGATCTTCATATAACCAATAGATAGTGACTTACTAATTTGGATATAAGAGACTACAACTTTCTATTTCCAACATAGATGATATTAGTTTTGAAATGTTTTTAATATCTACACATTGTTACCAAAAAATAAATTTATGTATCCTATCTATACGAAAATGGTTTTTAAAATTTTGGAATGAAAGTTTTCTATTTTATAAAGACAGTATATGTTATAACATAGTGCATTTAAATAATAGTTTTTGTGTATTAGCATATCAAAACTATATGTTTTCAATTGATAATAAATTGTGTTATCATGACTTGAATCAAAACCAGTTGTGGAACCATTGGATTGGTCATCTAAATGAGAAGTGATTGATATACCTCTATCAAGATGTATATTTATATTCATTTGGACTAAAGTCACTTGATATATGTCTCGCTTGTTTACAAGGAAAAATAACCATACCACTTTTTTGTGTTAAGGGGAAAAGGGATATATATATTTTATAAATGAACACGCTAATGTATGGGAACATTTTCTTACCGAACATATAGTTGGGTATTATTACATCATTTCTTTTACTGATGACTTTAACAGACATGAAAGTGGTTAATTAATGAGCTATAAGTCTAAATACTTTGATAATTTTAAAAATCCAATAATGTGGAAGAAAATAAACATGATCAAAAGTTAAATAAAACTTAATCTAATCAATTTAGTGAGTATCTTAACTAATAATTCATCAATTATTCATAGGAGTTTTGAATTCTATCTCAACTCACTACACTTTATACACCACAGTGGAATTGTGTTAGTGAAATGAGGAATCATACTTTAATTTACATGGTAAATTCTTTGATGAGTCATGGATAACTTAAATTATTATTTATGGGATATGCATTAAAAAATATAGCACACATACTAATCATAGTGTAAACTAGGATGGAAAATGTAATACCCTATGAATTGATGTATGTGAAGAAATATGTGTTATCACATTCTCGTGTTTGGGTTTGTGAGGAATTTTTTGAGGCCAATTTTGGAAACAAAATAGCACTCTAGGGAACAAATTGTGTCTTTATAAGATACCCAAATTAAATAAGGGCATATTTCTTATACAACCCCTCATAAAATAAATTCATTAAGGTATGAAATCTATATTTATTAATATGTATAGTATCTATAAAATATACAATGGGAGAAAGATATAATTAAATAAATATGATTCTCAAAATACACAATAGTTTGTGTAAATAAACATTCCACAAGTCCCTTGGGAAAAGGTTGTTCCCCAAATAGAAGTATTGTTTAAGAGCTTGGGATAGGTTAGAAAACCAAAATAACATGTTTTTCTAGCCAATGAAGATAGTGACTTAATATTGGTTGAAAATAATGATCCTAATTTCTTTAAGAAGGTAAAATAAATCTAAGAATCATCAAGATAGAAAGAATCCATAAATCCATAGATTAATTCCATGTATCGGAACAGTGTATGGACTTTAGTCAACCATCCAGTTGATGTAAATCCCACTGAGTTCAAATGGGTTTTAAAAAGAAATATGGACATGGAAGGTAAAGTGAGTATCTTTAAGGAATGAATAGTGGCTAATGGATTTAAACATATTCCAGGTATACAATACAAAAATACATTTTATCTGGTTTCCATGCTTAAATTTGTCAAAATGTTTCTTTCCATAAAAACATTCCATGATTATGATATTTTGAAAATAGATTTCAAAAGATATTTCCTTAACAGGAACCTTATGTAAGATTTCTATATGAAATAACTATAAGTGTTTTTGAATCCATGTAATGTTAATAAGGTATCAAAGTTGTAGAGATCTATTTATATATAGAATAAAACATACATGTCATGAAATATTTTATTCAATTAAGCGATAAAAGAATTATTTTTTCATAAAGAATGAATGTGATCCATATGTTTATAGGTGGTTTAGTGGGAGTGTGGACATTTTCCTAGTAGTATATGTTGATGATATGTTATATATTTGAAATGAAATACTATCTTACAAGAAATTAAAGACCAGTTGAAAAGGTGCTTCTTTATATAGGACATGGGTGAAGCAGCCTAAATTTTAAAGATCAAGATCCTTTTTGATAGATCCAAGATGTGACATGGACTAAGTCAAGGTACACACATTGACTAGATATGGAAGGGGATTGGTATGGAACAATCCAATATGGTATTGGTTCTAGTGTTACATGTAATACATATCTCTAAGAAAATGTTTCATCATACACAATTTGAGAGAGAAACTATAGTCAACCAGGCTTTTCATACAAAAATATTTCATATTTTTATATAAATATAAATTACATTACATAGACACACACCCGAGAATCGTAAAGGTATAGTGCCTTTGGAGACTAAAAATATCCTAATTTCTTGAAAGATCTTTAATATCTCCCATAAAGATCTTCCCACATAGTACTCTACCTGGATGTACCCTACATAAAAAATTCCTTCATAACATGGGGAGAAGAAACATAATAAAGGGTGAGAACATATACTATGTTATGGTATAAAAGGGATACATATAAGCATAAAATGATCATAAGTGTATGAGAACGTGAGTATAACATTTTAAAACCATATAATTCACATAAAATATGTAACGCCCCGACCCCAGTTACCCAGAGTCGGTGCATTACTTCGTAACATTGGCATGATCACAAGAAAGATCAAATCTCGAAAGACCGATTGGTTTAGTAGCCTTGGAAACACTAGATATATTCATAAGTTTTACATTACATCATAAAATGAAAAACTACTACAACAACATAATGTTTCCACAGTCCACACTATAATCCCCTCATAAAATCCCTGCAGGTCATTCATAACTTACATCTTCACTTCCTGGGAAAAATAAAACATAGAAAAGGGGTGAGCTCAAATGCCCAGTAAGGATAACAATATAGCGGAAACTTTAATCAATAAGAATAAACATTTAAGGCAATGTATAACTAAAACAAAATCCTTTTAAACATGAACTTTCAACATGGTATGGCATAAATAAAATGAAATAATGCCATTTAATTATTCACATGGATATTCTACTAATCGAATAATCACATGCAAAAATCAATAACCACTTTCATAATGTTGGAATGAATAATGCCGGACTATCATAACCACATAGCCAAGGCCTCGTGCCAAGACTACAAATAAGATTTTGTCAAGGCCTTGTGCCAAGACACTAGTTTGTCTCATGAGACCTACCGATGCAATTTTTTTTTAGAAAATACTTATGTTTAAAATGGATAAAATATACTCCAGTGTTTTTCTAAAAGCAATATGCGAGCTTTTGAAAACAAAATAACTAATTATGAGACTTCTCGATTAATTACAGGCCATGATGGGTCCACTCCCAATCCCTTCCTGTCTACCAAACTCGAGAGTCAGGTTTTCTGAAAACATTTTTAAGCTTGCGTTAAATACGTATGCATTTACACTGGATTTTCATATATTTGAGGGAAATATCTCTCTTTTGAAATAATTTAAAAATCACATAAATATAAAAGAAACCTTTTCATTAGAAATATTCTTATAAGCTTGTAAGGAAAGCTTCAACGATTTTATAACGGCAGAAAATAACCGCACCCGCCGTATAAGTTAAAAAAAACATTCTTACATTAATTCTGTCTAAAAGGTTAAAAAGGACCTTGTTTTGAAAACGACGAAAAGATTCCTTTATAAACCACTTATAAAAGTCAAAAAGGGTATAAATGACTTTAAATCATATTCTAGTAAATAGTAAAAATGTTTTCAAATACATTTTTAAGAAACATGTATGTGGATGATAAAGAGATCCCAGTAGATTATTACGTATAATACAACCTTGGATAATGAAGAGATTGTGAAATAACCCTTACCTTATACTTTTCCTTGGTTGGGGTAGGTTAACCTCCTGTATAATAGTGAAATAATTGTTACTAAATTATACAAGAATAATATACATTAATATGATATCATATATGATCTTTTAATATTGATTTGATAATAATATCTTAGTATTATCGCCGTTTCGGGTGTTAACTTACTCATTTTCTTTATATGTTTTGTTACATAAGTCATGTTTGTTGTATCTTATTCATATCCAGAATGATATCAAGTCCTTAAAAATCATTTTTAAATCATTAAATTATAATTATACTTGAATGGATACGATGGAGAATGAATCTCATCGCGTTCGTAGAGACGGTAGTCCGTACGTACGCACGAACGCTACTTCCATTTAATTTTTATTTTAAAATAATCGAATCCAAATGATACATAGGTATATTACTATTCCAGTATAATATAATATTTTATATATGTTACTTAAGTTCATTAACACCATCCTTTATACGTTCCATGTGTGGTATGAACGAGTCATATCATTTTAAGGGGGCGGTAGTCCGCACTTCCTCAAATGAAATTATCGTATGTATATACAACATGAAACGAATAATGGTATGAAATAAAATGGAATTAAAGAAGCTTATATATAAAATATATATCATTAATATCATATTTAATTATAGTGCCATCATAATGGCCACCATGAGAGGTGGTAAGATGTATTTGAACAATCATCGTTTCGTGAGGCGTTAGTTTTCCATCCACAGAAACATTATGTTCATCATCCATTAGATGGAGTTGTGTGTATGTGTAGTTTGAATCCTTCTTATAACAACATCCTAGTATATTGTGGATACTGGTGTTGTTACAAAAGAAAGGAAATAAAAAGAGTTTGGGGGTTGAAGAAGCAAAATAAATGAAAATAATTTAAGAGAAATCGTTACCTTTAATTTAGGTAACTCACTTTGGTTGGAACCAAAGGACTTCTTGAAATGCTTTCTTCCTAAGGGGAAGCTTCAAGGATGAGGAGAGTGATGTGGGGAGATTATTTGGGCAGAGTTTGGACGATCCAAGTGGCTTGAGAGGTGTGAGGAATGAGTAGAAGTGGTCTCCTTTTATAAGGGAGAGGAGGGGCTCTTTAGGAAAGAGTGAACGTATTACTTTATAATATAATTATATTCGGTTTATAATGGTCCCAAAATCATTGAGGTAGAAGATACGATGACTCATATTCTAAATAACATCAACCAATAAGAATTGGACCGGTTTTAGATAATATTTGAATCATTATAATATTATTTATTTCAATGATTTATTAATGAGGTAAACATTGCATCATTATTGTGTCATTAATAATTTAACTTATTTGATGTCTAAAAATTATAAATAAAATATCATCATGTAGGAAATCTTTTTAGATTTCTAATGAATATTTATAATCGAAAATCCAACATGTATAACCCTATGTAAAAATTGTTCGTCTAAAAGATGTAAGCTTATGCCATTTTTATTTTTATTTTAACTTTATTAATATAATGTGTCCCTACCACATACAAGTGGCTCCAAGGGGTCCCCAAATTGACCCAAGGATGCTCATGGTCGGGTATGTGTCCACCAATAAGGTTAGGACACGTTTTAGGGTAATTTAATATTATTATAATATTATTTTTTAACCCTTATTTACCGGATTTACCCTTAACCATGGTAAATAAAATATTTACCACAGTAATTATTCAAAATGTCTAAAAATAAAAGTTACCTATTTACACAATTTGAACATACTGATTCCAAATATGGAATCCATTTTTCTAAATTCAAAACACAGAAGTGGCAGAAATTAATTTAAAATTAATTCCCGCTGTCAAAACAAAAAGCGTGTTTTTAAGAGATAATAACTATCAAAAGATTGACACTTGTTTATGTTCGGTTTAATTGTAAAATTATGTCCAATGACCAAAATTATATTAAATGGTAAAAATATATTCTAAATATACTTTAAAACCACTAAAATTCATAATTTATCACTATTAATTATTTTGATTAAAAAAGTTGTTTTTAATTAAAATTTAGTAATTTTCACTATTCATCAAAATATGAAAGTTATCCGAAATGTACCAAAATTTCACCTTAGGATAAATTCGATATTCCGAATCCAAAGATGAAGTCCATTTTAAAATATAAAATATATATAATTTTAAAAAGTAGGTATTACTATTCATAACGGCTAGTTTGATTGGTTGTTGTGTGTGTTAAAACTCGAAGTTGCGTACAACACACGCTACTGTTTTATTCAAAGGAAAGCGTACCGTGGAAGCTTGGGAAGTTTCATTTTAAATTTTTTGATGTCTCCATTTAGTCAAAAAGTTTAAAATATTGTATTTAAAAAGGTTTCACTAAAAGTTGATAAAAGTGCAATACTGAAAATGAATCTATTCTTGCATTATGACTAAGAAACTCATAATATGGATTCTAAAATTATAAAGTTTAAAATTTAGTTAATACTATTCATGACCTCTTTTAATGGCTTTTTTTTTGGTAAGTCATGGTGCAATTGAACTCGGTGTTGCGTGTAGTGCAAGTTATTGAATTATTTTGAAGAAATAACACACTATGAAATCTTGGGGTGTTACATTCTCCCCTCCTTCAATAAATTGCGTCCTCGCAATTTGAAATTGTTCTTCGAAAATAAAAGGTTGAAAGTAGAAAATATATTTGTGGGAAAACCCACATCGGAAATTGGGTTACTAAAATTTAGTCTTAATATGAGGAAAAGAGAAATCTAAGGGTCACCACCAAATTATGATCTCGATTAGGAGAACATTGGTGGAAATTGGAGACATATAATCGGAGGAAAAACGTAAATATTTATAGGTGGTGATTGAGGTCGTCAATCACAAAAAAGTGTAAAATTGAGGTCCTTAAATTCATCAATCTATGATGATTTGAAATACCATCGGTTCAACAAAACATAGGGTATTAGGATAACACATTTTTGACGTTTCGAAATATCTTAGTTGAAATCCCACATCGAAAAATGAATTAATGAGGCCTCTATTTAAAATAAAGAGTGGAAAGTATGAAGATTACCGAAAATAACACATACTAGGGTTTCATGTAGGAAAATATGGATATGGAAGAGAAATCTAACCATCAATTATATGATGGAGAGTGGTAGAGAACATGGCTATGAAAAGGCCAACAATCCCAAAGCCATAAATTAGTGATGATTTAAGGTACCATCTAGGAAAACATTTTTGTTCAAAGTTGCTTTTCTTAATATTGAGGAATTTATTTATGAGATTGGCTAAGATCATAAGGAGATATGCTTACTTTATAATTAGAGTTTTATCCATTAATAAATTTCTACCACAAACTCATCTTTCACTCTAAAAGATAATAGAATGTAAAAAAAATTCTATTTACACTATTCGTATAGGGTTCCAAAATAAACGAATTTATAATTCATCTAAATGATCTTTTAATAAAAACTACATTATTTAATCCAGGACATCTCATGGTCCAGTGGTAGGTGATACACCCTTGTCGCCCTTCGGTTGCAGGTTCAAGTCTCGCAGCCTTGCCGGACGCGACGGGTTGCCGCCCGACCTCCGGGTAGTCCTTTTATGGCAATCCAAAATAATCCAAACTAGAACTATCCAAAATACTTCTGTCCAAACTCACAGTCTAACATTTATAAGGAAGGTAAACATAATATAGATCCTTTTTACCCCGTAATAGCATATGAATACCTTCATCATGTATTACCATATTCCTTATTGATTACATTCATGCTCCCTTATTCCATATAGAATGCTGGATATACTTCATCAATCCAAAAATGTTTTAAACCCCAACAATGATGGAATATACAAATCATTAATCAGTTCCAAGGTAGTCAAGAATATCCAATATATTTTTTCCAAAATAATCATGTATTATTCGAAAATCACTACCTCGGTATCAGAACTATATTATGGTTTATCATTCTCTCAACCATATATTTTCCAAAAATTTATCCTGCTATTGAGTCACTTTTCTTTGTTCCACACAATCTCAAGTCCTTAATGAAATAGTACTGCAGTACAATCCTTATATACTCCATAATTATTATAACAAGTACATTGTTGATACAACACTCAATTGACATAATCAACATAAGAACTCTAATCATTCCTCTTCATCTGTGGTAGTATCATAACTTGATTATTATCCAATAACATCATTTTCGGCATAGTCTGATGACTGGGACATAGGTTCGCGTAGTGTCCAAACTCCTTGCAAATGAAGCATTGTACATTTAAAACCATTTTCTTACCCTTGCAGTCACGTACTTTGTGCCCTTTTCCTCCACACTTATAACAAACTCCCATTCCTTTCAGGCAAGTTCCAGGGTGTTTCTTTCCACAGTTACCACATATGGGAAAATTCTTCTTTTCCCTCTTCCCTTTATCCATCTTTCTCTCTTCTATCCTTTTCATCTCTTGCTTCCCTTCAAAGCCATAGGACTCAGTAATCTCTTTACTTATCTTATCAATACATGATATTATTTCTTCATATGATGATAATACATGGGAGACTATTTCTCTTATAAATTCTAGCTTAAGACCATGAAAGATATGATCCTTCCTTCTCTTTGGATCATGTGCATTTCTGGAGTTCTCATTCCTTCTACTGGGCGCCATTTCTAAACAATGGCATAAACTAGATCAGTTTATGAATCAAAATACATAATCCCATACTTATAAAACACTTAACATAAATTGAACTATTTATGGATATAATCCATAATCATAAGAATGTTTTCTTTAAGGAAGTATATACTCATAAACCCTTCAAAATGATTTGTAAAGAAAATGAGAGTTATCCTAAGCATATCCCCCGGGAGTGTCGTAACCAAGAGTGCAGCAAGGCCCGTTGTCGTGCACCAGTTCCCGTTCGAGTCTAGCTCAAAGCGGTGTTTTCGGGTTTTACCCCTAGGTACATATGTGCCAGAGCCGCCTCTACCTGCTCGTATCCAGACAGGGATGTATTGCTCGGAAAACTCACAAAATCTCTACAATACGAAAATTCTAGGAAGTTCTTGTATACTAATCCTCAAAGTTCATCTTAGGTATACGTGCTCTAATCAGAGTTTATCTAAATCTACCTTCCAAGGTTTGTACTAAACTTCCTCTGATACCAACTGTAACGCCCCGACCCCAGTTACCCAGAGTCGGTGCATTACTTCGTAACATTGGCATGATCACAAGAAAGATCAAATCTCGAAAGACCGATTGGTTTAGTAGCCTTGGAAACACTAGATATATTCATAAGTTTTACATTACATCATAAAATGAAAAACTACTACAACAACATAATGTTTCCACAGTCCACACTATAATCCCCTCATAAAATCCTTGCAGGTCATTCATAACTTACATCTTCACTTCCTGGGAAAAATAAAACATAGAAAAGGGGTGAGCTCAAATGCCCAGTAAGGATAACAATATAGCGGAAACTTTCACCAATAAGAATAAACATTTAAGGCAATGTATAACTAAAACAAAAGCCTTTTAAACATGAACTTTCAACATGGTATGGCATAAATAAAATTAAATAATTCCATTTAATTATTCACATGGATATTCTACTAATCGAATAATCACATGCAAAAATCAATAACCACTTTCATAATGTTGGAATGCATAATGCCAGACTATCATAACCACATAGCCAAGGCCTCGTGCCAAGACTACAAATAAGATTTTGTCAAGGCCTTGTGCCAAGACACTAGTTTGTCTCATGAGACCTACCGATGCAATTTTTTTTTTAGAAAATACTTCTGTTTAAAATGGATAAAATATACTCCAGTGTTTTTCTGAAAGCAATATGCAAGCTTTTGAAAACAAAATAACTAATTCTGAGACTTCTCGATTAATTACAGGCCATGATGGGTCCACTCCCAATCCCTTCCTGTCTACCAAACTCGAGAGTCAGGTTTTCTGAAAACATTTTTAAGCTTGCGTTAAATACGTATACATTTACACTGGATTTTCATATATTTGAGGGAAATATCTCTCTTTTGAAATCATTTAAAAATCACATAAATATAAAAGAAACCTTTTCTTTAGAAATATTCTTATAAGCTTGTAAGGAAAGCTTCGACGATTTTATAACGGCAGAAAATAACCGCACCCGCCGTATAAGTTAAAAAAAACATTCTTACATTAATTATGTCTAAAAGGTTAAAAAGGACCATGTTTTGAAAACGACGGAAAGATTCCTTTATAAACCACTTATAAAAGTCAAAAAGGGTATAAATGACTTTAACTCATATTCTAGTAAATAGTAAAAATGTTTTCAAATACATTTTTAAGAAACATGTATGTGGATGATAAAGAGATCCCAGTAGATTATTACGTATAATACAACCTCGGATAATGAAGAGATTGTGAAATAACCCTTACCTTGTACTTTTCCTTGGTTGGGGTAGGTTAACCTCCTGTATAATAGTGAAATAATTGTTACTAAATTATACAAGAATCATATACATTAATATGATATCATATATGATCTTTTAATATTGATTTGATAATAATATCTTAGTATTATCGCCGTTTCGGGTGTTAACTTACTCATTTTCTTTATATGTTTTGTTACATAAGTCATGTTTGTTGTATCTTATTCATATCCAGAATGATATCAAGTCCTTAAAAATCATTTTTAAATCATTAAATGATAATTATACTTGAATGGATACGATGGAGAATGAATCTCATCGCGTTCGTGGAGACGGTAGTCCGTACGTACGCACGAACGCTACTTCCATTTAATTTTTATTTTAAAAGAATCGAATCCAAATGATACATAGGTATATTACTATTCCAGTATAATATAATATTTTATATATGTTACTTAAGTTCATTAACACCATCCTTTATACGTTCCATGTGTGGTATGAACGAGTCATATCATTTTAAGGGGGCGGTAGTCCGCACTTCCTCAAATGAAATTATCGTATGTATATACAACATGAAACGAATAATGGTATGAAATACAATGGAATTACAGAAGCTTATATATAAAATATATATCATTAATATCATATTTAATTACAGTGCCATCATAATGGCCACCATGAGAGGCGGTAAGATGTATTTGAACAATCATCGTTTCGTGAGGCGTTAGTTTGCCATCCACAGAAACATTATGTTCATCATCCATTAGATGGAGTTGTGTGTATGTGTAGTTTGAATCCTTCTTATAACAACATCCTAGTATATTGAGGATACTGGTGTTGTTACAAAAGAAAGGAAATAAAAAGAGTTTGGGGGTTGAAGAAGCAAAATAAATGAAAATAATTTAAGAGAAATCGTTACCTTTAATTTAGGTAACTCACTTTGGTTGGAACCAAAGGACTTCTTGAAATGCTTCCTGCCTAAGGGGAAGCTTCAAGGATGAGGAGAGGGATGTGGGGAGCTTATTTGGGCAGAGTTTGGACGAGCCAAGTGGCTTGAGAGGTGTGAGGAATGAGTAGAAGTGGTCTCCTTTTATAAGGGAGAGGAGGGGCTCTTTAGGAAAGAGTGAAAGTATTACTTTATAATATAATTATATTCGGTTTATAATGGTCCAAAAATCATTGAGGTCGAAGATAAGATGACTCATATTCTAAATAACATCAAACAATAAGAATTGGACAGGTTTTAGATAATGTTTTAATCATTATAATATTATTTATTTCAATGATTTATTAATGAGGTAAACATTGCATCATTATTGTGTCATTAATAATTTAACTTATTTGATGTCTAAAAATTATAAATAAACTATCATCATGTAGGAAATCTTTTGAGCTTTCTAATGAATATTTATAATCGAAAATCCAACATGTATAACCCTATGTAAAAATTGTTCTTCTAAAAGATGTAAGCTTATGCCATTTTTATTTTTATTTTAACTTTATTAATATAATGTGTCCCTACCACATACAAGTGGCTCCAAGGGGTCCCCAAATTGACCCAAGGATGCTCATTGTCGGGTATGTGTCCACCAATAAGGTTAGGACACGTTTTAGGGTAATTTTATATTATTATAATATTATTTGTTAACCCTTATTTACCAGATTTACCCTTAACCATGGTAAATAAAATATTTACCACAGTAATTATTCAAAATGTCTAAAAATAAAAGTTACCTATTTACACAATTTGAAAATCCTGATTCCAAATATGGAATCCATTTTTCTAAATTCAAAACACAGAAGTGGCAGAAATTAATTTAAAATTAATTCCCGCTGTCAAAACAAAAAGCGTGTTTTTAAGAGATAATAACTATCAAAAGATTGACACTTGTTTATGTTCGGTTTAATTGTAAAATTATGTCCAATGACCAAAATTATATTAAATGGTAAAAATATATTCTAAATATACTTTAAAACCAC
The DNA here is from genome assembly GCA_963277665.1 of Viscum album. Lineage (NCBI taxonomy): Eukaryota > Viridiplantae > Streptophyta > Magnoliopsida > Santalales > Viscaceae > Viscum > Viscum album. The sequence continues at coordinate 1,850,831,555 of OY728163.1, read as the reverse complement.
TAAAATTCATAATTTATCACTATTAATTATTTTGATTAAAAAAGTTGTTTTTAATTAAAATTTAGTAATTTTCACTATTCATCAAAATATGAAAGTTATCCGAAATGTACCAAAATTTCACCTTAGGCTAAATTCGATATTCCGAATCCAAAGATGAAGTACATTTTAAAATATAAAATATATATAATTTTAAAAAGTAGGTATTACTATTCATAACGGCTAGTTTGATTGGTTGTTGTGTGTGTTAAAACTCGAAGTTGCGTACAACACACGCTACTGTTTTATTCAAAGGAAAGCGTACCGTGGAAGCTTGGGAAGTTTCATTTTAAATTTTTTGATGTCTCCATTTAGTCAAAAAGTTTAAAATATTGTATTTAAAAAGGTTTCACTAAAAGTTGATAAAAGTGCAATACTGAAAATGAATCTATTCTTGCATTATGACTAAGAAACTCATAATATGGATTCTAAAATTATAAAGTTTAAAATTTAGTTAATACTATTCATGACCTCTTTTAATGGATTTTTTTTTGGTAAGTCATGGTGCAATTGAACTCGGTGTTGCGTGTAGTGCAAGTTATTGAATTATTTTGAAGAAATAACACACTATGAAATCTTGGGGTGTTACAAAAGATGATAATATTTATTCTTGGAATAAATATTATTAGTTCAAAAGACATGAATCATAAGGAAATCAAAGAATAATGAGAACATAAAATTAGAATAAGTCGCTGATTTTTTGTACATACGTAATTATAAAACATCACTAACATAGTATTCAAGGATAATTTTCAAGGATATCACAGTGGAATGGGTTCACTACCTAAACCATTATAGTAGTCAAGGTTCACTCCCAAGAAAATCATCATGGGGAATTTCCCTTACTAAATATGGTTTACTCACCATTCCAATCCTATTTGTCTCATGAAATATAAATATTTACCCAATTCATTAAAGGGAGATATAGATCCCAGAAAAAACATAATTAAAAGTACGCATATGTGTTCAATAAGATAATAAAACATTCATCATATCATAACCATTAAATGAAATGGGTTTCCTAAATATTCCATAATAGCATAACCCATGAAAAATAAATAGGTTTCATAATCATTTCAACTTTTCGTCATAGTATAACCTGTGGAAAAAAATTGGTTTCATAATAATTTTATTATGGTATAACCCATGGAAGACAAAAGGGATCCATAAACATTTTATCCTGATATGACTAATGGATGAGAAATAGGTTTCATAAGCATTTCTTATCATGGCATTACCTATGGTAGAGAAATGGGTTCCTTAAACATCTTGGAATCATAAACATAAACCTTATTGAGAAAGAATAAAGATGGTATCTTTGGATCATATCTATAGTAAATATTATGTAACATCAAAGCATCCCATATTATATAGAAAATGATTTTGAAATATCACTTGGAATAATTCTTGAGTAAAATAACATTTCCACTTTTTAAAACATAAATCATTTTCAAAATTATTTTCTTTAAGGACCTGACCTTAAACATTACTTAATCTTGATATAAGTCATGAATTCACATTGAGGATATTTTTAAGCTTAGAGTCTTAGAGAATTATGCCATAACTCATTCATAAAAAAACCATATAAATACAAAGTGTACACTTCCAATAGTTTCCATTTCTTTTATAAAAAAGTTTTAAAAAGAAACATGGTTTCTTTTCATGTTAAACCATAACATTTCCTGGATCACATCCTTGACTATATTATTATTTAAAACCTATGAAAAACATTTCAAAACATGGGATGAGCATAAAATTCTCAGTTAGGTATACATAAAGAAATAAAATTGTTAGTCTTGAAAAAACATGTAAAACATGAATACTTTATCATAAAGTAATATTTTTCACCTTTAAGAAGTATTAAAATACACTTCACTAAATATAAGTTAATTTATTACCCTTTTATAAAAAAAATATTACTATAAAACCCATAGAAATCACACATAACATAGAAAATGTAACTTAGGATATACTCATACTTAAATGGAATAATCATATAGTCGTCTTCCATAAGTATCATTCTTACAAATGGAATAGCCATAAGGCCAACTTCTATACCCAATACATTGAAGGTTATAACGTAACCATCCATATTTGGTTTATCATGGAACCAGCCATCATTGGTGTATCACGTAACCACCCATATTTGGTTTATCACATAACCACCCATCAAATATCCAAATACCATTATATAATCATAACTCATAAAGATTAAAATTATCAATATTTCACTCTTAACATTTCATTTCCAATCACAAGAAATAATTTCAAGATGTTGAAATAGTAAATCCACTTTCAAAACCATTTTCAATAATGAAACACCCCAAAATGGAATAAGGTATTTCTTTTCCTTTTAAAAAATATTAAAACTTATAGAGGAAGCCAAATATCAAATAATGGTTGTGTCAGTGGAGAATTTGTTGTTGCCGTACACCTTAAAAACATTCCTTTTTGTCGTTTAATAAAATTATTCATAGAAAAAAGAATGATTTTAAATAAAATTAAATTTCAAAGGGATTTATTATACACTATATAATGAAGGTCATGTATAAATTAAAATATACCATAATGAGAGGAGATTGATACGAAGTTCGCTACCACTTGAGAAATACTTGAGTAAAAATAACTAAAGAATAATATTAAAAAAACTTATAATATCATGAGAATAATGATATTCATGATATAAAATGTCAAAGGGCAGTATATACACCATATAAAATTTAATTGGTGCATAACAACAAATAAGTCTCAATGGATTGTAAATTGACATGAGATCTCTTACAAAGTCATATCAATAGATTACAGATAAATCAGTGACATAAATAGGTAGGACATATATAAATACACCCAATATGATTGGATATTCAGGGTAAAATATTTATAGGTCATTCACACATATTTTTGGAAAAACAAAACCAATGACATGGATATTTAAGTTAATGAATGGAGAATGAGTTAAGATTTCCCTTACCTTGAGTCTGACTTGTCTCGTTAGTTCTTTATCTTCCTAAATAATAAACAGAGGTAATTTTATACTTGATTTATAATCTTTTTTAGCTATTCTTATTCCCTTTATATCACTTATTACCATGTTATATAATTTTTTTAATTATTTGAGTTAATTTTAGACGTTTTGTTGATATTCAGTACTTGAGTCGAAGATAAAAATGGTATGATGTAATTTTTTCGTGTGGTCATAATTCCATAATCTCCAGAATAGTATTAAGGAAATATCCATCACTTTTATAAATTAATAATAATTTTTAAATCAAACCATTAATTATAGTTATGAAACATGAACAACATTATAATCATCGAGATGGTAGGATGTACGTACGCATGATTAATGTTTCCATTTTTCATTGATCATTATGGAAATAAGATAATTATAATTTTATCATTCCAAAATAAAAATTATATTATTAAAATCATAATAATAATTTTAATATACTTATATATATCATAAAAGTTATATAACGAGTCAAAATGGGTCACACCGCTTCGTTGAGGTGATAGTTTACACTTACGCATGAATGGCGTTATCTTTTTTATGCACATGAATGTAAAAATATTAATTGATATATTATTATTTTATAATGATTAATATGTCATTACTATCATATAGGAACATTAATTCCATTATTATAACCAGTCCTGATAGGTGGTTATGGAAAATGAATTAGATCGGCTCGTGGAGGTGATAGTTCACACGCATGCGTGAACTATTAATTTTTTTCCCATTTAATGGAAGTTAAGAAGGGTTTAGGTGATGATATTAAGATAATTACATCTCACTATATTAAGGATACTATATTTATTATCTCATCATGTTTGGATGGTATTTTAAGTATGTGGATTAAGAAATAAAATAGAAACACTTAGATAAAAGGGTACCTCTTATTCAGGTTGATCACCTTTGAAGAACACCTTAACACCTATAATAAGGGTGTTCTGCCTAAAATAAGGATTAAAGAAGGTGGGGAGGGGTTTTTGGGAGAGGTTTGGATAGATCTTGGATTGACCAAAAGGTTTTGTAAGTGTTAATAAAAGACAAGGATAAGTTCCCTTTTATAGAATAGATGAGGGAACTTTAGGAATGTCTAGAAATAATAATTTATTATCAATTTATTATCAAATTAAAATGGTCCAAAACTAATTTATTTAAAATAATAAGTTTATTTTTTTTATTATCCTAATTATATAATTAAAATTAGACAATTTTTGAATATTTTTTATCCCTTATCTTTTTTATCTAACCCTAGTTTTACCTTTTTTAATCTTACCATGGTAACTTGTTATTTACTCATTGTGTGTTAGTTTAAAAACCATAACATGTAAAAAGTAAAAAAAGAGTTTCATTTATGACATATTAGGACTTAACAGAACCATTTGCTTAAATATTAGATTTTTAGGAATTTTATAATATTTAATAAACTATTTTATATTTTACGTGATGAATTATTTCAATTTTAACACTATTCCTACTTGACTTTTTCAAAGTTTCATTACAACCTGATTCATTTAAAAAAATATTTATTCAATACTAACATTTCATATGAATCCATAATTTTTTATGGAATAAAATATTTAAAATAATATTTATTTTAACATTTATAATATTATTTTTTGGGAATCTTTTATTATTTAAATAATCATGACATCACCATTAAGTCATAATTAAATGTATTTATTTGATGTCTAAAAATTATAAATAAAATACCATTATGTATGAAATCATTTTAACTTTATAATTAATATTTTTATTCTAAGATATAATTTATTTAAACCCATATTAAATTTTTTCTAGTATGAATATTCATTTTTATAACATATTTGCCTTTACTTTAAATTTTACATTATAAGTATCATAATCACACCCAAGTTGATTCAAAATGAAAAAAATTATTCCCAAGGGTTTTTTTTGTCACGAACCAACCAGGGTCGACCCTGAACCGGTCACCCAAGCCGATCTACGGTAAAGCCCGAGAGGCATTCTCGATCCTCCCGGGCTAGCGACAAGTGCCAGGGAATCAACAGAAATGATGGGAAGAGTTTCACCCATTATAAATAAATAAAACTAGAGGAAATAATAAAGAGAAACTCAGGATAAATAAACCAAATAAATCAACTAAACAAAAAATAAAGAAAATAAAACTAACTGAATTGAACAATGACTATCTCCATGTGACCTCACAGGTCACTCTCCAACTCAGGGTCGAACGTCGCCAAAGGAAAACAAGCTCTTTTCAAACATACAATAGAACTAAAAACAAGAAAACACTATAGGTGTGAGTATTAAAACTCAGTAGGCATGCCCAACAAAATATTCCCAATGCACTATCCTTAAATAAAGAATTTACTAATTCCATGTTTGAAAAAAAATATATAAAATATGGGTTTCCACACACACTTTCATTTCTAAAACAAGTAACAGTATATTTCCCTTTTTAGTTTAAAAAAAAGTTTAATGTTTGAAAGGGATATGTGCATTGAATTTTAAAACATTTTTCGTGAATAATTTTGAAATCCATATTTCATTTGTTAGTCAAAAGGAAAACCACACACCACACTCAACACACACTAAGGGAAATAGAAAAGGTGGCACACTAGGGCCAGAAAACAAACTATACCTCTCAATCATCCGCCACATACAAATAAACACTAAAGAAAACTTGGGTCGAACTTAAAAGCATGTGAACAATCTAGAACGTACAATACATGTGACTCATCCTGAAGGCATGACTACAGTCGATGATGTCATAAGGCCCTAATGCCTGGTGTTTCCCTACATGGCCTAATCGAGGGGACCAATCCACTAGAAAAGTATAATTCGTACTAAGGTCCACTAGCCAATGCATAATCTAAACTAGTGCATCAATCATTCTCAGAAGATTCACTTACTATGCCAGGTTCTCATGTCATCACAGGTAATAAAAAGTAAATGGGTGAGTCAAAAAAGACAATCAAGTATCCTAAACATCACACACAACTCATGTATTCAATGTACACCAAAGATCACCCCTGAGTAACCCCAAATAGAGTTTTCCTACATAATTTATTTTATTAATGTGCCAAACATTCCTTCACCAATTTTAATGAAAATCCTCATTTCTCAAGAGAACCAAAACACTTGTTCACGCTTCAAAAGAAATCATTTATCAATAAACCAGAAATACATTTGAAATTCTGTGAATTATGTTTAAAGGACAAATGGGCATTCTTTCCCTACTGGGTGTCCATTCATCAAAAAAATATTTCAAGAGTCATGTATATAATAAACGGCTCTTTTTACACCAAATAATCAATTAAAAATTAATTATATTATATTATTTCGAATTTAATAAAATTAATAAAATATAAAGCAATCAATAAATTTTAAATTTAAAGGCGAGTGTAGTGGGGGACCTACCTCAAGGTGGAACCATGCCATCCACTCGACTCTTAACGCTTTCTAACTAAAAGCAGCTGCTCTTGAATATGAAAACCCGAAATTGCTTCCCCTATATGCATATACATTTTCACACATATATATATACCCTTTAACCCAATTGCATATTCCCCATGCCATGAGGGAATATGCTCAAGGATGATATACATATATACATGCTTACCCATGTACATACCTATAGGTCTTTGTCACTGACGACCAAAACCCACGCTGTGGTGAGAAAAACACCCTACAACGATGCAAGGGAATCCAATAACTACCAAAGTCTTCAAAAACAACTAAAACAATTTCACTTCCCATAAAATAATATATACTAAGCACAACAAATGAAAAATACACCTTTCAAGGAAAACATGTCACAAGGCCAAATTTACATCACAATCCCAACTTAATAAATCATTTACATAATTAATAAAACTTTTCAAAGATACATAACAATGGTTTACAAAAAACATACTCCAACTCCCCTCTTTAAAATTCAACTCACACTAAAACACTTTCTTACACATGGTGTGCACACTTTATAAGATTTAATAAACCACCTAAAAAATTTTTCATGTGACTCCAAATTGTATCACATGAATTTGAACACAAAAGACCACCCAAAAACCCCTTTTGAGGCCCAATGCACACCACTTACATGGAAAAACAGATTTCGCACCTCTTGCGCACCATAATAAATTAACAACACTGTTTAGAAAACACTAAAAATGACTCAATAAAAGTTTACATAAAATCAAAACATTTATATCCCATTAACATGTTACTAAACACTTCGAAAGCATATATATATATCAAGAAAAACCAAATTCTCACAATTAAGATTCATAAAATAACAAGCTAAATTGATTAAAAAAGAAAAATAAAGCACCAAATAAATATTATCTATTGAACCCCAACCTTTGGTGTCGAAATCCCCAATTTCAGTGTGAAACTTCAGTTGCTCACCAATCGCACAACATAAAATTCAAATTGAACCCTAAAACCAATACATTGAACTAAAAACATCAAAATCAAACAAAATACAACACAAATCCCTAATCCATTAAACTTTAAAATAATTAAATCAACCAAATGAAGAAGAATGGACTTGCGGTGAGGGGAGGATGCCCAACCGGGAAAGGGGATAGAAAACCAGAGGTGGGCCGCGTCGGAAAACCACTCGGTTCTGGAGGCGGTGAGGGTTCGGGAGGTGGACGACTGTCCGGGAGAGGGAGGTTGTGGTGCGGGTCATCAGTCGCTGGTAAAAGTAGCCGGAAGGGGGGTCTCATGACATATCATCGGCCGAAGGGAAGGGCGACTGGAGGATAGAGGGAGAGCAGGAGGCACACATAGGTAGGGTTTAGGGAAGGGGGGTCCTGTGCACGACGAGAATGAGGGGGGAAACGTGAAGGGAGGGGAGAGAAAGAGAGGGAGAGGAGAAAGAGAGAAAAAAAGGACAATAAATTAGAGATAAAAAACAACAAAATTAAAATAAAACAAAAAAAGGAACTTAATCCCTTAATAATAATAATAATAATCAGTTATTAATTTTATTATAATAATAAAAATAATTTAACATTAAAAAAGAAATTAAAATATTAACTGAATTGATAATAATTTTGATAATAACCTAATTTAAATATCCACTTAAATAATAATCATATGAATAATAAAACTAAAATATTAAAACCAACCAAAATAATAGTATCATTACTAACTAAGGATGGACACTGAGCACGGTCGCGTTCACCCGATTGCGCGCCCATGTAATAATAAATTTAATAATAAAATGTCATCTTATTAAATTTGGTATCTACACACGGTCGCATGTATGGTAACATGCCCGTATAAGATCCCAATTATTTTTTAAATTAAACCCGGTTCAAACTGAATCCCAAAAACAAGCCACAATATAATTAAATTAAAATAAAGCGTTGTGTTGAGGTGTGACAATTCTCCCCACCATAAAACTTTATGCCCCCCAAAATTTCCAAAATACTTGAACAACCCAAGATTCCAAACAAGACCGAGATGATACCTAAAATAAAAAATCAATCACCTGAAGGTCGAGCATTCAAAACGGCCATGACTTGAAACTTTAAAGATATCAAAACCAGAATCACCATGTAGGATAGCCAATATTAAGTAATTAACCTCCAAACACAACTACAACATGGAGCACCCGAACCCCTAACATAAAGACCATGAAGGCCACTTGAGATCTCTGAGAACAATCGTCAAGCATCCCACCACCCAAGTTAACCAATTACCATGGTCAAGGTTGGGCGGAGCAGAAGTAAGGCGTTGCTCCACCAAGCGCACTTTGAGAACAGAGTCTCCCACAAGCATTCCCTATGGTGGTCTCCCCAACATATTAGGGTTCTCATCAAACATTTGTTCTTCAAACCCAAATAACTCACAAACTCAGATAGACATCTAACACTGGTCTGACCGTCTAAGGTCCCTATTTTTAACCAACCAACATGAGAGGCAATGTCAATGAGACTCGAGGTGGGTCTCCCTACCATTTTAGAATTTTCCTAACACCACAACACTCGCATGGGAATTCCCTATTTACTTTGAGCGATAAGGACTGAACAATTCATCAAGAACCCACCAAAACGGGCCGGCCTACCTAGATGATTCCTACACTGGAAAAAACTCTGCCATATGAGATGGTTTTGATAGCAGAAACCCCTATCCAGGAGGCGAACCAAAAAAATGCGCTCCAATTCAACAAGACATGAGAATCTCTTAGATGAGTACAATTCTGATCCATAACCAACCACAAGATGGTTGACAGAGCACGCCCGTCGATTTCACAAGAATACGGATTATTCAGACCTCTTTAAGGCACAAGTGGAACTCCCAAAAATCAAGACTATATAAAGGAGATAGGGGATTCATGCCCATCATAACAAAAATTAATCCTATAAAGACGATACTGCAATAATGAAATTTATGTTTTCCCCATACGTCACTGCGAACATAAGTCGGACCAAGATCGCACCATGTTTGATGAGTTTTGACTATGCCCAAGCTTCGCCCTAAGTCCTATGGCTGGGGTCCTGATGTCTGAAGCATCTACCACCTCAAAGTCATAAGTTGACCACTTCTAACAAGAAATTCCTCCACTGGAAAGGAAACATGAGTACTTCTCCTCGTACCCCAAGCGGCCACTCCTTCAACTTACCAACTGTGAATTGCGGTAAACAACTTAGAGCGCCCGACTGACCACATTAGGGATAGGAAATTGATCAGTCTGTCAAACGCATGACACAAATAATGGAAGGGGCACTCCAAGAACAGTTCCCTTTGGTTCACACTCCTCATCGGATGAGGAACCATCACCTACCACAATATGAACAAGACCATCATCAATTAAGAACATTAAACTTGTTGTTCCACACAACCTTTAGGGAATATGAGAATAGCTCATTAGAAAGTTCAACACACCTCTATCTCTACCTGTTGATTTTTCAAGGACCAACGAAATCCACCACTTTCTCTCACCTTCACTTCATTAGGTAAGACCATGGGATGAAGTTATTCTTAAGGATATCTCAAGACACCCTTATTCACAACAAGAACTGAACGATCACTGTTCACTGCTTTAATCCATCTCCACCAGACGTACTCGAGACAACTTACACCCACACAACTTTTGGAGTTCCTCCAAAATCAAAGACACTCCTAACATTCCCAAAGAATTCAATGATATCCAACAGACCATGATGTCTTCAATAGACACAACCGAGTAGAACCCAACTCTGCTACTCAAAGAACTGAGAGACCTACTGGAAACCCATGGGACCTTTCTAGGGGAATATCCCAAACAAGAAACAAAAAACAACCTTCTACAAATCCAAACACATCAGAAAAAAACATCTACACCTCAGACACAACTCAAATAATTCCAATTTTAAACATCAATTTTTTTTCAAGGAAAAATAACCACATGAAGAAACAAACACCGCAGAATAAAACCTAAAATATCTTTTGAAAAAGTAGTCTTCACTCTTAAATCAATGTCATTTTCCATTTTCCAAAACCATTTAAGCACGAAATCCCATTTTAGTGAAAACACCATTATTCAAGAAACAAGAAGCAGCCTTAAAAAATCAATAAACCACCACTGATATTCCTGGATGCCTTTTAGATACACATTTTTGTGCCACTCATGCACTCATCCACATGATCCACCAACTGTCCATTAACCACATCTACATGCACACATGGGAACCCATAAGAACACCACTAGACAAAAAAGGATCTTCCTCTTTCAAAAATAAAACATTCCCAATATTCCAAAAATACTCAATTTTTTTTCTAAAAGTCATTTCAATGATTAAAGAAACCATTTCAAAATGCATTCCATTTCTAAAACAACCAACTTCAATTTCAGATAAACAAAGACATTATTTTTAGGAATTCAATTTTCAACAATTCAAACGCCAAATTCCAATAGAAACGCACCGCAAAAATCATGTTTAACACACACCAAAATAAAATAAGAGCAACCCCAAGGTTTGTTTTCCTTTTAAAAGAAAACACTTTCTTGCCAACCCAAAACTGAAGCAAGACATCACAAGCATTAATGAACCTGGATGGAGGACTACTGGTTTTTTCTGACCCAGCTACATGGTTTAGCAGACCATGCCCTAGGCAATCACCAAACACTAGAAGTTTCAAACCATACTCTCGATCATAAACTGGGTCACTACTCTATGTGAAGTCATGCACAATACTGGTTTACTCCTAATGTCATCCCGGATCCACAAAGACCAAATACAAAACATAAATTCTGAACCACCCCTGGTTACTCGAGTATCAAAACGAGCAATATTTTGTGACGCTCTTCTCGCACCTACCACTCGAGTATAGATAATCCTATCTCAGATCTACATGAAATCCCAAATAACAAGAAAAAAACCTCTCCCCTCTAATACCATTTTTTCATGAACCAACCTGGGTCGACCCTGAACCGGCCACCTGATCCGATCCGCAGCAAAGCCAGAGAGGCATTCCCGATCCTCCCGGGCTGGAGAAAATCTCCATGGTATCGACTAAAATGATGGGAATGATTTCGCCCAGTATAAATAAATAAAAGAAGAGGAAATAATAAAGAGAAACTCAGAATAAATAAACCAAATAAAGAGACTAAACAAGAACTGAAGAAAATAAAACTAACTGAATAGAACAACCACTATCTCCATGTGACCGCGCAAGTCACTCTCCAACTCATGACCGAACGTCGCCTGAGGAAAAAAAGCTCATGTCGAGCCAGCAATAGAAATAAAAACAAGAAAACACTATAGGCGTGAGTATTAAAACTCAGTAGGTGTGCCCAAAAAACTATTCCCAATTTACTATCCTTAAATAAAAAATTTACGAATTCTAGGTTTGAACTAAATTATATAAAATATGGGTTTCCACACACACTTTCATTTCTAAAACAAGTAACAATCCATTTCCCTTTTTAATTTTAAAAAACAAGTTTAATGTTTGAAACGGAAAAGTGCATTTCATTTTAAAACATTTTTTGTGAACTATTTAGAAATCCAAATTTTGAGTTGTTAGTCAAAAGGAAAAACATACACAAGACACAACACACAGTAAGAGAAATGGAAAAAGTGGAACACAGGGGCTAGGAACTAAAATATACATCTCGATCATCCGTCACATACAAATAAACACTAAATAAAACGTGGGTTGAACCTTGGAGCTCATAAAAAATCCAGAACGTACCATACATGTGACTCATCCTGAAGGCATGCCTACTCTCGATGACATCATAACGCCCTAACGCTCGGTGTTTCCCTACATGGCCTAACTGAGGGGCCCAATCCCCTAGAAGAGTATAATCTATACTAAGGGCCACTAGCCTGTGTGTAATCTAAACTAGTGCAACAATCGTTCTCAAAAGATTCACTTACTATGTCAGGTTCCCACGTCAACATGTGTAATAAAAAAGAAAGTGGTGGGTCATCAAAGTTAATCAAGTATCACAAACATCACACACAGCTCATGCAGTCAACATACACCAAATATCACCCTTGAGTCACTCCAAAGAGAGTTTTCCAAAATAATTTAATTTATTTAAGTTCCAATTGCACCTTCACCAATTTTAAAGAAAATACTCATTTCTCAAGAGAACCAAAAAACTTATTCACGCTTCAAATGAAATCATTTATCAATAAAAAAGAACTGCATTTGAAATTCTATGGATTATGTTTAAAGGCCAAATGGGAATCTTTTCAGAACTGGGTGTTCGTTCATCAAGAAAATATTTCTAGTGTCGTGTATAAAATAAACGACTCTTTCTACACCAAATAATCATTTAAAGATTAATTATATTATATTATTTCCTATTTATTAAAATTAATAAAAAATCAAGAAATAAATAAATTCTAAATTTAAAAGGAAATTGTAGTGGGGGACCAACCTCAAGGTGGAACCATACCGTCCACTCGGCTATTGACGCTTTCTAACTAAAAACTGCTTCTCTTAAAGATGAAAACCTGAAACTAATTCACCTATACGCATATACATTTTCATATATATATATATCCTTTAACCCAATTTCATATTCCCCACGCCATGAGGGAATATGCGCAAGGAGGATATACATATATACATGCTTACCCATGTATATACCTATAGGTCTTTGTCACTGATGACCAAAACCCACACCGTGGTGAGAAAAACACCCTACAGTGATGCAAGGGAATACAATAACTACAAAAGGCTTCAAACACAACTAAAACAATTTTAATTCCCATAAAATAATATAAACTAAGAACAACTCATGAAAAATACACCTTTCAAGGAAAACATGTCACAAGGCCAAATTTGCATCACACTATCAACTTAATAAATCATTTACATAATTAATAAAACTTTTCAAAGATAAATAACAAAGCTTCACTAAAATAAATACTCCAACTCCCCTCTTTAAAATTAAACTCACACTAAAACACTTTTCTACACATGGTTTCCACACTTTATAAGATTTAATAAACCACTTAAAAATATTTTCAAGAGACTCCAAATAGTATCGCAAGACTTTGAACACAAAAGACCACCCAAAACCCCCTTTTAAGGCTAAACTCACACCACTTACATGTCAAAATAGAATTCACACCTCTTACACACCCCAATAAATTAACTGCAAAGTTTAGAAAACAATACGAATGGCTCGACAAAAGTTTTCATAAAATCAAAACATTCATATCACATAAACACATTACTAAACACTTCGAAAGTATATATATACATCAAGAAAAACCATATTCTCACAAAGAAGATTAATCAAATAACCTACTAAATTGATTAAACAAGAAAAATAAAGCACCAAATAAAGAAATGTATGGAGCCCCTACATTTGGTGTCAAAACCCCCAATTTTGGTGCGAAACTTCAGTTGCTCGCCAATCGCACAACAAAAAATTTAAATTGAACCCTAAAATCAATACGTTGAACTAGAAACATCAAAATCGAACAAAATACAACACAAATTATTAATCCGCTTGACTTTAAAATAACGAAATCAACCAAACATAGAAGAATGAACCTGCGGAGAGGGAGAGGATGGCCAATTGGGCAAGGGGGGAATACAGGAGGTGATTCGTGCTTGAAAACTGCTCGGTTCAGGAGGCAGCGCGAGTTCAAAAGGCGCACGGCTATTCGAAAGAGGGAGGAAGTAGCATGGGTCACCGGTCGCTGGTCGGAGTAGCCGGAAGGGGGGGTCACTAGACGTAGCATCGGCCAAAGGGAAGGGATACCGGAGGATGGTGGGTGCGCAGGAGGCGCTTGTAGGTAGGGTTTAGGTAAGGGGGTCTTGTGCATGATGGGAATGAGGGGGGAACCATGAAGGGAGGGGAGAGCAAGAGAGGGAGAGTAGAAAGAGAGAAAAAAAAGAGAAAAATAGAGAAAAAAACAAAAAAATCAAAATAAAACCAAAAAAATTGAACTTAATCCATTAAAAATAATAATAATAATAATAATAATAATAATTGGTTAATAGTTTTGGTATAATTATAAAAATAATTTAACATTCACAAAGAAATTAAAATATTAACTTAATTGATAATAATATTTATAATAATCTAATTTAAATATAAACATAAATAATAATCATATGAATAATAAAACTAAAATAATAAAACCAACCAAAATAATAATATCATTACTAACTGATTTTAGACACCATGCATAGTCGCATGCGTGGTCATGTGCCTGGTCGCGTGCCCAGTCACGTGCACGGTTGCGCACCCGGTTGCGCACCCATGTAATAATAATTTTAATAATAAAATTTCATCATATTAATGTTGGTCTCTTCACACGGTCTCACATATGGTCACGCACCTGTATAAGATCCCAATTTTTTTTAAATTAAACATGTTTCAAACTGCATCCCAAAAACAAGTCCCAAAATAATTAAATTAAAATTAAGTATCGGGTCGGGGTGTGACAGTTTTGGTCGGACATATGTCATCCAATATAATTATGACACATTTTAGGGTAGTTTTATATTATTATAATATTATTTTTACCCTTACATACCCAATTTACCCTTCAACCGTGGTAAATAAAAATAATTACTAAAGTTACTATTCATAATGTCTAAAAATAAATGGGACCTATTTAAAAAAAATTAAATTATAATTAAAAAAATGGAATCCATTTTTCGAAATTCAAAATACAAAATTTGTAGTAATTAATTTAAAATTAATTACATTTGTCAAAATGAAAAAACGTTCTTTTAAAAAGTAAAAACCATCCAAATATTGACAAGTTTTCATATAAAATTTCAATGTGAAATTACTTCTAATGGAAAAAATTAGATTAAATGATGAAAAAATAATCCAATTACACTTTAAAACCAATATAAATTGACAATCTAAATATAAAATTATAATAAAAGGTTGTTTGGCATTAAAATGAAATATTTTTCACTATTCATTAAAATATGAATTTAATCAGAAAAATACCAAAATTTCAAAAAAAAAGTAAATTTTGATTTCCCTCTTAAAAATAATATGATTATTTTTTAAAATATAACATATAACAGTATAAAAAACTTTATTTAAAATGGGTTCTCCATCAAAAGGTTGTAAAAATTCCTTTTTTTTAAATACTTTTTTTATGCTTGAAATTGACTGTGTTCTTATATCTTGTCTAAAAACATATAATATGATTTTTAAACATCACATTGAGATTATATTTCATTAATATAATCCAAAAATAGTTATATGGTTTTATAAACACAACTATTTTCATTTAAATTGGTTTTCATAAAAACACATCCTTAATATTCAATTGTTTTTATTTCCATTTCTAATAAATTTGGTAACCAATGAATCATTATATAAACATTTTTAAACCATATTTTTACAATTCAGTTAATACTATTAATTCTTTCCATTCCAATGACTAGGTTATAACGGTAACATTTAAATAATATGATTTAGGTGTTTTTTAAGCTTGATGTAGCATATCACGTACATAGTGTTTAATTCATAAAACATTGGATGTTACATCCCCCCCTTAATAAATTGCATCCTCATAATTTAAATTTGGGGTCGGTAACTAGGGTGCAACTTTTCAAGATACTATCATTACAAACCCACATCCAGAAAAATGGATTTTAAAACTACAACTTTAAAAGAAAGAAAGATAAGTACGATGGTCACCCAAGATAAAACATACTAGGATTAAATATAGGAAAACATGGATAATGAAGAAAAAACTAACCATCTTTTTATGATGGATAGTGATATAAAGCATGATCAGGAGAAATTTTACAATTAGAAAACTAAAAACTTGTGATGTTTTAAGCGATCTTTGATTTCACTATAGGAAAAGTAAATGGAAAACGTTTTTGTTTTAATATCCTCTTAATAAATTTGGTGAATTTATTTTTTATATTTACTAAGAACATAAGTAAAAATACATACCTTACAAGTAGAGTTTCATCCTTTAATAAATTTATACCACAACCTCATATTTTCTCTAAATTATGAGTGTTCAAGATGACTTGGTCAAACCTGAAGCACTAGAATCAACTTCTAGAGAATCAAATAATTCACAAAATATGAACTATATATTTCCCCTATCTTTAAACAATAAAAAACCAAAATTGTTCATACAAGATCAGATAATCCCCCCAAAATAATAATCCTTTATAATGATAAGGACTTCTTTTAATCTCTAAAATTCATCAGTAATACCCTTGTTCTACAAAGATATTTCATCAAAGAAATGTCCTCACAATTCCTCAAAATAATACACCTAAGATTGAAACCCAAAACTCTAAATAATTTTATTACATATCCATCCAAGATAAATTTTAACATGTATCTCCAAATAAAATTGATCACTCTTAAAGTCTCATACCAAAAAGTAATTAACCTAATTACATTTTCCTCAAGATAGTTTATTCACTTCCATAAATAACTTGTATCACCATAAGTCCTCTATAAAAACATATATTCTTCCAAAAAAATCAACAATTACTCCTCAAATAAAATACCATAGTATTCTATTTTAATTAGGCATATAGGGTCCCAAAAATAGTGAATGTCTTCCAAAATAACATTTATCACGTAATCCCAAAATCATTTTCCATTACCAAAAATTTCCATTTGATAAAATATATGTCTCCAAAATCAACTTATTATTAATACATAAAATAATTTTACAAAAAATAATAAGTCATAATAAATATGGTCTTTGCATAGGCCAGTGGTAGGCAATATACCCTTGTCGTTCTTTAGTTGTGGGATCGATTCCCGTAGCCTTGCTATATGCAACGGGTTGTCACCCATCCAGTGGGTTTTCCTTTTTCTAAAAATATATAATTATTATAAAATTCCAAAAAATGATATAATGTCCTTAAAATTAACCATATGATGTGTTAACCCTGAAGTTTATTTCAGGCCTTGCAATTTTAATCCTAAAAAATAATACCCTATAATTTCCTTAAAGGTTAATGTCTTCTAAAATACCATTATTCACCTTAATATTTCAGATCATAAAGCCTAAAAATGGTTTCTAAGACATTGAACATATAATTAAACTGAAAATTTTAAACCCATGATGATATCCCTAACTCTTAAGAAAACATCATAACCTTCAAAGTTGTCTAAACCATCCTCTAATACCAACTGTTAGGACCTAACCTTAAATATTACTTAATCTTTAGATAAGTCAAGAATTCAAATTGAGGATCTTTTAAAGAATAATTTTTAGAGAATTAGACCATAAATCATACATAAAACCCCATATAAATACAAATTCAATACTTCTAACAGTATCCATTTAATCCATAAAACAAAAAAAAATTAAAAATAAATGTGGTTTTTTTCATGTTAAATAATAAATTTTCCTTAATCCCATAATTGAATCTATTATTATTTAAAACCAATAAAAACATTTCAAAACTTTGGATGAGCAGAATAAACTCAGCGAGGGATACATATATAATGAAAACTATTAGTCTTGTGAAAACATGTAAACCATGAATACACTGTCATAAAGAAATACTCTTTACTCAGTAAGGCTTACATAAAGAAGGAAAATATTTAGTCTTGAGAAAACATGTAAACCATGAATATATTATCATAAAGTAATAGTTTTTAACTTTAAGATGTAATAAAATTCATTTCACTAAATAAAAGTTCACTACTTACACTTTTTGAAACATAAATATTACAATAAAACCCATAATAATCACACATAGCATATAAAAGGTAACTTAGGACATATTCATATTTAAATGGAATAACCATATGGTCTACTTCCATACATATAATTTTTAAAAAATAGAACATCCATATGGTTGACTTCCATACCTAATGAATTAGAGGTTATAATGTTACCCCCCATCCTTAGTTTATCACGGAACCACATGTCTAGGGTTTATCACGTAACCACCCATCTTTGGTTAATCACGTAACCACCTGTCAAATATCAAGTACTATTATATAATTATAACACATAAAGATTGAAATTATCAAAATTTCACTCTTAACATTTCATTTTCAATCACAAGAAATCATTTCAAGATATTGAAATAGTAAATCCACTATAAAAATCATTTTCAATACCAAAACACCCAAAAAGGGAATAATGGATTTATTTTCCTTTTAAAAAATATTAAATCTTATAGAGGAAGCCAAATATCAAATAATGGTTATAGAAGTGGAGAATTCGTTATCACCGCTAATGTTAAAAACATTCCTTTTTGTTGTTTAGTAAAAATTTTCATAGAAAAAAGATTCATTTTGAGTGAAATTAAAATTCAAAGGGGTCTATTATAAACCATATAAAGAAGGTTGTGTATAAATTACAATATGCCTCAATGAAAGGATATTGAGATGAAGTCCCTTACCACTTGAGAAATACTTGGATAAATATAATTAAATAATAACATTAAAAAACATATACTATCATGAGAATACGGATATTCATGATATAATATGTCAAAGGCAATTATATACACAATATAAAAGTGAATTGGGGCATAACAACAAGTAAGTCTCAATAGAATGTAAACTGATACGAAATCACTTAAAAAGATCATATCATCATATCTAAGATAAATAAATGAAATAATTATGTGTGAAAAATATAAATACACAAAATATAAGTGGATATTTGGTGTACAACAATAAGTGGTCATTCACATATATTCCTATAAAAACAAAACCAATGACATGGATATTTAACTCAATGAATGGAGATTGAGTTAATATTTCCATTACAATGAGTCTGACCTATCTCATTCATTATTTATCTTCCTAATTAATATACATAGGTTAATTTATAATTGATTAAGAACATTTTCATGTTTTTTTATTCCCTTTATATCAGTCATTACATTGTTATAGAAATTATTCAATTATTTTTGTTCATGTCGGATGTTTTGCCGATATTCGATACATGAGTTGAAAATGAATGTGGTATGTTGTAATTTTCCCATGTGGCCATAAGTAATTCATCTATAGAATGGTTTTAATGAAATATTCATCACTTTTATAAATTAATCATAATTTTTTAAAAAAATATTAATTATGGTTATGAAAAATGAACAACATTATAATCCTCGAGATAGTAGATTGTACGTACGCCTGAGAAGCGTTTCCATTTCTCATTGATCATTATTAAAATAAGGTAATTATAATTTTATCCTTACATAATTATCATGATACTTATAACAAAATAATAATAATTTAGATATAATTATATTTATCATACTAGTTATATAATGAATCAAAATGAGTCACACCGCTTCGTGGAGGTGATAGTTCACACGTATGCACAAACAGCGTTATCATTTGTATGCACATGGATGTAAGAATGTAATTGATATGTTATTTTCCTATAAGGATTAATATGTAATGAATATAAAATAGTAACATTAATTCCATTATGATAACCATTCTTGACATATGGTTACGGAAAAAGAATTAGATCGGTTCGTTGAGATGGTAGTTCACACGTACGCACAAACGATTAATTACATTCCCATTTAATAGAAGTGGAGAGGGATTAAGGTGATGATATTAACATAATAAAATATAAATATATGAAGGATAAGTTATGTTTTATCTCATCATAGTTGTAGTATATTTTATGTATGTGGAAGAAGAAATAAAATACAAACACTTAAAGAAAATGATACCTCTTCTTCGGTTGATCGCCTTTGAAAAACATCTTAACACATCTAAGAAGGGTTTTCTTTCTAAAAAAGGATTTAATAATATGGGGAGGGAGTTTAGGAAGATTTTTGAAAAGATATTGGCCGAAAAAAAATTATTTTTAACTTTGAGCAAAAGAGAAGGATAAGTTCCCTTTTACAGCAGAGATGAGGGGCACTTTAGGAAAGTCTAGCAATATTAATTTATTATAAATTGATTTTTGGTTCACAATGGTCCAAAACACATTTATTTATAATTTAATATTATTTTAGGATGTATCCTCAGTATAAATATTAAAATTATACATGTTTTCTATATTTTTTTAATTCTTATCTTTTTGGTTTAACCCTTATTTTACCTTTTTAAATCTTACCATTATAACATGTTATTTACACTTTGTGTGTTAATTTAATTAAAAAAACATGTCAAACGGAAAACAAAACTATCATTTATTACATATTAGGAATTATAATAACCATTTGGTTGAATATTATATTTGTAGGAATATTATAAATTTTTATAAACTATTTTATATTTTAAGTTATGAATTATGTCAATTATGAAACTATTCATTCTTGACTTTTTCAAAAATTCATAACAACTAGAATCCTTATAAAATAAATTAAATTAATACCAAAATTTAATAACAATCCATATAATTTGGAAATGGAACCAAATATTTAAAATAATATTTATTTTAACATTTATAATATCATTTATTTGAATCTCTTATTAATAAAGTAATCACTACACCACCATTGTATCATAATTAAATTTATTTATTTAATGTATAAAAATTATAAATAAAATACCATGATGTTGGAAATATTTTCAGATTTAAAATGATTATTTATAGTATAAGAGATCATTAATATAAACCCATATTAAAATTATTTTAGTAAGAAGATTCATGTTTATAACATATTTTCCTTTACTTTAAATTAAACGTTATAAATGCCATAATCACACCCATGAGGATTCCAAATTCCAAAATTTCTTCCATAGGGTTTCATTAGTCCTCCAAATGACATATAATATGATTATGATATGTTTTAGGGTAGATTTATGTTTTTATAATATTATTTTTACCCTTATTTACCTAGTTTACCTTTTAACCGTGGTAAATAAAAATAATTACTAAAGTTACTATTCATAATGTCAAAAAATAAAAGGGACCAATTTACAAATTTGTACCTTATGATTCCAAATATGAAATCCATTTTTATAAATTAAAATCATAGAACTTTCATTAATTAATTTAAAATTAATTCTCGTTATCAAAATGAAAAATTGGGTTTTTTAAAACTAAAAACCCACCAAAAGATTGACATGTGTTTATATCTAATTTCAATGTGAAATTACATTCAATGACATAAATTGGATTAAATGATAAAAAAAATAATCTAATTACCTTTTAAAACCAATTATAATAAAAATATAACTATATAAAAAATTTAGACGAAAATATAGTATTTTCATTATTCATTAAAATATGAATTTTATCATAAATATACCAAAATTTCAACCAAAGTAAATTTTGATGTCCTGCATCAAAATAATAAGTTTATTTTGTCAAATATAACATATAAAAGTTTAAAAAACTATATTTAAAATGTTTTTACCATCAAAAGGTGGTAAAAATGACTTTTTTTGAAAAAAATACTTCTTTTGGGCATAAAAATTGATTTTGTTCTTATATATTGTCTAGAAACCATATAATATGAATTTTAAACATCCCATTGAGTTTAAATTTCATTAATATAATCCAAAAAATAGTGATATTATTTTAAAATTACAATTATTCTCATTTAAATAGGTTTTCATAAAAATGCATCATTTATATTAAATTGTTTTTTATTTCCATTTTAAATAAATTTTTTAACCAATGAATCATTATATAAACATGTGTAAACCATATTTTCATAATTTTGTTAATATTGTTTATTCTCTTCATTACAACGGCTATGTTAGAATGGTAATATTTAAATAATACTATTTAGTGGTTTGTTTAAGCTCGATGTAGCATATCATGTACATAGTGTTTCTTTCATAAAACATGGGAAGTTACATTTTCTCTTAAAATAACCTTGGAAACTTTTAAATTAATCTTTAAAGAATCATTTAAAACATTTCTTGATGAAAATATCCTTTCTCCTTTGAAAAAAATTTAAAACATAAAATATTTTCAAAGTACTTTTCATTGAAAATAACCTTTCAAACATATAAATGAATATTCAAACAAAATAGTTTAATGATGGTGGTAAATTATATTCATGTTGTACATGTTAATGAAAATATTTCTTTCACATTTTTGGTAAAATCCAAATGGACCTTGTTTTTGAAAATGACATGAAGAGTCCTTTTAAAATATTTTAGAAAAATCCAAAAAGTTAAAAATTTATTTAAAAATATTATAATAACATTAAAAATGTTTTTGAAAACATTTTTATAAAACATGGATATGGAAGAAAAAATGTTTCCAACTCAAGAGATAAATAAAGTCAGTTTTATTTAAAAACATTTTTTTGGAATCATGAGTGCATAAAGAGAGTAAAATGAAGGGAAAAATTTAATATAATGAAATAAACATATAAAAATAAAAATCATGAATTTATTGATAATATATTATAATATTTGATCATAAAATCCATAATCATAAACTATCCCAACAAACAAGGATATCATAACATCAAACACTTACCACTATAAAAACTTTTGAATCGTAAGCCCCATTAAATAATAACATCAAATAAAACATTAACTCTAATTAATACAATGATATTGCTGATAAAACATGTTAATGTGGTAGTATATAAAACTCATAAATAAAGATAGGTGCATAACAAGACATATATGTCAAAGATGAAAAATTTATTCAAAAACTATCACCACATTAGAAATATTTTGAATTGTAATCCCCATTAAATAATAACATAAAAATACTATTTAAATATAATGGAAATAATTATTTTCATGATATAAAATTTTAAAGAGGTAGTATATACACAATATAAATTAAATGAGTAGGGAATATGGAACTTGTATCCCAAAAATAAAAGAGAGACTATAAATCTCTTTCCTTAAGACTCAACTACCTTTGTACATGTTCAAAATTACTGTATAATAATTAAAATTTTATTATAAATTTATTTAAGAACCATAATTATGTATACCATAAAATATATTCTTTACTCATGACCTTTTACTAATCTTTTATCAACACTTTCTTTTTAAAATCATGTTTCGGGTAATAATTGCTTTATTGTTTTTGCATGTTTTGATTTTTTGTTTTTGGTCCTATTAATTTGATCATTGTTACATAATATATTGAATATTATACATGATATAAATATAATATATATTCATTATTTATTTATTTATCATAATATATAAAATTTAGATATAGAAAATGAAATACACGTTTCAAGGAGACAGAAGTCTATACGTACGCATAAACACTATATCAATTGTCTTGAAGGAATGAAAGAAAGAAGGGTAAATAATATTTTAACATACCAGAATAATCTTTATAACGTATATATAAAATATTTTTTAATTAAACGTGTTCTTATTACCTTACATGTAAATCATACATGAAAAAAAATCACATCGTTTCACGAGATGACACTCCACCATACACATGAATGATGTTATCATATCCCCAGCCTAATGGAAAGTAAGAAGGTATATGTGGTATTATAATTTAAAAATTATGATTATGTTAAAAATATCATATGTATTAATTTAATATATCCTTATTAACTTCCAATTAAAAAATAAAAATCACATCACATCAGTTTTTGAGGTGGTAGTTCTCTATACACATAAGAGATGTTATCGTTTTCTAATGGGTTAAGAGGTAAACAGGTAGATGTGGTATTATAATTAAAGAGGTATAATAATATCATAATTATAAAATATAAAAATTATATAAATCTATATTTTCATCAGTGATATGTGATTATGAAAAATTAATAACATCAATTCACGATGCAGTAGTCTGTGGCACACATGAATGATGATGTTTTATCTCATTTGAAAAAAGAGGAGAATGATTTAGATTATTACATTAATATAAAAACATCTTAGTATATTTAATTTAATAATTTTTTTATATCATCATTTTTTTTACATAATTTAATGAGGTGGAGAAAGAAATAAAATAAAATGCTCAGTTAAGGATGTTTCCTCTTCTTCAAACAACTTCTTTTTGTTTGCACCAAAATGATTATTAGGATAGATTTTGGACTTGGATAAGGATTATAAGATTATATTAGGTGATTAAGGAAGTTATTTTTATAGGTATTGGTGACACCAAGGGGTATTATATGTTTGGATAGGAGAGGAGTGGGGTGGCATTTTATACGTAAGGTGATAGGCACACTTGTAATTTTTGAAACGAAAAAGGCGTACCCTTATTTTTTAAATTCCACAAAGCTAAAAAATGATCCATTATTGAACCTTAGAGTTTTTTGGTCAAAATATTTCCATATAGTGTATTTTTTAGATGTTTATATGTCATTTAACCCCTTATCATTTTATTTTGACCCCTGCTAAACTCATTTTCACCTTAACTATGGTAATAAATTTTTTATTATTTTTTCTATTCATAATGGTAAAAAATTAAGTTGAACTTATCATAAAATATAAATTATGAACATTCCAATTATTTAATAAATTTTTATAAGTTCCATTCATAGAAGTATAAAATTTTAATTTAATCTTAATCTCGTAGGTGTGACGAAAAATTGGGCTTTCAAGGAAATTGTCTTCAAAATTTTAAATAGTTTTTGTGTAAAAATTAAAAATAAAATAGATTCAAATGAACTAAATTGGATTTGTAGAAAAATAATTTAAATAACTTTACTTTTAAAATAACTTCAAAATTTAATTAATCATATAAATGCTTCGAATGAAATGGTAGTTTTTTAATAAAACCAATCATTTTTCACTATTCACTGAAAATTTTGTCTTTTTAGAGAATACTAAAAAAATAACTCCAAGATAATTTTGAGACTATGATCCCAAAAATTATGTTCATTTTTTCAAATAAATTTTCAAAATTTTTCAAAAAATATTTTTAAAATAAGTACGCAAAATGTGAAAAAACTATTTTTTTAGAAAAATAGAGTTTTTTAACTTAAAATTGGATTTATTCTTATCCCTTGTCTTGAAAATATATAAGATGAGTGTTGAAAATTCAATTGAATATATTGTTTAGAATGTATTTTATCAACAATAATCTGTAATTTATAATGAATTTTATCTTCACAAATACCCTTGTTTGTTTTCTAATGAATTTTTGTCGGGTAAGATCTACATGAATTTATATTCTGTTTTAAGGAATTTATCATTACGGGAATGAATATAGAAATACTATTTTCAACCCTACATTACACTAAGAAGTGAAACTCATATGTATGGTATCAACCCTATGTTAATCAAAGACAGTTTTCATTTAATTCAACATCCTTACGTTCGTAGAATCGTCAAATGTATAGATCAACAACCATATATTGGATTACGTGTTTACTATTCATACCATATGTGCAGAAAAGTTGAATGTTTGGTTAATAAATTATATGTTCGAGATTTTATGATTATAAGGAAAAAATATGTATTTTCATCCCTACGCTATGCAAAGTAACCTTGTGCTACACAAAAGAACCATGTTCTACGTAATGGAACCCTAGGATATGAAAAGGGCCCCTACACTACGTAAAAGAACCCTACACTATGCATGTCAACACTATGTTGTGTTCTCAATGACAATGTTTTTCAAGCTCTTTTTTCTATTCGAGATTGGTATAAAAGATAAGTCAAAATTAAAGACCGATTCAAGTATTGTTTTTTATTATTTCAAAGAACTATGTTCATAAAAACAATCACTCTTATTTCTACGTAAATTTATGACTCCCCTGGTCATTTTTTGAATTTGAATTTCTGTGATCAATCAGGCTATAGTTTTGGATCTGGAATACCAGATCATGTTTTATTCTCTTTATATTATTTCAGAGTATCTCTTAAAAAATATGTGTGTGTGTTTGATAAGAAATTAAAATATGGGATTCTATTATTGAATTTATCTTTTACATTTCTGTTATTAAAAATGATCAATTATGAAAGAATCTAAATTTTGAATATATACATGTTCTATATTCTACTACTGTAATATTACTACTGATGTTTAAGTTTCTACCTTATTGAAGATATTTTTGCAACAAGTATGACTTCTTGACTATTTCATTCTGGGAGATATTATTTTCTGAAGAAGATCCATAAATTGTTAGTGGCTTTCTACTAAAATTGTAATGATCAACTTGAACCTTAAAAATAAAACACTTTTGATTTATTGGAGTTTCAACTGATCACACTCAGTTGTTTTTGAGTATCTATTTCTTGATCTAAGCTATGGATTACCGGTTTTCTATTAAATAACTAGAAGAATTTTTTAGTATTTTTTTAAATATTTCAACTGACTGGACTCAGTAAAGGATTCTTGGTCTAGTGAAATGAGGATCATTCTAGTGAAATTTACCAAACTCTTAGAAACAGTGATTGGTAGAGTGGACTAGGGGATCTTTGTGCCCCGAACCACTATAAAAATTTGTTTTCTTTATTTTTGTTTAACCACTTCATATTTTCATATAGAAGAAAAACATTGCATATTTTCATAAATTACATAGGGTTTCAAAAGAAAGAATTGTGGAATAATTTGAAAAGACACAATTCACCCCCCCTCGGGTGTGTTACTTTGTATATTCCAACCTAAAAATTGGTATCATAGGAGATATTTTGGATAAATCTATAGAAAATTGAAAAGTATAAGGTCTATGAACTGATGTAAATGGATAATCATAGAGAAATAATTTCAATGGTATGTGATATATATTTTTATGGATGTTGGAAATCTCGAATGATAGTCTATTTGAAGAATCTTGGATTCAGAGTCTACCCAAAAATTATTACTCGTTATAAGATTCTTAAATACTAGAAACTTGGGTTGCAGCAATAGAAGCTGAATATTATATCACTTATAAAACAATGAATGCAATTATTTTTGGTCTTGGACCAGTTGATTTTAATCATGTATCACAATTTTCTACTACCTATAAAATGTGGATAACTATTATAGTTTCTTATGAAGAAACATATAATGTCAAATAGATGAGATATGCTACAACAAATCTAAAATTTGACACATTTAGAATGTTTGATGGTGAAAGCATCGCAGAGGTGAATGGAAGGCTTACAGAAATTATCAATAATATTACATCCTTAGTTGAACCCATCAAAAAATCTGATCAGGCTTTAAAAGTACTAAGAGTTCTTCCTTTTAAATGGAATGGCATATCTGCTACAATTTTTCATTCATCACCTGTCAAAGATCTGGAAATGAAAAACTATTTGGGACACTAATGATGTATAAAGATGAAATGAAGGATGAATCTAAATATCATAAGATTATAGTACAAAAATAAAATACTTCTCTAAAAGTGACATCATAGAAACATAGTAGAAGATCAAAGAAAGAAGTCAAGATAGAGAAGAATTTAGATTCATATGATTCTGAAATAGAACTAGCTCAACTTGACAGAAATTTTAGCAAGTTTTATCAAAAGAAAAAAGGATTCATAAAATAATTTAGTGAGTTTGAAAAAGAATCAAAAAGAATTTAAATTTTATGAATGGAATAAATTGGGTCATATTAGACTTTATTTTCCTCAGATACAAGATGAAGAAGAAAATACAATAAAAGATATATCATAAGAATTATAATTATGAGCACCAAAGAAAATTGGAAATGAAAGATACATGGATTGTATCTAAAGAAGATACCAAATCTTAGATACTATATATGTTTTATGTCTAAAGAGGAAAAGGTACAAACTTATTACTCTTTTGATTCTAAAACTAGTAGTTACTCAAATGATAAATTGGCATCCTATTGTTCTATACATGAAGAAACATATGATTACTTATTAGAGAAACATAAATCTTTGAAAAAAATCATAATGATATTTCAGGTAAAAGAGAAACTCTGTTAATACAAAATCAAGAGTTTATTGAAAAAGTCAACTCATCTACTACAAACTGTACTGATCATGAAAAAAGGATAAAATTATTACAGGATGAAGTAGAATCCTATAATATTTTTTCACTTGTTTTTACTAAAGGATAAAATACATTAAATAAAATTCATAGAAATAATGTCATTAAAGGTAAATATTTGGAATAGGAAGTAAGGGTGAAAATTCAAAATTGTATAAAAACAATTTTGTGCCTAATTCTAAAAATGAAACCTTCTATCCTTATGGAACAAAAGGCCATGTCACTAATAATTGCAATTTAAAAAATCCTCAAATTAGTGGTATTAAAGGATCCATTATTTCTAAATGTTTTTTTTGAATAAATTAATATAATTTGTGGAAACATAAATAAAATATTTATTCTCATATCATTGCTAGCTAACAATTTTGGACCAAAGAAAATATGGGTACAAAAACAAAAATCTGTTTAAAAAATTTTGGAGGAAACAAGCCACAAGAACAAAAATGATATATGGTATATGAAATTTTTTTTTCAATCATATGAATGTATATCCATCAAACTTTTATATGCTAACACAAATGGGTGGAGGTCTTGTCACATTGGGCAATAATGCCAAAGGAAAAATAATTTGAGTTGGAACTATGGGAGATCCAAATACTATCTCAATCAACAAAGTACTGTATTTGCAGGGGTTCAATAACAATATGATAAGTATTTATCTACTTTGTGATGATGGTTTTTATGATGAATTTTCTAACAATAATTTCTCTTGGTTTAATGATATGTTACTTTAATTTAGAGCATGTAAAAATGAAAATGTCTATACTTTGGATTTAAATTACTTATGTAAATAGAAAGTGAATTATTTAACTACCAAGGAAAAAGAATCATGGATTAGGCATAGAATAAGTAGACATTGTAATATATATTCTTTATATAAATTATCTAAGAAATATCTAGTTTCTGATTATCCTAGTCTTAAGTTTGATGGTGACAAAATCTGTGATGCACACCCAATTGGCTAGAAGCAAAAATATTCTCTCAAATATATTAACAAAAATGATACATCTAAACCTTTATAACTTATCCATATAGATTTTTTTGGACCATAAAGGTTGTAATGTTTTCCTACTAAATTACATGATTATGTTTTAGTAGATGATTATTCTGGATTTACTTGTGCTTATTTACTAAAACTCAAAAGTGAATTTTTCACAATAATTAAAAGTTTTTATTAAATTAGTCAAAATGAAAAAGGATTTAAAATAATTGCAAGAAGAAGTGATCATGTGGAGAATTTAAGAATCAATAATTCAATTATTTTTTCTCAAATCTTTGTATTAAACACAGCTTCTCTACACCAAAAACACCTCAACAAAATGGAATTTTTTAAAGAATAAATAACATTATTTCAGAAATGGAAAAGACTATGTTGAATGAATACAGTCTTCCTACCTACCATTGGGTAGTATCTATAAGAATATCCTGCAACATAATGATTAGAGTTTTAATAAGGCATATTTTCAAGAATATGCTTTATGAAATTTGGTATAATAAAAAACTCAACGTAAAGTACTTTAATGTTTTTGGATGTAAGGTGTATATCTGGAATACTATGGAAAACCTTGGGAATTTCAATCCAAAATATGTTGAAGGGGTATTTTGTGGATATTTTTCTACCTCTAAAGATTTTATTGTATTTAATAAAATTTCAAGGATTGTTGAAGAATCAGTTCATGTGAGTTTTGATGAAACTTAATGTTTTATTAAAAAGAAATATCAAACTAAGGGAGTTACTGACTCTTTTAATAACAGGATACTTTAAACCTTTAACATTTATTTTGAAAATGATATTAATAAAATTTATTCCATTTTAAAATAATATTATAGTGAAGAACCTAAAATTTGTGTTCCCAGATAGCCGATAACTATATAGAACCATCCTTTAGAAACATTTATAGGAGACCTAGACATAGGAATTAGAACTAGAATGAATATAGGAAATCTAGCTAAATTCTTTTCCTTTAAATGTCAGTTAGAACCTAATAATATTGAAGAAGCCTTAGATTATGAGAGGTGGATATTAGCAATGTAAGAAGAGCTAAACTAGTTAAAAGGGAATGAAGTTTGGGAACTACTAGAGAGACCAACCAATTATCTAGTTATTGGAAACAAGTGGTTCTTTATAAATAAACTAGATTATTAAGGAATTGTAACCTGAAATGAATCTATATTAGTAGCTAAAGGATGTAATAAAGAAGAAGTTATAGATTATGATGAGTCATTTTCCCCTGTAGCTATATTAGAATCTATTAGAATCCTTTTATCTTATTTATCTCATATGAATTTTAAATTACATCATATAGATGTTAATTCTTAATTTTTAAATATTTATTTAATGAAGGTAGTTTATAATGAACAAACCCTTGGTTTTGAAAATTATCAAAAACCAAATTCTTTTTTTAAACTTTCTAAAGCTCTATAGGGCCTTAAAAAGCACCAAGATCTTGGTATGAAAGATTAAGTTATATTCTTTTAAGAAATTAATTTACTGTTGGATTGGCAGATCCAACACTTTTAAAGAAAAATATTTGTTCTAAAAGATTACTAGTTCAAAAATTATGTTGAAGATGTTATTTTTGGTTCAACTGAAAAAAATATTTGTCATGATTTTTCAAAATTAATGAAAAAATAATTTGAAATGAGTATGCTGGTCGAACAAAATTTATTATTAGGATTTAAGATTTACCAAAAATATTTTTGAAATTTATTAAATCAAAGAAAGTATATTATTTATTTATTAAAAAAGTTTGGACATGAAAACCAATAATACATATACAACTCCTATCTGTACCAATATAAAAATTTATTTGGATGAAGCTAAGAAACCAGTTGCCAACAAGTTATATAGTGGTATGATTGGTAGTTTGTTATATCTTACTTCTAGTATACCAAACATTATTTTTTCTATATGTCTTTATACTATATTTCAATCAAATCCAAAAGACTCTCATATTACTATTGTTAATATATATATATATATATATATTTAAAAGGAACTTAATTTAAATCTATTCATTACCCCAAAAAATATGTTTTTAATTTAATTTCATATTTTGATATGGACTTTGGAGGTTGAATATTAGATAGAAAAAGTACCTCAGGAACCTTTCACTTTTTCGGAAAATATTTCGTTTCATGGGATAATATGAAGCAACACTATATTTCCCTATCAAAAACAAAGGCAGAATATGTGTCTACTAGTATTTTATGTGCAAAAGTATTGTGGATTAACGACACTCAACTAGAATTTGAACTAAACATTAATATGATACATACTTTATGTGATAATACTAGTTCATTAAATATTTCAAAAAATACTATAAGTCATTCTAGGACTATGCACATTGATATATGACATAATTTTCAAAGACATCATTTCCTTAAAAAGGATATATATTTAGAATTTGTGAATACTGAATATCAATAAGCTAATATTTTTACTCAACCACTTCCTAGTTATAGTTTTGTTATCATTAATGGGGAGTTAGGAATATTTGAGTTTAAGTGATTTTTTATTAATTTATTTTTCCATTCTATCTATTTTTTATTTTTTATGATTTATTGGATCTATTTTTAATTTTTTCTATTACACTTTAATTTTTTTTGAAAATAATATATTTCAATTTTCTTTTATTCATCTTTTCAAAATTAAAAATATAATGAGTACATCCTCAATCGGTGTGAGAAAATCGTTTTTATTCTCCCACTCTATTTCTCCTCTCCAACACATCCTCTTGGATTATAGAGTATCTCTATCTTTTAATTCATGTGTGCTGAAACATTAAACCTTTAATCCCTTCA
Organism: Viscum album; assembly: GCA_963277665.1. NCBI lineage: Eukaryota > Viridiplantae > Streptophyta > Magnoliopsida > Santalales > Viscaceae > Viscum > Viscum album. The sequence continues at coordinate 1,850,799,471 of OY728163.1, read as the reverse complement.
GTCTCAAAAATATTCATAATTGGAAACCTAATGATGATCCATATATGCTGAGTTGAACAAAAATTTCTATGCTTTAGGGAAAGCTCGTAAAGTGTTGCATGGAAAGGTAATTGAATTTGGTTATTTAGATTCTAAAAATATTTCACCTAAGGAAGATATTATATTTCAAGGATTTTTTTACTTTTTTGGAGAAGATGAAATACCAATGGTATATGAACTAGATGTAAAGGAATTTTGAGAAATGTTTCTTTTATTCTTGGATTCGAAGAAGAAACCATTGTCTTTAAGATTAATGATTTTGAGTTTTCTTTATCATTTTTGGAAATGGCAGAGATTATTCATTATCCCCATGAGGGGGAGATTTGATTTGATATATGGAATATTGGTAATGGAATAAATTCTTATAAGGATATTATTTTTTGTTGTTTGGAACAAGAACTGTTACACACCAACTCGGGTTGACCCTGAACCAGTCACCTGAGTCGGTCCACGACATGGCCCAAAGGGCGTTCTCAGTCCCCATGGGCTATAAACCAGTTCCATGCATCAAAATTTAACCACTGGGAACAATTTTTCCCATGAAAAAAATAAACAGATAAACAAAACTACCGATAAAAATACTAGCACTGTAAAGAAAATAGAATCTAACATACCACCATGTGACCTTCTAGGTCACCACCCAAGTCAGACTCAAACATGTTACAACACTGAGCAACTGAACCAGAAACCTGAACAAGAACTGCACTTGAAACTAAAAGAATATGATTTGTGTGAGCACCAAGATGCTCAGTAGGGATGCCAAATATAGCCACAGAATCCAAGCATTCCCTTTCCCAAAAATAGTCCAATTACACAATTTTGAAATAAAAATAGAAAAGTAGGGTTTTCAAATTTTAAAATAAGCAACATGTTTTTCCCATTTAAAACCCCAACACACGCTACATACCATTTCCAAAATCATTTTTCATTTTATAAATAAAATCCAAAACAAAATGTACCAAAGTTGGGCCAGAGTAGAACAAGTAAAAAGTAAAAAATGAAAATAAACTAGTTCAAGGAAAATTAAACAAGAAATGTAAATAATCCAGTAACCATGGGTGATCCTAAACATCCCTTGAAGACCCCTGGATGTGCTCGGTTTCAGAACCAGCTATTGGTGTACGGTGAAGCTCTTAAGTCTATAACCAACTTGCCACCATATAACTGACCAATCCAATGGAAAATACCTCTTGGCCTAACAACCAATATAGGGGGTACCAACCCGTCTAATCAGGTTTGATCAACAACCGTCACTCAATCATCTAAAAATACCCAAGAACCCATGGTGGTTATAATAATACCGTGTAAGTAGGAAGGCCCTCGCACGTGTGACTCGTCTCACAACACTTTCTTTCCCCAAACATGGATGCTTCCTGTGTGTTCACCCATAAAGGGTTACCCTATACAGGAGCACCCCCAAATACACATTCAATCATTTCCCATTAAAAAAGTGTCAATCGGTCTATCACATCACATAAGAATTCAAACCATCTTTTAAAACACCTTACGTTGTAAACTGGGCATTCACATTTTCTGAATCACATTCTTTTCAAAAATCGCCAAAAAACATAACCTTTAGAAGTAAAATGCCACATGGGCCTTCAAGTTTACATACCCAAATAAATTTAACAAAATAGTTCCAAATCATTTTTAAAACCATTTCCATGTATACTATATCAAACGGACCTTTAAACCTTATTATACCAACCGTGTCCCAACATTCCCCACAGGTCAAATTTTAAAGAAAAACATTCCAAAAGTAATTTTAAAGAAAAATTTAATACCAACATATTATTTAAAAATCCAAGATTAATTTTAGATGGAAGAAAAAAATAAGGGAGAGAGAATAGAGAACATTTGAGAAATCAAGGTTTATGTGTAACATCCTTTTTCCAAGCCACACCAAAACATGTTTAAAACCAAATGACAAAACCATAAAGGACCCATTATAAACCATGTTTTTTTCCAAAACACTTCCACAAAACACACCATTTATCATAAAACCATGTTCCACTATCCTCCTCACTTAAAAAACATAAAACAACCTTAGCGCCACCATAAAACTCTTTTTAAAACATTTTCATATAATAACACAATGCTATAAAAGAACCCAGTCGAACAAGCCATAATAAGTTTGAAAACCAACTATTTATCATCCCAATAGTGATAAAGATATACTTTTCATAACCCCCCCCCCCCCAAATTCTCTCCTTAGCATAACTATAGAAGTTAAATCAAACCCCTGAATTGCGATAAAACGAGGAATTTCACACCAATATCCATGAAAACTCATTTTTAGAAAACTAAAGGAACTCCAAAATAGTGTAATAAGATAACCAAGGGTGTCACGAAGGTGTGAATAATATTTGAAAGAAATTGAAAACATGAAGGTGCCATGGAATTAGTCCCGAAAGAAAAAGTTGGATCTGCCTACCTCAAACCAAGCGCAGATGTAGCAACGCTTCAATGGAAGGAAGAACAGAACATTGCGAACCAACCACACACCTTTGACAATAATAGAAACACGAGAACACAAAATGATAAATTAGATTTTGTTAAATTGAAGAAAAAATTCCTATTCAAAAGGAATAGACAAAAAATGGGAGGAAATCATGTACCGAGGAGGATGTGGTGACACCGATATTTGTGCTGGAAGACCACTAGATAGCGGGGTTTGGGTTCACCGGAAGACCGCGCATGCAAGGGGATCAGGTTTTCCGCTTCCGGCCACTGGAGAAAATGGCTGGTGCTGGGAGTCGTGTCGTCAAGGTCAAGGCCAGTGTTGGGGGTCGGGTGCACTGGTCTGCTGGGAGGGTTCGACTGGTGTAGGTTGAAGGGGTGTGGCGAGGAGGTTCGAGATAGCTCGGATGGGCTGGAGCATCAGGGTGAGGCGAACAGAGAAAAGTTGTGTGTGTAAGGAGTGCCGAAGGTGGCTGGATGTGGGAGGAGGCTGGCTAGGTTGGACGGGTGGCAGGTACCAGAGACGAAAGGGGGTGCGGGGTCATGGACGAGCACGGAGGGGGAGAGCAGGGAGGGGGAGATGGGTGCATGGTGGGGTGAGCGTACGGTGAAGGCGAGGCCGGGAGATGGCTTATGTCGGGAGGGGAGCTCGGTAAGCACACCAAACAAGGGGGTTTGTAAAAGGGTAAGGGGAAATAAGGTATTATGGTTTTTTTCTTTTTCATTTGATAATAATAATAATAATAATAATAATAATAATAATAATAATAATAATAATAATAATAATAATAACCCCGTAAATAATAATAATAATAATAGCAATAAAACCATAAAAGTTATAATAATAAAAATGATAATAATAAAAATAAGAATAAGAATAATAACAATATATTATTAACAATATTATTATTAATTATGTAATAACATTATTATTATTAAAATTTAAATTTTTAGCTCCCTTTATTTAAACGAATCTTTATTTATTTTAATTTCTATGCATACCCGGGCTAACCATGTGGCTACCGCGCACTGTGCGGTGACCGTGCACGAGTCCTAAGCCCACTAAAGTTATTAAACATAAAAAATAATTAGACTCGCGCTCAACCTGCACCTTGAAATGATTGATTGAAGACACAAAATCGTAAAATAAAAATAAATTAAAAGTTGGGGTGTGACAATTCTCCCCACTACAAACACTTTTTCGCCCATAAAGTCACATTGCGGAAAAATAGACAAAACAAGAATCCATTAGTGGTTAAAACTGAAAGAAACCACAACACAAGATAATTGAAGAACATGAGAGGGTTCTCCCCAGCATAATAACTCAACTAGAATAGATATTTAAAACCCAAACAAAGCATCTCGGGAAGGGGGGTGCTGCAAGAACTCCCAACCAATCCAAACTAACTTCAATAGCATGAGCAAAACAACACCTCTGCTGAAACATAGAACACTCGACCCAGACCAAAAACCTCAAACATGATAGAAGAACCTCTGATAAAAATGTAATCCCAGAAATAAACCCAAGCATAATTACAAGACTTGACTCCTTTACAGGCACTTTGATCTACAAACGAACACTGCTAAACCAAGATTAACCCATACTGGGCCAAACACACCTTTAATAAAAATGCGCGATTTGAAAAATGATAATCAGAAAAACAAAACTATTTGGGTTACAATAGAACATGTCTATTATAACTTCTCGGTGAAACAATGAACATACAATGACGTCAAAACTTTAGAAGAAGAAAAATGATAATGAAATGACTTTAAATGTCCCACTACCCACACAGAACACAAAACTTGAACCGAGGCTTCACACCCTTGGAAACTTCTGACTATGCGTGAGCTTCACCCCAAGATCTATGGTTGGGGCTATGATGGTTGAAGAATATCCTATCTCACAGTCCTGAACTATAATCCTCTGGTCATAATGTCTCCTTCAGGCGACGCTTCTTGCAGAACATATCTAGATGACCCAGACATCTGAAACGATGACACATCTTCAGAGGTATGCGACATGATGGATTCACATACCCAAACCGGCCACACTAGTGGCACACCAGTAAATAGTAAAACGAACTGGAATCTATAACCACTGTAGAGGAATTCTTAAGAATAGTCCCCTCCGGTACATCCTTCTCACCAGATGGGGAACCTTCATGAGTAACTATATATGCTGGATTTCCATCCATCTATGGTCTGAAGACCTACTCAGCTAGGAATGCCTCATCCACCACCTTATCAAAATGATGGTCCTTGTAATAGAGGACCTGCTCCATGATTTATAGATGAATACCCCCGATTAAGAGAGAAGTCTTCATCAAATCTTGTGATGATACCTCCGGATAAAAGGACACAAGTTCCTTGAAATGGTCAACATTTGCCTTCACCGTCTGTTAGCCTTGTTTAATGTATATAAGTTCTTCCATTTTATTTGTCTACACCTATTAGGGTATAAAACATCGGATGAAGTCAAACTTAAAGTCATTCCATGTCATCCAAACTTGCATTAATGGCGGGGTGAATAACTCGCATTCGTCCAGGGCTAGTCCTTCGAACTATCAAAAAATGGAACACACTATGACAGCTTCGGGAGTTCCCAATACCCTGAAGATACGCTAAACCTCTTCATGCCACTCTATTTACTCTAACATACCATGATCCCCATGAAGGATAGGAAATTTCCGAGAAGGACCATAAACTACGAATGACTTATCAAAAATCTTGGAGACCTTTCTGGGCATCATTTTCTGAAAAATGTATAAAACATAAATCCAAAACCAATATCAAACCAAAGAAACATCAATGAAAGCACTTTCATCCAAAAATAGCCAGCTCACAAACCAAAAAAATACAAACACCACCAAAAATTCACATTTTTATTTTATATTTCAAAACCACATTCTTTCAAGGCCTCTTTCCAAATACCAAACTCACTTTTCAAACTGAATTCAATTTTCAAAAAAATCACTTCCCTTTTTTATTTTCAAAATCACTCTCACATAAATAAAAACCAAAAAAACCCAATTTACAACAAACCATCTGGATGAGGAACTAGTAGTTACACTTAACTTGGCAACATGGTAGTGGGGAATGCCCCAAGAAAGAATAAATGACTAGGAGAAGATCAACTGTGCAATCAGACTCCACATGGGTCACTACTTCATGTGAGGTCATGACATGAAATTGGTCTAACTCCATTGGAATTCCTCAATCCCAAAACAAAAGTAAAAGACTAAAAACCTGAACTACCCCTGGAAACTCAAGGTTCAGAACGAGCAGGGGTACATGATGCCCTTCCTATACTTACCTCCTGAGTCCTGAAAGTCCTAATCTCTATCTATCAAACACCCCAAATAACAAGAACATGCCTCTGATGCCATTTTTTCACAAACTAACCCGGGATGACCCTGAACCAGTCACCCGAGCAGGTCTACGACATGGCCCGAAGGGCGTTCTTGATCCCCACTGGCTGGAAACCAGTGTCGGGCATCAAAATTTAACCATTGGGAATGATTTGGCCCATGAACAAAAAATAAATAGATAAATAAAACTGAAAATAAAAAAAAACTAGCATCAGAAAGAAAATAAAACTGAACATACCTCCTTGTGACCTTCTTGGTCACCACCCAACTCAGACTCAAACTTGCTCCAACACTGAGAAACTGAACCAGGAACCTGAACAAGAACTGCATCTACAACAGAAAGAATATGATAGGCATGAGCACCGAGATTCCGAGTAGGGATTCCAAATATAACTATGAAATCCAAGTATTCCCTTTCCCAAAAATAGTCTAATGACCCACGTTTGAAATACAAATATAAAATAAGGGTTTTCACGTTTTAAAATAAGCAACATGTTTTTTCCAATTAAAACCCCAACACACACTACATGCCATTTCCAAAAATCTTTTTTAATTTTATAAAAAAAATCCAAAACAGAATGTACCAAATATGGGCCAAAGTAAAACAAGTAAAAAGTTTAAAATGAAAATAAACTAGTTCAATAGAAAGTCAACAAGAAATGTAAATAATCTAGTAACCATGGGTGACCCTAAACATCCCTAGAAGACCCCTGGGCGTACTTGGTTTTGGAACCACCTATCGGTGTATGGTGAAGCTCATAAGTATATAACCAACTGGCCACTCTATAACTGACCAATCCAGTGGTAAAGCCTATCTGGCCTAACAAACAATCCCGGGGGTACCAACCCGTCTAATCGGGTTTGATCAGAAACCATCACTCGGTCATCTAAAAGATACCCAAGAACCCATGTTGGTTATTATAATACCATTTAAGTAGGAAGGCCCTCGCACGCATGACTCATCTCTCTTCACTTGCCTTCCCCAAACACCGAAACTTCTTGTACATTCACCCAAAAAGGGTAACCCTATATAGGAGTTCCCCCAAATACACATTTAATCATTTCACATTAACAGTGTTCCAACCAGGCCATCACATCACATAATCATTCTAACTGTATTTTAACACACGTTAAGTTGCCAACCGGGCATTCACATTTTCCGAATCAAATTCTTTTCAAAAATCACCAAATACACCACCTTTATAATTACAACACCACATTGGACTTCAAGTTTACACACCCAAATACATTTACCAAAATAGTTCCAAATCATTTCTAAAACCATTTCCATGTATAATATATCAAATGGGCCTTTATACCTTTTGAAACCAACTATGTCCCAAAATGACCCACAGTTAAAATTTTAAAGAAACACATTGAAAAAATCATTTTAAAGCCACATTTAATACCAACACACTATTTGAAAATCAAAGATCCATTTTAAATGGAAGAAAAAAATAAGGGAGAGAGAAGAGAGAAAATTTTTGAAATAAAGGTTCATGTGTAATATCCTTTTTCCAACCCACACCAAAACATGCTTCAAACCAAATGACTAAACCATAAAGGACCCATTATAAACCATGTTTGTTTTCCAAAAAACTTCTGAAAAACCAACCATTTATCCTAAAACCATGTTCCACTATACACCTCACATAGAAATCATAAAACAACATTAGTGCCACCAAAAAACTCTTTTAAAAACATTTTCATATAATCACACAAGGCTATAAAAGAACCCAGTAGATGATTCCATAATAAGTTTTCTAATTGACTATTTATCATCCCAACATCACTAAAGATATAATTTTCATAACCTCCACCTATTTCTCTCCATATCATAACTATAGAAGTTAAATCAAACCCCTAAAGTGCTATAAAACGTGGCATTTCACAACAATATCCATGAGAACTCATTTTTAGAAAATTAAATGAACTTCAAAACAATGTAATAAGATAACCAAGGGTTCCACGAAGGTGGGGATAATATTTGAAAGCAATTTAAAACATGAAAGTGCCAAGGAATTAGTTCGTAAGGGAAAGGTTGGATTTGCCTACCTCAAACGAAGCGTGGATGCAACAACGCTTCAGCAGAAGGAAGAAAGGAATGCCGTGGAACAACCACACACCTTAGACAATAAGAGAAACACATAAACACAACACTATTCATTAGATATAGTTAAATTGTAGGAAAAAATTCTAATTTAAAAAGAATACACATAAAAGGGGAAGAAATCAAGTGTCGGGGGAGAGGTCGTGGCGCTGAAATTAGCGCCAGAAGACTACCGGAAAACAGGGTCTTGGTTCCCCCGAAGACCATGCATGTAGGGGGCTTGGGTTTTCCGCTATTGGTCGCTAGAGAAAAGGTCCAAAGCAGGGTGTCACACCATCGAGGGCGAGGCCGGTGCGGGGGCTGGGTGCACCGGTCGACTGGGAGGGTTCGGCTACGGCGGGTTGAAGGGGTGTGTCAAGGAGGTTGGGGCGAGCTCAAACAGGCCAGAGCGATAGGTTGTGGCTAGCCAGGAAAAGTGGTGTTGTTCTGGAGCACCATAGGTGGATGGATGACGGAGGATGCTGGCTGAGTCAGCCAGGTGGCAGGTACCGGAGACGGTAGAGGGTGCGGGGTCCCAGGCGAGCGTAGAGGGGTCAAGTAGGGAGGCGAGATCCAGGTACACGACGGGGTGAGCATGTGGGAAAGGTGAGGCTGGGAGGCGGCTCACACAGGGAGGGGAGTTGGGAAGGTGCACCGAATGTGGGGGGGGGGGCTGGTTCACAAATGGGAAAGGGGGAATTGGGTATTATGGTTTTTTTTCTTTTTCATTTTATAATAATAATAATAATAATAATAATAATAATAATAATAACAAACCCCTGAAATAATAATAATAATAATATTAATAAAACCAAAAAAAATATAATAATAAAATTTATAATAATAAAAATGATAAAAATAAAAATAAGAATAATAAAAATAACAACATATTATTAACAATATTATAATTAATTATGTAATAACATTTTTATTATTGAAATATAAATGTTTAACTCACTTTATTTAAATAAAAATATATTTATTTTAATCTCTAGGCATTTGTGTGGGCACCCGGGCTGACCACGCAGCTACCGCGCACTGTGCGGTGATCGTGTATGAGTTTGAAACCCGCTAAAGTTGTTAAATATCAAAAAAATTAGACCTGTGTGTCGGATTTGGTGGCCAAGAACCAACTACTTTTTACTTTATTAATTAATAAATACCTTATCACATCTTGATTTTTCTTATGCGTGACAATGCATGTGATAATGTCCTAAGGATAGTTGTTGCACTAAAGGGTCATAGCGGATCCCTACTATGGTGAGAACCTGGAAGTTCCATAACACTATTCTTGAATATATGTTCTATGGCTGAATGATGTTATTTGAGGGAAACAAATAATACAGGCTATTAGGGGTGAGGACTCATAAAACTTTGAGGCACCTTCTCATAGTGTGCGCCATTGGAAATATCCAAGAGGATATTATGAGAATGAGACCCGCTAGTAGGAAATCCACATTTCATAGTGTCATTGGATGTTCCTATCTGAATACATGTGTATTGGTCCTCTGGATTTAATATTATTATTAATGTGTATTACAACTCACGCACTTAGATTTTTTGATGAAAACTATTATGACACACTGTTTGTAGCGAGGTAGGATATTTTGTGTGCGTAATAAGTAATACAACATTAATAGATATTGAGGGAAATGATTTTTCCCTTATAATCCATAACAGAAGTATATATTTTAGGCCCTTAGATGGAATTGATATAGCCTAAATAAATCCCTGTCCATGGTGAGGAATGGGAAAGTTCAATTTTGGAAGTTCAAAGAAAAAATAATCGAGCACATGGGTTGGTGGCACTAGCATGGAACCTTCTTGATTCGAGATATCAAGACAAAGAGATTACATTACATGGTAAGTATTCTTAGGAGGTGATACTTCATTTCAGCATTAACTTCTTTGTCTATGGGTGCCTTAGCATGTTTCTAGACATGAACCTTGGACATTAGGAAAGCTCCACCTAATTCCACTGAGAAAGAGGCCTAGAGGGTCACACACTAAGTGTGTCCAAGTATCTTAGTTAAATATTAATTTAACAAGTTGAATAAAGATTATTCTCGTCTGTCACTTAATAATTATTCAAGGATGTCTGATCAAATTTATTTCAACACTAGTTATTCGAGAGAATATACAGTGGGTGAAATAATATATTTATTTGAGAGTAATGTAGTGATATTTATTTGAGAAATAAATATCCATTATTCAAGGTCTAATAAATGTGGCGGTGGAAATAATGAAAATTGAAAAATAAATGTACATGCCTTGTATATTAATATATACACGCCATGTATTTTTTCTGGGAATTTATGAGAAATATTATTATTTAATTAATTAAATAATATTAGTTATAATTCGTTGGGCACATGTCAAGTAGTAATAATAGTCAACTTTTATTATTAGACATGGTGTATTACTAAGAATTAAATGAAATGAATAAATTATTTTGGGTAATAAATTAATTTTATCATTCTATGTAATTAAAATCCCAATTATATATTTCTCATTATCCTAGCCATTTTTTGTGGTGGTTGTGCACAACTAATTTGGAAAAGATATCAAGCCAAGAGATAATTCCTTTTCCACTAAGAATGCTCTAAAACTGCAAGGGAGAGAGATCCACCTCCACTGGATCAAGGTGATCGAAAGGTTGACATCGCAAGTGAAGGATCTTCAGTGCTAGCACCCTAATATCCCTTTGGCGACATCTAGAGATACGTGGAGCACGTGTGGATCACCACTAGTGGAATCCAACACTTGGATTCAACGATGCGGTGACGGATCACATCATATCTTGATCGAAAACATCAACAAAGAGAGAATTCCACCATATTAATTCTTGTCAATTAATTAAATTAATTATAACCAACATATGATCATCCTATATATGGTTCGCGGACTCCTCTATTTCTTTTTTGTTCTTCGTTCTATTCCAATGATCTGGTGTTTTATTATCGTGATGGATCTCATATTGATCATTGTTAATGTTAAAATTAATGTTGGGCAATCCCACCAATGCACTTCCATTGTGCCCGAAACCTACAAGTGGTACTAGAGCGGTCATATCGTTGATTATAATTATTTAGTTTTTCATCGGTGATTTCTTCATTTAATAATTTTTTTGTTTCAATTCATGTTAATCATTCTTTAAAAACTGAATTTTAAGAACTATTTCTCCTCTCTCATTTCTCGTTCACCTTATAGAAACTTATTTTTCATTTAATTTTGATTAAAATAAAATAAAGGATCTCATCTGGATGTCTCAAACATTCCTTTCCATACAACACCAGAAAACACGGTGTGTATTCAGAAGTACACATAGTGTAGTATAGGTTCAATACATTGGACTGGTCTGCCAAATCAGGAAGTGTAAGTGGATCCTATCTACATCTTTAAAACTCCATGTGTTGACCAAGAATAGGTGGCACACCGTTTCTAGATTACACGCAGTGTGGCCCAAGGTACATGGAGTGTATTCCCTTTAGGTTACGGTTAGACTGTGTACCCCATACACGGCATGCCCGGCTGAAAATTGTGTAACGCGGATACTACACAGTGTGTGTCCCACTGAACTCATCGTGTACTCTGAAGATTTTCGAAGTACATTTACATGCCATGTCCCCAAGAGTGTACTTTAGATAGACGATGAATAAAAGTACACTCCATGTAGTCGAAACTACACGTCGTGTACTCATCCAAATTACACAGATTTAATAAAAGTTATTATTATATTATACAAACCCTTGAGATGTGCACCATTGTGCAAGCATAAATATATGGCACAACACGTGATAGGTTTTTTATATATCTATGTTTAATTTAACCTCTGCGTAATTTTCTTTTCTACTCATTGGGTAGTTATGAATGGGAATTCACTGAGTTTCCTCAAAGGTACAAGTTACGTACAAAGATAATTTTAAATGAATTTCTTTTTTAAAAAATTTGATGGATTAGAATCTCTTGAAATTTTAGAAAAGGGTTTAATATAAAAGGATTGATTAATTAAAGATAATTAATTGATTTGAGCATGATTTATCATAAATAATAACGATTAAATAATTGAATTCTAGTTTTATTTATTCATAAATATCTCTTTATGTGTGGATGATCATGAGATAGACCAAGACCTTTGTATGTGAACGGTTTCTTTTAATTTATTTATTTAAATTAAATTTGTTGGCCTGTGAGACTTCTCCTCATTAATATGTAGGGATTTCATGCCAAAGGTTTATTTTATGTAAAACCCCATTTTACCCCTCACCTGCGTGTGAGATAAAAGCATAAGTAATGGATGGATCTCCCAAGCTAGCGGAGGTGGCTCAAGTTAGGAGCCAAGGTGAAACAAATCCAAGGAGATTCAAAGGTGGACAAGTGGAAAGCTGTAAACACGAACCCAAAAGTTTCAATGTATTTCTCCCCTAGGTCTTGGGATAGTTTATCAAATTCTAGATAAACTACCCAATAGAACATTATCATGATCATACCTTTTATTTTATTTCTATCAGCTTCATGGTTTATTTATTGTGGGTGTGTTGTCATGATCACACAATTAATGAATTAAACAAGCATGGAAGATGGAACTAAAATAAAACTGACTTATGAGTAAATATTATCTTATACACGGTTAATAACTTAAGTATATCACACTTAATATTAATAAGAATGTAATCAAAGATAATAAAATGTAAATTTTTTTATAAGGATAAAATCCCTCAAAGAAATATTAAGTCGGTATAGCCTTCCATAATCATGGTTAGAATCGAACCATAATTCAAAGTTCTTGACCAACCCAAGTTGGGGTGCTTTAAATTATTGGGGAATTATAATTCAAGGTTTTGGATTGAGTTTACATGGTTCACATCAACGGTTGACTGCCACAGTAGGACATGGTGTGACCGAGAAGCAAAGGTTGAGGAAATCCAAAAATAAAAGAATTTCAGGATTGGAGAGTCCACTCAGTGGATCAAGGAGCTGTGAGTTATTGCAGTTGAATTTTCAATGACTACCTAAAACCATCCAAGTTGCTTGACCAACCCTATTTATGGTAATGTGATGGGAAATATGGATCTGTGCCACTAGAATATTCAGGAAAGAGAATATTTTGAAGTCCGTGGTGAGGGCTATTGGATTTAAATAAAATAGTGGGAGAATAATAAGTATCAATTTATTTATTTGTCTCAGTTTTATCATAATAAATTTCTAAACCTTTAATCATATTAATTTTTAGAAACTGCAAGAAAAATTATTTCAAACATATCATTGCGAACCATACTCGAGAAACAAAACCTTCTCACCCACACCAATTTCTAGGAATGGAAGAGGCGTTTACGTGTCATCCTTCACCACGAGAGAAAATTGTATGTGTTGGAAGAGAATATTCTAGTTACACCTCGAAAAGAGGCTAGTGATGAGGAACTATCTCTCTATATGAAAAAAATTCATGATGCCATAGATTTCCAATGTTTCATGCCATCAGTCATGTCTAATGAGCTCTTGAAGTAACATGAAAACATGAATGTGTATAGCATGATGTCTCACCTAAGGGATCTCTATCAAGAGAAGGTGAGACAAAAGAGATGTGAGATCTACAATGCTTTGTTTACAAATAATCTTGGAGAGTCTGAACCAGGTGGGCCTCATGTATTCAAGCTTATTGGATACATTGAATGCTTGGACATGTTAAGGATTAATTTCACAGATGAGTTGCAAACAAATCTCATCCTATTATCACTGCCCAAGACCTTCTATCTCTTAATTGTAAATTATAACATGATAAATAATGAGAAGACTCTATCAGAACTTCTAAACTTAATTCTTCAGGTAGATAAGGACATGGGGCAGGACAAACCTGCAGTTCTTATGGTGAATAAGAAAAGGAAGGACAAGGCAAAGGGGCAAAAGACTTATAAACGGTCTAAAGCCCTGGAGCACCGTAAATCCAAGAAGGAGAAGATACAGAGTTAGGCCAAGGAATGGGAGTCTGTATGTTTTGCATGTGGAATGCAAGGCCACTGGAAGAAGAACTGCACCCACAAGCTTGGGGATGATGAAGGTGTGTTTGTTATTGATTGTAATCTTTCCATTTCTACACATTGGGTATTAGATAGAGCTTGTGGGGCTCACATCTGTATTCAAATGTAGGAACCAAGTAGATTTATAAATATGGAAAGAGGAGAGGTGGATCATCGAGCTGCCAATGGAACGAGGTAGGCTGCACTAGCCATTAGTGATTACCACCTCTCATTACTAACTGGGATGATTTTGGTTTTACATAACTGTTATTATGTGCCCAATGTTTATAGGAACATAATTTCTGTATCTTTTTTGGATATGGATGGATTTATTTTCAAGTTTGGAAATGAGGGTTGTCTCTTTTATAAGAACAACGCATGTTATGGTATGGCACACTTAAATAATGGTTTGTATGTATTAAATTATGAAAACCAAGTATTAGAAATCGATAACGAAACAGACTCACACGACTCATACATCACCCAATTGTGGCATCACCGTCTTGGTCATGCAAATGAGAATCACTTGACAAATCTCTTCCAAGATGTCTATTTAGACTATACTGAGATAAAACTACTTGATATATGTCATGTTTGTTTACAAGGAAAAATGAGTAAACCAACTTTCGGTGGATAAGGTGAAAGAGACACAGAGCTTCTAGGATTGGTGCACAAGGATGTGTGTGGACACTTTCTAGTAGAAGCTAGAGGTGGATATTCTTAATTCATTACTTTTACTGATGATTTGAGTAGATATGGCTATGTATACTTAATGAGGTATAAGTTATAAGCCTTAGATAAATTTAAGGAATTCAAGAATTAAGTAGAGAATCGTTTTGGTAAGAAGATAAAGAATCTTCGATCCGATCGAGGTGGAAAATATCTGAACCAAGAGTTCATCGATCTTCTACGGGAGTCTGGGATTCTATCTCAGCTCACTCCTTATACACCATAGTGGAATGGTGTTAGATAAAGGAGGAACCGCACCTTGTTGTAAATGGTGAGGTTGATGATGAGTCATGTAGATCTACTATTTTCCTTTTGGGGATATGCATTACAAACTACAACATATATATTAAACCGGGTACCAACAAAGGAGGAAAATGGAATTCATTCCATTTTATGGAATGGAAAGAAACCCATATTTTCACACACATATGTATGGGGATGTGATGTGTTTGTTAAGACATTCTCAGGAAAAAAAACTATCACCCCATGGTATGAGGTGTATCTTTATAGGATATCCCAAGGAAACAAAAGGATATTACCTATATAACCCTTCAGATAAGAAAGTGACTATTCCTAGACAAACCATCTTTCTTGAGAAGGAGAAAATCCTCAAAAAGGATATTGGGAGCAAGATTGACTTCGATGAAGTTAATGCTCAAGATAATCAGGAGTTGGTATGGGAACAAGTTCCAAAGGTCCTTGTTGAAGAAGTTCTAGAAACACAAGTATTGCATCGGAGCTTAAGAGAGGTAAGGGAACCAGAAGAGATTTGGTTTCCTAGTCACTGAGGATGGTGAATCATTATTGTTGTAAAATGATGAACCTATATCCTACAAGGAAGTAGTAGAAAGCTCAGAAGTTTCAAGATGGATTGAAGCTATGAATTCCGAGATGGATTCCATGTATTAGAACAAAGTCTGGGTTCTGGTCGATGAGCCAGTTGATATAAAGATTGTTGGATGAAAATGGGTATTCAAAAGAAAAATAGACATGGAAGGTCAAGTTAAAACCTATAAATCAAGGCTAGTTGAAAAAGGATTCATACAACATCAAGGAATTGACTATGATGAAACCTCGCCACCAGTTTCCTTGTTAAAATACATAATAAGTGTACTTGCCAAAGAAGCATACCATGACTATGAGATTTGGAAAATGAATGTCAAAACAGAATTCCTTAATGGGAACCTTCAGGAAAATGTCTATATGAAACAGCCAGAAGGGTTTGTGAAACTAAGTGAAGCCAAATGGGTTACAAGTTACAAAAAACCATTTATCGATTAACGCAATCATCCAGGTCATGGAACATTCGATTTGATGAAGCCATAAATGAATTTGGTTTCATTAATAGTGAATGTGAGCCATGTGTTTATAAGAAGTTTAATGGGAATGAGATTGTTATCCTAGTAGTATATGTTGATAACATATTGCTTATTGGAAATGATGTACTGGTCTTACAGTCAGTTAAGGACTAGTTAAATAAGTGTTTATCCATGAAGGAATTGGGTAAAACAGCCTACATTCTAGGGATCAAGATCATTCGTGATAGATCTAGGAGGTTTCTTGGACTAATTTAGGGTACATATATTGACTTTAACTAGAGAGATTTAGTATGGAACAATCCAAGAGGGGATTGGTTCTAGTGTCACATGGCCTATATCTTTCTAAGAAAATGTGTCCTCAGACACAATAGGAGAAAGATAGAATAAGTAAGATCCAATACGCTTCATCTACAGGATCCATCATGTATACCATGTTATATACCACTCTTGATGTTTCCTATTCATTGAGAATGGTAGGCAGATATCAAGAAGATCTAGGATAATAGCGTTGGACTGCTATTAAGACAATCCTTAACTATTTAAGAAGAACTAAGGATATGTTCTTGGTGTATGGAGGAGATGAGGAGCTTTTCATCAGAGGGTATGATGATGTTTGTTTTCAAACAGATCAGAACAATCTGAAGTCGCAATCTGTATGTGTTTTATGTCTCAATGGAAGAGTTTTCAGATGGAAGAGTTCAAAGAAGCCAGTTATCGCGAGTTCTACAGTGGAGTCCGGATATATAGCATATTTTCATGCAGCCAAAGAAGCCGTCTGGATTCGGAACTTTTTCCAGGATCTTAATGTGGTTCCTATTAGTAAAGATCATGTCATGTTGTATAATGATAATACTGCAATAGAGGCTCTTGCAAAAGAACCAAGGTCACATCAATGGAAAAAGCACATACTCCGAATGTGTCACCTCTTGAAGGATTTCTATCGAAGGGGTGAAGTTTCAGTGAGCAGAGTGTCCACGGAAGAGAACATAGAAAACCCCATGACTAAAGGCCTATCTCAGCAGAAGCATGAATATCATGTGAGATATATCGTATTAAAGGTTGTTAGCAGTTGTCTCTAGTCCAAGTGGGAGTACATTGGAGTTGGTGGCCTAGAACTAACTACTTTGTACTTTATTCATTAATAAATATTGTATCACTTCTTGATTGTTCTTGTAACGACCCGAAATTTTGAATAAATCTTGTTTCCTAATTCCTTGTGTTATTTTATTTTATTTTTATACTAAAAAAATGTTTCATTTGATAACATGAGTATAATTAAAATGAGACCGTTGGGTTTTGACTGTTATATGACCATTGGTCAATATGACCGCTGGAAACTAAACGTTTTGATTATTGTCTCTAAATACAACTAATCTTGGTTAATTAATATAGAAAGAAGATTTGATGGCCTCACCCAGTAGTCTTGGACTGATCGAAGCCCATCTAACAGAACTTGGGAAGGAGGTAGCACCACTGGGCTTTGCTCTAGACCAAACCCAAGCTGATCTTCATCATGTGAAGCTAGAACAGGATCTCCTTCGCGAGAAGTTCAAACTGATAGAAATTACTACTCGTGCGATGTTGGCCGAGCCTCCCTCGGATTCTCTCACCTTAGCACACCATACACTTAGTTCATATGCTGGTGTGATAAGGGGCTATGTAAGGAGACCGTAACTACCTTGTATAATCCTTTGTTTTAAATAAAAATTGGGATTTCATCTTATGATGATGTTTATGACTTTCTAAATGTCCAGATAAATATAGTATGCATATTTTTGGTGAATTTTAGAGAAAGGATATTTTAAAAAATGTTTATGTAAACGTTAAATAATTAAAAATGTGTAATGATTTTCAAAAAATGGTCTTCTACAATTATGTTCAGTACGAAATTTAGAGTCTAATAAGATCAACTTAATTTTTGATGAATAGTAAATTATGAATAGTGATTTTATGCTTAGGATTAGTAATGTGACCAAATGGATTAGTAATCTCACTTAGAGGAAGTATTAATATAATCTAGCACCTTAAATAAGTAATGTGATTCAATAAAATGGTTAAATAACGGTTTCATAAATTATTATTCAAGTATTAGTTTTTTTGGGTGAATAGTGTTTTTTAATTAAAAATTAAATTAAAAATATTTAGAAAATTATTTTTATAAAATGGATTTCATTTTTGAACTCAGAGCATCGATATTATGTTAAGGTATTTTTTGGGAATTTTTCTGAAAAAAATGATTTTTTGGTGAATAGTGTATTTATTTAAAAAATAAATTAAAAATATTTAGAAAAATATTTTTATAAAATTGAGTTCATTTTTGAAATCCGGGCTTTGATATTTGGTAAAGGTGAAATTTTGGGATTTTTCTGAGAAAGTTGAATTTTCAGTGAACAGTAAAAATACAGTTTTAGGGTTTCGGTATGTTTAATGACATCATAACTGTGTCATGATGATGTCGTGAGATATTTTATGGGTTGGCCGACCAAAGGTGATGAATTATTGTATTGGGGGCCCCATGTGGCCTAACTTCATGGGAAATATCTTGGGAGATCACATGGTTTTGAGAAACCCACTTATGAGGTGTCCCTTGGCCATTAATGCCTTGTCCCCTCACTTTCCCTACAAATACCATGCCCTCCTCTCATCCATTCGACTCAAAAACCATCCTCAACGAAGTTCTGGTCTCCTTACCTCCCAAGGAGTCCTCCCAAGGTGCCCCCAAGCCCTCAAGCTCTAAACCATTGAGTTTTAAGAGTTGCGTTTTAAGGTAAGGGATCTGACCCCCTCTCTTTCTTTTCAAGTGATCTCTTTTATGTCATTTCTTTTATGCTTCATGTTCTTATGTTGTAGGATGTTATTTTATATTCATTATACTGTACTTTTTATGTTCATATGATGAGATACCCCCTCTTACTCGCATCATTTTATTTTATGAATGTTTAAGTGGTGTCGTTAGGCTGCCGAAATTTTTGTAACGGATTCTTTCACCCATCTCATTTTCAAGTTCTATTTTCTTGTCAAGTCTTTCAAGTTCCTTTTTATTATGTTGGGTTGTGATCTATATATATATCATACTGATATTTTATGATCATATGATGAGAGAACCCATTTCATCTCTTCAAATTAGTATTTTTGAAGTTTTAAGTGGCGCCATTAGGCTGCCGAATTTTTAAGTGGTTCTTTCACCCTTCTCGTTTTCAAGTTCTACTTTCATATCAAGTCTTTCAAGTTGCTTTTTATTATGTTGGGGTATGATATATATATCTATCATAATGATCTATTATGATCATATGATGAGAGACCCCATTTTATCTCTTCAATTCAGTATTTTGAAGTTTTAAGTGGCGTCATTAGGCTGCCGAATATTTAAGTTGTTCTTTCACCTTTCTCCCTTTTCAAAGATCTAATTACATTTCAAGTCTTGAAAGTTCCTTTTTATTATGTTGTGTTATGATATATATATCTATCATACTTATATTCTATGTTCATATGATGAGAGACCCTATTTTATCTCATCAATTCATTTTTGTTTGAAGTTTATTTGACGCTGTTAGGCTGCCGAATTTTCATAAGAGAAATCTTATTTTTGTCTTCCTTTCATGTTCTTCATTTCATATGGTATATTTTTAAATTTCATTACCATGTTATTAAATTCCTTATATTCTGTCTCTCTACTGTTTTATGGTTCATTTATGAATGTTTGACCCATGTCCCCTCTCTTTTCAACGTTTTCTAAAGCCCTGTAACGTAGCCGTTGTGCTGCAGAATTTTCGTCTCAAAATGCCTCTCTCTTTTACTCAAAATTACTTCATGTTATTAATTTAATACTAAAAGATATTATTTCTATAGGGGTATTAACATATATATAAAAATTTCCTATTTATAAATTCTTGTATTTACATACATGAAACTCACTTTCCCTTTCGGTGGGTTTAAAGTGACATAAAGATCATGTCTTTAAAGCAGTTTTTAAAACGTTATGATTATGAAATGAAACCCATTTCTTTTATGCTATATGGGTTGTTTATGAAATTATTAATGATGATATATGTGTATCACATGATAACAAAGGAAAATTTAAGGGTGCACCCTGATAGCTCTCCAATGCATTGGGTAATGATGTAACCACTAGAGATTACAATTTTCACGATATCTTGGTGAATAACCTTAGTAATTTTCAAATGACACCTTGGGGATGGACCTTGGTGATATTTTCATAATTTTCAATGTTAAATGATGTATCCACATCTTAAAGTTATGAAAAATGTTATTTTTATTATGATATGCCTCATGATTTCTTTCTCATACCTTAAAGTTGTTTTCATTACCTTATTGAAGTATCTCAAGTTCACATGTAAAATGTTTCTCTTGTTTCCCTCACTGGGCCTTCTGCTCACACATTCTTTTGATGTATGTCCCCAGGTTATGTGATGCAGTAATGAACCTAGGATGAACATGAGGATAATCCTTTCAAGTGTTTAAGAGGAATGTTTTATGTTTTCATGTTTTAAGTTCCTGGTTTCCAAGACACTAAACCTTAAAGATCCTCGGTTTTGTAAAATGTAATGAAATTTTATGTCATTAAAAGGTGGGATATTATAGTTGGTATCAAAGGATGGTTTAGTTATTTGTGGAAATTAGGATATGAAAACGTTAGGAAAAATCCTATAGAAAAGTTTATATATAGGAAATCTTCCTGGTATTTTGGTGAGTATTGAGTAAGGGGTTGCCAAGAAAATACATCCCTGTCTGGATACAAGCAGGTAGAGGTGGCTCTGGCACAGATGTACATAGGGGTAAAACCCAAAAACACAGCTTTGAGCTAGACTTGAACGGGAACTGGTACACGACAATGGTCCTTGCTGCACTCTTGGTTACGACACTCCTGGGGGATATGCTTTGGTAAATTCATAAGCTTAGTATGAACCATTATTAAAGGAATAAAGATAAAATAAAATAAAGATTCATATAAGAATATATGATCATGGATAACCTAGATGGGAACCTATGGGATCACAAGTTAGGGTATAATTTTCTTCTAAAAGTTATCCTTATATGCTTTAAGTTCCTTTTCATGATTATTGGCTAAGTATTTAAGCCCCTAATTATACTTTCTCTTCTTAGTTATTGATGGGAAATGGAAGAACATGTCCCAACAACCAATGTGATAGAAAATGCGACGATTTATGTATTAATATGATGGAGATGATTAGGGGATTATTAGATGATTATTATTTTGGAAGACGTTCACTATTTTGGGGACCCTATATGATCGAGGTAAATAGATTACTATGGTATTTTCATTGAGGAGTAAGGTTGACTTATATTTTGAAGAATCGATGAATTTAAGGTGGACTTATAGTAATTTAGGTTACTTATGGGAATTATTAACCGATCTTGAGTAAAATATGTTTAGGTTAGATACTTTTGTTATAAGATGTTAGGAGTGGTTGATGTTGTTTGGAGATGAACAATGAAGTTTATTTTGGAAGACTATGTTATCAAATCCTTCTTGTATTTGGGTTTCAATCTTAGTTTGGTTTGTTTGGAGTAATTTTAAAGACCATTATTTATGGAATGGTCTATGATGAACTTTGAGTAGTACCATGGAACTTTGAATATTTAAAAGTAGTTTCCATTCTTATGGGATTCTTTCTTTTTGAAGAGTTTTTTTACCTTTACCTTTCTGTTTTTGGGATAATATTTAAAGACAGAAGAAATATATAGTTAATCTTTTATGGATTATGTGATTCTATAGAAGATGATTCTTGTGATTTTTATGAGACCAAGTGTTTTTGAATTCTCATCGTTTGGAGAAAATATTAGTTTTGGTAGAGACTTATTAAAGGATGAAACTCTACATGAAGGTAGGTATATTTCCTTATGTTTTTGTTCTATGGAGTAAATGAATTCCTTAAAATTATGAAAAGAAATGTAAAACAAAAAATTTGTCGGTTTATGTTTCCTACTAGGTAATCAAAGACCGTTTACAGACATCATAATTTTGGGATTTTCTCATGGTCAACTTTCTCCTAATCATGTTTTCTATCACTCTCCCCAAGAACTTGACCCTTTGTTTTTCTTCCATGTCCATGTTTTCCTACATGGTATCCTAGTGTGGGTTATCTCGGGTGACCTTTGTACTTCCCTTACTTTATTTTAAAATAATAGTGTTAATGAATCTTTTTCCGATGTGGGACATTAAAAGAAATTTCAAAAAACAATTTTATGAATTGCGAGGATGCAATTTCTTAAGGGGGGAAGATTGTAACGACCCAAAATTTTGAATAAATCTTGTTTCCTAATTCTTTGTGTTATTTTATTTTATTTTTATACTCAACAAAAATGTTTCCTTTAATAACATGAGTATAATTAAAATAAGACCGTTGGGTTTTGACTGTTATATGACCATTGGTCAATATGACCGCTGAAAACTAAACGTTTTGATTATTGTCTCTAAATACAAGTAATATTGGTTAATTAATATAGAAATAAGATTTGATGGCCTCACCCAGTAGTCTTGGACCGATCAAAGCCCATATAACAGAACTTGGGAAGGAGGTAGCACCATTGGGATTTGATCTGGACCAAACCAAAGCTAAAATTCATCGTGTGAAGCTAGAAAAGGATCGCCTTCGCGAGAAGTTCAAACTGATAGAAATTACTACTCGTGCGATGTTGGCCGAGCCTCACTCAGATTCTCTCACCTTAGCACACCTCACACTTAGGTCCTATGCTGGTGTGATAAGGGGCTATGTAATGAGACCGTAACTGCCTTGTATAATCCTTTGTTTTAAATAAAAATTGGTATTTCTTCTTATGATGATGTTTATGACTTTTTAAATGTCTGGATAAATATAGTATGCATATTTTTGGTGAATTTTAGAGAAAGGATATTTTAAAAAATATTTATGTAAACCTTAATTAATTAAAAATGTGTAATGATTTTCAAAAAATGGTCTTCTACAATTATGTTCAGTACAAAATTTAGAGTCTAATAAGATCAACATAATTTTTGATGAATAGTAAATTATGAATAGTGATTTTATGCTTAGGATTGGTAATTTGACCAAATGGATTAGTAATCTCGTTTAAAGAATGTATTAATATAATCTGGGCACCTTGATTAAGTAATGTGATTCAATAAAATAGTTAAATAACGGTTTCATAAATTATTATTCAAGTATTAGTTTTTTCGGGTGAATAGTGTTTTTTAATTAAAAATTAAATTAAAAATATTTAGATAATTACTTTTATAAAATGGATTTCATTTTTGAACTCACTGCATCGATATTATGTTAAGGTAATTTTTGGGAATTTTTCTGAAAAAAATGAATTTTTGGTGAATAGTGTATTTATTTAAAAAATAAATTAAAAATATTTAGAAAAATATTTTTATATAATGGAGTTCATTTTTGAAATTAGAGCATTGATATTTGGTTAAGGTGAAATTTTGGGATTTTTCTGAGAATGTTGAATTTTCAGTGAATAGTAAAAATACAGTTTTAGGGTTTTGGTATGTTTAATGACATCATAACTGTGTCATGATGATGTCATGAGATATTTTATGGGTTGGCCGACCAAAGGTGATGAATTATTGTATATGGGGCCACATGTGGCCTAAATTCATGGGAAATATCTTGGGAGAGCACATGGTTTTTAGAAACCCACTTATGAGGTGTCCCTTGGCCATTAATGCCTTGTCCCCTCACTTTCCCTATAAATACCAAGCCCTCCTCTCATCCATTCGACTCAAAAACCATCCTCAACGAAGTTATGGTCTCCTTACCTCCCAAGGAGTCCTCCCAAGGTGCCCCCAATCCCTCAAGGTCCAAACCTTTGAGTTTTAAGAGTTACGTTTTAAGGTAAGGGATCTGACCCCCTCTCTTTCTTTTCAAGTGATCTTTTTTATGTCATTTATTTTATGCTCTATGTTCTTATGTTGGAGGATGTTATTTTATATTCATTATACTGTAATTTTTATGTTCATATGATGAGATACCCCCTCTTACTCTCATCATTTCATTTTATGAATGTTTAAGTGGTGTCGTTAGGCTGCCAAAATATTTGTAACGGATTCTTTCACCCTTCTCATTTTCAAGTTATATTATCTCGTCAAGTCTTTCAAGTTCCATTTTATTATTTTGGGGTATGATATATATATCTATCATACTGATCTTTTATGATCATATGATGAGATACCCCATTTGATCTCTTCAAATCAGTATTTTGATGTTTTAAGTGGCGCCGTTAGGCTGCGGAATTTTTAAGTTGTTCTTTCACCCTTCACATTTTCAATTTCTACATTCATATCAAGTATTTCAAGTTTCTTTTTATTATGTTTTGGTATGATCTATATATATATAATACTGATATTTTATGATCATATGATGAGAGACCCCATTTGATCTCTTCAATTCAGTATTTTTATGTTTTAAGTGGCGCCATTAGGCTGCCGAATTTTTAAGTTGTTCTTTCACCTTTATCCCTTTTCAAAGTTCTAATTCCATGTCAAGTCTTTAAATTTCCTTTTTATTATGTTGGGGTATGATATATATATATATATATCTATCTATCAAACTGATATTTTATGTTCATATGATGGGAGACCCTATTTTTTTCATCAATTCATTTTTTGTTGAAGTTTATGTGACACCGTTAGGCTGCCGAATTTTCATAAGAGAAATCGTATTTTTGTATTCCTTTCATGTTCTTCATTTCATATGGTATATTTTCAAATTTCATTACCATGTTCTTAAATCCCTTATATTCTGTCCCTCTACTGTTTTATGGGTCATTTATGAATGTTTGACCCATGTCCCCTCTCTTTTCAACGTTTTCTAAAGCCCTGTAACGTAGCCGTTGTGCTGCAGAATTTTCGTCTCAAAATGCCTCACTCTTTTTCTCAAAAATTACTTCATGTTATTAAGTGAATACTCAAATATCTTATTTCTACAGGGTTATTCACATATATATCAAAATTTTCTATATTTAAATTCTTGGATTTACATACATGAAACCCACTTTCCCTTTCCGTGGGTTTAAAGTGACATAAAGATCATGTCTTTAAAGCAGTTTTAAAACGCTATGATTATGAAATGAAACCCATTTCTTTTATGCTATATGGGTTGTTTATGAAATTATTTATGATGATATATGTGGCTCACATAATAAAAAAGGAAAATTTAAGGGTGCGCCCTGATAGCGCTCCAATGCATTGGGTAATGATGTAACCACTAGAGATTACAATTTTCACGATATCTTGGTGAATAACCTTGGTAATTTTCAAATGACGCCTTGGGGATGGACCTTGGTGATATGTTCATGATTGTAAATTTTAAATGATGTAGCCACATCTTAATGTTATGAAAAATGTTATTTTTATTATGATATGCCTCATGATTTCTTTCTCATACCTTAAAGTTCTTTTCATAACCTTATTGAAGTATCTCAAGTTCACATGAAAAATGTTTCAATTGTTTCCCTTACTAGGACTTCTTCTCACCCTTTCTTTTGTTGTATGTCCCCAGGTTATGTGATGGAGTAATGAACCTAGGATGAACATGAGGAGAAGCCTTTCAAGTGTTTAAGAGGAATGTTTTATGTTTTACTGTTTTAAGTTCCTGGTTTCCAAGACACTAAACCATAAAGATCCTCAGTTTTGTAAAATGTAATGAATGTTTATGTGATAAAAAGGTGGGATGTTATAGTTATTATATGTGACAATGCATGTGATAATTTCCTAAGGATAGTTTTTGATATAAAGGGTCTTAGCAGATCCCAGCTATGATGAGAACACAGAAGTGTCATAACAATGTTCTGGAATATATGTTCTATGGTCGGATGATGTTATTTGAGGGAAACAAATAATACAAGCCATTAGTGGTGAGTACTCATAAAACATTGAGGCACCTTCTAATGGTGTGAGTCCTTGGTAATATCTAGTAGTATATTACAAGAACAAGACCCGCCAGTAGGAAATCCACATTTCATAGTGTCATCAGATGTTCCTATCTGCGGACGTGTGTATTGGTCCTTATACTTTAAGATTACTATTAATGGGTATTAAAACATGCTCACTTAGTTGTATTGATGAAAACAGTGATGACACACTATTCGCAGTGAGGTAGGATATGTTGGTTGTGTCACGAGTAATACAACATTAATAGATAATGCGAGAAAGGATTTGTCCCTTCTGTTCCATAACAGAAGTAGATATCTCAGGCCCTTTTATGTAATTAATATAGCCTAAATAAATCCATGGACATAGTAAGGAATGGGAAAATTCAATTCCAGAAAGTCAAAGAAATAATAATCGAGCACATGGGTAGATGGAACTTGGATGCAACCCACTTGATTCAAGATATTGAGACAAAGGGATTACATTACATGGTAAGTGTTTGTAAGAGGTGACACGTCATTGCGACGTTAACTTCTTTCTCTATGGGTTCCTTGGTGTGTTACAAGATTCTAACCATGGAATTTAGACAAGCTCCACCTAATTCCATTGAGAAAGAGGTCTAGAGGGTCACACACTAAGTGCGTCCAAGCATCCCGGTTCAATATTAATTTAACAAGTCGAATAACGATTATTCCCAATTATGGTTTAATAATTATTCAAGGATAACTAATCGCATTTATTTCAACACTATTTATTCGAGAGAATATAGTGTGGTTGAAATAATAAATTTATTAGTGAGTAATGAAGTGATATTTATTTAAGAAATAAATAGCCATTATTCAAGGTCTAATAAATGTGGTGATGGAAATTAATAAAATAGGAAAATAAAACTACACGCTGTGTATATTAATATATACACACCATGTATTTTTTCATGGAATTTATGAGAAATAATATTGTTTATTTAATTAAATAATATTAGTTATAATTCATTGGGTGCAAGTCAAGTAATAATAATAGTCAACTTTTATTATTAAACATGGGGTATTACTCAGAATTAAATGAAATGAATAAATGATTTCAGGTAATTAATTCATTTTATTATTCTATGTAATTAAAATCCCAATTGTATATTTCTCATTAGAATAGCCATTTTTTGTGGTGTTTGTACACAACAGATTTGGAAAATATCTCAAGCCAAGAGAGAATTCCTTTTCCACCAAGAATTCTCTAAATCTACGTGAGAGAGAGATCCACCTCCATCGGATCAAGGTGATCGAAAGGCGGACATCACAAGAGAAGGCTCTTCCATTCTTGCACCTGGAGATACCTTAACCGACGTCTAAATATACGTGGAGCACATGTGGATCACTGCTAGAGGAATCCTATACTTGGATTCTATGATGCAACGACGGACCACCTCAGATCATGACCGGAAACAACAAAGAAGAGAGGATTCCATCAAGGTAATTCTTGTAAATTAATTAAATTAATTCTAAACCACACATGATGATCCTATATATGGTTCCTAGAATCCCATATTTATTTTTTGGTCATCATTTTATTCCGAAGATTCGAAGTTTTATTATTGTGATGGATCTCAGATTAATAATTATTAAAGTTAAAATTAAAGTTGGGGAAACCCACCAACACACTTCTGTTGCGCCCGGAACCTACACTGTACTCAACTCGCACCTCGACACGGTTGATCGAAGACATTAAATAATAAAATAGAAATAAATTAAAATTCAGGGTATGACAATAACTGTCATGAATGTAATGTCAAAAGAACATTCCCTTGATCGTCACATGATGTTGATGTTTATTTAGATGAGATTTTTCCTGGGACTATAGATCTTGAGAAAGTCCTTTACCCAGACATGTATATCATGTTTTTTTCTAGATCATGTTAAGTTTAATTTATCTTGGTTTTTGATATGATATCTAAACCACTGCTATCATACAAGTGTGAAGTTGGGATATTATCCGTATGGAGTGATCATTTCGTTTTTGTTATGAATAAAATGAAATATTTTCAACATCTTCTTTGGTAGATCTTTTCACCATAGAAACACATTGAATGTAGGAACTATGAATAATATTAGTTTTGATTGGAGAAATTCATGCAATAGTTTGATACTAGTTAGTGTAGAATAATAGCATAAGTTGTTGGCAGATGCTCAGGGGGAGAATAGGATGATTCATTCGGTTGGCTTTGTTGGAAAGTGGCCTGAAAAAGAAGGAACTTCAAGGCTAGAATAATCTCTTATTCAAAAAAGAATAAGAATATTAGTCAATGTTCTAGAGACTCTAGTTGAAGGAGCTGTTAGAGGTGAGGATATGAATCCAGTGGATGAGCAATTTGGGAATGAGGCACAAAGTCAGGAAGTTATTAGGGAAGATGTACAAAATCTCGAAACTCTTGAAGTTCCTGATTCTGATGTTGCTAGAATTTAAACCTTATGAGGCAGACTAGCTGATGACGAATATCCGAGTTTGGCCATTGTCAAATTTCATCATAGGGAAGCTATTACTAACCCAATCACTCTATCTCTTAAATCTTATGATTCTCCTACTAAAGCCTTAGTTATTAAATTCAACCTATTGGAGGCTTAGAACTCATTTTGTTAGAGAGAATTTTGAAGCTGTGAAGAATTTTTTTGAAGAATACAGAGTTACTTTAGTGTCGAGATCTGAGTTAGAAGCTCAAAAGCATAATTTAATAGAATTCAAAGAAAATGTCATTTCTGTTGGAGAATATAAAGATCTCATGGCCACAATGTCAAAAGAATTTTGTTTGTTAAAGGATGAGTCTATCAAGAAGATATAGTTTTATGAATTTAAGTTGATGATTTTGGGACAATTTCAGTCTCTCAATAAAAGAAATAGAGCATCCACCTATTCTCAAAATACACTACCAGAATTGGTCAGAATGATTGAAGTTATTACATTTTTACTGGATAAGTTCAATGATAAGCTACACACCCTTTAGTGTGATAGAATTCCTATAAAATTTTTGTTGGATAATCAGAGTCATATGATTATACAACATATATCAATTGAATCCTAGTTGGGACCAGTGCTTCGTCAAGTCAAGGACCAGTTAACCTATTTTATCCAGTCAGAAGAAGTTGTGAATGAATATTTAAAAGTCAATCTGGTTGAAATTTTGAAGGTTAGAAATGATTCAAGGAAGCTACTTCACCAATGGTCAAAATTATTCAACAACCATTTACAGAGCCTGTTTTGATTCTTCTTGATATTAGCAGTGCAGTTCAAGCTCTTACTTATCCTGAATAACCCTCTCTCCCTGTCCTTTCTTACCAAAGCCCTTCATTTTGATGACTCTTTGATTGATTATGGATTCTTCTCTAACTTTTCAAACATTTTAATTTTTTTAAATTTCCATTTACTTTTTTATTCTTGTTTAGATTTCAATTTAGATTAAAAATTCAATCCTAGATTTCTTTTCTTATTCCAGTATTTTCAACTAGTCATAATATATCAGTGCCATATTTAATGTGGTTTATGTTTTTTATTCTTTCAAAATAGTCTTTTGGATATCAAAAAAATTGGGAGAAAATTTATAATGGGAATAAGGGGATAAGGGAGAATATCTACAAATACCCTTTGGGTAGAATATTTAAAAACCAAAATATGAAAATAATTAATTTAAAAGTATCTATTTTATTTTATTTATTAAAATAATGATTTCAAATCAAAATATAAAAATATTTTCTAAATATATATTTTTTGTTTAAAAATCATATATTCTCTATAAATTTTGTTAGGGATTAGGTTATGAGTTTTTTTTTATTATCTAAAAGACGGAGATTTTTTGTAATTTATTCCCTCAAAAATATTCTATAATTTATGATGATTTTGATGTTCTCAAATACCCTTGTTTTTTATCTAATTAAGTCTTGTTGAGTGATTTATGTAGGAATTTATATTCCATTTTAAGGAATTTAGCATTATGGGAATGAATCTGGAAACACTATTTTCAACCCTACGTTTGGAAAGTAAACATATGGTTTATCAAACCTATGTTACACAGAGAAGTGAAACGACTATGTATGGTATCAACCCTAAGTTACACTAAGATAGTTTTTGTTTGGATCCAAATCCTTACATTCAGTGAATCATCAAATACATGAATCAGCAAACCATTGTTGGAGTCTAGATTTATTGTCCATACCCTATATGAAAAAAAGTTGAATGTATGGTTAATCAATGCTATGTTTAGGATTTTATGCTGATAAGGAAAAATGTATGCATTTTCATCCTAACGATATACAAAAGAACCAAGCACTATGCAAAGAAACCTAGTTCTATGTAAAGGAACCATGTACTATGAAATGGTACCCTACGCTACGTAAAATAAACCTACGTTACCAAAAGGAACCCTGCACTATGCATATCAACCCTATGTTGTGTTCTCAATGAAGAAATTTTTCAATACACATTTTCCATTCGATATTGCTTCAATGGTAAAGTCAAAATTAATGAATGATTCAAGTATCATTTTTATTGTTTCAAAGAACTGTGTTCATAAAAAATAATCACTCTTATTTCTAAGGGAAGTTATGACTCCCCTAGCTATCTATTGAATTGGAATTTTCGTGATTAATCAGGCTATTATTTTGGATCTGGAATACCGAATAAAGTTTTATGTTCTATATATTCTTTCATGATATCTCTTAAAAAATATATTTCCATGTGATATGCAATTCACATATGAGACTGTATAATTGACATCACCTTTTACAGTGCTAGTACAACAAACGTTCAATTCTGAAAGAAGATACACTTTGGAGATATACATGTTCAATCTTCTACTCTTATAATATTACTACTAATACTTATGATTCTACCTTATTAATGATATTTATTCAATGAGGATCACTTTAGGAATATTTCATTCTTGAAGATATTATTTTTTCAAGAATAAGAACCATAAATTGTCCGTTTCTTTCTCCTGCAACTGTGAAAATCAACATATACCTTACAAAATAAACTCTTTTGATTAATTGGAGTTTCAAATTCTCGCAATCAGTTGTGTTGGAGTATCAACTTCTCTATAAATGCTATGGATAACAGGTTCTCTATTAAATAACCTGATGAATTTTTTCTAGTATTTTTGTAAAGGTTTCAACTACCTGGACTTAGTTGTGCATTCTTGGTCTTATGAAAAGAGGACCATTCTAGTGAAATTTACCAAGATCACGAAGAGAGTGATTGGTATAGTGGAATATGGGATATTTTTGCTCCAAACCTCTCTAAAAATTTATGTTCTTTATTTCTACTTATCCAAAGATTATTTTATTAATGAAGAGAAACACTGGATATTTGTATAAATTACATTGGGGTGTCAAAATAACAAATTGTGGAAGATTTTGAAAAGACACAATTCACCCCCATCTTGTGTGTTACTTTGAATATTCTGACCTAACGTATATAATATATAAATTTTATTAAAAGAATTCAAAAAAAGTGATTTTTAAATTTATTTAGTTAAAAATGGTTGTGTGTATAAAAATAGTTTTTTGGGGAATTATTTCCTTTATTTTAAAATAATTTTTATTTTTATTTATAATTAATTAGTCACTAAATAATTAATCATATATATATGTTTGTGTGTGTGTGTGTTTGTAAATCATATATTTTTATAATTTAGCTAATCATATTCATACCCATCATTCCAACATCTATGTGATAACTATCATATTAAAAAAATATTTTAATAGTATTTCATATTTAGTTTATACTCGGTGTTATATATAATACAAGATATACTTATTTTTCATGTAAAAAATGCTAAACTAAATGTTTTTGTAATGAAAATATAAACTTGGTGTTGCATGTAAAATAAAATACTTAAAAGAATAAATTTAGTTGAAAAATTATATTTCAAAAAATACTAAGGAGTTCTCACAATTTGAAATTATTCTCAGTAAAAAGGGTTTAACATTTGAAAATCCCATCATGGTAAAACCACTTTGTAAAAAGGGTTCATAAAACATCCTCTTTAAAGGATATAAAAGGATGTGTGATGGTCATCTAGAATAACCCAAAAATAGTTTTTGAAATAGGAGAACATAGGTGGGATGTAAACATTTGGACATGGAAGAAAAGACTAATGTCCAAATAGTAATGGAGAGTTTAGAAACATTAATCCTAAGAAATTCAATGATCATGTGAAAATCAACAACCAGAAAACCATAAACCAGAGAGCTGGGAAAATTTTTATTGATATCATCATAAATGATGTTAATATGATAAAATTTTATTTCAATATCCTTTTCCTAAAGATGGGTAATTTTTACAAGAAGATATTTTACTTTATTTAATTCTATTTTATAAGAACAGTCTCATAATTTGGTTATGTTTTAATGAATTTACACATCACCTCTTACTTTATGAAATGAAGATTATTTTTTATTCTTGAAGAACTAATGAATCATAAGATCCATAATAGAATAATAATCCATTATTCATTTCTCTAGATATTATCAAACCACAATTGTTATAGCAGTTTATCCAATAACATTCAAAGTTCAAATCAATTCTTTTATTTAATATTTAACCATAAGGACCCTCCATGTCCATACAAAATTGAAATAAAAAAATTTATAAATAAGGTCACTAAATTTCCAAAATCTACGTATCATTAATCCCCCAAACAATATGAAGTATCTATTAATTTCAAATACCCAATATGTA
The DNA here is from genome assembly GCA_963277665.1 of Viscum album. Classification (NCBI taxonomy): domain Eukaryota; kingdom Viridiplantae; phylum Streptophyta; class Magnoliopsida; order Santalales; family Viscaceae; genus Viscum; species Viscum album. Next base: position 1,850,766,823 of record OY728163.1, on the reverse strand, counting down.
AATAAATTGATCATATATGTTCTTAAAACATGGTAATAAGATAGATTACTAAAAAAATTATTTAAAACATACATTCTTCCTTATTCCTTAAATAAAAAAGAATAATTTAATTTATCCCATAAACCCAAAACATTTTTTAAACTCCATTAATTATAACATAAGACTTTTTCATCAAATCATTAATTAGTTCTAAGGTAATCACAATTATGCAGTTTAATTTATCCATATCAATCATCTCTTTATACGAACATAATTATCTTAGCATTGAGATCATATTGTGGGTTATATTTCCCATAATCATGTGCTTTACATAAAATATCACCTTTCCATTAAATAACTTTTCTAGGTCATCAGTACAATTCCATATATTCCTACAAATCCATAATGAAAAACATATACTTAAAAATCCTTTTACATTTCATTATTAATATATTATAATTCATTAATTCCAATACATAAACTCTTAAATTATTTTAATTCATTATTAAACCATTAACTTGGATTCACCATCTTATATATTAATACCTCTATTTAATATTTTATTTGTGGTCACTTTATCATTAACAAAAATACCATAACTTTTACCACCTCACTGATCATCTTCTTGAGATTTCCTCTTAGGACATAGATTTGAATAATTCTCATACTTTATATGGTTAAAACATTGATCCATTGATAATACCTTAGGGAGACCAATATTCCCATAAATTTCATTAATTGAACTTTTAATTTTACATTGGTAATTATTTTCTAGGTTCCCTTCATCTCCACACATAAAACATCTTCTCATACCTTTGAGACAATACCTTGAGTTATTTTTCCCACATTCTTGACATATAGGAAAGTAAATATTCTTTCCTTCTTGGTCTCCACTACCCAAACTCTTAAGGAACTTTATCCTTCTCTTATTTGGTGGGTTTCATAGTTGGTTAAGGTGTATGTTTTCAATCATATATCATGATAATTGATTATAAATAAGAACAAAATCATTCAATCCAGTGATCATACATTTAATTTCTTATAAACACGTTGTTTATCACATTCAATAGTAATCCAGTTCCTTCAAGTTCCCTCCAATGACTAAAACCAAAAATCATAGATTGGATAAAAATAATCAGTGTGGTAAACCACATAATCATGAAAAATTATTTATAGGATATCTAAATAATGACACCTTATTTTCAATACATTAAACCTTAGGTTTAACTTAGGTTATTCATGGTCATAATTTATTCAAATCCGTTATGACAGTTTGTAAAATATTTATGAATTTACAAAGAATATCCCCTTGGAGTGTCAAACTAGGTGTATAGCAAGGCTTGTTGTCATGAAAAAGGTGATGATCGAGTCCATATCAATATTCCCTTGAAGTTATTACCCATAGGAACCTATGTTTCCAACCCACATCCACTTGTAGTATCTAGACATGGATGTAATTTCTTGGAAACCACTCACTCTATACATTACCAAAATTCCTGGAAATTTCCTATACTTTACATCATCTTTGGAATTATCATTAGGAATATACCTAGAAAAAACCTTAGAAATATCCCTAGATATCTCCCAATAGTTTCATCATCATAGTATATAAAGATTAACTAAAACTATCCTTTGATACCAACTATATTGACCCTGGATTTTCATATATATATATAACATCTTTTTAGATAAAAATTTATTACATTATATAAAAAACACCAAAGGATCATAAAGTTATAGTTACTTTGCAGAATACAAAAAACATATTCTTATTTATTTCAATATCTTTAATATATCCCATAAATATCTTCACACATAGTACACTTACTAGACAAACCCTACTTAAAACCATTCTTCACAACCTGAGGAAAGGAAACTTAAAGAAGGGTGAAATTAAATTATTATTAAGGATAAATAAGGTAGATACATAATCATAACATAAGAATAAGGTTATAAGAGCATTAGAATAAAATTTGAAAACTGTAACCTTCACATCATAGATCTTAATCTTGAGTCATGGAATACAGATTGACAGTTCTTAAGAAATGAATCGTACAGAAATCAAAGAACATGATCCATGAGAACATAACATTGGAATAAGACATAGATTTATGGAATAAACATAAGTATAAAACATCCCTTCCTTAATAGTCAGCACTCATTACCAATACTATCATATTGGAATGGGTTCACTCATCAACATTCATAGTAGTCAAGGTTCACATTCAATACTATCATAGTGGGAAAAGTCGCTTACTGACCTAGGTTTACACCCCATTCTAGCCCTATTTATATCATGAGATTTAAATCTCTACCCATTATATTGAAGAGATATATATTTATAACCCATAGAATAATGATAATCATACATATAAGTTCCATAAGATTATAAATCATTAATCATATTAGAACCAATTAAAATAAGTTGTTTCATAAACATTTCATCATAGAATAAACTATAGAAAAGAAAAATGTTTCATAATCATTTCATCATTTTATAATAGTAAAACCCACGTAAAAAAGAAATAGGTTTCATAATAATTTTATCAGGGTATGACCTGTAGAAGAGAAATAGGTTTCATAAACATTTTATCATGATACAACTCATGGAAGAGAAATAGGTTTCATAAAAAAATTTCCATTGTATAACCTATAGAAGAGAAACAGGTTTCATAAACATATTATCGACATAAACAAAAACCATCTTGAGAAAGAATAAATATGGTATATTTGGATCATATCCCTATTAAATCATAAGTAACAATAAAGGATGTTATCATAGATAGAAAATTATTTTGAATGATCATTTGGAAAATTTCTTGTTGAAAATAACCTTTACACTTTGAAAAATACATTTTAAAACATAAAACCTAATCAAAATAATTTTATTTGAAAAAAACCTAGGAAACTGATAAAGGAATCTTTGAAAATAATTTGAATCATTTCTTGAATAAAATATCATTTCTGATTTGGAAAACACTTTTTCAAACATACAAAATTTTTAAATCATTTTCTTTTAAAATTATTATAAAACATATAAAGAAATATTCAAATAAAATAATATTCATGATTTTAGGAAATTCCATTCATTTTTTACATGTCAAAATATATATTCCTTTCACAATTTGGGTAAATCCTAATGGGCCTTGATTCTAAAAAAACATGAATATTCCTTTTAAAATATTTTTGAAAAGATAAAAAATGATAAAAATTTCTTTAAAAATCATGTAAAAACATTAAAACGTTTTTTAAGAATTTAAAAAAACGTGGACTTGGAAGAAAAAGGGTTTTGAATCGAAGAGATAAAGAAAATTGGTTTATGTTAAAAAAAATATTTTGGAATAATAAGTACATAATGAGAATAAAATTAAGGGAAACCATGAATTCTCAAGAAATATCCAGAGGATAAGAAAATACATGAATTTATTGAGATATATATTATAATATTACATCATTAAAATAATAATCATAAACAAACTCGATAAATAATGATATTGTAAGATCAAACCCTTACCACATTGTTAACTTTGAAATCATAATCCCCATCAAATAATTACATCAACTGAAACATTAAATATTATAAATAGAAATATATTCATGATATAACATGTCAAATGGGTGGTATATACACATAATAGTGTAATATAGGTGTATAACATAACATATGTCTCAAAGAAGTCAAATTGAGACAAAAATATGTTACCAATTTTGTAATATTTTGTATCATAATACTCATTAATGAATAACATCAAAATAAAATTTAAATAGCATGAAAATAATTATATTAATGATATAAAACATCAATGGGGTAGTATATATATTCTAAAAATGAAATGAGTGGTGAATATGTCACATTTCTCCAGGAAAAAAAATAGAGACTAAAAATCCATTACCTTAACTACCAACTTCCTTCGTACATGTTCGAACCTCCAATATTATAAATATAAGTGTTTTATAAATAGATTTTAAAACCATACTTATATATATCATAACATATGTGATTTAATTATTGTAACACCCTGATATTTTATTAATTTTTTTCAAATTAATTTAATCGTTTTGATACTTTTCATTTTAGAAAACACTTAATATAGATTTTGTCATTTGAAAGAACTAACTTTGGATTGCATTATATGCAACAACAATTTAATCATGAACTACATGAAACACTTAGATTAAATTTAGGTGCATGAAACATTGTGTTTGGTTTGTATTACACACAATGTGGAATTTACTTGAAAGATTGCGTTAAAATAAATTCTAAGTTTTTACCGAACTACATCCACTATTACTATTATTATTAAAATAATATTACTAAAACCACCTAGCTGCTGAAATGAAATTTTAGAATGATATTAAATAAAATTTTAAAATTTTTTTCACACATTTATATATAATTAATCATTTGGTTATCAATTCTTATAAGTGAATGAAAAAACTATTAGAAAATAAAAAATTACTTTTCTCGGAAAACTATTTTTCTATATAAAAATAATAATTTTAACTCAATAAATTAAACAACCCACTTTGTATCTATTTTTTCAATAAAATTTATATATTATAAATTTAATGAATATTTGTAATACTCAATAAATAGATTTTATAGGTATAATTGAAGAATAACTAAAAGTTTATGAAAAAAAGATGTCTTTTTCTAAAAGGTAATTTTACAACCTTTTAATTGTGAACCCATTTTAAATATCATTCTTTAAAATTTTAAAATTTTTATTTAAAAAAATAATATTTATTTTTTGAAATATAAATATCAAAAAAACTTTGGGTGAATTTTGGGTATTTTTTTTGAGAACATTCATATTTTTATGAATAGTGAATAGAACTGAATTTAATTCAAAACTGCATTTTCATCAAATTCATTTATATAGTTAAATATTGTTTTAGTTTTTTTAAGTACAATTAGATAGAATTTATATTAGTTGAAAAAAATTAGGTAATTTTATATAATTTCACATTAAGTTTAGATATAAAATCATTTCAAACATTGGAACATTTTAACTTTAGAAACTCATTTGACTATCTCGTCCACGTGATTAATTTTAAATGGATTTATGCCACTTTTGTGATTTTAATTTATAAAAATTGATTCCATATTATTAATCAGAATAATTTATAATATATAATGGGGAAATTAAGTTTTTGAGAAAAAAAATTAGTGAAAGTGATTAGAATTAATTACAATGATTGTGAGAAAAATTAGCTTAATAAAGGACTAAACCATAAACGTATGGTGAAAATGACATAAAATATTTTTAAAAGGACATTTTATGGAAATATATAGAAAAAATACCATCTTGATATAATTTTTATAATTATTGGAGGCCCATTATGTAAGGAAGGCCTCTCAATAGGGATTACCTTGTATATTTACAAGAATGTCACTCCTCCACCACTATAAAAGGAAACTCACCTCCTCACTTCTTCACTCATCTAAATCCACCTTGTATCATAAAAACACTAAAAATATAAGATTCAAAATTCTCTCCTTTCATCCTAGGAGCATCAATTATTGTATAAATCTAACCAAGGAAGCCATTTTGTGCAAACTAAAAGAAGTTACCCATAGAAGAAGTAACATCCTTCCACAAGATCTTTTGTTTTATTTTATTTACAAACACCATGAATTATTATTATTATATGATTATTTAATAAATTAATTATCCAAAATATACCAATATTTAGTTGTTATAAGGGTTAAACCAACACGTACACACACTTTCATCAAATGGGAAATGAACTTACCATTCTTGTGTACGGCTTACTACCGCCTCACAAAATGATGTTATTCTTTTTTCCTTCACCACCTATCATGAATGAAATTCATGATGGAAAATCTATTTTTATATTATATATGTGATATTTATGATGTATTGTTTCTTCTATAATTATTATATAACGCATTCCTTCATGCTTTCCATTTTGTGTAAATATGATAACATTGTTTGTGGACGTGGGGAGTACTACCTCATTAAAGAGATGTGATTCGTTCACACTTTACAAGGAATTTATTAAGTATGGGTATAGTGAAAATATATAATATATTTTAAAAATAATTATACTTTAATGATAATATATATATATATACATAAATGTCAATTACTTTCTTTCTGTCAATACGGTAAGAAAAGAGAAACAGTATCCATGTGTATGTATGACCTACCGTCTCCATGAACGTTTTATTCCATTTCATATTTATATAATTTATAGATTATTATAAATATTTATATACTGAATATATAAGATATATAAATCATTTTTTACATTATTTAAACAATTAAATCATGATCTATGTATGTTGGTCAATAATAACAAGTCAATACACATATGATAAACAAAGTTGTAATGACCTGAAACCTTACCTTAACAAGGAATTTATAATAAAAAGGTAATATGAAGTCATAAGTGAACAATTTATAGTATTAAATATTAGAATATTTTTATTTTTAAGACTTATAATAATCTTATATTTATTATTTAGGAGGTTTGAACACGTCTGAAAAAATTCTTGACTTAAGGTAAGGGAATTTCATCTCACTTTTTTCCATGAGATACATGGCATATGCATCCCTCTCTCATTTTTGTGTGGTTAATATGCTATACTATGAAATTTTATATCCTTAATTTCCTTTATTTAAGGATACTAAAATATTTAATTTATGTTGTTATTTCATGGGGATCATGATTCTAACGTTACTCAAGTAGTAAGGGTTTTCTCGTCTCACTCATATTTCTATGAGATTTATGCCTTTTTCACCAATAATTTATTTTATGTAGTTTATATAATGCTCATAAATATATTATATGAATATTATACTGAAATTTATAGTTATTTAAATATATATTTTAAGATCTCCCTTTCTTGAGTTTATACATTCAAAAGTTACCAAAACAGTAATGATATTTTTTTCTGATTTTTTTTCTTTGAGGAACATTTTTTATTACGCACCTATATTATTTTATGATGTTCATATACATCCATTTGACATGTTATATAATTAATCTCATTATTTTAATAATATTTTAATAATCATTTAATTTCATTTTCTAACATGGGGTGTATGATTCAATGTTACCAGGTGGTAAGAGTTTATTGCAACAATCTCATCATTTATCGGGATTTTTTATGATTATTCTTATATTGGTGAAATAATATGATACATATATTAATAAATCTCATTAATTTTATTCTAATTAGTTTATTTAGGATATCATCAAATTTTAGTACCATTTTTTCATTCTTTGGTACCTAATATAACTGAGAAAGTGTTTTTAAGAAAATTCTACTTTATCTCTCACTTCAGTCAAGAATATGTGTTATTTCAAAATCATGTTATCAAAAAATGGCCTAAAAAATGTTATACTACTCTCTAATTATATTTAAAATAAATTTTTACACATTTTTTACCTTTTAATACAAATATTTTTTTTAAATGAATCTTCTGGTCATTTTCTGAACGAGTAATTTTTCTAAACTTTTTACGGCGAAAAAGGAATGTTTGGAATGTATAAATTTATCTACCATCATGATTTACCATCCATTAAAGATACCTTTTCAATTATTAAGGATTAATTTTTTTAAAGGTAATTTTGGAAATTCTAGACATTCTTTTTTTAAATTCATTTTCAAAGAAAAATGTTTTTGAAAGAAAATATGATTAAAAAATATTTTAACTAATTTTTAAAGATTACATTATATGTTTTCAAAAATATATTTTCAAATAAAATGATTTAAATGATTAAATTATTATTTTATATTTTTTAATAGTATTTTTAATAAAAAAAATCAAATTTTTTTATATTCCTTTTCAGATAAATGGTTTTCAAAATCAATTGAATCTTCCATTATAAGTTTTCAATTAAATGGTTTTCAAAATGTTTTCAAGAATATGTTTTCTAAGGAAATGGTTTTCCAAAATATTTTAAGATTATTTTATAAGTTTTCAAGGAAAATGGTTTTCTAGATTCCTTTATAAGTTTTCAAGTTTTTTTTCAAAAAAAATGGTTTTCAATAGGTTTTAGGTTTTAAAAATAATTTTTTAAATAATAAATTATATTTTCTTTAAGAATGGTTTCTAAAAGATATTTTCAAATTATTTTCTATAAAATATTACATTTATAGTTGTTATTTATGTATTTTTGGGGAAATTATCCAAAGGTTCTATTCATTTTATTTCTCTAAATCGTTTATCATTTGATTGAATGATTTTTATGATTATTGTTTATCATTTATGGGTTATATGTTTGTGAAGAATGTTTCTTTTCATGTGTTATTTTTTAATTAAAATATCTTCTTCTCATGGGTTATGATATGATGAAATAATTATGAAACTTATCTCTTTTACAAAGTTTATGATATGATTACATGTTTATGATACTAATTTCATTTCATGGGTTATGATATGATGGCTGTTTATGATATAGTGGAATATATATGTATGATTTCATTAGGGGATGGGTGGGACCTATATCTCCCTCCAATACAATAGGTAAAGATTTATATTTTCTGAGATAGACATGGATGGAATGGGGAGTGAACATAGTTCGGTAAAGGACTTTTTCCACTAACATGGACTTTAGAGTGAACCTTGACAACTAATATGGTTATGGGAGTGAACCAAAACATCCAAAATGGTATGGGGAGTGAATCAATAATACTAATATGGACTTGGTATTAATGCCTTGACTACTATGTAAATAAGTTTATATGATTATGTGTCTGCCACAAATTCTATGTATTAATCCTATATTATGATTTCATCTCTTATGCCCTTGATTCACTTACGATCCATGTCATATGAACTTCCAATATTTAGGCCATTACTCATGTATATAATATTTGATATGAATGGTTTAATTTTCAAATGTTATTCTCATGTTCTCATACCTATATACCAGTGTTATGATTATGTATCTCTTATGTTCACCCTTACTGAGAATCATAGCTCACCCATTCTTATGTTTCCTTTTTTTGGGATATAAAGAAAGTTTTTAAAGTAAAAGTACACAAGGGGGAGATGTTTGTGGGAAATTATGAAGATCATTCACCAAGTTAGAATATTTTGTTCCAATTTTACAAAGACACTAAACAATTATATTCCCAAAGCTTGTATTTTTCAAATGTTCTGAATATTCATATAAAATGGTACAATATCCATATATTTTAAGCCTATGTTACTATAGTTGGTATCAAATGAAAGGTTTAGTCATACTTTGGAAACTAGGATGAGAAAATATTAATGATATCCAATGAAATATTTATAAGGATATTTCTAGGTATGTATCTAAGGAAAATCCTAAGGTTTCATTTTAATGAGCCAAAATTTAGACATACTATACGAGATTTTTCCTAAATATGTGGTTTTCCTCTATGATAAGTGATGCTCACACTATTCTTTCTAGTTTTAGTCAATATAAGGAACCATAAAAAACTATATTAACTCTAAATGTTATGGAAAAGTTTCTTATGAGAAGTAAAATGGGATGATCATTGCAGTGAAGGAAGTTGTGATCATTCCTAATCATTTTTCACGGAACATGATTATCAACATGTACCTTAACCAACTCTCAAACTCACCCAGAAGAGAATGAGGGGGTTCACTAAGATTTGGTCTAATTTATCCCATGAAGTAATAAAGATTAAGTTTCATACATGTAGATAATGTGGGAAGAAACACCAAAGTGAATGTCTCAAAGGAACGGGAAGATGTTTTGACTATAAAAAAGGACACAAATAAAATTGCATAGGGAAAAAGAAAAGTTCAGTAAATTCAAAGGATGAAAATATTGGCCTCCCTAATGTATTATCAATAGTTTAATTTTTTATGTGTTGAATGAATTATAATTATGTAAACCGATTTCTGAAGAGGAAATATCTCAAAGAGAATAATCTTGGTGGTACAAGTAATAGTTATATTGATGATGATAATGATACTACTGATTAAATGTGAAAGAAAAGAGTTATTAAGTAATAGGATGAGGTATCCTTGTCGATGGATTAAGGATAAAGTATAATAATTGAAGTATTTATATATTTTTATTCGAGAATTATTAATTTTTAAATATATAAGGATTTTTCAGTTTATTTTTTCACTAAGGATTTACAAAAATATCTTTAATGGTTCTAATGTACTAGAAAAGTGATTTAATAGAATGGTGAAATTTTTAATAAGGTAATATAACTATTAATAAGTTCCTGATGTTTGGGTAAATATATGTATGATATGAATAAGTAAATTTAACAATACTGATTACCTTAGAACTGATAAAGTATTTGTTGAAATATAGTTTTTATTATCATGTATATAGTTTATATAATTTTTTTTATTTTAGTAATATATCCAATAAACTTTGGAATAAGTAAAATTTCATGTTTTAAATAAGGATGTGATGTAATTTATTTTACTACCATGTTTCAAGAGAATACATGATAAAGGCATTGACATGTTTAGAAATTTACAACTAAGAGGTACCATATGATATATGGGGGATCAATGTTATGAAGATTTTAAAAATAGTAACCTCATTTATATAGTTTTAGACTTACATCATTCGAAAGGGTTACAAGGTTTACAATTTATGGACTATTTTATATTAAAATTAGGATATTTTTTAGAGATTAAAGTATTGTCTCTCTATATGTGAATTTATGCATATTAGATAACTTGTTCTGACCTTCTATTTTGATAAATAGATATGGAATTACATGTCATTCTATTGATGAGTCTCATGATATTTAATGATTCAAGAATGAAAATTCACATTCATTTTTTGGAATAAGAGATGAAGTGGAAGTGGATCGAGGCACAACAAAGAGTAAGGTTGTACAAAAATCATGTAAGTAGATATTTTCATGAAAATAGTTCAAATTTAGGAAAAATCATCTTGAAATAAAAAATTTTCAAGTTATCATCATTTTGATGATATCAATGACATTTTTGAAGCCTTTTTTGTTTATGTCTATGGGATTGTTAACATTCTCATAACTAGGATCTCTATAACTAACCATTATAACATGATAATTATGTCTCTCCACCATGTACATGTTTTCACTTCCCACATATGTTCTCTTATGTGTAAACCTAGTTATGTGTTACTTTGGGTAACAGTTATGTCTCCAAATTTCCTTTATTAAAGGATTTTTTTGTATTCATTTTTACAATGTGGGTTTCCATGAAATGAACTTCCAAGTATTAGACCTTTATTAACCCATAAAAATTTTGGGGGATAAATTCATTTTAAAGGGGGTAGAGTGTAGAACCCCAAGATTTTGTAATTTTTTTAATTAATTTAATCTTTTTGATATTTCTCATTTCGCACAACACTGATTTTATATTTTACTACATGAAAGAATTAACTTGGTCTTGAATTATACATAACACCAAGTTAATGTTTCACTATAAGAACCATTTAGATTAAATTTTGATACATAGAACACAATTTTTTCATGTGTTATACACAATTTTGAGTTCCCTCCATAGCTTGCAGTACATGAAAGTTCTATTTTTTACCAAACTACAATACACTATTAATATAACTATTAAAATAATATTATAGCTACCACCTACCCATTGGAATCGAAGTTCCAAATTATATTGGCAAAATTTTTAAAAAATTATTTAATAATGTATATAAAATGAATCATTTGGTTTTCAACTAGTATAAGAGAATAACAGAACTATTTAAAAATAAGGAAATTACTTTTCTTAAAAAACTATTTTTCAAAGTACATACATAATTTTATCTCAATAAATTAAAAAACCAATTTTAATTAATGTTTTTAGTAAAAATTATATATTATATATTCAATAAATATTTTTTATACTCATCCAATAGGTTTTATAGGTATAATATAATATAAATCCAATTTTATGAATAAAAAAGATTCATTTTTCTAAATGGCCATTTTATAGCCTTTTAATGGAGAAACCATTTTAAATTTTATTTTTGATAATTTTAATAAAAAATTAGTAAAAAAATTAATTTTTGAAATATGAAATTAAAATTTTACTTTGGGTGAATTTTTGGTATTTTTTTTATAACATTCCTATTTTATGAATAGTAAATAATATTGAATTTTAGTTCAAAACTGCATTTTCGTCAAATATAGTTATATAGTTAAATAATGTTTTTTATTTGTTTTTATGTATAATTAGATAAATTTTGTAACAAATATACTAATTTATGCCATTGTAAACAATTTCATATTAAATTTATATATAAAAACATTTCAAACTTATGAACATTTTTACATTAAAATTCAACTTTTTCGTCTCGTCTGCAAGATTAATTTTTAATAAATTTATATCAATTATGATATTGGAATTTATAAAAATGAACTCAATATTTGGAATAATAATAATTTCTAATTTATAATAATATAAAAATAACTTTTTATCAAAAATATTAGTGAAAGTGATTAAAATTAATTAGAGCAATTATGAGAGAAAATATCTTAATAAAGGTTAAAACCTTAAACCTAAGGGCCAAAATGGCCTAGAAACTTGTCCAAGAGAAATTTTCATGACATATTTAGACAAAGTCCCATATTTTATCAAATTTTAAAAATTATTTTAGCACCATAATGCAAGGGAGACCTCTCAATAGTGCTTATATTTCATATTTACAATAATGTCACTCCTCCTCCATAATAAAAGGAAACCCACACCACTCACTTCTTCACACCACTTAATAAACTTTGGATCATAAAAACCTTGTCCAAATAAGTTCTAGAATTATCTAAATTCATTATATAAACCTATACATGGGCATAAATACAACCAATGAATCCAATTGGTGTGAACGAAGAGGAGTTACCCAAAGAAGAGGTAACATCCTTCTATGAGATCTTTTGTTGTATTTTCTCTCTCCACAAAAAAAATTATTCTTAATCCATGATTATATAATAATCTCAATATTATAAATATAATTTTATTTTTTAATTATAATTTTTATACCTACACTTACACACACTTTCATCCAATGGTTAATGAACTTACCATTCTTTTGTACGGTGAACTATAGCCTCATGAAATGATATTGTTCGTTTTTTATTTAACACCTCTCTTGGTTGGACATTATGATGTAAAATATGTTTTTATATGATATTTGTGATATTTATGATATAGTTATGCTTCTATAATTATTATATAACACATACCTTCATGTTTTTCATTTTTTTTAAAATACGATAACTTCATTTATGGACGTGTGGACTACCGCCTCCTTAAAGCGATGTGATTCATTCACACTTTACAAGGAATATATTTGGGATGGATTTAGTGAAATTATATGATATATATGGAATAATAATTATAATATATATATATATATTTATATGTATATATATGAAAATATATTTTATTTACTTTATTTATTTTAATATGGCAAAAAAATAGAAATAGTGTTCATGCATACGTATGGCATACCGTCTTAATGAATGTTATATTCCATTTCATATTTATATATTTTATAGATTATTATAAATATTTATATATATGATATATTCATCATTATTTTACATTCTAAAAATATTTAAATCATTATATAAGAAAGAGTATCAAGAATAACAAGTGAAAACATGTACAATAAAAAAAGTGGTTATGACCCAAAACATTACATTAACACAGAATTGATAATAAATAGGTAATGTAAAGTCATAAGTGAATAGTTTATGGTAATATATATAAGATTATTTTTATTTTTTATATGTATAATAAACTTATTATATAGTATGACTAAACTTATTTGAAGAAAATCCAAGACTTAAGATAAGGGAATTTATCTCACTTTTTCTTTCTGTTAGATACTTGTCATATTCACCACTCGCCCATTTTTTGGGGTGTATATACTGACCTATGAAATTTTTTATACTTAATTTAATTTATTTAATAATATTATAATCTTTAATTGATGTCATTCTCCCATGGGGATCAGAATTCTAAAGTTACTCAAGTAGTAAGGGATTTCTCATCTCACTTTTATTTCAGTGTGAATTATGCCTTATTCACCACACATTTATTTTTTGTGGTGTATATAATTCCAATGAATATTTTATTTTTGTATTATACTTAAATTTATGGTTATTTAAATAAAAAAATTGTACCTCTCTTTCATTGGGCTTTACATTCCAAAAGTCACTAAATCAATAAGGTATTTTGGTCTCAATTTTCCTTCGTTGAGGCACGTTTTTTTATGCACCTATATTCTTTTACAATGTGTATATAATTATATTTCACATGTTATATCATTAATCTAATTCTTTAAATTTTATTTTAAGCTTAATTTCATTTCATTTTCTTATATGGGGAGTATGATTCAAACTTACCAAGTGGTATTGCAACAATCTCATAATTTATCAGGATTATTTATGATTGTGATTCCATTGATGAAATATCATGATAAATCTCTCAAGGAAAATAATAAATTTTCTTCTCCTCTATTTATTCTTTATATCTTCATGTTTTAGTATCAATTTTCCACTCTTAGGTACTTAAGATAATTAATAATGTGTTTTTAAGAAAATCCACCTTTTTCTCTCTCTTGGGTCCAAAAGCTTTGTTCGTTGAATACCATGTTTTATAAAAAAAGTTTTCAAAAAGATTATACTTTTCTAATATAATATTTAAAATAAATTTTAACCCATATTTTACCTCTAAAAAAAAGTTTTTTTGAAAATGAATCTTCATTTCATTTTCTGATTGAGGTACTTTTATGAACGTTTTAAGATGCAAAAAAAATGTTTAGCATGTATATATTTATCCACAATCATGAAATTTCATTTTATGAATCATCCTTTTAATGTTTAAAATATTCCTTTTTAATAAAAATATTCCTAATATTCTATAAATTCATTGTTTTCAAATTTATTTTAAATGAAAAATGTTTTCAAAAAAAATTATGTTTAAAAAAATTATATGATTTTAAAAGATTACTTTAAATAAAAAAATCTCCTTGATTTCAAAGATTATTTTATATTTTTTCAAAGTATTTCAATGAAAAAGTTTTTAATTTTTTTCAATATTCCTTTTCAAAGAAATGGTTTTCAAAAAAAACATTCAATCTTCCTTTATAAGTTTTAAAAGAAATGGTTTTAAAAATATTTTCAAGATTATGTTTTCAAGGAAAATGGTATTCAAAATATTTTCAATATTATTTTATATATTTTCATGTAAAATGGTGTTCTACATTCGTTTATAAGTTTTCATGTTTATTTTCAAATAAAATGATTTTCAAAAGTTTTTACATTTTAAAAATAATTTTTTAAAGAAGAAAGGATATTACCCTAAATAAATGTTTTTAAAAAATATTTCAAAATTATTTTCATTATAAGATAAAATTTATAGGTGTAACTCATGTCTTTCTTGGGAAATGATCCAAAGGTTCCATTCATATTATTTCTTTGAATGGTTCATGTTTTTAGGGATTGATTTTAATGAAACATTCTTTTCATTCATGGGTTATATTTTTATGAAACTCTTTTATATTTAATTTGTTATATGTTTATGAAGCCCACTTCTTTTCACAAGTTATTCTTTGGTAAAATGATTTTGAAAATTTTATGTTTTCAATAGGCTACAATATGATTATATGTTTATCATACCCATTTCATTTCATGGGTTATGATATGATGGATTATTATGATCTAGTGTCACACAAATGTATAATTTCATTATTAGATGTTTGGGACCTATATCTCCCACAAATTCATTAGGAAAATATTTATCTCATGATATAGACATGGATGGAATGGGGAGTGAACTTTGATCAATAAAGGACTTTTTCCACTAAGATGGTCTAGGGAGTGAACCTTGACTACTGAGATGGTCATGGGAGTGAAACACGAATACCAAGATGGTATGAAGAGTAAGCCCATACTACTATGATAACCTTGGAAATGATGTGTTGACTACTATTGAAATCATTTTATATGATTATGTGTTTTCCACAAATTCTATGTATTAATCATATGTTATGATTTAATGTATTATGATCTTGATTCCCTTAAAATTAATGTCTTATGAACTTCTATTATTTAGAACATGAATCATGTATATAATCTTTGATATGTAGGGTGTGATCTTGAAATATTATTATCATGTTCTCATACCCTTATACCCATGTTATTCTTATGTGTCTCCTTTTTTTTACCATTATTGAGCATTTAATCTCACCCTTTTCTTATGTTTCCATTCCCCAGGTTATGGATAAATGTTTTAAGTAGAAGTACTAAAGGTTAAGATCTTTGTTGGAAACATTGATGTTCTTTCATCAAGTTAGAATATTTTGTTATAGGTTTCAAATTATGCTATACTATTATGGTCCTCAGACATGTATTCTTGTAATGTGCTAAGTATTAATAATAAATGATGTAATATAAATGTAATTTAATCATGTTTTTTATACATATGACCTTTTATTAACCATTTATCAGTAATAATTTCTTGAAATCTTGTTTTGGGTAAAAACTTCTTTGTTTTTCATGTATGTTTTGATTTTTTTATTTTTGATCTCCTTAATTTGATCAGGGTTCTATAATATTGATAATTTTAAACATTATATAAATATCATATATATTCAATATATATTTTTTTATCACAATCCTAAAAGTTAGAGATATAAAATGTAATACACCTTTCATGGAGATGGTAGGTCATACGTACGCAGAAATAATGTTTCCATTTTCTAGATGGAATGAAAGAAATAATGTTAAATAGTAAGTTAACATAAAATTTTAATTTTTATGTAATATATATCACATATGTTTATTTAAACTTTTCTTTATTACCTTCCATGTAAATCATACATGAAAAACGAATCACATATCTCCGTGAGGTTGTAGTCTGTCATACACCTAAATGATGTTATGTTATCCACCACAAAATGGAAAGTAAGAAGGTAAATGTTATATCATAATTAAAAAATTATAATTATTTTAAAAATATCTTATGTATTCATTAAATCTATCCTTATTACTATCCACATAAACCAAAATTGAAAAATACATCACATCTGGTCGTGAGGCAGTTGTTTGTTGTACGCACGAGTTACATTATTGTTTTCCAATGGGTTATGAGGTATGTAGAATGATGTGTTATTATAATTATAAAGTTATTATAATATCTTAAATATCATATATCAATATTAAATCCATCATTATATCCTACCATGAGAGGAGGTGATGGAAAATGAATAACATTTCTTCGTAGGTCGGTAATCCATCACACCCAAGAATAATGATTTTCCGTTGCATTTATGGATTTAAATTAACATAATAAACTTTAATTATATGTAATATACTGATTTTATTATAAAATAATGGTTTTATAAAAATTTAAGGATCTTTAGGAAGAAATAAAATAAAAAGTTTAGTTAGGTACGTTGCCTCTTCTTCAGACAAATTCTTTTGTTTTTCACTAAAAGGATTACTAAATTGTATTTATGAACAAAATAAGGCTTCTAGGAAGACATGAGTGACGTAATGAAATTATCTAGGTAGGTATTTCGAAATATCCCATCTCCATGGAGGTATGATTTTATCAAATTTTGGTTTAAATTCCATATTTTCCCTTAATTAAATGTTCATCGGGTGTATGAGAGGCCTCAGGGGTGTTCCTATGGTTTGGTACATGAAAAGAAGAAAATACAAGCCAATCTGTACAAGGTTTACGGTTTTTTAATTGTTAAGAAAATCATGCAGCATTCCCAGGAAAACCACGCAACCTTGGGCAGTGGCATTACGTGCGGTTATCACATGGTTAATCAAAACATGTGGAGTTCTCAGGTGATCATGCGACCTCAATTCCCCTAGGCAGTGGATTGTGCATTGATTTTGTGGTTTGGAAACTGTGCGGGTAAACCGTGCACACCATTAAAGTTAAAAAATTTACAAAATTACCACGTTGACGTTCTTAAGTCCCTACTCATTTTTATTCCCCATTTCCTCTCTTATAGCCATAGTGAGTAACCCTAGTGAACAATACATCCCATGGGTGATTCGCCTTCATTTATAGGAATTTTGGAATGTTTTTTTTCATAGATCAAAGTTTTCGGTAAGTCTAATCCTCTTATTTATTCTCTTTTCTATATTAGGGTTGGTATCTTGGTAGATCGTCTTACGATGCCCAAAAAATCTCGTTTTCTGGTAGAATCTAGGTTAAGGATTCAAAGGGGGTTTGGATCAGTATCTAAGTTGATGATTAAGAGTGTGTTTATCTACGTATTCGAGGTAGGTGGTCTATAAGTTATATCCTATTATCATTATATTAATTTGTATATTTTTGGTTGAGTTCTTGGCTTCCATTTTGTAAGAACCTAGTTCTTATTTGAGGTAAAATTTTCTTTTTTTCCATCAATTCTTAGTTTAATTACTTAAATATTTCCTATTATGAATACTAGTTGAGTTCATAGAGGGGTCTGGGGTGTTCGGGGTCGGTCTAGAGCATGGAACCCAAGTTTTGGGTCAGAAGAGGAGGTCTCATAATTAGTGAGGACTATGTGGTTGGGTCGTATGGATGTGCATCCAGGTCTTCAGTCTAAGAATATTTTGATAGTGTCTCTTCACATGGTTTTTGAATGGTTTATATGTTCGGGGGGCCCTTGGCCTACAAGAATTCATGCATGATCAGTGCACGGTTTTCCAATTAGTGTGCCTAAACCGTGTGACCCAGATAATTTTGGAATTATAATAATTTTAAATTACATTAAAAATACAATTTAAACCTAAATTTAAGTCTTTCTTTATATTTAAAGTAAATGTGGATTTAATAATATCTTCCCTTAAGCAAAATCAATGAATCCAAAATACATCTCTATCTGATATTTGATCCGAGAATCGTCTATCTAATCAGATATACAATGGTACAATCCTAATTACTTTCTATTTGTTCGATGATATTTAAGATATCAGCTTCACTATTTGTATTTAGGCTCATATTCCCTAATTTCTCATGTATTTAGGCTCATATTACCAAATTTTTATTTAGACTAATTAGTTTAAGAGTATTTCTAAAGCTTTTTATAGGTTTAATTATTTGAATTATAACCACCCCTTTAGGTGAGTTGTCCTTAAAGTGGCCATTGGTTTCCATTTAGCCTTGCATTCCTTTTTAACCCTTGATCATGAGATTCCATTTGTGAATTGGGATATAAGTCAAATTGGTTAATTGATTTATGATTTGAATTGTATATAAAATTAATTAAGGGTATGGGAAGGATAACTTTCCCCGTGACCCATGTATGCCATTTCTTGTCTAAGAATGATTGGTTTTTTTCCTTACCCATGTGATTTAAGTAAAGTTTTATTCCATGATTTGGTTCAAATGGATTGAATTTGATTAAATATTTATTTTACCGTGTGAGATAAATGATAACTAAGCCATGTGATATCATGATAGGCTTGTTAGGATTGTTATATAAAAAATGGTCATGTTATTATTTTAATGGCCCTTGTATTGACAATTACCACATAAGTAATGAAAAGGCCAAACCATGGGAGGTTGTAAAATTCTTGAGTCACCTTTTGACGTGATATTTATTTGGATATCTTTGGTTATGAACTAGGAATTTTAAATGAAGTGGTAAAATGGAATTTAATGGATGAAATGCTTAATATCCATGGTTGAATAATGGTTTCAAAAGAAGGATGCCATGTATGGAATCAAAAAGGTAATTAGACCTTGTATGCAATGAGTGATACTTGGGGCTTCCTTAAAGGACCATCATGGATGGACTCATATGGCATGTGAATTACCTCACCTAGAGTGATATTGGGTTCTTGAGATGTTTACTAGGATGAGAATGCAGGGTGTTGATGGATATCATACCTAGGATATACTTGAAATCAATCTTCTAAATGTCAAGGATGGGAATAATGTGATATCATACCTAGAGCAATATCTGAATTCCAACTTTGAAAATTCCATGATGGTTGCAGGTTCCTAATTGTTTTAAAAGACAATATGAACTATCTACCAAGCCAAAGCACAATCTTGGATTCGAACTTGATTCATATCTTTATATATGGACTGTTTAGAAATATGTTGTGTTATTAACTATATAGATGATGTAGGGATTGACCTAGATCTAGAGACTTATAAATTCAATGATATTAAATTATTAAATAAAATAAATTAAATAAGATGGATGTTTACTTTTGATTACTTCTTTATTTATTACTATACTTTATACACACTTATTATATATATTCAATGACTGATTGGAATAGGCATTGGGTGGTTTCCTACTAGGATTATATCTCACACCATGTTTAGGTCACTTTTTTTGGAACTAAACTGACTATATGATTGTAGGTGTTGAAAAGGGCATGCACCCTAATGCATGTACTTGGTATGCTAGTTAGGAGTGGGAGAGAATGGGACCAAGCTGAGGCTTGCGATTCTATTGAGTTTCTATTTTCCTTTTTTTACTTTTGGGATATGTATTGTATATGACTGATGTGTACCTATTTTGGATTTATTATTACAAGCATGTGACTAGTATCATCATCTTGTTCATGATATAACTTCTAGATTTATTTATACTATCAGTCTTCCACTTTTTTTTCTGTTGTATGGTTTGATACTTCATCTATTGAACTATTGTTATATTTATATTGTGTTACGCTCTGTTAATGAGGGAATAGTCTACATACTAACACACCTAGGCCCTCACTAATAGTATTCAACCTCTAGAGTTTGGGGAGATGTGCTTAAGGAAATGTGGCTAATTGGGTATGGAGCACCTTTGATTGCCATCCAGAACTGGAACATTACAAAGTGGTAATAGAGGCTACTTTCTTGGTTTTTTTACTATTTGGTAAAAATAGTAAGGGATAGGAAGGAATAGGAATTTGGTAAGTATTTTTTCAGGGTATAACGTACCCACGTACTAGAAAAATCCAAATTTCCTTTAATAAATTTGATATTTTATGAATTTTGAAAATTATAGTTGATTTTATTCCACAGTTGGGTGATGAACTCAATTTATGTTATTATTGTTGATATGAATTTGGGTGTTATTCTATTTCAACCTAATGAGATGAGGGTATTCCATCTCATGTATCATATAGGCACCTGCTAGATTTCACATGTCACACATTATATCATGCCATTCAGAATTCATTACTGATTGAATCTTTTTGTTTCAGGTGTATTTAGATATATTGTGGTGTAAAAAAGATGGATGCCAAGCTTTGGCCCATAAGGTCTATGGGCCCTCTCAGATCATAATTTGAAGGATCATGGTTGAATCTTTAAAGTGAAATGTGTTATGGTGTGACATAGGTTGACACCAAACTTTGGCCCCTAGAAATTATGATCCCCCATGGATCAGAATTTGGAATGACATTATATAATATCTAAATGAAATGTGATGTAAATGAACAATAAAGTTGAAACTAAATGGTTTATAATAGATAAATTTACCATACACGACCTTAGTTATGGGTAGTAGGTAGTGTCTCTTTATTTTAATAACTTTTTAACAACTAGACCTGACCCATGGGACAAGCAGAGGGGTGAGTTCTTGGAGATGAATATTTTAAACTATCTTGTTTTAATATAAATGATTTTGAGTTTTGAACTTTGATAATGATCATGAACGGAGGCCCATGGTTTAAATTGTAGATTCATTCCACCACGAAGACATCCAATTGTACACTAGGAGGGTGGGGATGATCATGCCTCAAAGGTGGTAGGTCATGGACTACCAACGGATCCTCCAGTTGTGTCTACCATGGCACCTAGAGTTGTATTGAACATAGGTGATGAGGCAATGTTCTGTGATGGGTTCTTTGAATTCATGAACACCATTTAGAGAGAACCATGACCTAAATTGATTATGGAAGAGTTGACGCATGAGTTTCAGTAGCAGAACCCGCCCATATTTATGGGGGATAGCAGACCACAGGCTAAAGAGTTATTGCAAGAGGTCATGTTGTCTATATTCTATCACTCAGATAAACCTCCTAAGAGGTGGTTAAATCTTGTTACATGCATGTTGCATGATTACACTAAGATATGGTGGGATGTTATCACTCAGACTGATCATTTTCAGGAGACGGTTTGGTTTTATTTTCATATATCCTTCTATTATTATTTCTATCACGATATATTGAGGGTCGATAGAGCTTGGGATTTATTAAATCTGAAGTAGGGTGCACTATCATTTATAGATTATTCAGCCCATTTTTTAGAGCTCTATCACTTCAGACCAGTTTTGATGTGTTAATATATATCTTGATCCAGGAAGTTTGAGGATGGTCTTAGGTATGAAATCTAATCTCACGTTAATGTATTTTAGATAACTACCATTTCTAGAATAGTGAAACAAGATATGATCATAGATTATAACCTAAGAGAGGCTGGGGGTGTGAGACAGGGTGGTTTAGCAGCTTGATCTGGTGATGCTTCAATTGGTAGTAGGAATTGTCGTCCATAGATTCCACATAGTGATACTAGAAGTCATACCAAAATATTTAGGTAGCAAGGTGAGGTGATACCAGTGTGGTTGGCTTGGACATACGAGGATATAGTGTCTGAGGGACCCATTTGAGTTCTAAGCTTGTGGAAAGATGGGTCATGTACAAAACTTCTGTGGAAAGTTTCCAGAAGTATCTATTGAGAGAGGGTCTACACCAACTCCACATTCGAAGCAGGGTCAGAAACTTCTCATTATGCATAGAGTTGGGGTATGGACAGACCCCAGGTTCACAGTGAAAATAGGATAGATCCCAGGTTCACAGTGACAACGGGATAGATCCCGAGCCATGGTGGTAGTGATGGTCCTAGTAGCCAGACCCCAGGTTCACAATAACAACAGGATAGATCAGCTCAGGGTAGCCGGGTAGTGTCATACGGTTGTGGTACATTCCAGACATATGTAGTACAATAGACCCATGAGGAGAAAGATCACATAACATCTACTGTCATAGGTACTATTATTGTAGCCACCACTTTATCTTATCTACTCTTTGATATAGGTGCTTCACATATCTTTACATCTATGCCAATTGTGGAGATCCTTGGTCTTAGTGTTCAACCTTTCGATAACATCAGGACTCTTGAAACTCCTTTTAGAATTATAAAGGAGGTCATACAATAGTCTAGGGAGTTCCCCATTGAGATTGGTGGGTGTCACTTCATATGGAACCTATTCATCCTTAAGATGAAAGGATTTTATGTCATTCTCAGAATGGATTGGTTGGTTCCCTTTCATGATTTAATTGAATTCTATTAAAAAGGGTTAGATTTACATCACCAAAGGGATGAGGGTGTATTCCCAAAGGTAAATGGAATGTACAGGCATGCCAAACTAGACCCGAGAATCATGGGATAGGTGGGATGCAATCCTATATTGTGATTTTATATCTAGAAAATCATAGGACATGTCAGAATTATTTTCTTCCAGTGGTTGATCATTTTAGGAATATTTTCCCAAAAGAATTCTCAGGATTATCTATGGTGATAGAGGTATAATTCTACATTGATCTACTTATAAGATCTACGCCAGGGTTTATCCCTCCTTATAGGGTGGATATGACGGACTTGCAAGAGATATAGAGGAAGTTAAAGGATTTGGAGGCAAAGGATTTCATCTGAACCAGTACTTCTTTGTGGGGTTCCTCAGTCCTTTTTACAAAAAATAAGGATGGTACCCTCATTCTCTATGAGGATTATGAAAAGTTGAACCAATTGATTGTTAAGAACAGTTATAATATTATACAAATATATGATCTCTTTGAACAACTCTAAGGATATTGGATCTTATCAAAGATTTATTTGACACTCGGTTACCACCAGGTGTGTGTTAGACCATCAAACATATCTTTTACATCCTTCCAAATATGGTAAGGTCTATATGAGTATTGGTTATATCATTTGGTCTCATGAATGCACCATCAATACTAATGGTACTGATGAAACGAGTGGTCCATCCATCTATTAATTCATTTGTGGTTCTTTTCATTGAAGATATCTTAGTTTATTACCATAATAATCACAAAGATGACACCCATATTAAGATAATTTTTAATACACTAGGGGAGGATTAGTTATATGATAATTTCATGTAGTTACAGTTATAGATAGATCAAATTCACTTTAAGGGTCACATTATCTCAAAAACATGAGTATTAGTGGACCTAGAGAAGGTGAGAGCTTTAGTTTCTTGGAAGAATCTAAAGAATATTGTTGATGTACATAGTTTCTTATGGTTGGATGGTTACTACCATCATTTCATATAAAAATTCTGATGCTTAGTAGTTCCATTGATGGGATTTACTAAGAATGGTGTGGTGTATGTGTAGTTATATTCCTATGATATTACCATTCATAAGATAAAAGAGAGATTGACTTCAGTGCTGATAATAATCTTTCTTGAGATGTATAGGATTTACACTATGTACAACGAGAGATTTGGTATTGGTTTGGGAGAATTTCTTATGTAGTGGGATCAAGTCATTGCATACGAGTCTCGACTGTTGAGGCCACATGAGAGGAATTACCCAACACATGATCTCGATTTAATTTAATTTTTTCAAGCATTGAGTTTTTTGATAATTTACTTATTGGGAGATAATTTTTTTGTGTACATGGACCATAAAAGTGATAAGTATATATTTCATAGTTTCATTTGAATCTAAGGTAGTGAATGTGGGTCAAATACCTTCAGTATTTTAACTTTGAGATTTCCTACACACCTAGTAAGGGTAATGATGTGGCTGATACATTAAGGAAGAGGACTCAGATACATGAAGTTTAGTTGGCCAGTAGCAAGTGGCAGTGCATGGATTTGTTCTCCATGATGCACTTGGAGGTGCACGATAGTCAAGGGTAGACTTTCCTTTCATCCTTAGTTGTGACCTCTAAATTGATGGATAGAGTAAGGATGAAGCAGTTATCTTTTTATGAAGGCCCAATTCTATGGGAGAGTGTGGCAAGTAAAGAACCTCCTCCTATTTGGACCATAAGGGAGGATAATATTTTTCATTTTCTTGGTCGCGTATGGGTATCAACAGACATACGTGAGGAGATGATGCGATATATTCATAGTTCATCTTAGGCAGTGCACCCAGTGTGTCACCAAGATGTATTGAGATTTACATCAGCAGTACCAGTGACTAGGTATGAAAATAGATATAGTTGGTTTTTTCATGAGATGTTACACCTATCATCAAGTGAAGGAAGAACACCAGCGACCAACCAGACACTTACAGTAGCAACCCATTCTAGAATATAAGTGGAATGATGTCATGATTGATTTAGTGAATGGTTTTCCAAGGTCACCTTGAATTAATGATGTCGTATGTGTTGTTTTTGACTGGAAAACAAAGGTCCTATACTTACAATCTATCAAGGATACATTTTTAATTGATTATATTTGGAGGTTTTATATATGTGAGATAGTACAACTTCATGGGGTCCCACATTCTATCGTTTTAGATAGGGACGCTAGGTTTACATCAGGTTTATATAAATTTCTATAGAGGTAATTGGGTACTCAGGTTCTTTTGGGCATGATATACCACCCTCAGATAGATGTTCAGTCAGATCATATGATTCAGGTGCCTAAGGACATGTTGTGAGCATGTGTCCTGGACTTGGTGGATTATTGGGAGAGGCATATACCCCTAGTTTTTTTAAAGGTAATTCTTTAGTCAATGACCAAATCACAATATATTAGAGAGAAAAAGGATTACAAAGATCGGAAAGATGTGATTTTTTTACAATCTCTCTCAAAGAGAGGTAATAAGTCAGCTGGAAGAGTGTCGATCCAAGTCATGTTTTGTTGAATACCTTTGTTGGCGAGGGCGTCAGCAATAGCATTCGCTTCACGGTATGCATGAGTAGCAATATAATCAATCACGTGAAGTAAGTTCAGACACTTCATCCAAAGAGTGGTAAGCGGCCAGGAAAGATGAGTGATGTCATTCCAAATGGTCTGGATGATAGTGGTGGAATCACTTTCAATCCAGAGCTTTCTCCAGCCTCTTTGAATCGCAAAATCAACCGCATGGATGACACCCAGCATCTCAGCCTCAAGCGATGAAGAAAGACCACAACCAACATAAAAACAGCCCTGACATTGACCAGATGAGTCTCTAAAGATGGCACCACAACTTGCAGGGCCAGGATTGCCTTTGGAAGCTCCACCGACGTTCAATTTAATCCATCCTGACATTGGGGCTTTCCAGAAAACTTCATAGAAGCGTTTGGGATTTGGATATATGCCAGGAATACAGAGATGCCAAAGGATCACAAATTCATCAACCGAGTTGTTGCAAGAATCTTTTTGGACTGAAGCAGCTTCATGAATCGCAATAAGAATCCGAGCTTTACCTGCATTGAGACTAAATGAGTGGTTGTTATGAATAAAATCATTACGAGCATACCAGATCACATGCAGAAGCTCCTCCACTGCCGCAAGGAAGATATTCTTGATCTGCAGAGAAGCATCATATCTAATGAATTTTTTATGAAATGAGCAAATAGAATCAATAGCTGGCCATCTGCAATTAAAAAGATTCAGAATGTATATCCATAAAGCAGAGTCTGTCGCGCAGGACAGAAAAAGATGGTTAGCATCCTCCCTATGTTGATTACACATGCAACATTTAGAGCATAGTTGAATGCCAAAGGATTGAAGACAAGTATCAGTGGGTGTTCTATTGTGAGAAATATGCCAAATAAGGGTGAGCCTATAAGGTTTTATCCAAGGCTTATTAAAATGACTCACCCATTGATAATTAGAATCCTCTATAGAGGAAGGAGAGACAGATATGATGGCACCTCATCATGTTGACGAGACCATAGAGAAAGTGTAGTTGATTTTGAAGGGAATGGATACTGCATAGTATTTTCTTAAATCATATTCCAATCGTTGTAAAAGACCTTTGGAGTTCGAGGTTGGGGATCAGTTTTTCCAACGTTTTCACCGAGGTTGGGACACAAGAGGATCAAGAGATAGGGTAAGATTTCATCAAGATGTTTCGGGGCATTCGAGATTCTAGAGAGAGCCTAGTAGGTATCCTATCAGATGTAGTTACCGCAGATATATCAAGATATTCATGACTTTTTATATGTTTCTTAGTTGCAACCTTAATATTCTTACTTGTCTCGTACCTTTCATCTTGAGGAGGTTGAGTTACAGGTAGATATTCCCTTTGAGGATCATCCAATTCGAATTGTGGATTGTAGTATGAATGTTCTCTAAGGAAAATATGTTCCCTTAGAATGAGTTATATGGAATAACAATGAGTGCAGGATGAGACATAGGAGCAGGAGGCCGATGTGTGGTCATAGTGGCCAATGTTGTTCCCAGATCATGTTTCACCACCCTTAGTAATGAAATATAATGATGAATTGCTTTACGGGGGAAGTTAGTGTGAAATTGGTTTTTCTTTGAGGTATGGATTCCTTGTTTTACATAAATTATTAGTTTAATTTATTAAATATGGCCTAATATGAATGATCGTTTAGGTCTTAGAGGGATCATGGGTGTTCGGGCCTGCTCTAGAGCTCGGAACCTATTTTATGGATGAGAAGAGGAGGTTTCACAGTTAGTACAAACCACTCGGGTTGGACTACAGGGCCATGCAGTCATGTCTTCAAATTTTAGAATATTTTGATAGTGGCTCTTCACACAGTTTTTAAATCATGCGAGTAAACCATGTAGGTGTCCCTTAGCCTACTGGAACTTGTGCATGATTAACGCATAGTTTTCCAAACTGTGCACCTAAACTGGGTGAGCCAAGTAGTTATGTAATTTTATTAATTTTAAATTATTGTAATAATCCAATTTAAAACTAAATCTAGGTCTTTCAACATATTCATAGAAAATTAGGCTTTGATAATATCTCCCCTTGAGCCTAATCTAGGAATCTAGATAATGTCTGCATCTGATCTCTGATTCGAGGACCACTTATCTCATCGGATCCTCAATGGTAAGATGCCAATTCCTTT
Source organism: Viscum album (assembly GCA_963277665.1). Lineage (NCBI taxonomy): Eukaryota > Viridiplantae > Streptophyta > Magnoliopsida > Santalales > Viscaceae > Viscum > Viscum album. The sequence continues at coordinate 1,850,738,873 of OY728163.1, read as the reverse complement.
TAAGTCATTCTCAGATCTTCTGGCTATCAAGTGTGTTGTTTGGATTTAGTCTCATATGCCCTAATTTCTCATTCTTCGTCTTTTCTATATACTTTTTCCAATATTTTCCAAATTGGGACCTGATACTATATTATCTATCTATCATGGACCTAATGTAGGTGGTCTTGTTCCTTTCACTTAATAGAGGACCATTTATATATTTTGTCTTGTCGTGCACCCAATTTTCGGGTGTCTCCAAAATAGAAATTGTATGCTAGAATTGATAGGTATAACTTTATAACTTTAAGAGGATTTCTAAATCTTGTTATAGGTTGAATGACTTGATTTGGAACCACCCCTTTTAGTGATTTTTCCTTAAAGTGACCCGTAATTGTCATTTATCCTTGGATTACTTTTTAACCCTTGATCATGGGATATCATTTGTGAATTGGAATATATATAAAATTTTTTAATTGATTTATGATTTTAATTTTAAATGAAATGAATTAAGGGTATGGATGGATTAATTTCCCCTTGAGCCATGTTTTCCATTTCTTTTCTAAGCTTGCCTTCTTTGTTTTTTCCTTGCCCATGTGATTTAAGTGAAGGTTATTCCGTGATTTGGTTCAAATAGCATGAATTTCATTAAATATTGATTTTCCCATGTGAGATAAATTATAAATAATACATGTGATAGCTTGATAGTCTTGTTAGGATGGAAAATGGTTGTGTGAGTATTTGAATAGACCTTGTATTGATAATGCCCATGTGAGTAATTGAAAGGCCAATCCTTTTGATTTTATCCAATGCTTGAGTCACCTTTTGAGTTGAGATGTATTTGGATTTCATTATTTTTGACCTTGGAATGTTAAATTAAGTGTTAAAATAAAATAAAATTGTTGAAATTCATAATATTAATCAATGAATCATGCATCCAAATGATGGATCTCATGGAAAGACTCGATGGAATAAACCTATTAATTCCTTGGGTGAATCATGGATCTAAATGAAAGATTCTATAGATGGAATCAATGCCATAAATCTATATTTGCATTTGGTGAATCATGGATCCAAATGAAGGATCCCATGGATGGACTCAAAAAGTAAATTTTACCTTGTATTCCATGACTGGTACTTTGGGCTTCCTTAAAGGACATCCAAGGACAAACTCATATGGCATAGACATTACCTCACCTAGAGCTATACCCGGTTACATGGAGGTTCATCCGGATGGGCTTGTAGGCTGTTGGTGGATATCATACATAGGTGATACATGAATTCCAACATAGGAATGTCAAGGATAGGAATAGTATGATATCATACCTAGAGTGATATCTGAGTTCCAATTTTGGAATGTCAGGGATGGGCTTGGGTTCCAAATTGTTTTAAAAGACTATATGAACTGTCTACCGAACCAAAGTAAAAGCTGGGATTTAGACTCGAACCATATCATTATAGATGACCTTTTTAGTCATAGATTGTGATATTTTTTATACTGAGGATGTGGGATTCATCCAGATCTTGATACTTATACATTCAATGTGATTAAATTTTTAAATAAAATTAATTAAATAAGATGGATGTTTACTTTTGAGTACTTACTTGTTTATTTCTATAATGACTGCAAACTTGTTATATATATATTCACTGAATGATTGGTACATACCTCGTAGGGTTTCCTAATGGGAATATATCTCACTCCCTATTTGTGTCACCATTTTGTACCCAAATAGACTATATGATTTTAGGTGTTGAAAATGGAAATCACCTTAATAAAAATGTTTCTTAGGTGAAGGAGAACATGAGACCAAGTTGTGGCTTTCAATTGTACTTCTTTTCTTTTGGATTTTTTTTACTTTCAGGACATGTATTGTATATGAGGTTTGTGTTCCTATTTTGGCTCTTTTATTAGAAACATGTGACATGTGTCATTATCTTTTGTATGATCTGAAGTCTGTATTTGGTTATACTATCAGTCTTCCACTGTTTATTTCTATTGTATGCTTTACTGCTTCCACTATTAAACGATTGATGTATTTACAATTTGTTACACTCAACTAATGAGGGTATAGTATCACCACTGACACACCTTGTCCCTCACTACTAGTCAACAAGTTCTAACATTTGGAGAGATGCGCATCTAGCCATGTGGCTAACCAGGCATGAATCACCTTTGAGTGGCTTCGAGAACCGGGATGTTACACACTCATTGTGCTTCGAATTCCTTTGGAGATATTTGGTAAAATGGACATATAAATGATGATTTTAACTCTTTATGATCCCTGTGGGATGTATTAAGGACGATTTGACTGATTTAGGGCCATCCAAGGGGTACGCTGACATTCCTAAACCTAGAAATTGGTAAAGTCCAATGTGGAATTGATGAATGATAATTTAGAGCCCTTGTTAAACATGTGAATATTCTTATTTGAGTAGAAAATTTAAATTAATAGTTGTAACTAAATTTGATACTGGATTAAGGGTTTGTTTGGCAGTATATAGTAATGGGTTAATTGATTTAATTGAGATGGTGTCAAATGGATTATGAACTATGTTGAAATACCTTAGAGGGTTAGTGTGTATGAATTGTTGAACATGTTGAATTGATAATGACTTTTGAATTGATGAATATGATTGAATGGGTTAAAATAAGGGAATTTTTTAACACACCTAATATAATGAAGCGTGAGAATGGGAATTTGGATAAATGGGATATGTATTGTAAAATGGTAATGTGTTAATGGGTTGCGGCATAATATTTATTCCCAGGTTTTTTTAAAAGGTTGGGGCCAAAGCCTCATTTGTTATTAAATTAAAAAAAATACCTCTTTAACTGGGTAGAGGGAGACCCATTACATAGCCCGAAGACCCAGTGGGAATTTAGCCCATTACATGGCCTGTAGGCCCATTTTTTCGGCCCAAAGCCCATTCTGTGAATAGTGCTGCTACAGTGCCCTCCCAGCTACAGTACTGCACAGTACTCGCCCCCACTACAGTTCCCTACCGCCGCTACAGTTCCCGCCTTTTCTACAGTGTCTCCACTGCTACTATGTGTGGTGATTAGATATATAAATATATATATAATCTTTTTTCAAATTTCTTGGTAGTGTGGGGTATTGACTAAGGTTCTATGCCTATGGGTCGAGTTAAGATGATGTTGTAAACTCCACCCCACAATGCATGGGTTAGGGAAGGGGATAGAGCTCTATTCCCCTAACAGTTTCATTCCACCCAGACTAAGGCTTCAAGGGGGTATATTTTGTTTTTATGTATTTATCCCTAGTGAGATAGGGGCTTGATTTATTATTATGTGCTTGATACTTGACTACCTTGAACCCTTGTTTGAATGATGTAAATACTTAACCCATGAAATAAATGGTGAAAATAGATTAAATAATTAAGATGGGATAAGTGGTAGAAATGGTAATATTGTTAGAAACGTTTAATTTATACATTGATAACTAATGGAACCTGAGTTGTCTTTTGGTGCATATTGTCTTTCACTTCACACTTTCATGCACTATCTATTTAGACTGAATATTTTTTAGAAACCATTGGTGGTGGCCTACTAAGTTATACTCACACCCTGCTTGAGTCACCATTGGATACACAAGAAGACTTCATTTTTGTATGTTTGGATAAGGTCAAAGTCCCAATTCTACAAAGTTGAGTCAAGATTTGGATATTCTTGGATAAGGATCCAAACTTTGAGTCAGAACCATTTTGGGGATTCTACAGTTTGCCTTTATTTTTGGGTTTCCTTCAATTTTAACACTATTGGCATGTCATGACATGGTTATTGTTGGATTTTGTTTTGTACCCAGTTTTGGGAGATGTTGGATATGCGTGGTTATTTGTTATTACATATTTTTTTCATCTATTCACATGGTTAACTGTTATGTCCTACTCTGATAAAAGGGGTTATAGTCTCCCCACATGACTTATTAGACCCTATCTACTAGTTAGTAACCTCTAGAATATGGGGAGGTTCTCTTGAGGTCATGTGATGACCCATCTTGGAGCACCAGTTTAGTGGATTCTGGATTGGGGATGTTATAATGCAGTATCAGAGTGGTTATTTTCTATGTTATTATAATTTGGGATGGTAGATGGGAGAATAGGATGTTTTGGGTCTTCTTAATGAGCTCATGATTGAGAGTATCTAACCCATGTTTGAGGGAAAACCCAAGTATCCAGGGTTGGTATTGTTGTTCTCATTATGAGTTGTTACAATTGAATGTTATTTAAATATTGGTTTATGCACTTGTTGTGTGATGTGACCATTTGGTGATATTTTACTCATGGACAAAATGGAATGATAATTTGAATTCATGCATCATTTTAAGAACTTATGGACATAGGTAGTATGAATCTTGGTTTTCACACATGGGTATGGGTGTGTGGGATATGAAAGGTGAAAGGGATTTTTCATTCTTGAGAAATTTAAAGAAAATAGTGTCTAATAATTTTGATGCAAATAGGTAAAAAGGAAAGAATCTAAATAAACGGTTAAATAATTGTGCTTAATGAAAGGTGTAAATGAGATAAAATGTGTGCTGTAGAAAGATATGAAATGGGAAATTTTTTTAGGAGTATGGATTCATATTGCAAGTGTGGAAATGATTTTCAAAGGGTTTCTAGTAAAATATCGTGGCTATGTGAATTAGTTTACCCCATGTTGACCTTGGATTGTTGTAGGTATTATAGAGTTTAGTTATCTATGTACAATGATATTTGTTGTGATAGTGTATACGAATGGATTTTTTTTATGAATGTGGAAGAGCCTTCTTGTGTGTAAATTGTGGAAGCTTTATGTTATGTGTTTTAAAGCTCGTGTTTGGAACCTTAGAGAAATTCCACCATAAAGTTGTGTGCTGATAGTGTGATAAGAAGATGTTTCCAAGAATGATTCCCCAATATTGGAGTAGGAAAACATGGTGATCTAGGTAAACAGAGGGGATAAATTTTATGATATCTTCTCTCGGTTTATAAATATGATGGAATGGGACCCAGGTTGGGTTGTACTCAGTATGTTTGAGCTTACTAGAGATTTTTAGCTATAGTACCCTCTTACTTTCACTGGGGGAGGGCCATAGGTAGTATAATTCTATATAGAGTCTATCCAGATGATTCTTGACAATTTGGAGACTCAATTTGAGCAGTGAGTCAAGTTGGTGGCCTATATGTTGTGAGGTCAGAAAAAGTGTTGGTGGGACATCATGGTAGAAACAGATCAAGAAAAAGGAATGATATGGAATGATTTCTAGGAAAAGTTTCTATAACACATCTATCTATAAGGCTTGAGGCTAGTAAATGATGTTGAGTTTATGAGGTTAACTCAAGGGGATGTGTCGGTAATGTATTATGCTAGTCATTTCACTGATTTGTGTCATTTTTTCTTGATGTAGGCAGGAGATGAGGAGAATATGGATAAACTTTACTAGGATGGTATTAGGCATGAGATCATGTCTCAAGTGAATATATTCTATTTGAAGAGGTTTGCGGAGTTAGTGGATCAATCCCTTATATCTGAAGGTGACCTAAAGGGGGATTCATGTAGTGATCTTGTGGTTCTAGTTGGGAAGATAGGTGGTGCAAGTTTAGAGGGTAAGAAGCATCATTTTGGGAACTTCCATCAGGGTGAGAGTGCACATAATGGTTAGAAGAGAGGGCTAGTCTTTCAGGGTGGTGATCAGGTGTTTTCTTACTAGTGTGGCAGTTCGGGGAACATGCGAAGAAAGGGGGCCTGACCACCGGTCGTGTGGTATGTTGGGGAACATACATAGGTTCTATAGGAACCCTTGACATTTGGACACATTTGGAGGTCTTAGGTAGATGTCAAACGAAGGTAGGCAGTCAGTTAACCCGTATAAAGTAGGCAGTTGGATCACCATGGGCCATACTAGTAGGGGTGGTGGTTATGGAAGTATGTGCTAAGATCATCTATACCAATAGGGAATCATAGTGAAAGATACCCTGGATGGAGCCTAGGGTAGAGGGGCAGGTTATCTTTACACTATCCAGTCAACACCTGGAGGTGGTGTGGCTGGACCATATACCATTTGATGTACAATCCTTATTGATTCTATGATCTCTAGAAATTTATTTAACATAAAAGCCACAAAATATTTTATCAATGCTCTGTTTGTGGTTTTGTAGGGCCTACCAATGGAACATGTGTGGGGACTCATTGTCCAACACTTCTCTCCAGGTCGGACCTAGAATGGTGGATTCTGAAAGATTTTTTTCTTCTTGATTCAGTGACCTTGGGGCTTTCTGACCTCTTTAATTTTCTTTGTAGTTCTTATTTCCCCATTTACTTTTTTTCTATGTTGATAATTCAATGCAATGGTCTCTATTCTCTTTTGAAGTTTCATCATTGGTATGTTTACAAGTGGTTGTGGCTACATGTTCGACTTTGGCCTACTATAGAGATCACTCTCCTGGTATCCCCTCTGGACTCCATGTCCTCCTCTCGGTTTAAATTCTCTTCTTGTCTGGTGTTGTGGTTCTCTTTGGTGCTTATGTGTCAGATGTTCCATGGTGGTGCTGGTGGTGTGACGTGGATAACTGTGGTTAGGGTTTTTTGAGTGTCCTACTGGTTTCTTGAGGGTCATGTTCTTCCGGCTGGGGAATATTTCTTCATATTGGTTTGGTGGGTTCCTCATGATGTCTTTGATGTCTCCAACATTTTTTGGTTTGGGGATGAGATTGATTGGTGCTCCAATGCTTGATACTCATGAAGGTTCTCTATATGATCTTATGTTGTTGGTCTCCTCGGCGGTGCGTTGACTTCGACCATTTGACATGGATGAGATTTCCTGGAGTCGACAATCTTTGTTTATCAATGATGATGGATCACTAGTTCTCACTGGTGTTGATGTTGTGATGTGTGACGATGGTGGTGTCGATAGTGAAGCGATGCTGATGGTGAAAGTGATAGGTTTTAGTGTGATTATAGTGGTCGGTGATAGTAATATGTCGGCAGTGTGTTGATGTTGGTTTCTCAGTTTGATGGCCTTTTTGAAATTCAAATTTCAAAAACTTTGTTCGGGTGCAGTTTTTGGTTGAATGTTGATTTTTTTTTAATTTGGTGTGTGTGGCTTAAGGGGATGGGGGATATGCGTGTTCTGGTGGCTTATGTATGGTTCCCCCTTACCCAAAAATTGATTTTTTTTTACAATAAAAAAATGGATTGTGGAGGTGCAACGTCTGTGCGGGATTATGTCAATTGATACTCTGTTGGGGGTGCGGGCTGAGGATGTCTGACAATGTTAGGGTTGTGCTTTGGACGTTGGTGTATACATTTTTCTGTGGGACTTGTTCATCCTCAAAATGATAGATTCTGACCTGGTTTTTGTGTATGGATTGGATGGTGTTGTATCAGAACCATATAGACTATTAACATCATCAGGTAATGTTAACATATCTTGAGGGAGGCTTGTATGTCCATTGTGGAAAATGGGATGTTTGAGCAGGTCGTGTAGGGCAATTTTTCCAGTATTTAGGAGAAATCATAGCTCAAGTTACATGAATTGGGATTGATGATGGAGGAATGGGGCATCCAGTCTTCCCACCCATTGTGGATCAATTTTAGGATATTTTTTCTAATGACTTCTCAGGGATACCACCTGAGAGAGTTGTTTGGTTTATGATCGAGTTCATCCTAGGGAAAGAACCATTTTCCATACCATCATATAAAATGGTGCCAATAAAACTTTAGTAACTGAAGGCTCAGTTGGAGGAGCTATAAAGGAAGGGGTTCATCCATCCAAGTACATATTTATGGGGATCTCTAGTGTTGTTTTTCAAGAAGGTTGATGGTTCATTGAGTTTTTGTGTCAATTATACGAAGTTCGATCAGATGATATTTAATAACTGATAACCTCTTCTAAGAATTGATGACCTCTTAGATCATCCCAGAGGTGCATCAGTGTTTTCAAAAATTAATCTGAGATCAGGGTATCACCAGCTGAGGGTGACACCTTCTGACATACTACGGACTTCCATTTGGAGTAGGTATGGGTTGTGTGATTTTTTGGTGATGTCATTCGGGTTGAACAATGCACTTGTAGAGTTTATGTCCTTAATGAATCAAATATTTCACCCTTATTTGTATCATTTTGTGGTTTTATTTTTTTATGACATCTTGTTGCACTCAAAGACTCTAGTAGATCATTCCAAACATATTGACATCATCTAGAGTACACTAAAAGAGAACAGGTTATATTCCAAGCTATCTAAATTTCATTTTTGGATTGATAGGGTGAATTTCTTAGGTTATATCATTTTTAAGGATGGTATTTCAATAGATATGGAGAAGGTTCAAGAAGTTGTGTCCTTGGAGTAGCCTAAGAATGTCTCTAATGTCCAAAGTTTTTTAGGTTTAGAGGGCTATGATAAAATTTTTATTAAAGACTTTTCTTAGTTGTCGGTTCCATATTCAGGCTTGAATAATATATACATCATGTTTGAATGTTCATAGGTATGTAAGAATGCTTTTCAAGAGTTCAATAAGTGGTTGAATACCACACTGATCATGATCTTACCAGAGATGGGTAGTATGTATACCATGTTTTGTGACGTCTCTCATGTTGGGTTGTGAGTAGTGTGGATTCTAGATAATCGGGTTAGTGCATATGGTTCATGGTATTTAAGGCCTCCTGAAATAAAATATCCTACCCATGATCTTGCATTGGAATTAGTGGTCCATGCGTTGAAATGCTGGAAGCACTACTTGTTGGGAGAGTGGTTCTTGGTGTATACTAATCATAATAGTGTTAAGTAAATTTTTTCTTAGTGTCATTTCAATCTTTGATAGTGGAGATGGTTTTAGTACATGAAGTCATTTGACTTTGAGTGGGTTTATATAGTAGGAAAGGGATATATTGTTTCAGATTCCTTGAGTAGGAAGACTCAGAATCAGGTGGTTCAATCCAACTTCTAGTGGATAATGATGGCATTGATTGATTAAATTAACCCAGAGGTGTAGGATAGGAATGGGAAGATGACCCCTTCATCTATAAAAGTTGATTTTTCACTTATGAACTCAGTCAAGGAGATTCTTTTTGATGACCTGGAGTGTTTTTCCCTGAAGTAAAGTCTTAAAGCTTGGGAATCAACTTCCTATTAGGGCATTGGAGATGATGTGGTATTTTGTGGTTGTGGTTGTTTCATTATTATAACAAGTATGCAGGAAGAGTTTATATGAGATATTCATGTATTGAAGTGGGAATTGTGTCATGTTTCAAATAAGATATTCCATGATCTTCGTAGGCAGTATTGGTAGCCTGGAATAGAGAAAGAGGTTTAGATTTTTGTGGTGTGATGCCTTACCTTTCAGTAGGCGAAGGGTGGGAACAAGATCTCATGTGGTGTTTTTCATCCATTTCCCATTCCAATTTGGAAATGGGATGATGCGATAATGTACTTAATGGTAGTTATTTTGAGGACACCTTATAAAAATGATGAAATCTAGGTAGTTTTCGATCAGTTGACTAAGGTGGCTCATTTCTTACCAATTTGAGAGACTTTCACCATGGACTAGTTGGGTGAGTTGTACACTCGAGGGGTAGTGTGGTTTCATGGGGTACCACGAAAAATTATTTGGGATCCTGGTCCTTGGTTAAATCATATTTTTTAAGGTATTGTATAATTCACTTGGTACCCAGGTGTTCTTGAGTACATATTTCCACCCATAGAAGGATGGGAAGTCAAAGCATACAATTCAGGTAATATAGGAAATGTTGAGGTCATGTATTCTAGATTTTGGTGGATTATAGGAAACGAATTTGTCCCTTTTTGAGTTTTTATACAATAATAGTTACCAGGAAACAATTCAGATACACCATTTCAATCATGTTATGGTAGACCATGTAGATCTCCATTGTGATGGATGAAAGCTAGAGAATCTGAGTTGTTGGGACCGAGTCTTGTGTAGGAGACATTAGAAAATATTCAATTGATTCTGAAAGTACTATAAACGGATCAAAGTAGGATGAATTTGTAGGTTTCGGGTGCAGCGGAAGTGCGTTGGTGGGTTTACCCAACTTTAATTTTAACGTTAACAACATTCAATTTGAGATCTGTCACGATTTAAAATGCCAGATCTTCGGAATAGAACGAAGAACGGAAAATAAAAGAAGAGTCCTAGAACCATTGAGATAGGATCATCATATATTGGTTATAATTAATTTAGTCAATTCAAAATAATTACCTCGATAGAATTATTTCTTCATTGGAGTCTCTGGTCACGATCATCTGATCCGTCGTTGCGTCGTAGAATCCAAGTATAGGATTTTTCTAGTGGTGATCCACACATGCTCCACGTATCTCTGTACATCGCCAAAGTGATCTCCAGGTGCTAGCGCGGAAGAACCTTCGCTTGTGATGTCCGCCTTCGACCGGCTTGATCTGGTGGAGGATCTCGCTCTCATAACTTGAAAGGGTTCCTATTGGAAAGGTAATTCTATATTGCCTTGAGAGTATTTCCAAATCCGTTGTGCACAACAATGGATCTCTCTTGATAATAAGGTAATAGGGATTTATAATACATAGAATAATAAAATGAATTAATTACCTAAAAGTATTTAATCATTTCATTTAATTATTAACAATACCCCATGTCATAATAATGATAGTTGACTATCATTATTACCTGACATGCACCCAGTGTATTAAATTTAATATTATTTAATTAAATAAACAATATTTTATCCTAAAAAAACTCGACTGGAAAACTACACGGCGTGTAATAATTAATACATGGTGTGTACTTTTCTTCCATAAAACTACACATCGTTTACATTTAATATACACAGCGTGTAATTTTATTTTTCCAATTTTCTCCACCACATTTATTAGACCTTGAGTAATTTCTATTTATTTCTTAAATAAATTTAACTTTATTACTCGCTAACAAATATATTATTTCGCCCAAAATATATTCTCTCGAATAACTAGGGTCGAAATAAATGCAATCAGGAATCCCTAAATAATTATTAAACCACATTCGTTAATAATATTTATTTAACTTGTGAAATTAAGATTTAACTAGGATACATGGACACACATAGTGTGTGACCCTCTAGGCCTCTTTTTCAGTTGCATTAAGTGGAGCCTGCCTAAATTCCAAGGTTAGCGTCTAGCAACACACCAAGGCACCCATAGAGAAATAAGTTAACGCCTCAATAATGTGTCACCTCCTACGAACTCTTACCATGTAATATAATCCCTTTGTCTCGATATCTCCAATAAAGTGGGTTTCATGCTAGTGTCATCAACCCATGTGCTCGATTATTCTTTATTTGAATTCCTAAAATTGAACTCGCCCATACCTTACTATGGCCATGGATTTATTTAGGCTATATAAATTCCATCAAAGGGCCTAAGATATCTACTTCCATTATGGAACAGAAGGTACAAATCCTTTGTCACATTATTTATTAATGCAGTATTACTCGTGACAAACCCAACATATCCTTCCTCACTGCGAACAGTGTTTCATCACAGTTTTCGTCAATACATCTAAGTGAGCGAGTTGTAATACCCATTAATAATAATCTTAAAGTATAAGGACCAATACACACGTCCGCAGATAGGAAAATCCAATGACACTATGAAATGTGGATTTCCTATTGGCGGGTCTCGTTCTCATAATATCCTCCTGGATATTACCAAGGGTGCACACCATGAGAAGGTGCCTCAATGTTTTATGAGTCCTCACCCCTAATGACCTATATTATTTGTGTCCCTAAAATAATATCATCCGGCCATAGAAAATATATTCAAGAACAGTGTTATGGAACTTCCGGGCTCTCATCATAACAGGGATCCTCTATGACCCATTAATGCAACAGCTGTCCTTAGGATATTATCACATGCGTTGTCACACAGAAGAAAATTCAAGATGTGATAAGGCTTTTATTAATAAATAATGTACAAAGTAGTTGTTTCTAGACCACCAACTCCAATAGAATTCTTATATAGATAATAGTCGTAGAAATCTTGGGTTTTTGATGGGTGATCGTGTGTTTCATTGGGTTTCACCAAGGTTGGGTCACTGACGGATTCAGATATAAGGGAAGTTAGCACCCAGGTATGTGGGTCCATTTAAGATTGTGATGAGGATTAGACCGGTGTCTTATCAATTGGCTCTTCTGTATCAGTATAGTGTTATGCATGGTGTTTTTCATGTGTCAAAACTTCAACAGTATTACCTTCATCCATCTCATGTGTTTCATATTGAAGATGTAGAGCTTGAGGTATATGATTACTTTGAAGAGCATCTGGTTCGTATTAAGGGAATATATTGTGAATTTGGATTGGATTTTAGGGAATAATGGTAATTTTTGGAGGAAAATTATGAAAATTAATCATATGTTTGGGCTGATTGTCTTGATCTCTTTACCTTGGAAGCTCTGTGATGCTCAAGAAGAGCGGCTCGAGGACGACCAGTTATAAGGTGGGGAGGTTGTAAGATCCCGACTCCATGGAGGAATTTATTTATTCAAATTTTGGTATGACTCCATTATTTTTAATTAATTAAATATTCAATGGGTGTATGAGGGGTCGTGGGGTGTTCTAGGGGTTCTGGAAACAAAAAGAAGGAAAATTGGTCTAATATGTGCAAGGATCCCAGTTTTTGCAAGGTTAAGAAAACTATAAGACATTCCCAGGAAAGCCGTGCAACCTTGGATTGTGGTATTACATAGGGTTGGTGCATGGTTAGTCCAAATTTTCAGATTACCCATATAGCCATGTGACCTTACTTTCCCTAGAGAGTAGCTTTTACAAAATTTCATAAACCGTGCGGGTAAATCATGAACCCCATTAATGTTGAAAATTTTACAAAATTAACACTTCAGGATTCTTAAGTCCCTACTCATTTGTCTTCCCAATTTCCTCCATTTCATCCATAGTGAAAGATCCTAGAAACCTATACTTCCCAAGGGTTATTATCCATTGTTTTTAGGCTGTTTGGAGTGCCATTGGTTGTGGTTCAAATATCTGGGTAAGTCCAATCCTCCCATTTCTTCTATTTTCTGAATTAGGGTTGGTATCTTAGGAGATCATCTTATGAATCCATAAAAAAATGTTTTTACATTGGAATATAAGTTAAGGTTTCAAATGGGGTTTGGATAAGTACCTAAGGTGATTATTAAGAGTGTGTTCATCTATGGATTCAAGGTAGGAGGTCTATAATTTATATCCCATAGTTATTGTGTTGATTTTTATTTGTTTGGTCACATTCTTGGATACCACTTGTTGTGTTTTGAATTAATTTGGTGGTATTTTGTAAAATGAGAATATAAATGATGATTTGAACCCTTCACAATCCTTTTAGGTTTCATTGAGGATGGTTTTACTGATTTATGTCCACCTAAGGGGTGCGCTGACATTCTCAAACCAAGAAATTAGTAAAGTCAAGTGTATAATTGATGCCTGATAATGTAAATACCTTATTGAACATGTGAATATATTTAGTTGAGCTGAAAAAATAACATTGATAGTTGTTCCTAGATTTGATAATGTCTTAAGGGGTTATTTGTAATAGCATAGAAATGGGTCAATTTAGTTAATTAAAATAGTGTCAAATGGATTATGAACTGTGTTTAAATCCATAAGAGTGTTAGTGTATATGAAATGATGAAAATGATGAATTAATAATGATTTGTGAATTTATGAATAACAATGAATGGGTTAAAATAAGATAATTGTTGAAAATACAAAATAGGATGATGCATGAGAATGGGAATTAGGCTAAATGGGATATGTATTATAAAATGGTAATGTGTTAATGGGTTATGGAATAATATTGATTCTCGTGTTTATTATTATCTTTTATGATATATTATGTGTGGTGATTAGATATATATATATATATATATATATAATAATTTTCACATGTATTGGTAGTGTGGGGTATTCACTAAGGTTCTACGTCCATGGGTCGAGTTAGACTAAAGCTCTGAACTCCACCCCACAATGTAGGAGTTAGGGAAGAGGATAGACCTCTATTCCCCTAACGGTTGTATTCCACCCAAACTGAGGCTTTGAGGTGATGATGTTGGGTTTGTTGTGATGTATTTATCCCTAATGAGATAAGGTCTTTATTTTATCCTATGTTATTGAAGCTTTACTTCCTTGAACCCTTGTATAAATGATGTAAATACCTAACCCATGAAACACATGATGAAAATGGATTAAATAATGGAATGGGATAAGTGATAAAATGGTAATAATGATAGAAATGGTTAAAGTATACATTATTAACTAATGGAACCCAAGTTGTCTTTTGATTTACCTTTTATTCGTACTTGAATGCACTGTTTTTTTATAATTAATATTTTGTAGACACCATTGGTGGTGGCCTACTGAGTTATTGTCATGACCCGTCCCCCGAGGCCTGTGTTGTGACTACCCCAAGCCTTCCTTCCATAGGCCAGGGGCTGGCTACTATCACCAAAGGTGTAACTCCCTAAAACTAGGAAGGTATTGCCTTTATAACCTGTAAACACACACACAAGCAAGCACACAGCTGGATACGAAACACCAAGTAAACTGTATAATAAAATATTTCTTAAAGTAAAAGGGGCCAGAATACAAACCCAAATGGAATGTACTAGTACAACAATGATATAATAAAACTGAAGAAAATGGAAATTCAGCTGTTGGGTCGTCCTCTGAGGTTCCAACCTGCAGGGTAGGTACAGATCGCCTCCTTAGCACTCCTCGTCCATCTGTCTCCTCCATGTACTGACTCTTCGTAAGTTCCACCTTCAGGTACCGTCTAGTCCTAGTACTCTAGGCCTCTGTCAGCGTTGTCCGTTGTCTATATCCAACACAACAAGGTGGGGGTAACGACCGAGCAGGGGTGAACATAAAAATACTTAGTAGGGATCTCCTCCTATATGCCGATACATATAACTAAGTTTTCAAATAATTCATCTCAATCATGGGTAAAACACAGAAGTACAGACTCAGCTCACACCAGGATTTATTTTAGGGGTAGTATCAAGTAACATTCCCAGTCACAATGTCGAACACCTCGGCTATTAGAGATCTCCTCCTATATTGAGTACAGTGGGCCTTCCGTGTCACACAGAGGTGCTTCCCACTAACCTTGGACTGCTGAGGTACTCCTTCTGTCGAGTACCGTGGGTCTGCCGCGTCACACAGAGGTGTTCCCCGCCGTGGGTCTGCCGCGTCACACAGAGGTGCTCCCCCTCGTAGCCTAATAAAGTACTCCTCTTGTCGAGTACTGTGGTTATTTCATGTCACCAAAGAGCTCCCTACCATGGGTCTGCCGCATAACCAAGTCGCTCCCTACTCGGCCAGTCGAGACACTCTGAGTCGAAACGGTTAGCAGTCGTCAAGTCTCACCCTATTGTAGGGTTCCGTACGTATCGTGCTTGGGGAAACCATTTCCCAATCCACAGGTCAAATACTCCAACTACCATGAATTCCCACAAAGATGTGTCTCAAAGGTCCATCACATCAAAGGGGTCTCAACGTAAAAGACAATTTGAAATCAGATGTCCGGTCTGTGAGTTATTAGCCTTTTAGTCTAGGGGGCCTGATTGGATTTCTGATTGATCCAACCTGATTGTTACCCATATTCATCCAAAACACGATGGGGTATCACTCAAAGGGACCGCCTCACTCCAAGATTTCTAGTGCCGCTGAAGTTTCATCAAACGGACGTCCGGTGCCAAAGTTATGGCCAAAAGAATGTAATTGGGTCGTAGTGGGCCCGAGTCCGGTCCAACCTGGTCGGACTAACCCGGCCTGGGCCTACTAGGTTCAAGTTGACCCGGCCCAACCCGTTGGGTCTGGCCCAGCCTGTAGTGCGGACCGACCCGCGAGGGCCGTGAGGGCGGCTCGGCCGAGGGGTATCATGAGGGCGCGGACTGACTGCGGGTACTGCGAGGGAACAAACCGGCCGTGAGGGCACGGATAGACTGCGAGGACGCAGACTGGCCGAGAGGGCACAGACCGACTGCGAGGGCACAGACTGGTTGTGAGGTCGACGGACCGACCGTGAGGGCACGGACCGGTCGGGAGGGCGGCGGACCGGCCGCGAGGGCCTGGACCGGCAGCGAGGGCGCGTACTGGCCGTGAGGGCAAAGACCGGTCGTGATGGCGCAGACCAGCCGCCAAGGCACGGACCGGACATGGGTTGGTGGTCCGGCTTCAGGTAGGGGGACCGGCTATGGATCGGCGGTCTGGCCGTGGGTCAGCGGACCGGCTGTGGGGTGGCGGTCTGGCCGCGGGATGGAGGTCCGGCGGCAGCTCGGTGGACGGCGTTGGTGGCTCGGCGGATGGCAGCGGCGCGACGACGGACGACGGATCCATGAGTGGCAGAGCTGCGGGGCGCGGAGGTCGCGAGGCGGCAATGGCCATGGGGTGGTGTCATTGTGTTTTCTCCTTCATCACGTTCAACTCCACAAGTCATCATAAGATTTGCAGAGGGGTCGTGCCTTGTTTGTTTTGCCCATACCCTCCACGTTAGGGTGGTAGAATATGGCTCATCAAGAACAAGAAAGAAGAACTTCAAACCCTCCCGCAATGATTATTCTCTAAACCTGCAAAAGAAAACATATACGGATCAACTAATTAGAAAGTTGATCCACGCTCCTTGTTTTAGAAGGGAAGAACATGGGTAAAATATAAACATTCACAATAAACCCCTACCTCGGTTTGTTCGTTGATGTTGGTGCGAGAAGGAAGTATGGACATCGATTCATTATAGATGAAGACGTCCCACATTTGAAGAAGTCCCAAGGAAGAAGCTCTAAGTTGAAGTCAAATTTTTTGGTTGGTTGAGTGTTCTTCATTGGAGAAGTGTTCTTCATGGAAGAACGCTTTTTTACTCAGGAGCTTTCTCCCACCAAGAGCTCTCTCTCCTTTTCCAAATAATGTTCTCAAAAGAAAAACCCCGTCAAAAAAAATGTGTTCCCCAATTTTAATTTTTGGCACAATTTAAAATTATCTAAATTATTTAAATAAGTTGGGACAATTAAATGTGGTGCGTTTTCATAATTTAATGTGGAGGAAGATCAAGAGGCTCCTCCGCATTAATGAGGGAGTTGAGAAGTTTCTACCTCATTAAGAGGGGTGTTCAAGAGGTTTAGGCATCGGGTGGTCCCCACCGCCATAACCTTTCATGGGAGGTTAGGCTCGGGTGGTCCCCACCACCATAACCTCTCATGGGAGGTTAAGTTTTAGTGGTCCCCACTGTCAAATTCCACAAGGAGTGTTCACAACAAATAAAATAAAATGTGTTCTTTATTTTATTTTATTATTTCCATGAAAACCCAAAAAAAGTAACTTTCACCCTCAACCAACTATCGTCGAGGTGAAAGTCTCCTTAAGCGAATACCGACACTGCGATTTCAACGGTGCTCTTGGATTTCAATATCGATCACCGGTTCAAAAGTTTGAAATACCCACTCGAACATTTAATAAATTTACCTGAAACAAAGTTCATAAATTAATTTCGGGAACTTCAGGCCTCGGAATGACGCACCGTTAATTTTCACGGACTCATAAAATTTCCATTTAATTAAAAAAATTACATATAAATTCTAGGTCTTTACAGTTATAATCACACCCTACTCAGGTTTTCATTGGGTACCCAAGGGGAATTCATTGTTGTAGGTTTAGATAAGGGAAAGGTCCCAGTGGTAGAAATTTGATTCGGGCTTGGGATATGCATGGATGAGGATCCAGACATGGAGTCAGGACCATTTTGGGGATTTCATTGTTTGTATTTATTTTTAGGTTTCCATCACTTTTATCAATGTTATCATGTCATGGCATGATTATTGTTAACATGTGGTTTGTACCCAATTTTGGAAGATATAGTACTTTTTTTTGTTATTATATATTGTTTCCTATATTTACATGGTTTACTATGGTGGCCTACACTTATAAAAGGGGGGTATAGTCTCCCCGTGTGACTTATTAGACCTTTACCGCTAGTCAGCAACCTTTAGAGTGTGGAGAAGAGAACTTGAAGACATGTGAGGACCTAGTATAGAGAATAGGTTTATTAAATTATAGGTTGGTGAAATTAAATATTGGTTGAACCAATGTGTTTTTGATGTTTTATGAGGATAAGATAGTGGGTGGACTTTTATAAGTAAGACATGTAATTTTTGAAGAAAAAGGTTTGAACACTTTTTTCACATGCTGAAAGGATAAAAATGGGCTATTATTGAACATTAGAGGTTATAGTGTCCAAATTTCACCAGAAAATGGGTGTTGTACATGTTTATTGGTCTTTTTATCCTTTATCTCTTTAGTTTAACCCCTAATAAACTCATATTCACCTTAACCACGATAATTATTTTTTACCGCTTTTATTATTCATACTGGTCAAAAATTAAGTTGAAATTATTATAAAATATAAATTATGATGATTATAAATATTTAATCCATTTTCTCAAATTACATTCACATAAGTGGAAATTTTTAATTTAAAATTAATCCTGCAGGCATGAAGAAAAAGCGTGTTTCCAAAGAGAAAATTTTCAAAAGTTTAAAAAGTTTTTATATCAACATTCAATATAAAATTGTTTAAAATTATATAAATTATACTAATATTTTTTTTTAAATTATTTTACATTTAATAATTTATTAAAATAAAACGTAACTTTTAAATTCTTTGAATGAAAAGGCAGTTTTTTATAAAAACCAACATTTTTCACTATTAGCTAAAAAATTTACTATTTTATAAAATTATAAAAAATTCACTCCAATATAATTTCAACACTATAATCTCAAAATTGAATTTATTTTTTTCAAATATATTTTCAAAAAATTTAAAAAAAATTGAAATAACTTCACAAAATGCGACAAATATGGTTTTTTAGAAAAATAATGTTTTTATGCGTAAGATTGGATCTATTCATTTATCTTGTCTAGAAAATATATAATATGAAAGATTAAAAAATTATTGAATATATAACATATAAATTTCCATAAAAATATTTCACCAAAATTGTTTCTATTAAATTTATTGAGGTAAAATAGCTTTTTTCACATAAAAATAGCTTTTCTGGAAAAGATTTCCTTTGTTCTCAAATGGTTTATTTTCATTTATAATTAATTGGTCACACAATATTTCATTATATATACATGTTTAGACCATATATTATCACAATTTAGATAATTCTATTCATACCAGTCATTCCAATGGCTGGGTGATAACTACCATATTAAATAATAATATTTTAATAGTATGCCACATTTTTTTTAAACTCGATGTTATGTGTAATGAAATATATACTCACTGTTATATGGAATACAATATTATCTCATTTTTTCATGTAATACAATATAAAATCAATGTTGGATGTAATGAAAAATACTAAAATGATTAAATTTTTTTAAAAAATATTTCACAAAATCTCGAGGTGTTACAGATTGGATGATTAAGATCCTATACATATTTGTGATAGGTTTGATCATGTGTGTCATGTTATATACCAAGATTTATGTTTCATACACCTTGAGCCTGGTAAAAAGATTCAATCTAATCTAGGATAACCAAATTGGATTATTGTTAAGATTATCTGTCAAGTATCTAATGAATACTAAGGATAAGTTAATGGTATATAGAGGTGGATAGAAAATAATCATCTTGGGATATACAGATGCAAGTTTCCAAACCGATTAGAATTATCTAAAGTCATAGTCAAGATCTGTCATTAGTCTCAATGGTGGAGTTGTGATATGGAATATTTAAAATAGACTAGTTCTCACTGATTTTATAATGGAATCCAATTATGTCAAGACTTTTGATATAACTAAAGAAGCATTTTTGTTACACAACTTTATCCAAAATCTTGAAGTAGTTCTGAAAAGTAAAGACATTATAACCTTTTACTGTGATAATATTATAGTGGTGTCTCTCATAAAATATACAAGATCCCATAAAATTAAAAAGCACATAATTTTAAAATATCATCTCTTGAAGTATTTTTCTCAAATGAGTGAAGTTGTAATGATTATATTTTCAACAGAAAAGAACATTGTGGACCCCTTGACTAAATCCCTATCTCAATAGAATCATGAAAATCATGTGAGTCTTATTGAACTAAGATTTTTTAGTATTTTCCTCTAGTTCAAGTGGGACTTTTGGGACTTAGATCTTTCACACCAAATATTTTATAATTCATGATTTTTTTTATTCATGTTTTTTGAATATTAATAAAATTATTATCACATCAGGATTGTTATTCAATGAGATAATTTATGTGATAATTTCCTAAGGGTACTTTTTAATATAAAATTTAATCTCATTTAAATGTTACTATAAGAACCAATATTTTTTATGGAAGTATTCTGAAATATAGTTCTATGGAGAGATTATATCATTTTATGGGATACAAATAATACAAGATATTGGGTGTAACAGGTCCATAAGACATTGAGGCTTTTTCTCATGAATTTTATCCTTCGAAATATTATATATGATAGGTTTTGGATAACTAGACCTACCAGTAATAAATCTATATTCATATGTGTCATTTGATGTTCCAATCTATGGATGTGTGTAATGGTCCTTGGACTTTAATATTATTATTAATGCATACCATTAGGCATTTATTTTGATGCATTAAAAATCCATGACAACATATGTTGGTAGTGAGGTAGGATATATAGGGGTTTCATAAGTGATATTTCATGAATAAATAAAGTGGGAAATGATTTGACCCTTCTATTATTTAATTGAATTTTATATCTCATCCATTTTTTTGGAAATGGAACCGCTTGATTATATCCATGTCCTTAGTGTTCAGTCATCAAGTTCATTTATGGAAAAAGTCAATGAAATGGGAAACAAGTACAAAGGTTGATTCAACTAGTATGAAACCTTATTTAATAGAGATATTGAGATAAATATATTCTATTACATTGTGTACGTTCATATGTGGTTGTTTTCATTGCAACATTTATTTTTTTCTCTATGGGATCCTTGTCATGTTACTAGATTCTACCCAAGGACTTTAGGTGGTATTTACTAATTCCACTAAGAAAGAGTATTATATGGAAGATTATAAGTTTATTTTGAACCATCGTTAAATTATATTTGAAGTTAACATATTGAATAAATATTATTCGCATATGTGGTTTAATAAATATTCATGTTTAGATGACTGTAAATATTCAAACAGTAATTATTTAAGAGGATATATATGTGAGTTAAATTTTAAATAAATATTTATTTTCTATTTTAGATAATATAATATTAATTTTTTTTATTAGTGTATAATGAAATGATATTTATCAAATTAAATAAATATTCTATATTCATGGTCTAATAAATATTGAAGAGGATTGGTGGACTAAGTTTATCAGTCTAGTGAGAAATGGAATATTGAATTTTATTTGAAAAAATATTAATATATTTATTCAAGTAAATAATATTTTTTATCTATTAGTTTAGTTCATATAATGTAAATAAAAATAAAAATAAAAATATTATTATTATTATTATTATTATTTATATGTAGGGTTCATCGGGGATTAAGAGAATAATAATGGCCTATGTGCAATTATTTATTCTCTAACCCTATGTCTATAAATACCTAGTTATTTCATTCTCTAAAACTATTTTATCCATTTTAGTCATTGATAACAAAAAATTATAGAGAGAAATATATCAATCCCTATATACCTCTTCTTCTAGAACACTCTCAAGAACAGAGAGAAATCCTCCTCCTCCACCCTCTTGATTCTAGGGAGATTAAAAAAATCATCCTCCTTGAATAGATTCTTCTGGAGATCAAAAATAAATGATGTAAGAATTAATGACTTATGTTCTCACACCCATATATTTCTATGGAGATGTCTATAGGTTCGTATAGAATATGTGGATCACCACTAGATGAATTTTACCATTGAATAATCCCACTCCAATGATGGTATTCTAAGAAGTGGTCAATAGAATCTTTAAAGAAAAAGGAATTCCAACTTGTGGTAAATAATAATCTATGTAAAATAATTATAAATTATGTGTGTTTTTCTCCCTCAAGGATTCTGGGGTAGGTATATTATCGATTTCTGAGAACAAATTCTATGGACTTTAAGAAAAACCATTGTTTGACATGGAACTGGCCACTTATATTATTCCTAGAAACCTTCTCCTCCTTTAAATATAACATCACTCAAAAATCCCCAATAATATCCTCAATATCATCCTAATCAACTAGTAGATACCCAAATCATCAGTGCCTGAGTCCAAACCATCTCCATAAAACATTCTCATCCTTCATAGGATACTCGTGTTTTTATAAATTATAAAATAATCATTAAATTCACTTGGATATATATGAAACCCTTGAGAGGATTATGTTACTACTATTATTATAAATTATCTCTCTATGAATATCTATCCATTTATTAGATACTCACAACTCCATCAAGAATGTACTTTATCATTACAGGTGTTTTATTTATCATTAGTAATTTCATCATTTCATTCCCTTTAATGGATCAAGACAATAAATATCTTTACTAGCCTTCCATAATTCTTCCTCTTAATTATCTATCATTTGTTACAGTAAATGTCATATATATATATATATTAATGTTAATTCTATATGGATTCTTTTATAATTACTCATTTGGTGTCACCTGATATTTTAAAATAATTGATAATACTTAGGTAATTAACTCACCTTCTATATGATATTAAATGTTATTAAAAATATTTATGTTAATTAACTTTTTATTACCATAGATCATTTAAAATTTCTTATTTAAATTAAAACAATATTCATTCACTTACCATGCATTAAACATTATCACTTAATCACATTTCATCATAATTAATTCATGATATAATTATAAAATAACCAAAATATCATAAAGAAATTCGTTAATATTTTAAAATTTTCTTATTCTTTGTTTTTATTTATAATTCATTACAATTGAGACATATATAATTATCATAATTATATTATTATTAATTGTTTTAATAATCTCAAATAAAAATGAATTATTTTCTCAACTAATTATTCAACATTTTTCTCATCCTTTAACATTATTTCATAACATCCAAGTATATCCTCAATTTGATTAATTATTAGCTTTAAAAAAATAATTCACATAATTTTTATCTTAACATTTTTTAGATTCATTGATAATTGACCAACATTCCTCTGGAATTATTTCAAATTTATCCATAAGTTCATTCTCTAATACAATACACAACATCTCTATGCAATTCTTCCATTCCCATTTATTCAATATTTCAAAAGTTCAATTATTTTTTTTAATAGTTATAATTTAATTAATTATCTTAAATAATCATTAATATGGTCAACATAAATTTTCAAAAATTACCCAAATAAGTTTCCATTATTATTTAAGTTGAAAAATAAATAAAATAGACTATTAATTTTCACAAAAAAAAATTTCATGTGAAAATTATTCATTTAATCATAACGTAGAAGAATTGTTACCTATTGGGCTCGGGGGATTACACCATTGTTTATAATTTCAAATCACATATTATTATGAATTATTCACCTCATTTTATTGATCATAGTTCCATAGTTGGATTTTAAATTTGATATCATGCACAAAAATTCTCATATAATGAAAATTTAAAAACAATTTACAAAAATATAGATAAATTTAAACTATTTATCAAAGTGTCATCGTTTTTTGGTGATGGAAGGGTTCATAATGAGAAAATACCATCTTAAAAGAATTAAAAATAAGGTGATTTCTATATCGGTCCTTGCATCATGAATTTGTAAAAGAAGGTACTGATAGAGAAACTGTATACCTCATTAATGTTTCTAAGAAGGTAATTTTTTTCTAGCACATTATTTTAAACAATTTTTAAAAAGTCTCTTACTAGTTGGGAGCATTATTAATTTTTAATATTATTGTTTTGTTTTATTATATTTTTTTATATAATTATATATTCATATAAACAATAAAATAAATTAATTAACAAAATAAACAGTATTTAATTGCATTTAGATAAGGTATTACATTCATTACTGTATTCAAAAAATAATATAATAAATTACACCCAAGACTCCCTTTTATTGGTATGTGTTCGATTTAATTATTTAAAAAAATTCAATGCAGGATTTAGATGGAACTTTTCAACAATTTAATTAATAATATATTATAATATATTATTAATAATATCACATTAATGATAATAAATGATTAATAAAAACACATTATTAATAAAAATATGAGTTCCAAAATAGGATAATGATAGAAAATATGGATGTAAAAATCCCCCACCACATTCAAAACATTTAGATACATAATATTATCACTCAAGTGATAATACCAAAAGTATTAATAATCATAAATCTCCTTCATAGAAATATAATCTATGCATTTGTTTTATTCCCTATAAATGAATTTGAATCCCATCACTTCTATCTAATCCAATAAATATTTTCATTCCCAGTAGTGTTTTTGTGGAAAATTTCTTGACTTTTGTTAGATCAATTTAACTATGAGGGTTTAGATCCTTCTACCCCATTACATTTTATGTTTTTTAGGTCTGATATAGCGACCCGGCCTTTTCTTAAATTACTATTACATAATTACAAAGATAAACAACATAATAGTATTACACATGGAGGATCCAGAGGTTTAGTGTCTTGGGAAAACTAGGACTACACATAACAAGTACAACATCAAGCATAAACATTCATTTAATTTATTCTTCTATAGCTTCTTAGTAGCACTTGTCCTCTCCTTAGTACATGTATCCACCTGAGGATATACATAAAAAGGGGTGAGATAAAATCCCAGTAATAGGATAGATAATAACAATATAGCATGGGGTGAGCATAATCATGACATGGGAAGAAGATCAAGAACATGAGAGGAGCATAAACAATAAACTTGAAATGTGGCATTGCATAAAAATGAAACATCATGTATTAGTGGTTAAATACCACACGTACTTGTGAACAAATCTAGCATCATGTTCACACAACATTTCACATTTACTCATGAGATTCATCACTTTACCCAATGCATTGGAGCGCTATATAATTCTGGGCGCACCCATCACATTTAAACATTCATATTGCGCTATATAATTCCGGGCGCACCCGTCACATCATAACATTATCATTATCATGATTGCCACATAGAACACATATCAAACATGTACATAAATAACCCATGGAAATCAATGGGTTTCATCTCATAATAACACATTCATAAGCTTTGGGTTCCCAAAATAAAGAGGGAACAACATACTTGATACAAGAACCATCAACCATGAATGAGAGGTAAAATGTGAGATCTTGAAAGAAGAGTTCTTTTGGAAAACATTTTGATGGACATAAAAACCAGTGACAAACATTTATATCCCAGAAAAGTAAAGTAAATGATGAAAAAATGATCTTTGGGGAGTAACTATATCAAAAATGGAGTGAAAGAGGGAGAACCCGAAGGAAGAAAATTGGGTTTGAGATTTCCCCTTACCTTATACTCGAATGCCTCCTTCTCTTTAAGGTCATGTATAATGACATTATATTCATTAATTAGAAATTTTATATATTAATAGGGTTCATTCTGGTTTCATTATTTCATATTATGTTCCTTTGGATGACTTAAAGAGTTTAAAAACATTGATTGGGGATGTTCGTTTTCATGGTTTTCTTGAGCGGTCCACTTGTATTCTTAATTTAATGTTTCAGTAGATCATGGGTAAACATCCAAAACTGATATTACATGTTATTAATGATATTACAGAATCTTTAATTATTTTATAATGAGTTATATTATATCCATGTGGATGAATCATTAGATGAAGATTATTTGGGTTAATTTGAGTGGTTTTTTTGGATCACAACAAACTCGTTTTAACTTTTCACTTAGTAATATGGCCATAGGTTATTTCAAGAACCAAAAATAGAATATAATACATATAAAATATTCTGGTTCAACCATAAAAAAGTTTTCATGACCAGATCTGAATTTAGAAATGGAATAAGAGAGTATGTCGTTTTGGAATGTGATAAATTAACAACTCATGAACAACGTTCTCTTTAATAAAATAAAAGCAAGAGGGAAAGGGTGTGTGGTGATATAATATCCCATTAGAATCATAAAATTACATTATATGTATAATACGGGAGTTACAAAACAGTTTGGATGAATATAGGTGGGGAGAGATCAAGAAAGGAACTTGAACTTGAAAGGAAATTAAAGGAGAAGAGGGAGAGAAATTACCTTTAGAATCCTCCTCTTAAGAACCTCCTTAAAGGCATGTGCCTGGTCTTTTGATGAGACCAGGAGCTATTTGACGTGGGGGAGAGGATAGGGAAGGTTTTTGGGCAGATTTTAGAGAAGTCTTGGAGCTTGAGAGGTGTGAGGAAAAGAGGGAGTGAAGGGTGGCTTTTATAGTGGAGGGGAGAGGGGTTTCCTTAATATAAAATTGATTAGTTTATTAATTTCACCAATGACAAGGAATATTGAGCCTTGGATGACAAATAATAGTAATTTTATAATGTAATCCCGAACAAAGTGGGCTTACATCAGCAGAACATTATCGATGACTCAATTAATACATTATATAGCTTTTATTGTGAATTATAGGATTCCACAATTCATCAAAAGTTCAAGTATCTCAGAAAAATCTCAAAAATTTACCCCAACAATTTTTCGACGTGTAGAATCCAAAAATGAAGTCCATTTTTCAAAAATAATTTTCTAAATATTATTAATTAAATATTTAATTAAAATCATAATTTACATAAAAAATAGTTTTAAGATTAAAACTGATTTTATAGTTCTTTCAAAAATTATGTAGGGTCTTATAAAATTATCTAAAAACTATTATTCATTGATTCAATAATTTAAAAATACATTTTAGGGAATAAATATTCTTTTCAATTAATTAATTAATTATTTATGACTTATAAAACACCAAAAACGTTTACTAAGGTCAAATTGTCACTTTCTAAGATGTCTAAATTTTATTTTATTATTCATAGGTAATGTTCCTCTTATTTAGTACTCATAAGGGTCATGTTACAATTCATAAGGGTAAGTTACTATTCATAAGGGTAGGTTACTATTCACCAAAAATTATTTTTGTTTCATTAGACTCCAAAAACCATCTTGAACACAACCGTGTGTGTCAGATTTTTAATATTCCAACCATAGGGGTGACAAAATTATTTTTAAAGGTCACTTATCACTTAGTAGTTCATTATTTTATATTTTTATGACATAAATATAAGAAGGGAATTTTTCATTGAAAAACTTTGTGTCATTACATTCTTACCCCCTTAAGAAATTTCGCCCCCGAAATTTAACTTTACACAAACAGGTGACGGTATTTCTCCTTCATTACCTCTCCTGGTTCCCACCATTTTCTAAAATAGAGAAGGTTAGAACAAAACCTAAGTAAACAAGTCATGAATAACATATTCATTTAAAAAATTATACCAAAAACATAACATATGGGATCCCTAGGTAAATATTCTTGTGTATGTTTTTGTACTTATTCTTATGCTAGAGGTTTTCTCTAGGGTTTACTAATCGTAATTCCCAAATTAACTAAACCTTTCTTCTGATACCAACTATAGATACCCGGACTTTTCTTACATTACTATTACATCATTACAAAAATAAACAACATAATAGTATTACACATGGAGGATCCAGAGGTTTAGTGTCTTGGGAAAACTAGGACTACACATAACAAGTACAACATCAAGCATAAACATTCATTTAATTTCTTCTTCTATAGCTTCTTAGTAGCACTTTTCCTCTCCTTAGTAAATTTATCCACCTAAGGATATACATCAAAAGGGGTGAGATAAAAGCCCAGTAAGAGGATATATAAGAACAATATATCATGGGGTGAGCATAATCATGACATAGGAAGAAGATCATGAACATGATAGGAGCATAAACAACAAACTTGAAATGTGGCAATGCATAAAAATGAAACATCATGTCTTAGTGGTTAACTACCACACATACTTGTGAACAAAGCTAGCATCATGTTCAGACATCATTTCACATTTACTCATGAGATTCATCACATTACCCAATGCATTGGAGTGCTATATAATTTCGGGCGCACCCGTCACATCATAACATTTTCATTATCATGATTCCCACATAGAACACATATCAAACATGTAAATAAATAACCCATGGAAAGGAATGGGTTTCATCTCATAATAACACATTCATAAGCTTTTGGTTTCCAAAATAAATATGGAACAACATACTTGATACAAGAACCATCAACCTTGAATGAGAGGTAAAATGTGAGATCCTGAAAGAAGAGTTATTTTGGAAAACATTTTGATGGACATAAAAACTAGTGACAAACATTTATATCCCTGAAAAGTAAAGGAAATGATGAACAAATGATATTTGAGGAGTAACCATATAAAAAATGGAGTGAAAGAGGGAGAACCCGAAGGAAGAAAATTGGGTTCGAGATTTCCCCTTACCTTGTACTCGAATGCCTCGTTCTCTTTAATGTCCTGTATAATGACATTATATTAATTAATTAGAAATTCCATAACCTTTTATACATTTATAGGGTTCATTCTGGTTTCATTTTTTCATATTATGTTCCTTTGGATGACTTATAGAGTTTAAAAACATTGATCGGGGATGTTTGTTTTCATGGTTTTCTTGAGCGGTCCACTTGTATTCTTAATTTGATGTTTGGGTAGATCATGGGTAAACATCCAGAACTGATATTACATGTTATTAATGATATTATATAAGCTTGAATGACTTTATAATGAGTTATATTAGATCCATGTGGACGAATCATTAGATGAACATTATTTGGGTTAATTTGAGCGGTTTTTTTGGATCACAACGAACTCGTTTTAAATTTTCACTTAGTAATATGGACATAGGTTATTTCCAGAACATAAAATAGAATATAATACATATAAAATATTCTGGTTCAACCATAAAAATGGTTTCATGGCCAGATCTGAAGTTAGAAATGGAAGAAGAGAGCATGTCGTTTTTGAATGTGATAAATTAACACCTCATGAACAACGTTCTCTTTAATAAAACAAAAGGAAGAGGGAAAGGGTGTGGGGTGATATAATATACCATTAGAATCATAAAATTACAGTATATGTATAACACTAGAGTTAAAAAACAATTTGGATGAATATAAGTGGGGAGAGATCAAGAAAGGAACTTGAACTTGAAAGGAAATTAAAAGAGAAGAGGGAGAGAAATTACCTTTAGAATCCTCCTCTTAAGAACCTCCTTAAAGGCCTCTGCTTGGTATTTTTATGAGACAAGGAGCTCTTGGACGTGGGGGAGAGGCTAGGGAAGGGGTTTGGGCAGAGTTTAGAGAAGGCTTGGAGCTTGAGAGGTGTGAGGGAAAGAGGGAGTGAAGGGTGGCTTTTATAGTGGAGGGGAGAGGGATTTCCTTAATATAAAATTGATTAGTTTATTAATTTCACCAAAGACAAGGAATAGTTAGTCTTGGATGAACAATAATATTAATTTTATAATGTAATACCGAACCAAGTGGGCTTACATCAGCAGAACATCATCGATGACTTAATTAATACATTATTTATCTTTTATTGTGAATTATCGGACTCCACTATTCATCAAAAATTCAAGTATCTCAGAAAAATCTCAAAAATTTACCCCAACCATTTTTCGACATGTAGAATCCAAAAATTAAGTCCATTTTTCAAAAATAATTTTATAAATATTATTAATTAAATATTGAATTAAAATCATAATTTACATAAAAAAACAGTTTTAAGATTAAAACTGATTTTATAGTTCTTTCAAAAATTATGTAGGGTCTTATAAAATTATCTAAAAACAATTATTCATTGATTAAATAATTTATAAATACATTTTAAGGAATAAATATTATTTTAAATTAATTATTTATGACTTATAAAACACCAAAAACTTTTACTAAGGTCAAATTGTCACTTTCTAAGATGTCTAAATTTTATTTTATTATTAATAAGTAATGTTCCTCTTATTTATTATTCATTAGGGTCATGTTACTATTCATAAGGGTAGGTTACTATTCATAAGGGTATGTTACTATTCACCAAAAATTATTTTTGTGTCATTAGACTCCAAAAACCATCTTGAACACAACCGTGTATGTCGGATTTTTAAAATTCCAAACATAGGGGTGACAAAATTATGTTTAAAGGTCACTTATTACTTAGTAGTTCATTATTTTGTGTTTTTATGACATAGATATAAGAAGGGAATTTTCCATTGTAAAACTTTGGGTCGTTACATCTGAGGTGTTTTTAGGGAAGCATGGATTATTTTGAATGGATCATGGGAGCCAAAATTTAGAAGCAAGTTTAATTGATGTTGTAAAGAGTTATTCATGATGTGATTGAATCATTTGTGTCCCAATTGATGATTTGTGGATTGAAAAGGGGTGGTAAGTAGAGTATGATTCATCTAATAAAAAAACATGGCTGAAAACATGTATAAATTCCATAGTCGATGACAGGATCAAGTAAAATAAGTCCAAGAGACAGCTTTGGACCATTAAAAATATTTCAACCCAACAGTCCATTCCCATGAGGTGGAAATATCCAGGGACCATTACATTTCCATGTTAAATAATGAATTCCTACTTTGATGATGCACTCATAGAACTGGGGTGCTCAATAATTTCATTCCCAAATCTATCTTCTCTATCAATGGTATAGGTTTCTTGGACCTATTCAGTATAGTCATATAGTTATCCAATTGAGGCATTTTTATTCCTGAGAGAATAATCTAGGATTTCCTTGTTTAGGTCAATGATCTTATCTTCCCAGCTGA
Organism: Viscum album; assembly: GCA_963277665.1. NCBI lineage: Eukaryota > Viridiplantae > Streptophyta > Magnoliopsida > Santalales > Viscaceae > Viscum > Viscum album. Next base: position 1,850,708,069 of record OY728163.1, on the reverse strand, counting down.
TTTGTATATACATGACATGAATGGTGGTACATCTTCTTCTTGATCTCTCATAATTCAAGTAATAACATCCTTATGATAGATAGAACTAATATTGATATCCATTCTGGGGACCGACTGGTCAAGTTGAATATTTTTCAATCCATGTGATACCCATCATAGGATCACCATGTAATCACCATCCATACTTATGAGGACACATATAAGAGTCTATTGAATTTTGTTCCATTATGTTATTCATGTTCTAATTATATAGGAATTTTATAAAGGACATGATAATAAAAATATCAAAACATCATTTCATTACCCTTACATTGATCCTCTTTTTGAAATACCCTTTAAGCCTATGAAATCTTTTTTTATAGCCACATTACAAGACAAAAATATTTTCCATTGTAACATCTATATGTATTTCCATTGCATGATTTATTGAAATTTAAGTTTGGGTGAATAGATTGAATTTTAGGCATAATTTCCATGATTTTAAATGTGCCATAATACACTTGATTAAAATAATCTGTTTAAGTATGTGGAGTGGTTTTCATACAATGAGGATTGGGAATGTATATATTTTTATGTTATTTTGTAAAAATGATGTAGAAAAGTGTTCAAAAAATTGTAACAAAAATTTTAAAAAAATGAAAAAATAATGGGTTATGTCTTGGGTGGGTCATTAATCACTATTCCTCAAACATTGATATTTTTATATATATGAAAATTAGTTTCATGAGGATATAATACAAGGGTTTAGAGATGAGAGTGAGATTTTTTCTAAGTGTAACTTCTAAAAAAAAGAAAAAAAATAACACTTTCATCATATATTCTAATTTCATTGAGATATGTTCTTTATTTTGTACATATTTCAACTCTTCAATATCTTCCAATTTTATCTCTTTTTCTTGTATTTCTTGACACATTCATATCCTTGTAAATATGTGTTTCCATTTCCTTCCCCGGCTCATTTCAAAAACTGTGCATTGGTTTTTCTATGTTGTTGTTTTCCCCTATTTTCTACTCCTTTGCACATTATAAGCACACCATCCCATAACCACTAAAAAATACCTCTTGATTATTATACACTTCAGAGTAGGTAATTTAAGTTTAGACATCTTACAAAATCTATTATTTTTACTTTTTATTGGTGAATGAGTGAACTTCCATTAAAAAATTTACATAATCATGAGAGGAGTAAGTTTTGAGTTCCCACATTTTCCAATTCAAATTTTGAACATGAAAAACTAATTTTATTTACACATAATTATAGAAACAAATTGTGGTGTAATTATTTATGAATTATTGAACTATTATAGACCTCCCATTATCAGTAGAAATAAAATTTTAATATTTTTTGTGATGGAAAATTATTTTGTTATGTCTTTTCGTTTAGTATTATAGAGTACATGCGCTAAATTAAGTGTGGAGAGTTGATATTACATATTAATTAACTATATTATGCTACTCTCATACTGGAATTTTCAATAAAAATGACTAATTTACATTCGATGTTCATGTTTTGATAAAAAAACATATATAAAGAGTATTATTTGGATTCATTAAATTACATTATAGTTTAATGTTTTGATCATATAAATCAATATACTAATCAAAATTATTTTATTATTGTTTTTTATTTCTCCTGATTCAAATTATAAAAAATAATTCAATTAGATATTTGGTTAATTTAGCCATCTGAAGGGCCATTTGGACCATAGAAGAATGACCAAAAAAATTATCAAAGAAACTGGACTAGTTGTGATGTTAATTTTTTTGAGCTCAATCCAAAATTTTAAATTAAATTATACTCCATCAAAACTCCAATTACATTTCATTATAACATTTATAAAAATTTTAAGGCCTAACTCAACTACAAAGTGGATGAACTGGTGCAATAAATTCCATCCCACAATTCTGTCTGTGATTTGAAAACATACCAAAATGTTTAACATTTATACCAATATATAAGTCAAATTGGACTATAATTTTGTGGGTATAAAGTAAATATATAGGATCCAAAAAATTTAGAACATATGTTTTATATTTTAGGGAATATTCTTGGCCTAAAACCCATTCACATTATGGACTATGAAAAGTTGGATAAAAGTGGACAATAGCACATGGTTTAGGAAAACAACCATAAGATTGTCTAAAATGGACAAATTTCCACCAAATTTGGGTAATGACCTCTCAATGTCAATATATAAAATTTCTAATATGATTATTTTTATATATTTTTCATAATTAATGGTCAAATGGTCAATCAAAGTGGAGGGAATGTTTTTGAATGAAAACAGTCCACCACATTGGGCTATAAATACACTCACATATTATCCTTGAAAGAGTTTTGAAATTAAGCCCTAAAGGAGGATAATAAGAATGAAAATATATTTTCTAAACTCCATTTAGTACTTTACATACTCATGGGTTGACAAGATACACCTCTCTTTCACTTTTCTTTTCATGTTCATTTGTGATGGTTTTCAATTATAATCGCATAAGTTGTTTTCATTTCATTTATGTGTAATTAATGGTTTACATTATATAAAATAAATTATTATTAAAAATTTTTTTAATTTTTTATAATATATTTCCTCTTTTACTTTCTCATTCAATCCAAATGTGTGTTAAACTATCTTCCTCATTCGTGTGTGTGTTTGGTGCTCTAATATTATCTTGTCCCATTATTTTTATTATATTTTTAACTTATAAATAAATAAAACATATTACCATGTATCTCAATTTCTATGTAAATATCCCATTTTGGTTACACATAATTTTTTTATTTTGAGTAATTGAGAGCTTTTGATCATTTAATATTATTTAAATTGATATTGTGTATGCAGAACATAAAATTTCATGGATTACCGACATGCTTTATTTGACATGTGGATTCCAAGGATTATTGGAACCATAAGTGCCTATGGGTTTATAAAATATTTTACCATCCATAAAAAATAATTTATAGAGATTAGTACCCTAGTTGAGGCTTGTATTATATCCAAAACATTAGATAATTCTGATAAAAATTCATCTTGTGAAGTGGGTGTTAATTTTATGAAATATATCACAAAGATCAATGATATCACAGGCTTAACTTCCTAATGATGAAATCACCTCAATCATTATTAAATTTTTAAACCAATTCCATCAATAAATCATTTCACATAATCTCTACAAACAAACCCCCCATTCAAACAACAAAACAAAAAACCATTAACTTCAAAATATAGTACCATCATTGAGGATTCAACCCAAGTGTTGCTATACACATGAGCAGAGCATTAGAACTTTTAATAGTAAATAGGATACAATTTTATACACTTCAAGTGGAATTAACCTTAATTAATATTAAACTCTAATTAGATAAAGAATTTGTTTTTGGTTGTAGCAATCACATGTGTCTCCTCCATAATAATGGTTTGCCTCTTTTTTCTAGATAATGCATTATTTATGTATATGCTATAGTTTGGAATCTTTTTTATATTAGAATTGGATAAATAACATAAATATGGTAATTATTGTTGTATATATAATAAATATTAATGTTTAATTAAAACCATTATTCCTTATAGTTTGACAAAACTTGAATTTATACTTGGAATCATGTTTTAATATCTTAGTTGTCGGTATCTAATGTCTTACGTATCCTATGGTTGTAACCTATGGTAAATAAATCAATTAATTTAATGTGATAATGAATTTTTTGTTAGATAAAAATAACAGTTTGGGGCCAATAAAGCATGTATTATTATGAAGGCTGGATGCCTTGGTTTTATGTCATAGTTTCCTTATTGGTTTGTTTCTTCTTACTTCTTTCTATTATTGTTATAAATATGATCCTTTCTATGTGGCATGATGTGATCCTAGGAGAACTGATGGTTTTATGAGAATGGGAAAGGATTATCAAATTTTTTTCAGTAGTTGATGCATGAGATGGAAAGATTCATGCCAATGTCAGGGATGACATTCAGACTTATGGTGTCGGTTGAACATGGTCTTGCTTATTGTTTATTATTATGCTAAAAGTTAGGATTTTTGAATCATGATGAATATATTTTAATGTTCATATTGAATGGTTTCTTATATTTTCATTCCATTCCCAAATACTTTAATAATATAGTTTTGAATGGTTTATGAATCGTTTTAGGGTTCCATAGGATGAGTCCTAGAGTTCCTGGAATTATGGAATGATAAATGATGATGAATATTTTAACCTAAGGGGTTAGTGTATTAATAGAATTCTGGATAATGATAAATCATGAGTAATATTTGAAGATGTTGGTTTATTCCTAGAGGTTATTTAATAATTAGTTGATAATTTAATGAAATAAGAAATGTTTAATGGAAATAATTAAATAAAAGTTTCTTTGAATACTTGTATTTTTATATAATATCTAGTCTTTTGCAGTGGTAGCTAGGTATTTGAGAGAAGATAACTTTAGTTGATTTTAAGCTAGGTTTTTTTTCATAGTGTGGTTGGGAGATATATATATATATATATATATATATATATATATATATATATTCTATTTTATGTTTTTTCACATGATTCCCCACCCATGTCAATAGGGTGATTGATACCAGTGGACTCTAGAGGGTATTTTCCCTAAAATCTAGGTCAGTGTGGAACAAATGTTTGGCTACCCCCTTTTTTCCTGCTCTCTTCTCCTGGAAGTATTATGTGTTGGTCTACAGGGTTGTTACCTTTCCCATATATATTTTTTTATGGGGATATAATGGATTTTGGTCATTTTCACACACATGTATCTTCATATATAGTATCCTAAGGATTATTATATGTATGTTGTGTGTGGTTCATGATAGATTGAGGAATAATACCCAATGTATGGGATATGGTTGATCCTAAAAAATACCTAGTTACTATATATATATGTTGATTATTATGATGAGATGATTTGATGAATATGTTATATGGTATGATACAATTTCCATGGTGTATTCAGGTAGTCTTATATTTGGAGAGAGATGAATCAGGATGTGTGATATTGGGGAAGAGTGGAAAAAAAATTCGTAATTGGTTGTGTGGTGTCTTAATTTTATATTATATTGGATATTATACTTTTCTTTTATGTGAAACTTGTTGAGAGATCCATGGTGAGTTTGGGAATTTAGCATAAATTTTAGGGGATGAGTTATCTTTACTTTTTTATTCACTAGTATATTTTATTCTTTATTTATCTTTTTAATTAGATGTTTTGGGGAGTATCCTACTAATTATACCTATTATTATCACACTAATTATATATATAATATTTTCTCATGATCACAATAGTTGGTTGGTGATCAGGTTGGGCATTGCTAGATCATAGAGTTCTTCAAGATATTTTTGGGATTTTTGGTTACAATTGAGGATTTTCTTTTCAAACTAGTACTTTGTTTTTTGTTTTTGTTTAGTTATATGAAATTAAATCCTTGTAGTGGGATCTCTTATATTTTTTTACGGGGATTTTTTTGGTGGTTTTATCATATCACACTTTTTAGTTTCTTTTTACAGGGTAATGGCTCCCATTTGTGTATATGATATACCTTCGGTGATTGTAACCAACCTATTACCTATTTGAGGTGCGATGTGAGCATAATTATCTCCCTTAAATTATTATTATTCTAGGAGTGGATTGTGATAGAGTTGTATCAGAGGTTCAGGTTGAGGGATTAGATGGAGTTTCGAAGTAGGAAATAGTAAGGAGTGTATGAGTTGGTAAGAAAACAATTTTAATTATATTATGTAAGATAAACAAGGTATAATGGTGTGTACATGCGTATTTATGTCCCCCTATGATCTAATATGAGGATTTATAATTTTACTAAGCCTACTATGTGAAGTGATAATGGTTTTTGGGTTGAAACCTAGGAAAGGATCATAAATCATTCTTATTTTGTGAATGTTTTTGAAATTGGTAGAGCTTAGGAATATGTTAAACCCTAATTAAATAATTAATATTAACTATTTTATATTCTAAATTTAGGATTCCCTCGTCATTTTTTATTTTTCTCAAATAGATCATGGTCGAAATCCTTATCATTATCATGCCAAATATGTTCAACAGGATGTTCCAATAGATCACCGTAGAGTAGAGTTCAATGAAAATGTGACTTATAAGAGATAAATACAAGAGTTTTAGTTCCCATGTATATAGAATTATAATGGGTTTTTCAGACTCAGTGATAGAGGATTGGTTGAAGGAGGTGGATATAGTCATCAGTTCAATCCATGCTTGGAAGGAGCACTAAATTTCATTAGAAGTGACAATGTTGGGTGGTGTAGCAAGGTAGTGATGGTTTTTATTCCATACGGATAATTAGGAGTTGGTTGTCTCATGGGAGACGTTCTGAGACCATTTTCAAGCTGATTTTATTTCTTCAACCACAAAGGAGTCCAGTCTCTAGGAACTACTTACCCTTCACCAAGGGATTTCTAGCATGAAAATATTTGGGATATATTTTAGGAACCTTATTTGTTATACTTCAGACCTATTTCTAGATGAGAAGGTTAAGGAAAGTCATTTAAATCAGCCTATACCTCTAGATATTTATTTTGAGGTTTCCCTAATTATAATGCCAAAATATCTTAGGGTAGTGGTGAGAGAAGAGGTTGTTGAGAGGATGCTGGCCAAAACCAGATTATCATGAGAGGGGAGTTGTTAATATTCTCTATATAGTCGAGATATGGTCGAGGGTTCCTAGTTTCCTATACCTAAGTGTTTTTGAATAGCCAGGGGTATGTCTCCCCTCTCATTATCACATTAATCTATGGGTGGAATATCTTAGAAGAATCCTATGGTATTATAAATCTATTCTTCTTATGGAGTCCATTGAAATTAATGTTGATAGTGTCTGACCTTTATAAGTAGGAAACATGTATCTACTATTCATCTTTAAGTTCTAATGTTCCAACAATTTCAGTTGTGGTTGTAGCATTAAGATGCTCTAGATTTCAATATTTATAGGGGAGATTGGGTAGGTATAAGATATCCATGTGATGGTCATAATCCATAGATAGAAAAGTTAGACAATATAGGTTATCTTAATTTGGGTCATAGTGTTCATTAAGTAGTTCATAAATAGTTTCATGCTTTGGATTTGTCATCATTAGGTGTGTCGAACATCATTTGAGGTACCTTTTTAGTATTTTCTACTTGGGTGCATGTTTTTTTTTGATTTAGGAGTTATGCACTCCTTCATATCACCTAACCTAGTCCTTGATTTTAAGACATTAGGTGGAGGGGCTTTCACTTCCCATGGAATTAACTATTACATATGGAGGTTGAGGTTATTTTTATGAAGTATATATATTATTTGATTTAGTGAAAAGGTAAAATTTCTCTCAAGGAGAATTCAAATGTTTATGGATATAGCCAAATGACATCATTGTCAACATGTACTAGATGTATTCAGTATATGCTATTTTATATTTCTTCAGGAGTCATATTTTGTTGTATGATGCTGATGAAGAGTCTGTCATGTTCATTGGTGACAAAAAACCTTGGAGGGGTTAGAGGAATGTTTCTTACATGTCTTCCTTGATGGATGAGTTGATTCTTATCTCATCATAGGTTCATCTAGTTTTTTTTCCTATGTTTTTGAAGAGTACCATGATATATTTCTAGTGGAGGTTGTATTTCTTCCCCCTAAATGAGTGATTGAGTTTGGTGAATATCTACAATCGGTTGATTCTCTAACCTTGATGTATTTGTATAGGATGGTTTCTTCTAAGTTATGGGTGCTACGAATTAAGATTTAATATCTCTTGTAGTGGGTTTTTCATATCCAAGCATGTCACCTTGGGTTGATCCAATTTTTTTCACAAATAATGTTGCTGGAACTATTTGTATGTGTATCGATTATCATCACTTGGATTATGTGGCAGTGAAAAATCACTACACTATTCCATGGATTGATGATTTCTTTGATCATATGAAGGGATCTAGTTGGTTCTCAAAGATTAATCTACGATCAGGATATCATTATATGTGGGTGAAGAAATAGGATATACATAGTACTGATTTTTTGTCATTATGGGAATTATGTGTTTTTTGTAATGTTTTTCAGTGCAAAGAATACTCCATCTGTGTTCATGGGACTAATGAATGAAATTTTCTAAGATTTTCTAGACTAGTTTTTGGTGGTTTTGATCAATGAAATACATGTATACTCTGTGTCTTAGGAGGATCATGAAATGAATATGAAATCCTTTCTAGGAGTTCTTAATCAGCAAAAAATGTTTAGGAATCTTTCAAAGTTTAATTTATGGGGTTTTAAAGTTCAAATCTTAGGGTATGTCATATCCCAATATGGTTTATCCATGTATTCTTTAACAGTCTAGGATGTTTTTTCTTACAAAACACTAATGAATATTATAGAGGTGAGTAGTTTCCTTAGTCTTTATGTCTATTATAGAAGCTTCATTCTTAACTTCTCTTAGATTATGAGTACCCTAAAATAATTAACTATAAAGTATGAGACGTTCTTATAGACTGACTACTATTAAGTAGCCTTCTATTTTCTAAAGTATAATTTGTTCAAAAATTTTGTTATTTATTTTCTAGAAGAGATAGTTTAGTTTGAGGATTTCTATGATGCTTCACTCATTAGATTGGATATTGTATTAAAATAGTAAAGATTGATGGTTTCTTATCGGTCACAATATTTATGACCCATGGACTGTAATTATGCCACACGTGATCTCAAGTGGATAGGGGTTGTGTTTGTCTTGATTTTTTGATGACACAACCTCAATGGAGAATGCTTTATGGTTTTCAAAGATCATAAGAGCATACGGTATATCTTCTCTTAGCATAACCTGAATTTAAGACAGTGATGGTGTATGGAATTCTTATGGGATTATGAATTATAGATTTTCAATACCCTAGGAAAGGTAATTTGGTGGCCAATGTTCTATGAAATAAGTTTCATAGTGATGTCACGTGTGAGTTTGGAGATACATGGAGAGTGGTGGAGGAGCTCTCCATGATGTCTCTTGATATGGGAGATATCGATGGTAGAGGATGTCGTTTTTAGATGATGATGTAGTTTTCTTTGATATGTTAGGTGGAGGATTCCCAACTTGGGATTATAATGAAGATTTTTGTTGGGATTGAGTTATCAATTTTGATTCCTCTAATGGATGGTATGAGTATGATTAAGATCGGGTGTTGTTCCAAGGGTGGTTTTTCATTTTTTTAGTGATGCATGTGGTGTTTCTATATGAGTTCCAAAATTAACCCTAAGTAGAGCATCCTATTAGGATAAATATTTATTTTTCTATAAGAGGATGAATTTTGAGTCCTAGGTTAAATTTTTCTATTGTAGATTTTTTTTCTCAATGTTTAGTCAACCATAAGTTAAATACAAAACACCATGTACTTGGTAGTTTTTTCTAGACAATAGTTGTTCCTAAGTGGAAGCAGGAGGTAATTTTTATGGATTTCATCACCAGTTTACATCAAGCTTGATGTTATGTCATTAACTACATTAATGTTTCCTAAAAACTACTAAATATTAGTGAGTTAAGTTATCCAATCCTCATAGTAGGATAGGGTGAGTGAAGACCAATAATGAAAACAAAACATAAAATAAAAGCACAAGAATAATCAATCAATATATATATGAATATATTTTTTAATGAAACAAATAATGAGTGAGAATATGTTTTGAAGGGATGATTTTAATATAAAATAATGAAAATATGTGAGCAGGGAACTATCAATAATGAAATTTGAGGGGAATTTTGATAGTATAGTTAATGTATTTCCTCATTTTTGAATTTATAATCAATATAAACAATAAAAACATGTATTAAAAATCTTAGATGAGTAGAATGAATAGAACATGGATGATTTTACAGTTCATCTCATATAAAATTCATTTAACTGCATAAAATAAAGAAGTTTATTTCTATTTGAAATGATTGAATAATTAAAGATTGAAAATATGAACCATAATAATCTAATTTCCCCATAAAATATTCATCCAACAATCATTATCAAATAAATACAAGAATTACATATCAAGAAAAAAATTATGAAGAAGAAGAAGATGAGTCTTTCCTTAATATTTTACTCCCAAGTGAACTTATTCATAGTCTTATACCTATATACCAATTATTTCCCTTTCTCTACTCTCTCTTCACCCTTGTAATGTTTATATGATGTGTATTTTTCTTTAAATTTATTTTTGAATCAATTAATCCCCCTTTTATTTTATTTTCAGTCACTAAATTACTACACCTCCTCAAATTTCTAAATTCACAAGTCCATTTTCACTAACAATATTACTTCCCTTATACCTTCTGTCATCATCAATTAAATTCCACTTACAAATAAATCAAATTTCTTTATTTTACCTTCACTAACCAATACTCATTACTAGATCTCATCAACAGGGACAACTAAGTGAGCTCGCATCCTTACCACTCTTACTCCCTCGAATAAAATTATCTTCAACAAATCCCCAATATTCCGTTAGTTTTGATAAATGGTTAATGGAATCCTTCATCATAAATCATCATTCTTAAATGAACTTGAACTTAACCATTCTATCTAACATGGTCAAACTCAAGCACCTCATCAAAGTATCATTGGAAAAACATCAGATACAGCATAAGCAATAAAATTTTATTTCTAATCCAAAAGAATTATAACAATTATGCTCTGCCACATTTAATAATCGGACCTACTACCAAAACTAGTAAACAAAACATCTTCAGTTCCCATCTTGTGTTTCCATCACCAAGTTGGACTGATACCATGAGCTTTACATTTTCCTATCCACACCCAAGATCTTTGATAATGGTACCAATCAAGATCATCTTTGGTATTGGATGAATATCACTTTGGCATAAAAAAGGTTTGATTATCTTCAAAATATAGGATTGATTCGAAAATAGTTGTTATAGAATGGTCGAGATTATTCTATGATTCTCTAGTCTATAAGGAATTTAATTCCCAATATTCACCCTTGATCAACTTCATTAAATTGGTTTATAGTGTTTGATACATTTGACAATGAAAAAAAGAAACCAAAGTCTCAATGTCAAATTATCATGAAATAAATAATGAAGCTTTATTAACATGGATAATTTTGGTTCGTATCAGTTCATTATGTAAAACCTCATCATGGTACTTTTTCAAAACTCTATCTCGAGATGTGGGTGCTCAGACTCGAACCAGCTTCCATTAACCAACTTTAAGCTTTCTCGGTACCTCCATCATGATAAGAATAACACTCTTATCTTTTCTAAATTTGACTAGTTTAGATCTTGTTTTCCCTATTTAACCATGAATCATGGAATATTCATTACATGTTATTCATTTGTGCTCAGCATCCTTCAATCGATATATCTTAGTTGTCCCTTATGTTTCGAATCATAATCGCCATTTAAGCTTGAAAAACACAATTTTTCCTTCTTCAGTTAGTTGACTAGATTCAACCTCATTTTTTTTGTTTTCAAAATACCTAATCATAAATTTTCTCCTTCATGTATTAAAATCAACTTTCTAATCTATCCACGCTGAAGTCTTAGTCAAACTCTTAAAGAAGCTTGAATCTCTGCCTTGAATTTAATTCATATATCTGATTAACTGGATACATGAATGCATTTGGATACTTGGTCTCCCTATGATTCAGCTACGTAGACTACTCAATATTCTACTACATGGTAATGTGGATTTGTGAAAATATTTTAAAATTATGTTATGTATCTGGACAAGAAATTTGGTTATGTGGTTGGTTCTAAATTCAGCTATGTGGACCTAGGAACAAGTTTTCTATGTGAATGATATTGATAAATATTATTATACATGGATTCTACTTTATAAATCCCCAATGTGAATCTGAGAAAATTGGATATGTATCTGATTTTGATAATAAAAATGCATTAATACATCAAATTTTAACTACGTGAATGTAATGACGACAACGAGGCACTTTAAATATTCAGCTATATGATTTCTATTTAAAATAAATTTAAAATTAATGAAATTAAACCATTTAAAAGAAATAAATTTAAATTTCAATCAAATAATTAAAGTAAAATTACCATATTAAAACAAAAATTCTTTCCATCAGTTGAATATTAAAAAGAAAATCATTGAATTTGAAATAATTATTTATACAACAAAAAAATTACACAAAAAATATTATCTGAAAAGAAAACCCTAAAATAATTTAAATTATCTTTTAATACTATATTATTAATTTAAACAGAGAATAATTCAAAAATTAAGCATAGAATACCAAAATTTCAACAAAAAATCAATGATTAACATTTTTTATTTAGGTTGATGAGTTTCTCCTAATTATCTAAAAAAATTTATTTTTAAAATAAAAAAAGTTATTACCTAAAAAAGATATGTGTTAGAATGTAATGAAATAAACCCATATAAATATTCCCCCACAAATAAATATTTCTTATGCTTAATAAATTAAATATTCAATTTTATAGGAAAATAATAAATATAAATAGTTAAAAAATATGAATGACATAATGAATTAGTCTTCAAATGAATTTCCCCCCATGGGAACTCTCAAGTTGTAAATGTTATTTCCCTATAAATATTGAGTAGTTTTAGTGAAAAATTGGTTTCTTATTTTTAAAAAATTATTAAATTTTAATATTTTGAAAATAATTAAACTCACACAAATTTTCATTAAACTGGAACTTTCAAACATCACTTTACCACTAGGTGAAATGACACACATAATTAGAAGACATAATAATTAGACACTGAGTTTGGATGAGAAAACATAATAATTACCAAACAATATAAATAACTCATCCAACATATAAAATAATAAAATATTAAAAGAATGATGTAAAAAATTATTAATGTAGATTTGGATTTTCATTTCATAACCCATTTGGATGCATATCTTATGAGTTTAATCCAAAACAAAATTTTCAAATACATTATTAGTTTTATAGTATTCATAAAAAGTATTAATAATAAAAATTTATCTTATATAGACATTATAAATCATGTGACAAATTAAAATGCATGGATTAATAGAGATTAACCACTTCAAAGTGATACCACAACCTTTAGAATCATGAAAACTTTTGACCCACTAATAATAAAGGTAAAATTTAGAAAAAATAACCAATTTGAAATAATTTTGGGTTTTGTAACATGTGTAATAATGAATATATCTTTACATAATAAAGACCCCATATCCAACCCTTAAAACTCAACATTGTCCTAAATATTGAATTAAAAGTGGGAGAAACAATTAAGGAAATTTAAGATCAATTAAATTTAATAATTTCAGTAGTTCAGTGTATAAGGGGTAAAATAAATTTCACATAGAATTCTACCTCAAATTTAAATTGTACATGCTTTTTCTACCCTTTTTAATGCCATATGAATCATCAATTAAGTTAAAGAAACACTATGTTAAATATTGATTCTAATAAAAAATACCTTTTTATAATAAACTCAAACCCTCTCAAGTTGTTCTAAAATATTAGGGTGCTAACACTGGATTTCAAGTAGGTTTATAATAATTTTGAAAGAAAAATAATTAATATTGAACTATAACCCATGACTGGTATCACTATTAACACTTGAAAAAAATTTGAACACCAGGGGAAATATCCCCAAATGTAATTTCATATTTTGAGATGATTTTAAAAAAACTCACTATCAAGGAAGTATGCATGAAAATTAAAAAAGTATTTAAAACACAATGAAAAATAAAAACCATTAAAAGTGAAGTTTTAACCACATTAATTCATTTAGAGACTACCCTTATTTCCTTGGGTAAAGTTTCATAGTCATAAGTTGTATCCCAAACAAAATAAATAGATGAAACTGAGATACCAAAATTTAAATTTCAAGAAATAAAATAACCATATATAATTTTTAGTAATGTTTAATCAAGAATGATCTAATTTTAAGTTTCTATTTTCAATGAAAATTAGTGTAATTCAACTTTAAGTGTTCTAATGTTCTTACCATGAGGTACTTGTACAAAAATGTTAGTCTTTATTAAAATAGAAAATAATACGTAAAATCACGGGAAAAAATAGAAAGATTTATTGTCATTAAAAGAATAAAGAAAAAAAAGAAAAACCATGGGTTACCTCCCATGCAATGAAAAATTTACTGTCTTCATCCAGACTCAATGGCTTCTCAATCATTAAAGAAATATATTTTATTAAATCCATTTTAATTCCCCTTAATTTAATACATAAATCTATGTATATTTACCAAGAAATGATGATTATCTTCTCTTATTTACTCAATAACTCCATTTAAAAGTACTCAAAGAATGTTGAAAGGTCCATACCACCATGATTTAAGCTTCTTAGATAAATTTTCAGGTCTATAATTTCAAATAAGAAACATTTTGTCATATTTAAATTATATATTTTGGATGAAAGAATTATAAAAGACTTAATTCCTCTCCTTGAGAATCCTAGAATCTTCTTTGGACTCTTGTAATCTCATGTAGCTCATTAAAGTCAAGTAGTATTCTTTCTCAAACTATCTTAAAATCAAATCTGTGGCCTTTAAAAACCTTGTATGACTTGTGTTACAACTCCATAGGTAAATTCAAATATTTTACAAAATAATTTTATATGGAGACATCCCTATGGGGGTTTTAAATGTACTTTTTTAATCCCATAATACTCCATTAAGTTACAAAGAAAATGATTTCCTAGAAATATAAATGATTTTATCTAGGATATGTTTTTTCTCCCAATTAGAAATTTCATCTCCTATACTAGATTATGGATGGTAATTAATTCTAGCTCTATGAAGACATATGTTATTCTGCATTAAATATTTGAACTTATAATTAATACAGTGAGTTACATTATCAGTGAATAAGGATTTCAACACCCCAAATGTGAAAATATTCTTTTTAATGTATTTTATTACATTGTTTTCTTGATTGTTAAGAAATTCCACTCAATCAACCTACTTAAAAACATGATAAAAGTACTCCAAGATATACTCATTTCCATAAGAATATAAAAATGATCTCATAATGTCTAAAACCCAAACATAAAAAATCTCCACCTCCAAAATTAATTTTTGAGGAAACTTTTTTTTCACATTTCATAGCCTGTGACACTTATCACAACCCATAAATAAACTTCAAGAATCATTGTACAATGTAGGACAGTAGAAACCAGCTTAAAGTAATTCTCGGGTAGTACCCTATCCTCCATGATGTCCACCCCAAGGTGATGGGTGTCAACTCTCAAAAATAACCAACATCTATTCTTCAGGAAAACATCTCTAAAGATAACCATCATCACATATTCTAAATAGTAGTGGGTTCTCCCAAAAGTACTACAAAAGTTCAATAATGAATTTATTCATTTTATTTTGTGTAAAATCCTTGGGAATGACTCCGGAATATAAAATTTCATAAAATAATCATACCAAGAAGAATGATTGATAAAAATAGTGAGAAAAATTTCATTTAAAAAGTTGAATTTATCTCCCTAGGATTATCAGTTTAAGTACTAGACAACCTAGAAAAATGATTACCCACTACATTTTCAGCTCCATTCCTATCTTTTATTTCTATATAAAATTTTTGAAGAAAAAATGTCCATCTAATCAACCAATATTTTTTCACTTTTTAGATATAATGTATTTCAAGGTGGAATAGTCTATGGATTATTTGACTTTAGAACCTATTAGGTAATTCCTAAGCATTTCTATAGAAAATAATATATCCAAAAACTCATTCTTAGTAATAGTGGAATTTATTTGATCGTTATCTATAAAAAATCTAGAATAAGAACCACATTAAATTTATTATCCATACTATATCCTAAAACTACTCGTAAATCCACATTATTAGCATCACAGATAAGTTAAAATGAAAAATTATAATCTGGTGTAGTGATTATTGTTGAATAATTGAGTTTCTCCTTAATAAGATTAAATGATTGAAGACAATTATCATAAATTTTTTTATCATTCTCTAATAGTGAGAAAAGAGGCCTAATGATTTTATAAAAACAATTGAATATTTTTTTAAACGAAATTCTCTTGAAATATTCTAATACCTTTTATGTTTACAAGAGGTATAGCTTCTAAATAACCTCTATTTTAGAAACATTATCCTCTAATATTATTTTAGACACCTTATAAATAAGAAAAATTATTTTGGTAACCATAAACTGAAATTTATCCTAATTGATAGCAATATTGGCCTCTATGAATATCTCTAAAACCATTTCTGGATTTTTCAAATAGATATCAAAATTAATACCAACAATGGATAATTAATCCATAAAAATCTCATTTATTCTCCCTACCATGATGGAAGAATTTTCAAACATGCACCTTTGAAAATTAGTCGTTGCACCAGACAAGGAAAAGGGAATTTGCTGGTAAGAAGAGGTCCTAATGGGTCATGTGAAATCTATTTTATCCTAATCTTCCAAGGCTACTGGGATCTAGTTATAACTAGAACATTTATCCAAAAAATACAAAAATACATTTCTAGCTAACCTCTAAAGAATTTGATCTAAAAATGGAATTGGAAAATGATCTTTTGTAGTGTAATAATTAAAATTTCCTTATTCAATATATACTCTCTATTTGGTAGCTTTCCTAACATGGATATTTTCATTCTTTTAATTGGTCATGAAATTTAATCCTCCATTCCTGAGAACAACTTGGAGCAGGATGACCCAATCAATATCTATGATAAGATAAATGATTATTTATCAAATATATTTATTAATTTTTCTCTAGAAACAACTTTCATGTTTGGGTTCAATCTTCTTTGGACCTAAACTCTTGGTTTGTGGTTTAGTTTCATTGGTATCCTAGGCATAAAGAATAAAGGATCAATCCCTTTAATGTTATAAATTCTATATACTATAGATAATTTTTACTTCATTAACACAACTAACTACAATTTTTATTGGATATTATCTAATTTAGTGTAGATAATAACAAGAAGTGGTGAGTTTTCACCCAGAAATGAATATTTTAGGTGTGAAAGAAAAGGTTTAATCCCAACTTACGGTTCCTCTTTACTATATGGAAGACTCTAGATCTTAGGAGGTGAAAGGTATGCAATATGTTTCCTAAAGTGAGTGTGGAAATTATAAATATTTATAATTTTGAGATCTTAATTAATATTTTCCTCACTATTTTCCAATGTTGATAGCTCATTTCATTAAATGTCTAGATTTGGTTTAAATATTTTTTCCTTAAAAAGTTCATCAATATCATGAAAAATATCTCCCTCACATATATCGAAAATTTTGTCAAAATTTTTTAAATATGTAGTAAAAAACTCAATCTCTCCTATAAATTTCATAGCCTTAAGAACAAAAAACTCGTCTTCTTGATATCTCTCCAAAGCTTGAAGAGATCTATTTTATAGTCCTAGAAAATATAAAAAAATCCTTTTTAATACTTTAGTAATGTTTGGAAATATTATTCTCATCATCCACATGATTATCTTAAACTAAATATTTTTTAATAAATTTTTATTGATGATTTAGTGAGTCCACATTGTCTAAAATTTCTACTCTTGAGCAGTTTTTACCAAATTTTGGTTCCTTAACATTTTTAGATACATGAAACTATTACTCTCATTCAATAAATTTAAAAATAAAACCAACCTTTACCACATTAATAACAGCTCCACCAGTGGCTAGTATGGGCCTACCAAGAATATTAGGTACTTATTGGTTTCACTCCATATCTCTAATAAGAAATAAATTATGTAATAAAAATATAACAACTCCTATAAAAAATTATAAATTCTTCATATATGATAAGTAAAATATTTTTCAGGAAGCTATATAACCAAAGTGGTTGGTTCCAATTCACCCAATATCAACTATTGAACAAGTGAGTAAGGAAGTATATTTTTACATGTACCATGGTCTTAAAGAAAGTTCGAATTATTATAGTTCCTCAAGGTGTTGGGAATGGAAAAACTTTTGAATATATGATTTTTTTGTGGGATTTTGTTTTTAATAAAATAAATATACACTTTAGTGAGTCTATAAGTAGAATATTCATAAAAAAATTATTGTAAAAAATTTCATGATATATTTAAGATATAAAGGGATCTGAATTAAATATTTTATAAAAGTAATTTTCAGTTGAATCTTTTTGAATAATCCCAAGGAACTATACTAGTTCGGTTATTTACATTTTCTATTTTAATATTTGAGGGAAAGGGGTGATGAGGGGAACTAATAACAATATAAGTTATTTACCCTATTAATTCTACAATATTTTCTAACCTTTTATTATTTTCAATTTTATTATGTTTTTCTACAAATCTTTTCGATGGAATAGCTGGAATAATTTTTGTTCCACCAACATAATCCATATTTCTAGATTTTGTGCTACCCAAATTTTGGAGTTTGTATTCATCCATATTTTTGTTTGAACATTCCTATTATCACTCAAAATCCCCTCTTGACTGTTAAAACCACTCCTAGTGAACACATTAAAAACATTTTCACTATGGTTAATTTACATGGTACCACTTAGCTTGCCTTTATCATTGGAAGTCATATATCTATCCAATTGATTGATTTTCATCTCTAAATTATATATCCAAGAATCTGTGTGGGACTTATAAGAATCATGTTGAGTCTTTTGTGAACCAAATTTCCTCATCAACTATTGAAACATCCCTTTTATATCATCTTGAGGATAATGATTTTTTATCATTTTTTAACTTTTAAATTGTGTTATTTGCTAATTTTGAAAACCAAGGGTAGAAGGTTTATATCAAAGAATTCCCTGTTATCTCAGGGATAAATTCATATGGTTCTTATTGACAGGAATGTAATTTTTCTAAAATATATAATCTCTAGAATACATCATAGGATAATATCAATAAAATTAAGCATCTTTTAGTGGTTGTTATGGAACATTAATTATCTTAAAACGTTTACTTGAGAGTATAAACATACCACACTATTGACACTACTCTATAAGACATTCTTTATAATTTTTATAGCCAACTTGATTAGTAGTTTGTTTGAAATTTTGATTCATAAGGGACTAGAGTTTCTCTTTTATTTCAACTAATTGAGCATTAATTTCCATCCCTAAACTAGTGTTATTACATACTCAATTTATTCTTCTTCCCCGTGAATATTTATGTTCTAAATTAAGATAAAGTGTGTTGAAAATTTTCCTAAGATATTTTTCAGTTTTATCAGTATAACGTTCTCCAACAGATTGGACAACCAAGTTTTGACCAAAAGGTGAAAATCATTATAAAAGGAATCTGTAAGTACATAGAAAGGGAGTTGGTGATGAGGAAACTACCTAAGTAGGTCCTTGAACCTGTCATATTTCTTATAAAAGGTATTTCCATCGTCTATATAGAAGCTAGTAATCTCATTTCTAAGTTCTCCCTTAAGTCTTCTATGATATAATTTCATAATAAGGATGTTGTAAATATTTTACTGTGTTTCAAAAAAAAAATCATCAAGAGAAGAAATCTAATTCCTTGCATTTACCTTTAAATAGAAAGGGGAAACTATTATTTTTCAGATCATTCTTACTTAGACCTTATAGTATAAATTTTTTCACTATATTGTAAAAACCACTAATAAAAAATAATAAGTCCTCATTAGGCATTCTATTAAACGAAATAATTATTTAAAGATGTTTTTGTTTCATCTCATCGTGCCATTACCTAGGTGTATGTCATATATAAGAAGGATAACTTAAAACTTGAGGGATTTTTTACTCCACTATCATAGGACATTTGACATTTTCTTGAATTTTTTCTCAATGAATTTTTATTTGATTAATTTTAGATAAAATATCCCCCAAATATCCTATTTTAAAAATTTATTTCCTTATATCACTAAACTATTTTTAAATTTTATGTTTTATGGGATATAGATCTTGGGAAGTAAATCTATGTGCATGAACTATAGAAATTTTTAATTGAAAAAAATAGATTCGGTTTTTTTTAGATTTTTGAATCGTTTAATTTAATTTTTTTTGAATAATTTTAGGAACTAAATTTTTTTAAAAGTTTATTTATAATTTATTTAAATTGGTAAGGATTCTAGAAAAACAATCACAAAAAATATGAGGCTATTAGTTGACTAGATCAAATTTAAATCCTACTAGCTACTAGAGAGTAGTGATCTAGGTTATCAAATCCTTAAAGATGGATATGGTGAGAGAATTCCAAGAAATAAATACAAAAACAAAAAACATAAACAAAACCAATCATAAACAATGAATATAATTTTTAATTAAACAAATTATGAGTGGAGAATATGATTTTAAAAAATGATGTGAATATAGAAGAATGATAATAGATTCCCATGGAACTAGAAAGAATGAAATTCAAGGAAAATTTTGATTGTCTAATTAATGTATTTCTTCATTTGTGATGTTATAATCAAAATCAACATTAAAAACAAGTAGTAAAAATCTAGGTCAAGTAGAATGACTATAAATTAGATGATTTTGTAGTTCATCACATAAAAAACTCATTCAACTCTATAAAATATAGAATTAGATTTCAATTTTAAATGATAGCATGATAAAATATTGAAAATATGAATTGTAACAATATAATTCCCCCACTAGATATTTTTCCATCAATAATTATGAAATAAAATAGTATAATAATTTCAAATCCATGATAAGAGGAATAAAAATACAGTGATGATTCTTCAGTTAATCTTCTTCTTCTAAACGAACTTATGTGTAGCTTGTTACTACTAAACCACTTATTCCATAGCTCCACTCTCACTCTACTCTAGAAATGTCTAATATATGTATCTTTATCTATTAGTGTTTCTAAAAATAAATTAATCCCCCTTTTTATTTTCTTCATAATAACTAACTTACTACTATTGGGAATGTATTGTCTGAACAATAATTTATAATTTATGATGATTTTGATGATCAAAAATAACCTTGTTTGTTTTACTAATGGTTTTAT
Source organism: Viscum album (assembly GCA_963277665.1). Lineage (NCBI taxonomy): Eukaryota > Viridiplantae > Streptophyta > Magnoliopsida > Santalales > Viscaceae > Viscum > Viscum album. Next base: position 1,850,687,132 of record OY728163.1, on the reverse strand, counting down.
TTTAAGTGTATTTCAAGGAATTAATATTATTTTTATTTATTATGGAATTATTTGAAAGAATTAAATTCATAATAAATATTTATTTAAAGTGTTCAGGATATGTTTTTGAGCATTCTAGAAACACAGTTCATACCCTATGTGGTTTAGCGTAATGTATGGTATCAACCCTACAATTTGTACAACGCGTATGGATCATGATCCATACGTTTGTCTTCAACCTTACGCTGGAAGAAGAAATTATGGTTTCACAACCCTATATTCATATCAGTACGTATGGTTAATCAACCTTACGTTATTATAAAAATATAAAAAAATATCCTTACGTTTGGAAAGAGAAGAAAGTATGATTAAAAAACCCTACATAATTATTGAACATTAAATTCTAAAGGGAAACATATGGATCATCAATATTACTTTTGTGATCAAACGTAAATTTTCAGCCTTACATTCAGAAGATCAATGCTATGTAGTTGAACCATATGTTCAATATTTTTTCACTTTTTAAAGGAAACCTATGTTTAACTTTTCAACATCGAATATTTATTTTTGCGATATTTTCTGTGATTTCTAAAATGGACTTGACAGAGCTATATGTTATTTTAAAGCTCATTTTTGAACTTTTTGAACATCGATTTATTTGATTCAAATAATTTTATTCATGGAGAAATTTAATCTTATTCTTAAGGGAATTTACAACTCCCTTGGTAAATTCCATTTTGAATTTTTACGATTTATCAGGCATCTTTTGTGGATCTGAAATTTTAGAAGCAGGAGGCTCATTATATATTTCTTTCAATATTATTTTCTTCATATGATCAAGAGTGAAGATTTTTTTTATTAATATTCTATATTTTTGGTGATCATATACATTGTGAAACAATAAATGAATGACTCGTGAATAGGACTACACTTTACGTACATACATGTTCAATCCTATAAGTGTGTTGCTACTCTATTTTTGTTGATGTTCTAAAATCAATGATCTATAGTGAAAATGGATCTATTCACACTATTTTCATCTTAAAGATTACATTTATGAAGAATAATATCCATCAATTGTCATTTTCATGTTGTCACAACTGTGAAGATATATCTATTTTAACAAATCAAATCTCTTCTTGATTTATTTGAGTTTTGAATGTTCATCCTCAATTGAAGTGGAGTGTCAGCTTCTCTATATATGTTGTGGATAATTAGTTCTCTGTTTATAACCAGAAGATATTTTTTATTCTTGACTATAAAGGTTTCAACTACCTACACTCAGTTTTTGGAATTTTGGTCTTGTGATAAGAGGACCAGACTAGTGAAATTTTCCATGCTCACAGAGACAGCTTCTGGTGGAGTGGATTAGGGGATATTTCTACCCTGAACCACTATAAAAGTATATGTTTTTTATTTTTATTTTTTCTATACTTATTCTTTGATCATAAGTAAAAATACTTCTTATCCATTCTAATTAAAATAGGTTTTTTAAATTCATAATTGTGGAAGACTTTTTTGGAAGACACAATTGACAACCTCTTCTGTTTTTTGTATATTCGGACCTAAAAATTGGTATTAGTGGAGGGATTTTGAATAAAATCTATAGAAAACTAAAATTTTAATGTTCTATAAAAAGATTTAAATGGATTGTCTTAAAGAAGGGATGTCTATGATTCGTGCTCCCTACTTAAATTGTGAAAATTATGGGTGTTTTAAATCAAGGATGATTATCTACCTTAAAAATATTTGATTCGGATTTTACTCAAAAATCACTACACCCTATAAGATTCCTGGGAAACCAAAAACAAGGGATACTGTAATTGAAGCCGAATATGATATAAATTCAAAATCTTTAAATGTAATTATATGTGATCCTGGGCCAAATTAATACAATCATGTTTCGTAATGTATTATTGCTTATCAAATGTCAAAAAATATTACACTTTCCTATGAAGGGATGGATAATGTGAGACAGATGAGGTATGCTACAGCCAAATTAAAATATGAAATATTCAAAAAGATTGATAGAGAAAGCATAATAGATATTTATGGAAGGCTTACATAAATTATCAATAATATTACAACCTTAGGTGAACCTATAAAACAATCGGATCAAGCGTTGAAAGTACTGAGAGTACTTCCTTTTAAATGGAATGTCATATCTCCTGCTATTCAACAATCATTACCTACCAAATATCTGATGAATAAAGAACTAATTGGGACATTTATTATGTATGAATCTAAAATTCAAGCTGAAGTTGAAGATTATAAAATAATTGTGAAACATGAGAACACTGCTTTAAAGGTAACATCTCAAAATCCAAGTAGGAAAATGATACAAGAAGATTGAAAAAAGAACAATTCCAATTCATTTGATTCCTAAATATAAATGGCTTAGTTATCCCAAAATTTTAGAAAGTCTTATAAGAAGAATCTATGGGAAAATCATTCAAGAAGGATGTGAGATATTCAAAAGAAGTCAAATGATATAAATGCAAGAAATTATGTCATACTAGATCAGATTTTCCTCAGATTAAATATGAAAAGATAAAGACAGATAAGAGATATCATAGAAATAAAGATAATGAACATAAAGGAAAAGGAGCAATGAAATAAATATGGAGTGTTTTTGTAGACTCTAGCATCTCAACAAAATCTAATTTAAAAAAGGAAGAATCAAATCTAAAAGAAAATATGTGCATCATGGCTGAAGAAGATAAGGTAAAGACTTATTATTCATATAATTCTGATTCTAATTCAAATTTTACAAAAGATAAATTGTCTTCATACTCCATAATTATAAGAGATTAATATGACTCTTTATTAAAAAAATAAAAAATCTATAAAGAATATTCATAATGTTGTTTTAGGATAAATGGATTCCATGCTGAAACAACATCAAGAGTTAGTTGATAAATTTAACTCATCTACTACAAACTTCCTTGATCATAATAATAAGATTAAATCATTATAAGATGAAGTAAAAACTTTTAAAATTTATACTCTTTTCATTACAAAAGGAGAAAATATTCTTAATTAAATTCTTGGTAAAAATATTATTAAAAAAATAAAATTCGGTATAGGAAGTAAGGGTGAAAAATCCTAACTGTATAATAATTTTTTATTCCCAACTCAAAAAGTGTTACTTTTCATTTTCAAGGAACAAAAGATCATATAAAAAACTATGATTTGAAAAATCCTCAAATCAGTGGAATTAAAAGAGATTTTATTTCAAAAAAGTTTATCTAAATAAAATTATATGAGTTATGGAAAAACAAAGCAGATCTGGATTCCTAGATCTCTTCTAGCTAACACTAATGGACCCAAGAAGATAAGGGTATCAAAACAATATTTTTTTAAATTCATTCTCATGTAAAAGTAAAAAAGAATAGAAATACTATTTGGTATATGGATATTGGATGCTCAAGGAATATGAGTGGAGATTAATCAAATTTCCACACATTGACTCAAATGGATAGAGATACTATAACTTTTGGTGATAATGGAAAAGGGAATATAATAAGAATTAGAACTTTTGGAGATAAAAAATCATATTTATCAAAAAATTACTTTATGTGCAAGGATTTAACCAAAATATGATAGGTATTTATCATCTTTTTCATGATAGTTATTATGTATATTTCTCTAACAATTCAGGTTCAATCTTTAAAAATTAATTTCTTAAATTTTGAGTACCTAGAACTGATAATATTTATATATTGGACCTTTATTACTTGAATAAAAAAAGAGTGAACTATTTATCTATTAAGAAAAGTGATTCATAGATCTAGCAAAGGAGACTCGGCCATTGAAATATTTATGTCTTACATAAATTTTCTAATAAATAGTTAGTTTTTTATTTACCTAGTCTTCAATTTGATGATGCTAGATTCTTTAATGCATGCCAAATTGGAAATCAGCACAAATATTCCTTTAAATATATTAAAAATATTACTTCATCTAAACCTTTAGAGATTATTCATATGGATTTTTTGGAGCCTAATAGATAGAATTTTTGTCTGGTAAATTATATATTTATGTTTTATTTGAGGATTATTCTAGATTTATCTGGTTTCATTTTCAAAAGATTATAAGAACAGTTTTTCTTTGTTTTTTATTTTTTTTAAATTGTTCAAAATGAAAAAGGTTTTTAGGTAATATCATTAATAAGTGAATATGTTATTAAATTTGATAATCAAAATTTTTATTTTTATTTTCTCAAATATGGGTATTCAACATGCCTTATCTTCACCAAGAACACCTCAAAAAATGGAATTGTTGAAAGAAGTAATAAAACTATTCAAGAAATGGCTGGACTATGCTGAATGAATATAGTGTACATATATATTTTTGTCCAGAAGTTGTAAGCACAACCTGTTATGTCATGAATAGAGTTTTAATTTGGCCTATTTTTAAAATGAGACCTTCTAAACATTGGAATAAAAGAAATCCCTATGTAAAGTACTTTAATATTATTAGATGAAAGGTTTATATCCTGAACACCAAGGATAATCTTGGTAAGTTTGATCCAAAATCTAGTGAAGGAATACTTTTGGGATATTTTGATACTTAAAATTCTTATAGAGTTTTTAATAAAAAGTCAAGTATTGTTGAAGAATAATTTCATGTGAAGTTTGATGAAACTGATCCCTTTATTAAGGAAACATATCAAACTGATGAAGCCACTAACTCTTTTGAAAACATGATACTTGAAACCCTTAAAATGGTTTCAATTATGATTTTAATACAGTTCAGACTAGTTTAGAAGAACTTGAAATAGAGGGACAAGAAATTTTACTACCTAGAAAACCTAAATATCTAAAGAACTGTCCCTTAGAAACTATTATAGGAAACCTAGACAATAGTATTAATACCATAAAAAGTGTAGGAAACCAAGTTGAATTCTCTACCCTTATATCCTAGATAGAAGCTAAGACTATTTAATAAAACATAGAATATGAGAGTTGGATGATATCTATACAGGAAGAGTTAAACTAGTTTAAGGGAAATAATTTTTGGGAACTAATAGAGAGACCAACCAACTATCTAGTCATAGGAACCAATTCGGTTTTTAGAAACAAACAGTACGATCATGGAATAATCACTTGGAATATAGCTATATTAGTAGCCAAAGGTTATAATCAGGAAGAAGATATAGATTATGAAGAGACCTTTACCCCATTAGCTAGATTAGAATCCTTTAGAATTATTTTATCTTATTCATCTCATATTAATTTTCAGTTATATCATATGGATGTTAAGTTTTCCTTTTTAAATGGTTATTTAATGGAGGATGTTTTTGTTTAAGAACCTCTTGGTTTTGAAAATCCTCAAAAATCCAACTTTGTTTTCAAAGTTACTAAAGATATTTATTTCCTTAAATAGGAACCTAGAACGTGGTATGAAATATTAACTTCTTTTATTTTAAAAAATGATTTTACTATTGGTTTGGAAGATCTAATACTTTTTAAGAAAACAGTTTTTTCTAATTTTTTATTAGTTCAAACTTATATTGATGATGCAATTTTTTTTTCTACTAATAAATGTCTTTGTTGTGATTTTTCAAATTTAATGAAAAAAATAATTTTAAATGAGTCTGATGGGAGAACAGATTTTATTTTTAGGGATTCAAATTTAATAAAAAGATTTTGGAATTTTTTTTAAATCAAATTTAGTATATGATAGATTTATTGAAGAAAATTGGGACTAAAAACAACAAGACATATATAACTCCCATGTATAATAATATAAAACATGATTTGGAAGAATCTTGGAAACCAGTTGACAACAAGCTATATAGAGATATGACTAGAAGTTTATTATATCTTATTAATAGTAGACTAGAAATTATGCATTCATTATGTCTTTGTGCATGATTTCAATCAAATCCCAAAGAATCTCATATTACTTTTGTAAAAAAAAATAGATAGTTAAAAAGAATTGTTTTTCAATCTCTTCTTTACCCCAAAATTTCAGATTTTAATTTTATTTCATATTCTGATTCTGAATTTGGAGGGTGTATATTAGCTCAAAAAATTACCTCAGGAACCTATCACTTAGTATGAAAATATTTAGTTTCATAGTCTAGTAAGAAGAAACACTTAGTTACTCTGTTAACCATTAAGGCTTAATATGTGTCTGATGGCAGTTGTTGTGCACAAGTATTGTGGATGAAAAACACTCTACTGGACTTTGGACTAAATTTTATAAATATTCATATTTAATTTGATAATAGTAGTTCTATTAATATTTATAATAATTCTATAATTCAATCTAGGACTAAACACATTGATATAAGGCATAATTTTCTAAGAGATCATGTCCTTAAAAAGGATATATATTTGGAATTAGTTAATCATGCATATGAGTTAGATGATATTTTTATCAAACCATTTCCAACTGTTAGTTTTTCATTTTATTAAGAGGAAGTTAGGTTTATTTAAATTTGACTAAGTGTTCTTTAATCTTATTATTATTTATCCCTATTAAAAATTTTCCCTACTTTACTTATTTTTATTTTTGTTATTTATTTGTTTAAATAATTTTGGTTTTAATTTTTAAAGTTAAGTGTTTTCAAAAAATTTCATAATTATCTTATGTAATGGCATGTGGAACAAGGTGATGTCAGAAACTTTTCACCTACTAAAACATTTCATCTTCCTTTAACTTTATGTTTCTCAAACCATATCATCAATTGAAACCTTTTTCTACCATCAAAACCCTAGAACCCAAGAACCTTAGAGATTTTGATTTTCAGAAATTGGTAAAACCAAGAAAACAAATGAGGTTGAACCTAGTTACTCGAAGCGTCAACGAGTTTCTTCAAGAAATAATCTACTAGTAAAAGTCATTGATTTCAAGTAATTGTATGAGACCAATTTTTTTGTTAAGAAAGAACTAACATTTCAAGGTCCTGAATTTCTTTTAACGATGTAAATATAGAATTCGTTTACAATATAGAGTGTACGTGTCTTTTTAATAGTGTTCAGTTCTGTTTTGGTGAGACTGAAGACACTATTTTTACAAAAATAGAGGACAAGGAATTTTTGATTTCCTCTATATAAATATCTGAAATTTTGAAATTTCATCATAAAGGTTTTTTTAATTTTGATTTGTGATATATTGGTAATAAAGATCACATTTTTTTGGACATTAGGTCATTTCTTTTTGGATCAACTCAAATTATGAAGATGCTTGTTAAGGACATGGAGGCTAACCAAAAAGGTTTGGTCAAATTTATTCAGACTATAATATCCCTAAGAGTAATTGATATGGATAAAATCTTATATACAGACTTGTATGTTATGTTTCTATTCATAAATGAAATCTAGTAGAATTTTACATGTTATATGTTGAGGTATTTGAGCTACTTTTTTCCAGAATAATCATGTATGTCTTTTTATCCTTATGGATGAATATATTATTTAATTTTTTGTAGAAATAATATGGTTCATGTGTTCAGTTCAAGATTTAAATGTCATCACATTATTGTATTGAATGATGGTAATCTTAGAAAATATGGTATTTGCTGGTGTACAATGAAAAGAAATCTTATTCCAGTTGGTGTAGATTACTAAAAAAGTTAGGATCATTTACTCAGGGGAAGAAAAGTTTTGATGGAAATCAAGGGATTGGGGAATCCAGAGCTGAAGGAATATCTAAATAAATAAAAAGTACATTATATTTTAATGGAGCTGAAGAAGAATATGAAGAAGATAATTTACTAGAACAATTGGTTATAAAACCAATAAAGAGAGTATAACCACATGTTGAAGAACCTATGTTGGGTTTAAGTGAAGCTACTAGATCAGTTCATTTGGAATAATTTGTTCTTAAAGAAGACCAATAGGTTGAGAGTCCAATTTACGATTTACATGATTTTGTTACTATATTTGTTCAAGAAAAGAGTCATTTTTACAAGAAGAATTTTTTCTGGAAGTGGTTGTTCAGGAAGAGAAAAAAATGCTCAGATAATAAAATGTGGCTACAAATGTAATTGAGAATCAGGATTTTTCATTTTTTGATCAATTTATTGAGAGACCAGAATATGTTTCTAGAGACAAGATAGAGGTTCCTGAAAATGTATCTTTCTCAAGTGAAAAATCAATTTAAAATTAGAGTAGAAGCCTATTTCAAATACTTTAGTGATTGGGGTTATTGGTCAGTCACATAATCTAGCTGAAAGGATATAGGATTCCTAAAATAATCAAGTTGAGGATCTTATGATGAAATTTAATAATGTTTAGGAAGAAATTTTTGTTCTTAGGAAGGAGATAGTGGCCTCAAATAAATCATTAAATGATTGGGAAAATTCATCAAATCTGAGGCCGTAGTTTGAGTCTCTTCAAACTCAACTTCAAGAATTAAAATAAAATTATGTCTCAAGGAATGATTTTGATGCTTTCAAGAGAGATATGTTAGATAAAGTTGGAAAAATTAGATATGAATCTATTTTCAAATAGATTTTTCATATTTCAAGTGTTTTTTAGGAAGCCAATTTGAGACCACTAAAGGATGTGTTTCTCAAGACAGTGCTTTTTATTTTACTCCTTCTACCTCTCCAGATCTGATTCGTAGATTTAAAGCAATTAATTCCATTATGGATGACATGAATGACCATCTATAGAACCTTTAGCGCAATAGTGATCCATTATAAGTTTTATTAGATAATAAAAGATATATTATTGAGAAATTAACTTTAGTTGAACCCAGTATCAGGCTTCTTATCAACAGATTCATAGATAAGTTAGACAAGTTTATGGAGAAGGGGGAAAGTTTCCATGAATTTTTGAAATTCATTCTTGTTTAAAATATAAATGTTAGTCAAGATTCTAGGATTTTGATTATCAAATTGGGAGATAATATAATGAAATGTTTTTGAGTAAAGATGCTGGACTTGAAAGAAGTGTTTCAAGATACTAAAATTCTTACAGAACCAGAAACTGAGCCAAACCCTAACCAAACTCTTTTACCCTAACCCCATCAGTTGGCTAACCTGTTTCCTAGTCAAACTGAATATTGTATTTATATAGATTTTGATTAATTAAATCTATTTATTCTTATTTTCTATGCTTTATTTGATATTATTTTAGGTTTATTTCTACTCCCAGAAATCAAGTCTTATTTGTCTAAATAGTATATTCTAACATTTTTTTATGATATATGCAAAATTAATAGTTTTTTAATAATTTTTCTATACTTTCTTTTTGATATCACAATAAATAGGGAGAAATTTGGATGAATAATGAATTTATTTTTTATCGAAATAATTCTTTAAAATCGAATTATTTTAATTAAAATGTTTGAAAATTTATAAAATATTTTAATGATATTATCGGGTTTGTGATCATAAAAAAGGGGGAGATTTTTGGGATTGTATTGTCTCAAAAATAATCTATAATTTATAATGATTTTTATGCTCACAAATACCTTTGTTTGTTTTACTAATGATTTTACTTTAAGTATATTCCAAGGAATTAATATTATTTTTATTTAATTTGAAATTATTTTCAAGCATTGAATTTTTATGAAATATTTGTTAACAGTGTTCGGTATATGTTTTTGAACATTCTAGAAACACTATTCATACCCTATATAGTTTAGCATAACATATGGTATCAACGCTATGCTTTGTACAACACCTATGGATCGTGATCCTTACACTTTTCTTCAACCATACACTAGAAGAAGAAAGTATGGTTTCTCAACCCTACATTCAGATTAGTACGTATGGCTAATCAACCTTACATTATCATAAAAGTATGGTAAAAGAACCTTATGTTTGAAAATAACCTTATGTTTGGAAAGAGAATATATTATGGTTAAAGAACCCTACGTAAGTAATAAACCTTACATTCTAAAGATGAACATCATCAACATTTCTTTTTTGATCAACCCTACATTTTCAACCTTATGTTTGAAAGATTGATGATAGGTAGTTGGACCTGATGTTCATTTTTTTGTCACTCTGTGAAGGAACCCTACGTTTGACTTTTCAATGTTGGATATTTATTTTCGTGATATTTTTTGTGATTTCTACAATGTACTTGACAAAGTTACAAGCTATTTTAATGTTAATTTTCAACAGTTTTAAGATCATTTTATTTTATTCCAAGAACCGTACTAAATTAATTAATTTACTCATATTCTTAAGGAAAGTTACGACTCCCCTAGTAAATTCAATTTTGAATTTCTATGGTTTATAATGAGTCTTTTGTGGATATGGAATCTTAGAAGGAGGAGGCTCGTTATATATTTCTTAGACTATTATTTTCTTCATAGGATTGATAGGGAATAATTTTTTCATTATTATTTAATCATTCTAGTGATCATTTACATAGTGATATAGTGAATGAATGACTCGGAAAGAGGACTATACTTTGGGGACATACATGTTCAATCCTATAAGTGAACTGCTTCTCATTTTTTATTATTGTTCTAAAATTAATGATCTCTTGTGCAACTGGATCTCTTCAGACTTATTTCATATTGATGATTTTCTTTCTAAAGAACAACATACATCAATCTTTAGTTATGTGATACTGCAGCTATGAAAATAAATTTTTTTCAAAAAATCAAATATTTTTTTGATGTATTTGTGTTTTAACTAATTTTACGCAGTTGAAGTGGAGTGTCAACTTCTCAATCTAAGCTATGGATAATCGGTTCTCTATGTTGAACTAGAAGCCTTTGTTTTTAGTCTTAATTGTAAAGGTGTCTACTACCTACACTCAATTATTGGAATTTCAGTTTCATGATAAGAGGACCAGACTAGTGAAATTCCCCAAAATTGCAGAGAGAGATTCTAGTGGAGTGGACTTGGGGATATTTGTTCCCCAAACCACTATAAAAATTTGTTTTTTTTAATTTTTTTGCTTCTTATTCTATTATTAGAAGTAAAAACACTGTTTATACATGCTAATTAAAAGATAGTGTTTAAATTAAAAATTGTGGAAGATTTTTTGAGAAGGTACAATTCACCCCCACCCCCCTCTTATGAGTTTTGTATATTCCGATCTAACAACTACACTACCTCGAATTTATAAATTCACAAGTATATCATCACTAACAATATTTCTTCCCATATTCCATCTATTAACCTCAATTAAATGTTTCTTACTGATAAATTAAACCTCATTGTTTTATTTCCACTACCCAAGACATGTGCCCAGATCTCATCAAGAGGGAGATCTCAGGGAGCTCTCATCCTGACTTGAGTCATGCTCCTTTAAAATAATTATCTTTAATAAATCCTTGGTCATCCTTCCATGAGGACACATGGTGTTAGGAAGAGTTATATTAAACTGTCTTTTACAGAATAACCAGGTCTTAACTATTTTATATTCCATAGTTAAACGTGATCACCTCATCAATGTATTGTATGAAAAATATTGAACACGTCATATGTAATTAAATTTGGTTTCTAAGACGCAACAATATGAAGCATTAGGCCTCATCGGCTTCAAAAATTGGACTTGAAACCAAAACTTGTAAGCAACAAATATTTGATTCTCATATTAGGTATCCATCACCAAATTAAATTGATAACATGATCTTTGAATTAAAATATCCCATCCCATGATCAATAACAAAATATTAATCAAGATAATATTTGACATTGGATGAATATTATTTTCTCACAAACAATGTCTCGTTATGTTAAAAAATTTCAATTTATCTGGAAATGGTTGTTTTAAAAGGTTACGATTAAGTTTTATTTCTTCTTAGATCTTCCAATTCACATGGCATATGAAACCCATGCTCAACCCTCTTTCTCCTTCTTCAAATTGGTTCTTGGTGTTCAATTCATTCAAAAATATAGGAAAAAAAATTATAGTGTCATCTTCTCATGAACATGGAAATGAAGGTACACCAACAAGCATCAATTATGTTAAAATTTGGTCATCCAGCAAGCCACATCATGGACCTTCTTCAAAAAGGTATCTATAATCACACAAGATTAGACTCAAACTATCTTCAGTTCAATGTTTTCAATCTTGATCGATACCATCATAATGAAAATAATTTCTTCATTGTATTCCCCAAATTTGACCAATGTTGATCTCATCTAGCCTTCTTTGACATTGAATCATAGAAGACCAATTATGTGTTCTTCATTTGTTCTTGGAATCCTTCCATCAATTGATTTTAGTCGACCATCGAGTTTTGAATCATCATCACTTCGTAGACTTTAAAAACACAAGTGTCCCTAATTTAGTTAGTTGAATGGATTTAATGTCCTCTTTATAGATTTCAAAATCCCTAATCTTCAATGTACTCTTTTGTGTTTAGAAATCAATTTTCCAATCTGGCCAAGCTCCCCTCTCAGTCAAACTCTTAAAGAAACCTGACTCTTTTCTTAATTATTAAATCATGTATCCAATTAATTGTTTATGTGAATCCAATTGTAAATGTGCTCCCCCGAATATGGGTCTATTCATGTTTCTCAGTATTCTTCTTCATGGTAAATTAGTTATGTGAAAATATTTCAAAATTATGCTTCATAGCTAGATGATAAATTTGGTTGTGTGGCTAGATCTAAATTTGGCTCTACGAACTTATACACAAATTGACTATGTGAATGATAATGCCCAATATTCTTCTATTTAGATGCTATTTTACAAATCACCTATGTGAATCTAAGAAAATTGGGTATATGACTGATTTTAATAATATGAATGCATGAATCTATAAAAAATAAACTACGTGAATTCCATTAAATTATAGAGGAACTTTCAAGATTCATTTACATGAAATCTCATAAAAAAATTAACATTAATGAAAATTATTCAATTTAAAATATATAAATTGAAATTTCAATCAAATAATTTAAATATAATGACTATATTAAAATGTAAATTCATTCCAAAAATTGAATTTTAAAAATAAAAGTGCTGAATTTGAAATAATTATTTCCTAAACAAAAAAAATACATTAAACAACTTAAAAAATATTATCTAAAAAGAAAACCATCAAAAACATGAAATTATTTTTTCTTAAAATATTAAGAAATAAAATTATGAACAAATTAGAAATTAAGCATAGAATATACCAAAATTCCAATAAAAATAAAATGATTCACATTTTCAACTCAATTTGATTATTTTCTACTAATTCTATAAAAATAATATAGTTGTAAAATAAAACATAGTTAAACCCCCAAAAAGTTATGTGAAAAAATGGAATGAAACATATACACATCAGAGATCATGTAGGATATGATGTTATACGGGTGATAGTGCATTGTTTGAAAAAATTGACTCACATCCTAGTAATTAATGAGTTATGATCAGTGGAGGTCTTATCAAGTCTGTATCTAGAGGGAGTAGGGAGGCTTCTTGGATTATCTTCAACGATCATCTCTCTACATGATCCTCATTTCACCTAGAGGGTGTAGAGACGTCTCCAGCATGATTTTGGCTCTCAGTTATTCCTTATCACTATTTTCATCCATAAATGGATAGTCAAATAGAGTGGACTATCTAGACTCTTAATGATGTGTTTCTCACTTGTGTCTTGGAATTTTAAAGTTTTTAGGTGATCCACCATCACTTGGTCAATTTCTCTTACAATAATAGTCTTAGTTCCACTATTAGTATCGAACAGTTTGAATCTTCGAACACCCAACCATTTAGTTATCAGTTATGATGTACTAGGGATAGAGTCAACAGTTCTCTAACCAAAACTAGTAAAAATAAAGATACATAAGCTTTATGAGATTCACAAGAGGATTTAGGTGGTGTTAGATTATTAGAATTCCTATTTTAACTATAGTAGGAGGCCTCTGGAGTTCGACATTGGAGATCACGTGTTCTTTAATGTGACTCCTCATCATGGGAAATGATATCTTTATCAAGGGAATAAGTTTTACCTCTATTTTTGGGACATTAGAGGTGTTTTATCATGTTAGAGATGTTTCATATCAGATAAAACTTCCCTTGTAGAATATCAGAATTCTTGATGTCTTTTATGTGTCATATACATTTTTTCTATCTTCATGATTATCTTCATGTCATTTATTAGGGATAGATCGACATTAATGATGGTGAAACCTTCATGGATAATAATTTGGAGATCTAAAACCACTAGGGGAAAGTGATTCATGGGAATTTAATTTGCTTAGTTCATATCATATGGTGACATTTTAGTGTGGAGGATAACACTTGGGATCATGATTCACTAACATACAATTAATTTCATGAGTTTTTTCATTATTCATTCTATACTTTTTAAATAATATTATTTGTTATTTAATGATGGTAACATTTTTTGGATAATTATTTGGTTTATCTTCCTCGATTCCTTGTTTGTGTACTTACTCTTGTTTGAGATGTATCACCCCTAGGTTACCATTTGTTATCTATTTGATAGTGTCAAGTAATTTTTGTGACTTCTTTCTCTAAGTAAGATGGTTATCCTATAATGATGGTTATATGTTTTAGAGTTATCTCATGGGGTGGTTTTATAGGTGACTTTTTATAGATAATATCTTTTTTAATGCATGAATTTTAGTATAATTCCTTATCAAATGATTTCATTAATAACTTATAATTATATTTTTGAGGTCTAGTGTCTTAGTTACTTGTTAAATAAAACATTAATTTCATAATGATAACATAAATATAAACATTATTTAATACTTTTGAAATAATCCTTATTATTTTATCCTAGGTCTCCTTACTACAAGTAATTTCTTAGGGATATACATCAAAAGAAAATGGTGAGCATAAATCCTAGTAGGGGATAAACGAAAAAAATGGAACATGGATGATCATAACAGATAAAAAATGGGGAATAACAAGAGAGAATAATCATAAGTACATGATACATAACATGAAAATGTGGCCACAACATAAAAATGAGACATTCATAAGCATATCACAAAGTTTTCATAAAACATATTTACCAAGGTTATTTACCAAGGTATCATAAAAAATGTCATCTGTAGAGATTAATTATTTACCCAATACATTAGAGTGCTATTAGGGTGAAGACTTCATATTTATTAATTAACGTGAGCCACATTGATCATAATAAATCTTTTCTTCAATTAACCATGTCTAATAATGAACATGTTTCATATAAAATAATTTAGTACACAAGGTCTTAAAGCCTTTTACATATCATCATTTTTAACCCATGATGAGGGAATGTGGGTTTAATAAATATAATCCCCAATCAATAAATTATTTATATATATATATATATATATATGAATACCCATGGATTATAAAGGTTTTGGGTTATTAAAAATTAAAAAAATTATTTAAAATATATAAATTCAATAAATGAATTCGGCAGCATGAAAGGTATACAATGTGGATTACAAAAATAGTATAATGAAAGGGATCAGAGGTATCCCCTTGAGAAGGAACTATTTCGGTAGTAATGGGTTAATAAAAAGTGTATTAAATGATTGTAATTCAATATTTAGATGACTTACCACAAATGATGTACTTGAATGGAAAAGAAGAAGATGAGAGTTCCCTTCCTTGTAAAGTAACTTCTTAAAGCTTGGAGAGGGAAAACATAGGACCTTTGAGACACATTAAAGTGACTTTTGAGAGGTTAAATGAGAATAATTTCATTCTTAATGGATTTTTATTGGAGAGTAATGGGGGAATGGGTGGGTATTTATAGTATAATAGGAGGAATTGTTCAATAATTTATAAATATAGGTCTTGGAATTCTAGGTTGTAGAAAATGAAAACACATTATATTACCCATTGTTTTCCTCATGATTTTATAAATTTAAGTCATGTTTTATAAAATTGCAATCCTCTAGAACCAGAATCTATTTTTTAGTATGACTATGGATATGTAAAAGTAAATTTTCAACAAAATATATTTTTTTAAATCCTAATTTCAATTTTAGACTTTGTAAAGTGATTTATAGGTTTTAGAAATTAATTTGAATATATTAAAATACATAATGTTAATAAAAATAATAAATATTTGTTCATGGATTATTTTAAATTAATTATTAAATCATCATTACACACACACAGATATATATATATATATAATGTTATTAAACATATAATAAACATAAAAATGCATTTTTTCAATTCATTAAAAATAAAGTATTTTAGAAAATTCTAAAAATTTCACCCTGACCTAATTTCAACATGATGACTTCAAATATAATGTTTATTTTATCAAAAATAATTCTATAAATTTTATAATTTTATCTTTTAAATAAATAAAATCTTATCTATTAAAAAATAACCATTTTTATGACATAGTCAACTTTCTGACAGTTAAAAACATTTCATAGGACATTATAAAATTATATTATAATTTTAATTTTGGTAAATATTATTTTTTAAGAATATTTCATGAAGATAGATTTTATTTAGAATAATTGATTTATAAAAGAGTATATATTTTCTAAAAATAAAATAATCTTTTATTAATATTAAAAAATCTATATATCAAATTCATCTAATATTCATTATATTTTATAAATAAAATAATAATGAAAATGGAATTGTAGAAATAAATATTTCATTAATATAAAGGAACGTAAACCATTATGATATTATGGTCTAGATATATAACCCCTTATTATACCAGCATGCATCCTAAGGGTAAGGTGTGTGATGTTGGTAGTTTCATGTGGTGGATCAGCTAAGATTGACCTAGTTTTTATCTATACTAACATAAATTTATCCTATACTCAATTTCACTTGAGCCTTATTGAAGCTTTGTTTGGACATGGTCAATGAATAACCCTAGTGATGTTGCCTCCCTATTATGTTCTAATAAATGGTATTAAAAAGTCATTACCCTACTAATTGAAGATATTATTTATTCTTTCTACATTCAATTAACTCTTATCATTACCCTTAATATAAACCAATCCAAATAGTCACTTTATATCAGCTACATTACAAATGGTCATAATTTCCAATAGTTATAATAATCAATGGTCATATAGACCAAAGGTTGTGTAATATTAATGTAATGGTTATATACTAACAATCTCATTTCTAATTACATCCTATATATTGCAACAAAAAATCAACATTTACTGCTTCATTCCAAAAGGTGTTTAGAATTCCTTAGATAATTTAAATTATAATCCTAATGATTCTTTTTCATTGAACATTTTTAATGGAAGGTGTTATCTTACTGGTAGAGTTCGATCCTATGGTGCATACTATTAGGTGCTCACTATTCTTTGGTTTTTATATCTGAATACTAGTCTTATCTAAAGTAATCTATATTATTACTTTACATGTAATATTAGTTTTATAATATTATTTCTATGTACATACATTTTGAAAATTAATAAAATTACCATTATGAAAAAGTTAATTTTATTAATTATAAAATGAATTTTTAGTTCATCGCATTCTCCCCCCCCCCCCCCCCAAGAAATGTCATCCTTCAAATTTAACTCTTTCGTAAAAAAAAAGATGTATTTTTACTTCATAACATCTTTGGGTTCCCAAGTTGCTTCTTCAATAATGTGATTTCTCTATAAGACTTTCACATGTCATGTTTTCTTCTTCCTCAATACATGTTCTGTAGGGACACAATTTTTCACTTAGGTATGGATCGTTTAAATTTAAGTCTAATTATTTATTTTGTGCCTAATATGGATGCATAATGGGTTAGTGAAGGTCACAAGGGTTTTGGGGATTTTTTGGAACTTGTAACCCATATTTTTGGGAAAACATGTCGAGTGCATGGTTTATAGAAAACCGTGCGGGAAGGCCGCACAGTTATGACAAACCGTGCAGATGGTGAATTTTTAAATAGAGCCTTACCACATTGTTGGTGCATGGTTTCCCTAAATGTGTGACCTAACTGTCTAATTTCCCTTTACTTCCCAAGTATCCATTCATGGTTGGAACATAGTTTGGAAAATTGGGCGTCCAAACCGTGCATAGGCTAAAAATTGGGTAGTTTTACTATTTTACGCTTAATGATCTAATTAATCCTCCTCCTTATTCCTGATATAATTTTTTTGAGGGATTGACCTATTTTCTCCAATTTAGATCTCTTTGAAGGCCTATGGTTGGTATTGAAATATATTCTTCATCTGGGATCTGATTGATATTTCGTCTGTCACATTGGATGTGCAACGATAAGTACTCAAGTCCTTTTTAGTCATTATTATCTTCTATTTCCCTTGGAATAGTTATCAATTTTAATGCCCCAACCTTAGTTTCATAGATATGGTACATTATTTATTACATTATCATGATTACAAGAAATTAGTATCCTAAAGTAATGAATAGTTTAGTAGTTTTGGAAAACAAGATACAATCATAAGTTCAACATTAAAACTTGAAGTAAGATAAATAATATCAATTACATTGGAAACATTTATGAATACTAGATAATCCCTAAAAGTAATTAATAATATTAATCTTCAAAACATGTGGAAAATAAAACATAAGAAATTTGTGATCTCAGATGCTCAGTAAGGGTAAGTAATACAGCGGAAGTTATCCTAAAAATAAACACTAGTCATGGTGAACTACTCAAAAACACATTCCTTTAAAAAATATACTTGAGAATATTATAGAAGGAATGAAATGGGATTAAATAAGGATATATAAATTATCATAAGAGAATTAAACATAACCACTGATATTATACTAGTTGAATAATCACATGGTTTCTCAATTACTAACACCATAATGAGGGAATTCATAATGTGAGACATCTAAAACATATTTGTAAGGCCTTGGCCTAAACTTCTGAAAATATTAGGGTAAGACATTAGCGAAAAACCAATTATATTTTCTATCATTATACCTACTGATGCATCAAGGGTCTATATAATACCCTAACAATCACTTTATAATTCTAATTCATTCATAAAATTAATGGGGATAAACATAAACAGCAAGAACATATGAAACAACTTTCCCCAATATTTACACATAAATACTAACCATTCTGAGTAGTATGGTGAATGATATCAAGATAGTACATCCACATTAAAACTAATAATAATACATTTAATACAATATTTTATATGATAAACATAATAAATTAACCTTGATAATACATAAAATTCAATAGAGGTGTTGAAAAATACTCTAATAAAATCATCAAGGAATTTTTTAGAGAAATACACTTTTACTTTTAAAAGAATAACTATTTAGGAAAAATATTTACATAAAACTATAAATTATCTGAGGTAGTTCTTCTATAATGAAATGAGTGGTTTTAGAAAAATAATTGTGTCTTAAAATATATTATATAGTGTACTTGAAAATTGGTAAGAATTTGAGAAGTTCTCTTGAATCGGGCTTGTTTATCAGGAAGAATTGAGAATGATCTTTATAAAACATTAAACTCTCTATAAAATAAATAAATATTAGGATTGATAGAAATATATAGAAAATTTATACAGAATTTATAGTTTTTAAATAAGAATAATTAAAAATTTAATAGTGATTAGGATAGACAAATAATAACTCGAATGAAAATGGAGTTTCAGGTAGAAAATCCTTAACTTATGTCCAAATGTGTTCTCCACATGACCTTAACGTCCTGGATAATAAAATTAAATCCATTAATTAAATAAATAAGAACCTTATCTACATGTATTTGATCTATTATTATTTTATTAAGTTAATTTATTTCCTTATTGATGAGTTATAAAATTTAGATCTGTTGTTCCGGAGTGTTCACTCATTTATTTCATGAGTGGTTCGCTTGATTATATGTAATGGAATTCATGTAGAATGGATATAATTCACCAAAATTGGAATTTCATGTTATTAATGAAAATAAATAATTGTAAATTGTTATATATATCATTTGGTTATATATTATGAGGATGAATCATTAGATAATACATTTATTGATAATCGTTTAGATTATTACAGTGGTTATTGATCATAACAAACTCATTTGGTTTTATCTTTTAGTATTATGTAAATATGTTGTATACAAAACATAAAAAGGTTTATCTTTTAAATTTTACAATCCTTATCAAACTTTAAAATGGGTTCATGAACATCCTTGAAGAAGAATTTTAATAATGAATATTCTTCATCCATGAAGGATGAAAATTGGCACCTCTCAGACGATGATTTCGTTTAAAAAATAAAAGAGGGGGTGTATGGATATTGATAATGATTATAACATTAAAATGATATAATTACATTATAGAGAATATATTATAGTTATAATTATCAATTGGATAGAGAAGGTTAATAGAGAATAAGAAAAGAAGATAAATTTAAATTACATTAAATGAAAAAGGAAGAGGATTTAATTATTGAAATAACCTCATCGAGAACCTCCTTAACAGAAAGGGTTTTGGACCTTTGGAAAGACCAAGGGAACCTAGATGTGTGGAGAGAATATGTTAGTGTATTTGGTTAGAACATTTAGATTCTTCAAGGCTTATAGGATTGAAGAGAAGAGGGAGTGAGGGATAGTTTTTATAGTGTAGGAGAGGAGGGTTTTTCCATTATTTTAATCAGTAATTTATTATTTTGTCTCAATAATATGAATAGTCTTGATTATTATGACCTAAAATAGTAATAAGTGTATAAGAGTTCAAACCAAAGGAAATTTACATCATCTGTGACTTTATCAGGATGGATAAATTCATTTATTTAGGATATTTTGTAAATTATCGAGTTTCACTACTCACCAAATATTCAAGTATTTCAGAAAAATCCCAAAAAATAACCCTAACCATTTTTAGAAATATAGAATTATAAATGAACTCAATTTTATCAAAATAGTTTTCTAAATAAGATAAATTTATTTTTTAAATAAAATGAATATTTACTTGCAAAATACAGATTTAAAATTTATAACAAATTTTATAAAAAAATCAAAATTTAACTGAGGCCTCATAAAATTATCCTAAATTCATAGGAAAAAATATTTATATAGTAATAAATTTCATGAAAACTTATTTTATTAATTTATTAATTTAAAATTGTAATTAATTATTTATGACTCATAGAAATACCAACACTTAATTATTAATTTTTAAAATATTCACTCTCATTTATATGGTGCCTAAATTTTATTTATACTTATATGGGTGAGGTTAGTATTCATAAGGGTAAATTAATTTTAATGAGGGTATGTTACTATTCATAAGGGTATGTTACTATTCACTAAAAATGTAAGTTGATCCTATTAGACTCTAAATATCTTATTGACTGCAACTGTGTAGGTGAGTTTTTTGAAAATCATATCATAAAAGCTGAGACATTATGTTCATTAGAAAGGTTATAATAAAGTGTTGTTTCAGAGATACTAAGTGTTACAAGCATTAAATATTAAATTTATTTTTAAATTTATCAGGTGTTACATCGAGGTGTGATCATTTTCCCTTTTTCTATCCAGGTGTGATCATTTTCCCTTTTTCTCAGATCTACTCTATTCTAAGACGAATTAGAGGCTAATATAAGAGGAGAGGGATCGTACAAACCTAAGGTGGGTGTTCTATAATTTATCCCTCAAGTTCGTTGATTTTGGAATTGTAGAGTGGGGCCCACCAATTTCATCCGGTGATTTTATTGAATTTACATGTCATGGTTATAATCATTATAATCATATGATTGTTCTATTTCTATATATTTAATTATTTGGTGGTGGTTATGCCCACAACGTCCAACATCCCATGTAGGATGATATTCCATAACTAATTTTTAGTGTTTTGACACTTTTGAGCCATTGTTCAGATGTACTCAAGCTCAACCACACTAATGGTAGCCACCCACCCCCTATCATAAATGCTTTTTTTGTCATGTAATTCTGAATGGAAAGTACCATGTCACTTCCACTTGACCGGCCAAAGGTAAGTTCTTCAATTTTTAATTAAATTTGAAATGGAAATCGGAAAGTATACGAAGTATATGACATGACCAGATTAAATTGGGTGATTAATAGGTTGCATGTTTATAGAACTGCTTATCACATTAATGGAAGGTATAAGAATGAAACTTAAATATTTAATATGCCTTAAATGGAATTAATAAGGGTTGCGTGCTACTTGGCCTTGTCACACTAATGAAAGGAAAGTCTTGAACCAAATGGTCATATTGATTAATTATTACTTGATTAAAATGATGAATGCTACTTGACCTTATCACACTAATGAAAGAAAAGGCTTGAACCAAATGAAATATTACATGATTTAATAGTTAAATAGGAGTATTCTAACTCCATATCACCTTGGATTCTTATCAGGGAATGCCACGAGCACTCGAGATCCCCATTCTGATTCAATACAGCTTTCTTAGGTTGAGAACCACCTAGATACCAATTCTTTTCTCTTATTTGATGCCTAGTATGACACTATAGTATCCCTTAGATATTATTAAAGTATTCCTTGGATACACTCCTTGGATTCAGCATTGACAAGTATGTGCCATGGTTATAGCCCATAGGGCCTTGTCTCTAATTAGCCCTATTTTACCTTGGACGATCACCTTAGATTCTGTAGGCATGTTATTATAGAATGCCTTGTATTATTCTCCTTGGATTACACTCTTAACCTTAGCTAGGATATAGCTATTACTAATTTGGTGACCCTTGAGGTCTATGTTTACTTGGTTATTACCTTGGAACTTCATTCTTAAATCTCATTTTAGGTTGCCTTGTCATAACATAGAACCTTCACTATTGTTAACATGTGACTAATTTAAAAATTGGTAATAATAAATTAATGGAAAGTTTATGATTAGACGCCAGTTGAGGGCTGAAGTAGGTAGTTGGGTATTTAGTTACATTGTGCTTCTTTACTCTATACATGCATACTTGCACAATATTACATTTCCATTACACAAGCCAGATGTTATAGACACCATAGGTGGTAGCCCACTGAGATTTATCTCACACCCTCTCTGGGTTCCATTTGGTACCCAAGACAGATTACATATATGCAGGTGTTTAAAAAGGGAAGCATATGACTTCAAACACTTGATTTCTTATTTTTTAGGATGGATCTTGATAGCAGATGACTGAGCCAAAGCTTGGGATGTTTGGGTTAGTCTTTGATTTCCTTTATACTTTGTGGAACATGTTATGCCTACTGTATCAGATCCATGTTTTCTTGTTTTCTAGATACATGACATATCATAATCAGTTGTTGTATATTATTCCATTTCTTTATGTAATTTTAGTTATTGTTATTATTGTCTCTATTTTCATCTATGCCTTCTTTTTTACCTGTATTGATTCCTTTATTTACCTTAGTTTATATTTAACCATTATGCTAAACTTTTTTAATGAGGGAATAGTCTCCCCCTAGAAACACCCTAGTACCTCACTACTAGTCATCAACCTTTGGAGTTTGGGGAGATGCGCTTGAGGCCATGTGGCCCACCATGCTCGGGGCACCTATTAAGTGACATTCGGGTCTTAGATGTCACAAAGTGGTATCAAAGGAGCTTCTTTTATTGATTAACTATTTATAGACAATATATTAGAGATTAATAACACTTGTTAATTGGTTATAAGTCATTCCACAGTGTTGTAAACCTAGGTTCAGGGTAAAATCCAATTTAACCAAAATATAATTTTTATTCTATTTTTCAGATTACAATTGACATTATTTCACCATTGGGTGACACACATGTTGTGTGGTGTCATTTATTATTGTTCTGACTCATATTCTATTTCATCCTTGGTATGATGATATGAGGTAAAGGACTTTTGTTACATGAATCATATTAGGCACCAAGATTTCACATGTCATGTATATTCTCATGCAATATAGGTTCATTTCACTACATTGTGTTTCTTGATATACTTGTAATTATTGGGTGATGTTGTGATAGTTACATTATTCTTATATTATTATTTGTTGATATTGAGTCATTTTTTATCTCAATTCATGAGGTTTATGGGCCCTCATGGGTCGGGATGAGTAATTTACCGAGTCGAGCCATTATGCTATAAATAAATGGGTGGTGTTTTCATTGATGAGGTGTATGGGCACTAACTCCACAGGAATGGATATCCATTATAAAGAGGAAAATGAGTTATAATATGAAATGGTTTCAAGTCCTTATCCCACATTTTCATATTTATGAAGGGTAAAGGAGTGAACCTATAAATTAAATGTAAAATAAAATGAAACTTATACTTGGGAACTTACCGATACCCAGTTGTCTAAGTGGGTAGTTGGGGTAGTATGCCTTGTGTAGTGATTTATCTTGCATTCATCTTCCACTAGAGATGAAATATTTATACTTAGCCTTGTTTTTAGGCATGTTAGTGGCATTTGTAGACCAATTTCATTATGATGTTCTCATGTCATACACCAGTAAGGTGGAAATGATCATTCTCCATACACTGTGGGCCCTGAGTTTCCAGTCTTATCTCTATGAGTGCCCCTCGAGGAACTTCCTACTATACTTGATTTCAGCACTGATACCCAATATTGTGATAGTTTCCAATGTTTGATATAGTTCATTCATGGTGCTTCATGGATTTCACCTACAATGGATGATCTGACTCATGAGTTCAAGTAGCAACATCCTCTTACTTTCTCAAAGAATGGTGGTCCAAAGTCTGTTGAGTCTTTGATAGAAGCCACCTTATCATTCTTTCATAATTTAGAGACACATCTATAGAATGGGGTCAATCTTTCCACATACATGCTTTGGGATTTTCCCGAGCACTGGTGGGATGTTATTACCCAGGATGGTCATCATCAGGGCATGTTATGGGTTGATTTCCAAACTTCCTTCTATGATTAGTTCTTTCCTGATATGCTGAGAGGTGATAGAGTTATAGATTTTATGCATCAAGATCGAGGATCTAAGTCAGGCATAGAGTATTTATCATGTTTCATGGAGTTTCAATGCTTTGCACTACTTCTATTAGGTGATGAGATTTAGGGTGCTCAACATTTCATGGATGGACTTCCCTAGGCCATCTGTAAGTAGGTTAATTTCTTTATCCTACCTACCTTTTCTACCATAGTCAATCAGGCTATTATCACTGAGTGTAACCTGAGGGAAGAAAATAGTACCGGGCATAGAGGACCAGTTCCACATCAGGACAATAGTTCTTCTAGTGGTAGGACGTGTTCTATTGAGGGTTCTAATTAGGGCTGTAACAACTAGATTGCCTGTTTTGATAGCTCCAAGGTGTTTCATCATCGTGGACAATGGGGGCACCTGAATCCTCATTATAATAGAGACCCAATGGAGTTTCGGGATTGTGGATTTATGGGGAATCTTTAAAGGTTCTACAAGACTGTTCCACCATCTTCGATAGGAAAATAATCAACACCAGCTTCACATTTATTAGCAGGTTATTTTATTCTGCGTTAGGTGGGGAGTTTGAATAGCACCGTTAGGACTAGCCGAGGAGGAGTTCGTGGCCATCAATGTCTAACCCCTGATAACCAGCAGATCCAACAGAGCAGTTATGATCATGGTATTCTATCTATTGTATTGGTCCATGGATTAGGTCAGTTGCATTCACTATATCCAATACCAAAGGATCATGATTTGGGACCATCTACAATATGAGGTATTATTCTTGTAGAATCTACCATAGTATCTGCTTTATTTTATACTGGTTCTTTGAACTCTTTTATCTCTATATCTAAGATGTATAGTCTTGAACTAGAGATATAGTATTACTATGGTGTAACGACCCTAGATACACTATTAGGGTTTATGAAAAGAGGGCATACACAGGTGTAGGGACTGTCCCCTTGAGGTAGTCATTTAACCCTTCTTATGGAACCTCTTTGTTCTCAAGATGATGGGATTTGATGTCATTCTTAGGATGGATTGGTTGGTTCAGTATCAGGATTTTTTAGACTACTATCTTTATAGGGTATTCTTTACATCACTAGAGGGAATCATTTATCTACATAAGGGTGAGTGGGGTTTCTAGGCTGGTAGAGCTAGAACATAGCATCATGGTCTATGAGAGTAACCTCCCATATTGAAAATATCCTCATGGAGGATTAGGGTTTATGACAAGATTATTTTCCTCCAGGAGTGTATCGTTTTAGGGATTTCTTTCCCATTAGTTTTTTGTATTACCTCCTGAGATAGATATAAAGTTTATAGTCAATATTATTCTGATATTAGCTCCAATGTCCATTCCCTGATACAGGATAGCACCTACAGAGCTTTAGGAGGAAAATAAGCAGTTAGAGGATTTAGAGTCCAAAGGTTTTATATGGCCAAGTAAATCCTCTTGGATTTCTCCCATTCTTTTCACCGTGAAGGAGGATAGAAACTTTCATATATGAAAGGATTAAAAATGGTTGAATCATCTTATGATCAAGAATTAGTATCCACTGCCTCAAATAGATTATCTCCTCAACCAGCTCTGAGGATCTAGAGTCTTCTCTAAGATCAACCTGAGATCGGGTTATCCTCAAGTGCGAGTTGGGCCATCAGATATATAACATACATATTTTCATAGTAGGTATAGTCTATATTAGTACCTTGTTATTCCATTCAGTCTTACGAACACACATTCCATTTTTATGGCTCTGATGAATAGTGTGTTCCACCCCCTTTTGGATTCTTTTGTAATTTTATTTTAAAAAATATGATGGTGTGTTCTCATACTCATAGAGACCATGAAAACACCCTGAGATCATTATGATTACACTGAGAGAGCATAAAATATTTGAAAAGCTGGCTAAGTTCCACTTCTGGATCAACAAATTTCACCTATTAGGTCATATTATCTCAGAATCAAGAATATATGTTGACCTAGAAAAGGTTAGTGTTTTAGTTTCCTGGTAGTATCCCAAGAATGTGTTTGATATACAAAGTTTCTTGGGTATGGATGGATATTATAGGAATTTCATAAAATACTTCTCACATATTTATTCTCTACTTACTATACTTATAAAAAAGGGTGTCAAGTTCCTTTGGTCAAAAGTGTGCAGGAAATCCTTTTAGAAACTGAAGGGGTGGCTTGTCTTAGTACCTATTATAATTCTTCCTGAGCCAGGTATAGGTTACATCGTCTTCTATGAAGCGTTAATAATTGGATGACGAGTAGTGCTAATGTCGTAGGAAAGATTCTTTGTGTATGGATCTCAGTTGTTGAGTCCTCATGAGAGAAGTTACCCAATGCATGACCTTGATCTAGTAGTAGTTTTCCATGCCTTATGTTGTTGGAGACACTATCTTTTGGGTGATCACTTTTTGGTGTACAGGAACCACAAGAGCCTCAAATATACCTTTACTCAATGTGAATTGAACCTCTTATAGAGGAGAAGGTTTGAATATCTATAATCACTTGATTTTGAGCCTGGGAAGGGCAATGGGGTTGTAGATTCCCTAATTCGGAAAACTTAGGAACAAGCAGTATGAGAAGCCTATGATGAATGGAAGTTAATGGACTTATTTTATGAACTGAATATAGAGTTTTAGCAATGTCATGAGTAGTATTATCTCTTATCATTGGCAGGTACCTCTTCCCTCCTTTAGAAATTAAAGAGTAGAAATTTTTCAAATCTTGAAGGCTTGGTACTCTGTCAGAGTATATTAGGATATAACCCACCTTTGTATTGGTCTATAGAAAGAGATTACATCATTTGTATTCATGGACGTGTATGGGTCCCTACTGATATGAGAGAGTTGTTGATGAAATAGTCCCACACCTCTCTATAGGAAGTTCATCCAGGAATCTCAAAGATGTATCGAGACATGTGATGCCAGTATTGGTGGCCTGGGATGAAATGTTAAATAGCAGGCTTTATCACTAGGTTTTCCACCTGTCAGTAAGTAAAGACAGAGAACCATAGACCTGAAAGCTTTTTATAGTCACATCCAGTCCCATAATGAAAATTGGATGATGTTTCTATAGATTTTGTAGTCAGTTTAACTAGGTCTCCTAGAGGTAGAGACACTTAATGGATTGTCATTAAAAGACTGAACAAAGTATCCCACTTCATTCTTATTTGGGAGACTTTCTCATTTGATGAGCTAAGAAAACTATATGTCCGTGAAATCATAAAACTCCATGGGGTCTATTTTACTATCATTTTAGATAATGATACTCATTTCGCATCACGATTCTGGTAGGGATTTCAAAAGGCTATAGGAACGTAGGTGTTTCTAAGAACCTCTCTAGAGGCAGTGATACTATAGGGGTTATTATTTATAGACTAATGAAAGTATCCCACTTCATTCCAATTCGGGAGACTTTCTCAATTTATGAGTTGGAAAATATATATATATATATATATATATATATATATATAATCATTCAACTCCATGGGGTACCTCATACAATCACTTCAGATAGTGATGATCGTTTAACATCATAGTTCTGGTAGGTATTTCAGAAGTCTATGGGAACATGGGTGCTTCTTAGCACAGAATTTCACCCTCATAATGGTTGACAATCAGAATGGACAATAAAAGTGCAAGAGGATATGCTTCGAGCAAGTTTCCTTGATTTCTATGGTTTTTGGGAAAAGAATATCCCTCTCATTGAGGTCACCTATAATAATAACTTCCAAGAAAATATTTTGATGGATCCTTTTGAGGCCTTATATGGTAATCCATTCCATTCACCGCTTTAATGGATAGATGTAGGTGAGGTAGTCCTACTAGGTCCTCATATCATTCAAGAGACATCAGAGAGGGTTTAGATAATCAAAAAGCATATGAATACTGTCCAGTCTTCACAAAAATCTTATGCTGATCTCTACCAATGATCTCTAGAGTTTGAGGTAGGGGATCGTGTTTTCCTTCGGGTATCACCCAATCTAGGGAATAGACATTTTTGGAAGTAATGGATGTTGTCAGCTCATTACATAGGTTTTTTTGAGATCTTAGAAAGATTCAGGCTAGTATCCTATTGGTTTCTAGTACCTTAGAGGTACTGTTTCATGCACGACATCTTCCATGTTCCACAGCTTCACCATTATCATTCCGACCCATCTCAGAACTTTTATTTTGAGGAATTGGGTTAGATATTGATACTACCTTTGAGGAGTATCCAACACGCATCATTTACTAGAGCATGGAGGCTCTATGAGGTCGGTATGTTCATCTAGTATGGGTTATATAGTAGCATGGCCACATGAAAGATGATACTTGGGAAAGGGAGGCTGACATATTTTCCCAGTGGCCTAAGTTTTTCTCAGACAGTGTTTCTTCACCCTTGGATAGTGATCTCGGGGATGAGTTCTTTTAAGGGGGGTGACTTTAAGGACCCAGTTTTTCACTCAAGTATGAATCCTTTAAATTTTAATATAATTCTTCATTTTGGGCCTAATATGGATGCCTAAGGGTTTAGTGAATATCCCAAGGGTTTCTAAGGATTTTTCATAGCCTGGAACCCATATTTTTTTGAAAATAAGTATGGTGTGTGGTTATGAAAAACTGAATGGATGGTGAATTTTTAGACATAGGCTTACCACATGGTTGGAACACGATTTACCTAACCATAAAACCTGACCATGCAATTTACATTTCATTCTTAGGCACCTATGCATGTTTGGCACAGGGTTTAGAAAATCGTGCGACCAAACCATGCATAAGCTAAACATTGGGTAATTTTACTATTTTTTCGTTAATGATCTAATTAAGCATCCTCCTTCTTCATAATATGATTTTATGTGGGATTGACCAATTTTTATTCTATTATAGATCTCTTTGAAATCCTAAGGTAGGGATTGAATGATTTTCTTCATCTGGTATTTGATCTATCTTTCTTTCATCACATTGGATGCACAGAAGTAAATACTCGAGTCATTTTTAGCCATTCTTCTCATCTCTTTCCCAAGACATAATTATCGAGGTGTGATCATTTTCCCCTTTTTCTCAGATCTACTCCATTCTAATCCAAATTATAGATTTATATTAGAGTATAATGATCATACAACCCTAAGGTGGGAGGTTTATAACTTATCCCTCAAGTTCGCTGATTTTGGAATTGTCGTGTAGGGACCGTTGATTTAATTGGGTTCCATTTATTGAATTTATATGTCATGATTATAATCATTAAAACCATATGATTATAATTTTTCTAAATATGTGATTAGTTTGTGGTGGTTATTCCCACAACATCCAACATCCCATGTAGGATGATATTCTATAATTGATTTTTTTGTGTTTTGACACTTTTGAGCCATTTCTTGGGTGTGCTTGAGCTTAAACACATTAATATTAGGCCCCCCTTATTGTAAATTCTTATTGTTTAATTAAATTGTCAATGGAATTTACCATGTCACTTTCACTTAACTAGCCTAAGGTATGTGATTCAATTGATAATTAAATCTGAAATAGAAATTGGCAAGTTTACTAAGTATATGACTTGACCAAATTACATGTGAACAATGAATAGGTTTCATGAATTTAGAACCCCTTACCATATTAATGGAAGGTATTGGAATGAAAATTACTTATTTAATATTACTTAAATGTAATTAATAAAGTTTTCATGCTACTTGTCCTAGTCATACTAATGAAAGGAAAATCTTGAACCAAATGGACTTATTGATTAATTATGACTTGATCAATAGGTTTCATGCCACATAAAATTATCACACTAATGAAAGGAAAGTATTAAACCAAATGAAAGATTACATTATTTCATAATTAAACAGGTGTGTCCTGAATCGATCTCGCCTTGGATTCTTATCAAGGAATTCCATGAGCACTCGAGAATCCCATTCTGATTCAACAATACGACTTACTGAGGTTGAAACCCACCTAGATCGCAATCCTTGTATATTCTTGGATGCTCAATATGACACTATAGGATATCTCACATGGTATTAAATTATTTCTTAGATACACTCCTTGGATCCATCATTGACATGTAGGTTTCATGGTTACATCCCATAGGGCCCTGTCTTTGCTTAGCCCTATTTTACATTGGACGATCACCTTGAATTTGGTAGCCATATTATTATGGAATTCCATGGATTATATTCTTTAGATTACACTCTCATCCTTATTCAGTCTATAATTATTATTGATTTAGATACCCTTAGGGCCTATGTTTCCTTGGTTATTACCTTGGAAAATCATTATTAAATGTCATTACAGGTTGCCTTGTCATAACATGGAACCTTCACTATTGTTAACATGTGGATTATTTTAAAACTAGTAATAATCAATTAACGGACTGGTTATATTCAAACACCATCTGAGGGATGAATAAGGTACTTGGGTATTTAGTTATATTGTGCTGATATACTTTATATATTAATGCTTGTACATTGTTGTATTTCCATTACACCAGTCGAATGTTGTAGACATTGCCGGTGGTGGCCCACTAAGATTTATCTCACACCTTTTTCTTATGTTTTTTGGTATCCAGGGCAGATTACATGTATGTATGTATTGATAAAGGGAATTATATGGCTTTAAACACTTTATTACTATCTTTTTAAGATGGATATTAATAGGAGATGACTAAGTCATAGCTCGGGATACTTAAGATTGTCTTAAATTTCCTATTTACTTTGTGGGAAATGTTTTTCCTATTTTCTTGTATGCATTTTTTTCTATTTTCTAGATAAATGACATATCATCCTCATTTGTTGTATGTTTTTTCATTTATTTCAATTATTGTTACTATTATCACTATTTTCCAATGTGTCTTCTATTTACTTGTATTTATTATTCTATTTACTTCATTTCATATTTAACCATTGTGCTACACTTCTCTAATGATGTCTTAGTCTCCCCAAAAACACACCCTAGGCCCTCACTGCTAGCTAGAAGCCTATGATATTTGAGGAGATGCACTTGAGGTCATGTGGCCCACCAAGCTTGGGGAACCGATTAAGTGGCATTCGGGTCTGGTATAAGGTCCCAGCCTTAAACCTTACTTAATCTTGAGTTATTACAAGATTACACATTGAGGATCTTTTCAGGTTTAGAGTTTTAGAGAATTAGATCATGAAACTTGCATTACATTCCATATTAAAACAAAGTGGTTACATAAAAGACAGTTTTTATTCTTCCCATCAACGGAAACATATTTAAAATAAAACACGGATTCTTTCTTGACACATCCTTGACACTATCATCACATCGTGTACCTTTCCCTTGACCTGTGAAAAACATTTCAAAAACTTGGGATGACCATAAAGAGCTCAGTAAGAGTTATAAAAATATGGAAAGGAAACATGAGTTCATATATACATTGGAATGAAATCATACTTTACCCATAAAACATAGACATATCAAATCATGAATAAATCATAGAAATCATAAGACATAAAAGGTATCTTGAGGTATTAATAACATTCTTACGTAGGGAGTAACCCTCTTGGTTACTTTTGGAATACCCACCATAGTATATTCCATAAATCTCTTCGGAGAAACCTTAACGTTTCACTCCTTCGCGTTACCCAATGCATTGGAGAGCTATATCGGGCTCACCGGCCCTTAGTCTATCACGGAACCACCCATCTTCATAATAATTCCCAAGAACCTCAACATAATCGTATCACATAAAACATGCATAAAGGAAACATAACATTTCCACCTTTCAATCACAAGATATCAATACCACACATTGATATAAAAATATTATGAAAACCATTTTCAATACCAAAATAAAAGAAAAGTAAAACATGGTATTTATTTTTCTTTAAAAAATTTATGGCTTGTAGAGGAAGCCGAAAATAAAATAATGGTCACGGCGGTGGAGAAGTCGTTGTCACCGCATACTTACAAAAAAAACATTCCCTTCTATCATTTAGTAAACGCTTCGTATAAAAAAGATTCCTTTTGAATAAACGTAAAAGTCAAAGGGGTTTATACACCGTATAAAATAAGGTTGTGTATAAAACAAAATATGCCTCAATGAAAGGAGATTGAGATGAATTCCCATACAAAGATGGTATCCTTGGTTTAAGGATAAATCAATTACATAATCATGTGTGACAAATGAATACACCAAATATAAGTGGATATTAAGTGTAAAATAATCAAAGGACATTCACACATATTCAAAGGATGACATATTCAATAACTACATGTTGAACCCAAAGAAATCGAAATTGGGTTAAGAAGTTCCCTTGGTAAAATTCGACATCCTAACGGCGTCACATTAAATTTTACAAAAAGGGTTGATGAGAGAGATAAAGGGGATCTCATCACTTGGAAATAAAATTTAAATCAATAAGGATATAGAAGAACATATCCCAACATAATATTATGTGAATTAAAAGACATAACAAAATAAGTCTTTTAAAAAGAGGATGGTGAAAGGTCCCCTTACCGAGTTGGGTAACTTTCGAAACGTACACCCCATTGAAGAAGGGTCATACAATGAAGATGTGAATACCCATAAATGAAATTATACTACACAAAGTGTATAATAATGGGCATTACATACACCACTCAAGGGAAATTGTGGAAAATGTAGCATAAATCTCACGGGAATAAAAGTGAGATGAAAAATCCCTTACGAAAACTCGGCAGCCTAACGGCGCCACTTGAAACTTCCAAAATGGATTGATGAGAGAGAATAGGGTCTCTCATAATTTGAACATAAAAATTACAGTAAGAGTAATATAAAAGAACATCCCAATAACAATAAAGTTGAGCTTTAAAAGGAATGACTTAAAAGATTGTACTTAAAAAGAAAGAGAGGAGTAGGATCTCTTACCTCGGGTCCGACTTGACTCGATCGTTCTTTAATCTCCTGAATAATAAACTTGAGTTAATTTATACTTCCTTAAGAACCTTTTTCAAGTTCATTATTACTTTTATATCACTTATTACTATGTTATAAACATTATGTAATCATTTAAGTTAATAATATTTGTTTTGTCGATAATTGGTTCTTAAGTCGAAAGTGGACTTCTTACAATTACATGTTGTTCGTGTGGAAAAATGTTCATTATATCCAGAATTTTATTCATTATGTAGATATCATATATATCATATATATCCAATATATTCATGCATTTATAATATTACAAACCATTTAGAGTTAAGAAATGAAATGCACCGTTCATGGAGACGGTAAGCCGTACGTACGCATGAATGCTACTTCCATTTCAATTTAATATTTAATGGAATTAAAACATAATGATACATAATATTATTTTAATTACCATATGGTATCATATATAATATCATTAAATATATCCTTTATACGTACCACATATGGTATTAACGAATCAAATCACTTTGAGGGGGCGGTAGTCCGCACTTCCTTAAAAGAAGATATCGTGTTTACCCATAATGGAAACCATAAAGGTATGCCATAAATGAAGAATACAGAAGCTTAAGTAAAAAATAAACATATTAGATATCATATATAAATATAGTTTCATCTTAATGGCCACCTTTTAAGGTGTTAGAAGAATGTTGAACAATCATCGTTTTGGGAGGCAGAAATTCGCCATCCACGGAAACAGTATGTTCTTTAACCATTAGATGTAGGTGTGTGTAAGTGTAGCTTGAATACTTCTTATAAAAACATCCTAGTATATGTAATATACTGTATTTGTTACAAAAGAAAAGAATAAAATGAGTTTAGGGGGTTGGAGAAGTAAAATAAAACAAAAGGACTCAAGTGAAGACATTACCTTAAAATCGGGTAACTTCCTTTGATTAGAGCTCAAAGGCTTCCTTGGAAAGGATTATTCCCAAAGTGAGGCTTCAAGGAGTTAGATAGGGATGTGGAGAGACAAAATGGGAAGGTTTTGGCCGAGCCAAAAGCTTTGGAAGTGTGGGTTAGGAGGTAGAGGTGGGGGCCTTTTATAAGAGGAGAGGAGGGACACTCTTGTAAAGTTACAAAATGTTACTTTATTTTCAAAAGCGTTTCGGATTTTAAAGGTCTCACATTGATGTATTTAGAGGATAAGGTGATAAGGGTTCGAAATACACCCATCCAATATGTTTTGGACATGTGTAGGTCTTAGATTTTACATTATCTTTCCACTTTATTTAAATCGTTAAATAATGAGGTCATCGCTGCATCATCATGATGTCATAAATAATTTAATTTATTTAATGTCTAAAAATTATAAAAAAAATTCTATGATGTAGGAAATATTTTTAGATTTCCAATGACTTTTTATAGTCAAAACTATGACTTGTATAACCCCATGTAAAAAATTTTTTAATAAAACATCTCATGTTTGTGTCATTTTTACTTTAACATTAAATAAATAGATATTTATGTCATTTCCCAACCAAAGTGGCTCCAGGGGGTCCCCAAGTTGAACCATGGATTGTCTTGGTCGTACATGACACATCCAATTAGGGCAGGACATGTGTCTAGGTCATTTCATTTTATGAAAACATTATTCTTACCATAAACTACACTAATTACCTCTAATCGCGATTAAAAACTTAATAAGTTACTATTCACCAAAAAATTATTTTTATCCCATTGAACCACATTTTACTTCTTAATGACAACCATTTATGTCTGATTTTTTGAAATTCAAAACACAAAGATGGAAAAATTTCATTTAAATGGAAAAATCAGTTTTTATAAGTACCACTTAGTGGTTTCACTATTCATAAAAAATTGAAGTTTTTCAGAAAAATCCCAAAAATTCACCCTAAGATATATTTGATATTACGAATTCAAAAATGAAGTCTATTTTACAAAATTCAAAACATATAAGTCACATTAGTTAATTTAATAATTAATTCCCGTTGTCAGAGCAAATAGCGTGTTTTTATGAAACAATAAGTATCAAAAGATTGACACTAGTTTAAGTCTGATTTCAAAGTGAAATTAATTCCAACGACCACTATTGGATTTAATGGTAAAAATATATTCTAATTTAACTCTAAAACCAATTCAAAAGATAATATAATCATATAAATAAATTGTATTAAAAAGAGGTTTTGAATTAAAATACAACATTTTACACTATTCATAAAAAATGAACTTTATCGGAAAGATACCAAAAATTTACACAAAGTAAATTTTGATGTCCCAATTCTTAAGAAGAGTTTTATTTGTTCCAATAGAATGTATAAGAGTGAACAAAACTATATTTCATGACGGTTCACCATCAAAAGGCGATAAGTGAACCTTTAGTGAAAACTAGGGCATATACGCCTAAAATTGAATTCTTTCCGTATTTTAAGCCTTTATCTTTTATTAGATAAATGTAAAAACATTTAAAAATATATATAATCATATTTTAGTTATTTCTATCCATTCCCGCCAATACAACGGCTACATTTTAACTACCATTTAAAATAATATTATTTTATTATTAGAGTGCAACGTAAGATTCCCAAGAAACTCGTTGTTGCGTGTTGGGTATGACATCGAGCATAGCGTCCCCTTTAAAGTCATATTAATTTTTTATTCAAAAATATGGATAAATATGAAAATTTCATATTCTTTATTTACCTGGGGTGTTACATCCTTCCCCCCTTTTGGTAATTGCATCCTCACAATTTTTAAAATTAAGCTTGGAAACATCCTTGAAAGTCCCACATCGGAACAAGAGTCGGTAAAACAATCACTTTAAAATAAAGTAAGATAAGTACAGAGGTCACCTGAGTTAACCCATACTAGGATTCCATGTAGAAAAACATAGACATGGAAGAAAAATCAAAGGGTCATGTTCTTGAGGGAGAGTGATAGTAAACTTGTCTAGGAAAAATTTAACCATAAGAAAATCACAAACTTGTGATGGGTTAAACGGTATTCGATTTCCCAGTAGAAAAAGTTAATAGACAACATTTTTGTTTTAAGGTAATTTTTATTGAGGAATTTATTCATAAGGAAACATAATCACTTATCATGTTTACTTTGAACTTTTACTAGATTCCTTAATCAAACTCTTATTTTTTTCCAAAAGACGAGTATTTAGGGAGACTTGTTCACATTAAGAGTACTATAATCAACTTTTAGAGAGTCGCCTAATCCACAAAAGAAAATATAACTATTCCTTGAATAAAATTTTCATATATTAAACATCAGGGTTACACATACTATAAAAAGTCTTCTAATGTAACCCCATCATCAAAAGAGACTTAATACTCTTAAGAATTTCACTATAACTATTGACGCCCTTATATGTTGACATCTTACTCATTAAACATTATTCATGATCCATTAACCATTCCTTTCCAACTTATTCTGAAATACTTCTTTCCTACAAACAAAATCATGAATCATATCCTAAGATTCCAAAATAGGAAAACAATAGTTATGAAATAATAAATACCATTGATTGGTCATTGTCAGTTTCTTCATCCTCAATCGGAATGGCATTAGGTATTGGTAAATGAACATTTGTACGCTCTTGGTGATCCCATTCACGAAACTTCTTCATAGGACATGTGTTTGCATAATGACCATGCACACCACATTTAAAACATTCAATTGATCCCACAGAAAGAACTTCTTTCCCTTTCCTCGAGTCAACTGGATGCTTCCTTTTTCCATGGTAGGTTCTTGCTTTATGACCTTCATTTCCACATCTATAGCATATTTTGGTTCCTTTGAAACATTTTCCTAGGTGTTTCTTTCCACATCTTTGACACATAGGTTTTTGAACACACTTACCTTTATGATTATTACCTGTACTTCCGTAGGGATTTGTTTCTCACATATATGATGCCTTAGAGAAAACACCAAGGTTTAGGTGGTCAATCATGACTCCAGATAGTTGGTTGAGGATAATCACAAGAGTTCTCATTGCAGCTCCCATATCATTCAGATGCTTGCTCAAAAAACTGTCACAGT
This sequence comes from Viscum album, assembly GCA_963277665.1. Taxonomy (NCBI): domain Eukaryota; kingdom Viridiplantae; phylum Streptophyta; class Magnoliopsida; order Santalales; family Viscaceae; genus Viscum; species Viscum album. The sequence continues at coordinate 1,850,649,515 of OY728163.1, read as the reverse complement.
TTCCTTCACATCCACTATTACTTTGGTGCCTACTAGATCCAGCCATTTACTAAAACCAAAAAGGTCAGTGTGAGTATATCAACAAAACCATCATGTACTAATGAGGAAGATAAACACTAAGATATACTTACTCATTCACTTTATCTAAAACTAGGAATCTTTCTGAAATCTTAACCATTATGGTAATGTCACTTATGCTTAAAGAATACCCTAACCTCTAAAGTTATCTAAACCGACCTTTGATACCAACTATAAGGCCCCAGCCTTAAACCTTACTTAATCTTGAGTTATTACAAGATTACACATTGAGTATCTTTTCAGGTTTAGAGTTTTAGAGAATTAAATCATGAAACATGCTTTACATTCCACATTTAAAAAAAGTGGTTACATAAAAGACAGTATTAATTCTTCCCATCAACGGAAACATATTTAAAATAAAACACAGATTCTTTCTTGACACATCCTTGACACTATCATCACATCATGTACCTTTCCCTTGACCTGTGAAAAACATTTCAAAAACTTGGGATGACCATAAAGAGCTCAGTATGAGTTATAAAAATATGGAAAGGAAACATGAGTTCATATATACATTGGAATGAAATCATACTTTACCCATAAAACATAGGCATATAAAATCATGAATAAATCATAGAAATCATAAGACATAAAAGGTATCTTGAGGTATTCATAACATTCTTACGTAGGGAGTAACCCTCTTGGTTACGTTTGGAATACCCACCACAGTATATTCCCTAAATCTCTTCGGAGAAACCTTAACGTTTCACTCCTTCACCATACCCAATGCATTAGAGAGCTATATCGGGATCACCCGCCCTTAGTCTATCACAGAACCACCTGTCTTCATAATAATGCCCAAGAACCTCAACATAATCGTATCACAAAAAACATCCATAAAGGAAACATAACATTTCCACCTTTCAATCACAAGATATCAATACCACACATTTATATAAAAATATTATGAAAACCATTTTCAATACCAAAATAAAAGAAAAGTAAAACATGGTATTTATTTTTCTTTAAAAAAGGTATGGCTTGTAGAGGAAGCTGAAACTCAAATAATGGTCATGGCGGCGGAGAAGCCGTTGTCGCCGCATACGTACGAAAAAAACATTCCCTTTTTTCATTTAGTAAACGCTTCGTATAAAAAAGATTCCTTTTGAATAAACGTAAAAGTCAAACGGGTTTATACACCGTATAAAAGAAGGTTGTGTATAAAACAAAATATGCCTCAATGAAAGGAGATTGAGACGAAGTCCCATACAAAGACAGTATCCTTGGTTTAAGGATAAATCAATTAAATAATTATGTGTGAAAAACTAATACACCATATATAAGTGGATATTAAGTGTAAAATAATCAAAGGATATTCACACATATTTAGAGGATGACATATTCAATAACTACATGTTGAACCCAAAGAAATGGAAATTGGGTCAAGAAGTTCCCTTGGTAAAATTCGATAGCCTAACGGCGTCACATAAAATTTTACAAAAAGGGTTGATGAGAGAGATAAAGGGGATCTCATCACTTGGACATAAAATTTAAATCAATAAGGATATATAAGAACATATCCCAACATAATATTATGTGAATTGAAAGACATAACAAAAGAAGTCTTTTAAAAAGAGGAGGGTGAAAGGTCCCCTTACCGAGTTGGGTACCTTTCGAAACATACACCCCATGGAAGAAGGGTCATACAATGAAGATTTGAATACCCATAAATGAAATTATACTACACAAATTGTATAATAATGGGCAGTACATACACCACTCAAGGGAAATTGTGGCAAATGTAGCATAAATTTCACGGGAATAAAAGTGAGATGAAAAATCCCTTACAAAAACTCGGCAGTCTAAAGACGCCACTTAAAACATCCAAAATGGATTGATGAGAGAGAATAGGGTCTCTCATCATTTGAACATAAAAATTACAGTAAGAGTAATATAAAATAACATCCCAATAACAATAAAGATGAGCTTTAAAAGGAATGACTTAAAAGATTGTACTTAAAAAGAAAGAGAGGAGTAGGATCCCTTACCTCGGGTCCGACTTGACTCGATCGTTCTTTAATCTCATGAATAATATACTTGAGTTAATTTATACTTCATTAAGAACCTCTTTCAAGTTCATTATTCCTTTTATATCACTTATTACCATGTCATAAACATTATGTAATCATTTAAGTTAATAATATTTGTTTTACAGATATTTGGTTCTTAAGTCGAAAGTGGACTTCTTACAATTACATGTTGTTCGTGTGGAAAAATGTTAATTATATCCAGAATTGTATTAATTATGTAGATATCATATATATCATATATATCTAGTATATTCATGAATTTATAATATTACATAACATTTAGAGTTAAGAAATGAAATGCATCGTTCATGGAGACGGTAAGTCGTACGTACGCATGAATGCTACTTCCATTTCTATTTCATATTTAATGGAATTAAAACATAATGATACATAATAGTATTTTAATTCCATTATGATATCATATATAATATCATTAAATATATCCTTTATACGTACCACATATGGTATTAACGAATCAAATCACTTTGAGGGGGTGGTAGTCCGCACTTCCTTAAATGAAGATATCGTGTTTAACCATAATGGAAACCATAAAGGTATGCCATAAATGATGAATACAGAAGCTTAAGTAAAACATAAACATATTAGATATCATATATAAATATAGTTTCATCTTAATGTCCACCTTTTAAGGTGTTAGAAGAATGTTGAACAAGCATCGTTTCGGGTGGCAGAAATTCGTCATCCACGGAAACAGTATGTTCTTTAACCATTAGATGTAGGTGTGTGTAAGTGTAGCTCGAATCCTTATTATAAAAACATCCTAGTATATTGAAGATACTGGAGTTCTTACTAAAGAAAATTATAAAAAGAGTTTAGGGGGTTGGAGAAGTAAAATAAAACAAAAGGACTCAAGTGAAGACATTACCTTAAAATCGGGTAACTTCCTTTGATTAGAGCTCAAAGGCTTCCTTGGAAAGGATTATTCCCAAAGTGAGGCTTCAAGGAGTTAGATAGGGATGTGGAGAGACAAAATGGGAAGGTTTTGGCCGAGCCAAAAGCTTTGGAAGTGTGGGTTAGGATGTAGAGGTGGGGGCCTTTTATAAGAGGAGAGGAGGGACACTCTTGTAAAGTTACAAAATGTTACTTTATTTTAAAAAGAGTTTCGGATTTTAAAGTTCCCACATTGATGTATTTAGAGGATAAGGTGATAAGGGTTCTAAATACACCCATCCAATAGGTTTTGGACATGTTTAGGTCTTAGATTTTACATTATCTTTCCACTTTATTTAAATCGTTAAATAATGAGGTCATCGCTGCATCATCATGATGTCATAAATAATTTAATTTATTTAATGTCTAAAAATTATAAAAAAAAATCTATGATGTAGGAAATATTTTTAGATTTCCAATGACTTTTTATAGTCAAAACTATGACTTGTATAACCCCATGTAAAATTTTTTTTAATAAAACATCTCATGTTTGTGTTATTTTTACTTTAACATTAAATAAATAGATATTTATGTCATTTCCCAACCAAAGTGGCTCCATGGGGTCCCCAAGTTGAACCATGGATTGTCTTGGTCGGACATGACACATCCAATTAGGGCAGGACATGTGTCTAGGTCATTTCATTTTATGAAAACATTATTCTTACCATAAACTACACTAATTACCTCTAATCGCAATTAAAAACTTAATAAGTTACTATTCACCAAAAAATTATTTTTATCCCATTGAACAACATTTTACTTCTTAATGAAAACCATTTATGTCGGATTTTTCGAAATTCAAAACACAAAGATGGAAAAATTTCATTTAAACGGAAAAATCGGTTTTTATAAGTACCACTTAGTGGTTTCACTGTTCATCAAAAATAGAAGTTTTTCAGAAAAATCCCAAAAATTCACCCTAAGCTATATTTGATATTCTTAATTAAATAATGAAGTCTATTTTACAAAATTCAAAACATATAAGTCACATTAATTAATTTAATAATTAATTCCCACTGTCAGATCAAATAGCGAGTTTTTATGAAACAATAAGTATCAAAAGATTGACACTAGTTTAAGTCTGATTTCAAAGTTAAATTAATTCCAATGAACACTATTGGATTTACTGGTAAAAATATATTCTAATTTAACTCTAAAACCAATTCAAAATATAATCTAATCATATAAATAAATTAGATTAAAAAGTGGTTTTGAATTAAAATACAACATTTTACACTATTCATAAAAAATGAACTTTATCGGAAAGATACCAAAAATTTACACAAAGTAAATTTTGATGTCCCAATTATTAAGAAGAGTTTTATTTGGTCCAATAGAACGTATAATAGTGAACAAAACTATATTTAATGACAGTTCACCATCAAAAGGCAATAAGTGAACCTTTAGTGAAAACTAGGGCATATACGCCTAAAATTGAATTCTTTCCGTATTTTAAGCCTTTATCTTTTATTGGATAAATGTAAAAACATTTAAAAACATATATAATCATATTTTAGTTATTTCTATCCATTCCCGCCAATACAACGGCTACATGTTAACTACCATTTAAAATAATATTATTTTATTGTTAGAGTGCAAAATAAGATTCCCAAGAAACTCGTTGTTGCGTGTTGGGTATGCCATCGAGCATAGCGTCCACTTTAAAGTCATATTAATATTTTATTCAAAAATATGGATAAATATGAAAATGTCATATTCTTTATTTACCTGGGGTGTTACATCTAGGATGTCACATGTTCTCTTTTGTCAAGAATCTAGATTTTTTTATCTTCATGTGAAAATTCATGTTCGAAATATACACTATTAATATCAAGTATATGTTTTGGGTTGGACATATAATTTATTAATAGCGACACATGGAATTCACCATGCACATTGAAAATATTTGTATGTTGTTTCAATTCATAATAAAATACTACAATAGGATCTAGAATCTAAAATAATCTAAATTAATTTGAACTTTGTTTCCACTTATTTCTAAATATTATAACTCTTTTACATATTGATATACTAGGAAATACATGATCCCAAACATAAAATTTTATATCCTTCCTTCATTTTTCAAAAAAAACATTCATGTCAACTCTGAGAATCCTTGATTTGTTTATGGATTAATTGTATTTTTTCTTTTTACTCCTTCATAATGTATGGTCCCAACATTTCCCTTCTGAAACCTCATCCCAGCATGTTGTAGTTCTACACCTCTTTCTATAAATAACCTCAAAAGGTTATATTTTAATACTTGAGTAGAAACAGTTGTTATACATTAATTTAATAAGTGGAATATTTCTATCTAATTACATTGAAAATAAATTTATGTTTCCCTTATTATGTCTTAAAATTATTGAATTTTCCTCTCATAATACCCTTCACTTTCAAGATGATAATATTTTCTATGGTTTTCTTTTTTGACCAAATCCTTTTGAAGTCTCATATTGAATATAGAAGTAAATATTATATCTCTTCTAGAAATAATTGACAATGATACTCCATGGAGTCTTACTAATTCTTGATTATATAGTCTATCCTGGTGATCTAGAGATAAATAATATCTTATAGAAATGAAATGGGAAACCATTTTCAACCTATCAAGGATTACCCATATGTAATTGTTTCCATTGGATTTCTTAAGAAGTCCTGTGAAAAGGTCCATAGTGATGTTATCCCAATTCCATATAGGTATAGGTAGTGTTTTTAATAATCCTTTTAAAATTTGTCTCTTCACATTAACTTGTTGACACTCCATAACCCTTGAATTGTAGTCAGAAATATCTATTTCTATATTATCCCACTAATAATAATCATGAATGTATTTATATATTTTAGTAATTATGGGATGTATATGGAATTTATAGTTATTAGTTTCATCTATTATATCCTTCTTTATCTCTGTAATAGATGGAATACATATCCTTGTATCAGATTTTAGTACACCTTCTTGAGAGATATTAAATTAATAAAAAATTCCATTTTTCATATCATCCATCATATTTTTATTCAAAGTATAATCGCTTTGATATTTCTGGATCTTCTCTATTAATAACGGTTTATAAATAATTTGAGATAGGATTAATGATGTCCCTTTTTTTATGATTCCCATGTCCTACCTTACCAGTTCCTTGATCAAGGGATCTCCTTTAATCCTAATCATTTCAAGAAGAATGGGATCTTTCAAACTCAATGCATATATAACATTTTTTCTCTTCCAGGATAATAATCGATTGAATAATAATATTTATTAGGAATATCTAACCATCTCCTTTGTCTCATGATTAGTTCCTTGTGTGAATATATATTTAAAACATTGGTGGTCTATGTATATATCACACTTTTCCCCATGAATATAGTGTCTACATATCTTCAATGAAAAAATGAATTTAGATAACTCCATGTCATGAGTATGATAATTATGATCATGAGGCTTTAACTTCCATGATGGATAGGTTATTACCTTTCCATTTTCATGATAACATATATAAGACATTTCTTAGATGCATCACTATTGATAAAAAATCCTTCTCTAAAAGAGAGTAGAGTTATCATAGGTACAATAAAAAACCTCTTATTTAGTTCTTGGAAACTTTATTCATACTCCTTTTTTCAGATAAGCTTAACTTTTTTTTGGCTTAACTCAGTTGGTATATTATAAATACCTAAAATTTTTTTCAAAAAACATTAATAATATCTCGCTAAACCATAGAAAATATGATTCTTAGTTACGATTGTAGGATGAGGCCACTCTTATATAACCTTTTTATTGGAATGATCAAATGATATTCCTCAAAAAGTTACAATGTGCCCCAAGAATGAAACTATTTGTAACTAGAATTAAAATTTATTAAATTTAACAAAAAAAATTCCCCTCCTCAAATTTTGTAATATGAACCTTATATTATCCCCATGTCCCAAGTGACTTTTGTAATATATCATAATTTCGTCAATAAAGGTCACCAAAACTTTATCAATGTAGTCATTAAATACTCAATTCATAAAATCCATAAATATGGTAGGAGAATTTGTCAAGAATATAGAATAAATAAACTTATGATTCCCAAATCTTGTTCGGAAGGTAGTCTTTGGTATATATTCTTTATTTACCCTCAACTGATGATACTCTGATCGAAGGTCAATCATAGAAAAAAATTAACCCCCTTGAAGTTGGTTGAAAAAATAATCAATCCTTAGAAGAGTTTATTTTCTCTTCACTATAATCACATTAATTTCTCTATAATCAATGAATATTCACATTGATCAATATTTTTTTTATAAAGATAATAGGTTCTCCCCAAGGAGAGACAATTGGTTGAAGAAAACCCCTCACCAAAATATCTTGATTTTTTTTCTTTAATTTATCTAACTCCATATATTTTATAATATATGGGGTTTTCAAAATTGGATTAGATATAGGTAAGAGTTCAATATAAAACTCTATATATATTTCTGGGGGAGTTCCAGGTATATCTTCAGAAAATAAATCTGTGTATTCCTACACAATCGGTACATCTACAATATTTTTACATTCTCTTTCTTCTATATCTTCACTAATCATTTCCATAAAGAAGGTAATATTTGGTGGTTCTTCATAAGAATTGGGTTGGGAATTCTATCCTTTGAAGATAACAATTCATTTTCTCTCCAAGGTGACTAAAATATCATTTATTATATTGTTAATCATAGCATTATTCTTTGACAACCAATTCATCCCATGTATTATAATAAATTCCACCATTAGAATAACCACTAGGTTTGATGAAATATTACACTCACCAAAGATAATAGGGGATTCCATACATGTCTTTGATTATTCAATAGTTCCTCCATGATTTTTAACATAAAACTCTACCGCTAGATGTTCAGGGCTCAACATAATTTTATTTGTAAACATAAACACAATAAAATATATTAAAGAACCAGAATTAAAAAAATCTACTTACTAGCTTTGAGTGTATGATTAGTGTTCCCACTAAAACATAATTTGGAGACTTTGATTCATTAATTTTGATTTTAAAATCATGAGATTGCCTTTATGGCTTCTTATATGGTTGATTCTAGTTTCTTTATACTATCTTCTAAGTTATACATTAATTTTAGAAATATCCATGATCCCTACACTTGAAGCATTGCATGGAAGGTTTTCCTTGTACCATAATTCCTTTTTATTGGATTTTATATGATGAGTTTTAACATATGAATAATAGTTTCAAGTAATATATCCATATATTCCAAACATGTAGTACTTTCCAATTCCTTATAGACAATTCACAAAATGTTTCTTCTCACATTTTTTGCACATGGGATGTTTTACATTATTCATGCATGGATTCTTTCTAAAAAAATCTACAACCTTTTATTTTTATCATTCTATCCATAAGTTCACTGGGAATCTCTGAAATCCATTTCAAATTTGAGATTGAATCATATTATCTCCTTATAACTCTTAAAATCTCATATTTCAAATGGTTTTCATAAGTAATATCTCAGTCCTCCAAAGAATTGGTTGATCTTCTCATTAGAATAAATGAAAAAATCATAAAACATATCATGAAATCCCTATATAGTTTACCTCATAATTCCCATCCAATTCATTTTCAATTTTTTTAGATCTAGTAATTCACTATCCAACTTGTTTTAGAGGGTATGAGGAAAATACTTTTTGGAAAAAATAAATTTTAAGTATTCATATTTCATAGATTCTACCACATCCATTAACACCATTGATCAGATTCGCCCTCTTAGATATATACAGCCAATGTTAATTTCTCTTGGTCAGAACAAAGGAGTACATAAAATATCCTTTCTATAGTATTTATACATTTTATGGTGATCATTTTATTATAGGTTCCAATAAAAATATGTGGTCATTAATAAATGAATGATTCAACTTCTAGTTGTTCCTTCCTTAGTGAAGTTGAATGCTCTACATGGTTTTAGGTTGTTATTCATGACTTGAATTAACTAAATCATCATCATCGTGAAGTTTTCAACCCCTTCTCCCCTATATCCTGAATGTTTTAATTTAATTTTTTATTTCATCTTTTGTTTACATGGGACATTCTATTTTATAATATGTTTCTAGAATAAGAAATTCTTTGCAGTAAATTTATTACTATTGGTAATCTTATAATATTAATTTGAATGATATTTTGAGATCTAGTGTCATGGAAATTATGTACATAATACATGAATTATATAATAAATTCATAAACATAAAAATATACATTATTTAATCCTTTTGGAAGAATACTTTATTATTCCTCCCTAGGTCATCTCACTTCATTTAATTTCTTGTGGACATATGTCAATAGAAATATATGATCATAAATCCAAGTATGGAAAAACTAAAGAAAATAGAACATGAACAATCGGCATCGATAAAAAATGAGGCATAATGTGAGAGATATAATCATAAGATCATGATACATAACATGGATGTGTGGATACAACATTAAAAGAAGACATTCATAATCATAACACCAAATTCTATCACCAAGGTTTCATAAAACATAATTACCTTTTTTATTCACCAAGGTATCATAAAAAATTTCATCTCTAGAGAGAAATTTTTATTTAATAGGTTGGGGTTGAGAGCCCTTTTATTAAAAATAAATAAATTCCACTTTTCAAGGTTGAGTGGAAACCCTTACATATCTCATATGCCCAATGGCCTAGAGGCCCAATATAACTTGGAACAATTTACCAATGGATAGAATGCTAAATCATGGCCTTCGGGATGATAATGAGAATTCATCATCGTAAAATTTCTCCAATTAGACATTATGTCCCCCCCCCCACCAGAAGACATCACAACATGATCCTAGTATAAAAAATACAGCTCCCCCTACCATGAAAGTTTTCATCATGATGGACTAAAACATGAAGGTAAGGAACCCCTACAAACATGATGTGGTGTAGGGATGTAATATAAGTTCCATCACACCCATCACTCTTTTGAGTCTCTCAACCGGTGAGGCCTGTGGGGCCATCACTTTCATCACCTTCCAATTGCACCACATATTTAGACCAGTCTCAAGTGAAGAAATCAAATGGAAGGGAACCATCCATCCCACAATAAGGTGATAGAAGGGTATATTATGAGCAACATCATGACCATCCAGCAAAACGAGGCCTCCCACCTAGCAGTGTAACTGCATTTCCTTCAAGATATGTGGAAACATTCACCTGAATCCTATCATTCTGCTTACTACCCACAAGTGATGACCCAATGATCCTATAGAGTGAAGACTAATATTTTGGCCCAAAATCACATAAACCAATTGAAATCCTATATGTGGAACCTCTTTATCCCTCCTCTACTTGGTCTCGCTTCTCCCGATCCCACCACCACCTAAAACGTGACCAACGAGTGTTCCCCTTCCAGACCTCACCATCCATCACCACTGAAACCATTTTTTCTAGCCATACTATGGATAAAAGCTCCTTCGAGATAGAAACAACCAATCGAACCAATGGTGGATACCGAAAATTGAGATCTCATACACCATCACCAACCACATCGACCAACACCATCCCGAGGTTGCCCCCATGCCTGATATCCATCCCCATTCTTGACAGCTTAAGGTCATCAACCCACACCCCAAGATCATTATCACATCCCATGTGAATAACATTCTTAGCATGAGATCAAATGTCATACTCCCCAATTTCAATTTCACACATCAATGGTAGAAACATGAGGATATATCTGATCTCACTACATCAAAAGATACCAGTTACACCAAAATCCTTTAACCAACATCTCAGACTGATAAAGTTGGGCAGCCACCATTCCACCTAACGTCCCCACAAGAATCCATCATCCACTCAATGGGGAATATTGATGAAGGTAGAACAATGTTTATCCCATATATAGATTATGAAATCACCCAAAAATATCTAAAAATGAAGCTACCAACACCTCAAAGATCCTAGGTCTTCAAAAAGTGAATCAAGACCTTAGTTTCGATGAATTTTTCCATGAAAAATCATGGAATGAACATGAATTTAATGATGTGAATTGATCCAGGTTTATTGGATCATGGAAGTTTTTTTTAATCGGGAGATAATTCTATATCCCTTTATAATGTTAATAACAAGTTAACACTATGAATGTACACCTGGAAGAGTGCATGTAAACCTTTAACACAATCAAATTCTTCTAAAACCCTCCATTTTCTCCTAAATCTAGGAACCTAGTGGGTTTATTTAGGTAATTTTTAATCCCTTTCATTTGGTTTTTATTATCATCTTGATATGTTCAGTATGGGGTTAACCGAGTTGAGTTTTCCTTATTTCCTTTATTGTTTATTATTTGTTCAATCTTGTTTCCTCACTTTCTACCTGTCCATGTTCTGACAATTAATCTTATTCATTATTATAAAGTTATTTTGATTTTTTTTCCACATTATTTATATATAATCCTACTATGGTTTTAGATTCTTTTTGAGAAAGGTGATCAGAGATATACATTTTTGTTTCATTCTCATTCATATATTGTTGAAAACCTTGAGGTGGTGGATTAATTTCTTATCATTTTTTATGTTTAATCATAACATTATCATGCTTTATATCTTTGGGTAATAATTGAATTAACCTTAATGAAGAATGATCTGGAATTAAATAAAGAATAGTGTTTTAGTTGTAGTGATAATATGTGTTTCCACCATGATAAAAATTTGCCTCTTGTTTCGATAGATAGTGTTCTATATATTTTTATGTTTTTTTAGAATTTTTTTATGTTGGACTTAGATAATGAGTGTAAATATAATAATTATTTTTATCTAAATAATAAAGGTATATGTTTAATTGAAATCATTCTTCCTTATTATTTTATGAAACTAAAATATATGCTTAGAAACATGTTTACATGTCTTAGATGTTGATAGATAATTCCCTAGGTTTCTTGTAGTTGTAACTTATAATCAATGAATAAATTAATTCAATATAGTAATGAATTTTTTGTTTAATAAAAACAATTTTTAGGGCCAAACGACCCTATTTACTTATAAAGTATGGATTCCTAGGTTTTAGGGCCTAGTATCCATGTTAAATATTTTTTCCACTTATTTATTTATGTGATTACTTTAGATGAGATCCTTTCTATATAATGTGATGTGAGCCTAGGATGGATGGTGTTTTTGTGAAAATTGGGTGGTTCCTAGGTTTGTAGAATCAGTTGATGCCTAAGATGATAAAAAACATGGTAGGATGCATGATGGTGTTTGTGATACCACTGGGACTAATAGAGTAGGTTGAAGTTAGTATTTAATATTGTTTATTATTGTGTTGAAATATAGGATTATTTCCTTCTAATGAATATGATTTAAAGGTCATATGGTCAAGTTTCTTGTTTTTTCATTCCTTTCCCCACTTCTTGAAGAATATGGTTATGCATGGTTTATAAATTTTTATGGTAGATTAGAAAAAGTCCTATGGTGCATGGAATTATGGAATGATAAATAATAATGAATGTTTTAACCCAAGGGATTTTTGGATTAATGGAATACTAGATGATGATAAAACATGTGGAACCTTTGAATATGTTGGTTTATTCTTAGAGGGAATTGAATAATCAGTTAACAATTTAATAAAATGTGAAATGTTTAATGGAAATAAATAAATTAAATTTTCCTTGAAATACTTGTATGCTTATTGGATATCTAGTCCATATGTAACATCCCATCCTAACTGGCCACCTAGATGGTGTCCAGACTAGTGGGTCACATGGCCTTAATCATGCATCCTCATACACCATAGGATTCTGAATAGATAAGAGGGTGTAAAGGGGGTTCAGTGGGGAGACTATACCCTCATAATCAAACTTACATAGTAGTATAATTAGAATAAATATTAGAAACCAGAAAAAGAAATAAATAATAAATAGATAATAGAGGAACATAAGAAATATATATTAACTAAATAAATGTAAAATGGACAATTCGAATTCCATATAATGATGCATTTAATGTCAATTTTTACTAAAATGTACAAGCAGTACAATAAAACAAAAGAAAATAAAACCCTGATGGTCAACTCCATGAGAATCCAGATTACTAGCTTACTCATGTTCTCCCTAGCTCGAAAGTACATAGCACAGTATAAGAAATCAATCCAAAGAGCTGCAAGCATGTAGGACTTCTCAGGTACGACAGTGGAATGGTTTCCTGAGAAGGGTGTGAGATATAAATCTTAGTAGGAAGACACTCATGGTGTCTAGGACAATCCATCTAGTGTAATATAAATTAAGAATTGTGGTATATTTTATTAATACATATTGATAAAAAAATTAAATAATAGTATCTTAGTCTGGGTTCCTAAATGGACACGTGTATCATACTACCTTGTCCGTCCTAACATGGATATCTAAAAGGAGGTACTTCTACAAGGCACAATATGTTTCTGTGTGTGTGTGTGTGTCTGAGTCCAAAAGTAAACAAGGCACACTGAGGAAGGCATACCCCAAAGATTGTGTTTTGGTTTGGGGTCTAATTAACATGTCATCACATAAGTATGCTATTAATAAAAGGAAAAGCATCACAAGTACATTATTTAATATAAATTAGAAGTAACAAGTATGGAACAAGTAATTATGAAAATAATTCAATCAATTAAATACTACCAATTCATCAAATCCAGTGCTGGAGTTCCATGTCTTTCCAAGGTGATCTAAAAAGGATCCCAAGTATCAAAACAAGAAAATATGATGTAATAAAATACCACTGAGCCCATCCAAGTTGACCCATAAGGTTTTTTCAGTATCACTTGAGGTATGGTAACTTTGAACCCATCCCAGGTATCTCATGTAGAGGACTGAGTATCATCACAGGGCATGGGATAGACATATTTTCTATGGTTCCATCAATGGTTTCTACCCTAGGGAACTGGTATCACTCATGAGTATAATAAAATGCCTTGGAAGACCTCTCCTGGTAAGCCAAAGCATCGCCCCAGGTGCGTCAGGTCATAACCCATCAATCTCATGAGTCTATCCATGAGTCGTTAATATAGAACACATATTCCTTCCTGGCCCATGTCAAGTGAACTATATCAATAACGCATATCATAAGGCGACATATATAAATTTAATCATAATCCTTTAAAAACCCATTTCAATTCACAAGATAAAAAATAAGTCCATTAAATCCATTTGTGGAGTCATGTTCCCATCCAAGGTGATCTACAAAGGATCCCAAGTTTCACAGTGGGAACATTTTATGTAATTCAATAACACAGATCCCATCCAATGTGACCTATAAGGCTTCCCAAGTATCACTTGAGGCATGGTAATTTTGAGCCCATCCTAGGAATCTCATATAGGGGACAGAGTATCACCAAAGGCATCGAATATCCATATTTCCAATGGTTTCATCCACATTTTCTCCCCTAGGGAACCGATATCACTCTAGAGTATAATTAACTATCAAGGAAGTTGTCGTCTAGAAATCCAAAGCATCACCCACAGTTCATTAGGTCATAACCCATCGAGCATGTGAATCTATCCCTGAGTCCTTAATATATAACCAATTTCCCCTCCCGTCCCATATCAATGATTCATAATAAGAAAGGAAAATAATTTATATAATTTCATGCCATTAAATAAACATTTCATTTCATTTAATTAAAAACGTCCAGAAAAATAACATATCATGGTTTAAGTGGTTTTTAGAAGGAACCGTGGGAAAATTGGGGAAATCCTACATGATAATTTCCCTTTTTATAAAGCAGTACAAGTCATTCAATTTATAAGATGGGTCACATACTTATATTCTGCCTTGTTTCTTTGAAAATTTAAATGAGGAAATTTTGTTTTCTAGTTCCATTAGATTCCATATCATAAACATTCCATATATCAATTATAACCTCAATTCGTAAATAAACATCACTATTGGAAAAATGACCTATACCCATGGTTCAAAACCATGGGTATGGCCCGAAAACCGTGGGTATATCTTATATCCACAGTTTGGGGAACTGTGGGAAATCGAGGCATCGGGATAGGTCTATAACCTATACCCACTGTTTTCCAAACCATGGGTATAGCTTTTTTTCCACCGTGTCAAAGCCGTATATCCATTTCCATGCTGTCAAATCCTTTTTCCTATGGATTTGAAATCATGCGTATAATTTTTTTAAAAAAATATAGCGCCTAGAGGTGTTGAACCCACGACCATCATGAATTGGAATGTTCACACGATGCCCCTCACCCTTAAGCTATGGCAATTACGTTAACACATACCTATATTTTTTAAAATATATTAATATTAGTCCTAAATATATTAAAATTTGTCTATATTTGGAAACAAATGACACTGGATTTTGAACTCTCATCTATCCCTAGTTCTAAAAAGAGATTAACCAACCCAGCTACGACACTTTCAATTAAATATATATGAATTTATTTTAATATATTATTCCTTCTTGTTGTATTAGGAATAAA
Organism: Viscum album; assembly: GCA_963277665.1. Classification (NCBI taxonomy): domain Eukaryota; kingdom Viridiplantae; phylum Streptophyta; class Magnoliopsida; order Santalales; family Viscaceae; genus Viscum; species Viscum album. The sequence continues at coordinate 1,850,634,002 of OY728163.1, read as the reverse complement.
CACGGCCGACGAGATTCGATCCCGAATCCACCAGGATTATAGACAGCGACTCACCAACCCTTCTACACAGCTTATGTATTTTATTATTTATATCTATTTAAATATATTAATTCAAACCGTGGGTATAAGAGATAAAACCATGGGTATCGGTTTTCCTGCCAAATTTCTTTTGTGTCCCGTGGATTTTTTTCCCGCTATAACCTGGGAAATATATACCCATAGTTTTACCAAACTGTGGGTATAAGTCTCCCAAAAAAACCGTATACCCACGGTTTTTCCAAAACCATGGGTATAGGCCTTGAAAAAAATACCTATACCCAAGGTTTTTGGAAAAACCCTAGGTAATGGTGACTTTTTCCCAATGGTTTTGGAAAACTATGGGTATAGATCATAAAAAAAACCTATACCCATGGTTTTGGGAGAAACCGTTGGTATAGGTTTGTATACTATACATATACCCACAGATTTCCAAAAACATGGGTATACGTCACCCCTATACCCATGGTTTTGCTTAAAACCATGGGTATAGGCCTATTTTCCAATAGTGCATGAATTCAATAATCCTCTAATCAATATATTTTAACATAGAATAAAAATTAGCTCGGTTGGAGGGGAGTTATTATAAAATCACGACTTTACATGTCAAACAAATCATTTAGCATATTTAAGCATTTGTTTCTATGAACTCAAACCAATTAATGGATCATTTATTCAAAAAATTACACAACAATAATTATATTCTATGAAAGGTGTGCAGGAAATAAATTAATGCATTATTAAATTTAAGTGGAAAAGGAAGGGGATTTTACCTCACGATAATACTAATCCAGATCGAACACTTTGGAACTTGAATTTTGCACTAGAGACCACTCAAATTTGATCCATCCCACCTCCGAGCATACACGCCCTCATATATACATAAGGAATCCTAGACCCTATTAACATATTTTAATTTCCATGAATATGTGCAAGGGGATCCATATATATATTCTCATATATGCATACTCCCATTAACACTCACACATGTTTGCATTTTTTTCATATTATACGTAATCACACCTATCCCCAAATATATATATTCACTTCAATGGGTGAATATACATATAACGGGGGAACTTACACATATATATGTCTACCTATGTATACGTGGTGAGTCTCCTCTGACTTTGGGGACTCTAACCCACCTCAAGGATGACCAAACACACTGCAACTAATTACTAGGAACCCTAAATCATCAAAGGGACCCAAAAGAAAGGTTCTAATCGAAAACCAATAGGAATACCCTTACCCCAAGTGGCGACGACAATCCAAAACTATAAAATTGCTTCACCTTCTTGGACGGTTGCTGGAATACGCATGAAGGAGTCCCGGGGGATTCCCCACATTCCCTAACAATAGAAGAAAACTAAAAAATAGATTAACCCAAACCATAGGGTATCAGGAGAATAGAAATCAGCTGACGGTGAGAAAAAAATACTCCAACCAAAGGAGGATAGGGTCTTACCTAGATGAATTGAGTGATAATCATGAAGAAATATGGTGGAAGGTCGTGAATATAAGAAGATGATGGAAGGAGGGGAATGCTCCATGGGGGTTCAGTTGAGGGGGATCATACGAGAGGTAAGTGGAGAGGGGGAGCAATTCATGGAGTGGGGTAGAGATTAAAAACCTTAGGATTTCCTTAAAAACCTAGCCAAATATTAATAATAATAATAATACTTATACTTATAATAATAATAATCATCATCATCATAAAAATAATATTATTAATATTATTAAAACATTAATTATTTTTACTTCCCATTTATTTTATTCTAATTATGTCAAAATTAACACATCGCATGGTTTGGGTCTCACAGTAATCCAAAATCTATGCCACCGTGTGTTGAATAGTGTTAAGGTACTACCCAAAATAGTAACCATGTATTCTAGGCACACCGTTTAGAAAATTGTGCATAGCCTAGGAATGCTACCATTTCTCCACCTGTATATGACTGCATGGATTACTACTAAGGGTTGTACGGTTTTAGACAAACTGTGTGCCCAATTCAGACCTCTCTCATTTTGTGTTTTCAGAGGCTAACACTCCTAAAACTCATCAGGGAACTCAGGGAACCTCATGGGCCTTCACCCAATTGAAAAAATAATAATTTTATGGGTTACAACACTTAGAATTAAGTTCTAAAGTTCAGTTTTTAAAAATACCCTTCCAATAAATGAAAAATTCTAATTCATTTTCATTTTAATCTAGATCAGAATAATGGGCTATTACACCATAGCAGTGGTAGTCGGGTTTTCGAGAGATTATAGATGTATTTGAATATTTGGATAGTTTATTTCACTTAGTTTAGTTGTGATCTGTATGTATATTCTTGTGTTATATGTTTTCCTATTCTACACCACTTGTTTCGGTAGAGATACTGACACTAATGGAATTTAGAGGGTGTTTTCCCCAATATCCATGTTGGCGAGGAATAGATGGTCGACTACCCCATATTTCCTCACTCTCTTCTCCATGTAATATTATGTGCAAGTATACACAGTGGTTACCTTTCCCATATATATGTTTTTTGAGGGATTTAATGAATTGTGCCTATTTTAACACACAAGTATCTCTAGATATAGTATCTTAAGGATTATTATAGGTATGTTGTGTATGTTTTATGATTAATCGAGTTATTATACATGATATATGTGTTATGGTGGCACCCAGAAACTATATGGTTATTGTCTAAAGATTTATTTGATGATGATTATGATGATGATGATATGATTTGATTCATGGGGTGCACGGTATGTTACATTTTCTTATATGTTTTTGGGAAGGCTTATATTATGAAAGAGAAGAATTGAGATGTGTGATGTTTGGGAAATGCAGAAAACTACCAGGGAAGTGGTAGAGGGGTACCATCATTTGATATTATGTTGGAAATTATACTTAACTTGTATATGATACTTGGTGAGATATCCATAGTGAGGATATAAACTTTAACATACTTATTTAGTGGACGAGTTAGCTTCACTTATTTATTTACTATGCTTTAGTATGATTTCTTTATCATTTGCACAAGAGGCTCTAGGGCGGATCCTATTGAGTATATTTCTTATTCTCAGATGAAATATATATATATATATATAAATAAACTATTTTTCAGCACTAGAGGAGTTGGTTTGTGATCGATCATGACATTACTAGCTCATGGAGTTATTTAAGAGTAGTATGGGATTTATGGTCACTACCGAGGATTTTCTTTTTTGTACTTAAAATTTATTTTTGCATTTTTCTGTTGTATGAAATTATATGCATGTATTGGGATCTCTTATAAATTTCTATGAACATGAGTTTTTTACTGATTTTATCTTATCTCACTTTTTTACTTTCTTTTTACTGGGTAATGTTTCATATTTGTGTGTATGATATATCCTTAGTTATTTTCACTAACTCATGGCCTATTGGAGGTGGTCTTCAAGCATCATTATCTCTCCTATCTCACTAATATACTTGGAGGGGTACCTTTACGGGGAGGGTTTCGTGACATTAATAACCAACATGAAGTCACTCTCAATCTAAATATTATTCCATTTAAATTACCATGAATTATTTAAAACATATATAAAAACCCATAATTCTACTTCAAAATAAGTATGAGAGCTAAAAGAGCATGATTATGTTCTCTTGATGAAGAATTTACTATTCTTTAATCTACCTCCACATCAAGCTGACCTGGGGGGCTCCCATAGTAGTACCATCCACATTTACCTTAATAATGTAATTAACAATGAAAATATAATTAATATTAATTATAAATAATGAATAATTAAACTAGTCTTACAACTCATGCAAATGAATAAATACAGAGAACACAAGTTTTGAAAAATAATTAATAATTAAAATAATTAATAATTAAATAAATATTATATTTAAAAATATAGTAACACATAATTATTAATAATGAAGTAATTAACAAAAATTAATAAAGTAATTAGTAACTAATAATAATTATTAATTATAATAATATTTTTAATATTTTTATTAATAGAAATTAATAACATGATTAATATTTTAATTATTAATATATTTTATGTTTTAATTATTTATTTATTATTTATTCATAATCCCCTCTACCTACAATATATATAATAATTCTTAATTATAATGTAATTAATAATATAATTAATAATCAATAATAATAATAAATAATAATGTAATATATAGATTAATTTAAAATCAATTAATAATGATCTTGATAGTTTCAAATTTAAAAACCCTTTCAATGAGATAGAAAACCCCATTATTAGAGTTGGTGGTCCTCGGGATGTCTCATTGGGCAAGGATATACAAGTTAAAGGAAGGTATGTATCACCAATGATCAGAGAAGTGTTTTTCTTTATGTAAATTGTTTAATCTACATCTCCTTCTACCATAAAAGATAAAGTTTGGATTCCCAGATATTTAGGAACCAATGTCCAGGGAAAGTCTCCCAATGGAGTAGATAATGTTTCTCTACTAATTAAAGGAGACTCCAAGCTTGTGTGTGTTGGGATAGTAGGAGCTGGTAATGGGGATAGGCCTGATCGTGATGCATCTCAGTATTCGTTTTAGACTCATGATTCACTTTCTTTTGATTTTTCCACTACCTATACCTCTAAATAGGATCTCAACACAGTAGAAAAGGGTTTCACTTGGCCTGAGGTAGCATCTGTGTAGACTAATCTAATTATTTTTTGGGATCACCCGAACCAGGCCTCTAAAAACAATTATTCATAGATTGGGATAAGGGAACATATTCCTCCTGTTGATGTTGTGTAATAACTAACAATTACAGTCATTTTCAATTATATAGAGATCCAAAAGATCAACACTTTCAATTTTATTAAATCTTATTATTAGTATTGTGATATGGATGGAGCTCCCCACAAAGAAAGGGACTCTAGAAATCCAATAATAGTGTATTTGGGGGATAACATTCCCACTTATACCCATACTACTTCTGCTGATTTTTTATATGATTGATTATATTAATATCCAGGAATTCAATAACATTTATCATGAAATTTGAGTGAGGGATAGTTCCAAAATTAAATATATCCCAAGGTTGGATTTTATAATTTATGTTCTTAGCACAGCTCCAGAAGAATTGGGGGTTCTTTTACAGCCTCTTGAAAGTTCACCCCCGGCTTCTAATGGGTTGGATTTAAAGGAGGATTTATAAAAGTCATTGGGTGAAAATAATACCAATAGTGAGCATGTCACTCTAGGAGATATGTCTTAAAAACAATATATGGATTATAATAAAGAACTTGGAGATAAGCCTCTTCCCTGTGAGACCTTCCTTGGGGATGATTCCCCAAATCATGAAGGATTTGATCAAGATTATCATAGTGAGGTGGATGAATCATTGGGCATTGATGATCAAGGTCATATTTAGCTAACTTTAAGGAAATTGAAGAGATTTATACACCCAAGAGGTCAGCGTGTCTCCTGAGGAGTGAGTGGCATGAATAATAAAAGGTTAGTGATTATAGGATGGTTTGATGTTTTATGGGGGTGTTGTGTGTGCCACATGTATTATCTCGCAACTTCATTTTACTATGTACCTTAATTTTTATAATAAATTTTGAGGTTGTGGGTTGGGTTGACAACCCATGCTCGAGACTCTTTGAATAATTTAATACTTAACAATAATTATTTATATATATTATATATATATTAGGTCCTCAGGGTAAAATTATAAGTAAAACACACACATTGCCTCAATGGCCTTGATATCTTAGACCATATCACCCCCATTGGATACCCTAGATTATTAATCCATTTATTTATAGAGTTTTTTTGGTTCATATGAACCAATTTTTAATTTTTGTAGTATAAACCTCCCTGTGCTATGTAGATCTTTCTGGATCATCAAATACCTTTGAGTTGTCACTTCATATATTGTGATCCCTACTCAAAGAGAACCATTGCCTTAACATAGACTATTCCATCATCACCCTAAATAGGTTCCCTAGAGCTGTTGATTCTCATTGCACCACTACCCCTATCATCGCATGAAGATCTCTAGGAGTCATCACTATTGCTTGCCTCTCAGTGTCCTGTGAATCCCATCCATCGGAGGAGACCATTGGATCCTTATTTATGGGGGAAGTAGGATGACAACCCATGATAGATGTCATGAGGCCACCATCATGATGGAATTATTTGACACCATCTATGCATCGCATAACCAGGACACCACAACTATTGCCCCCATTTTTTGGGATCCAATTCATGATGTGGTTGAGAATAAATCTATAGTTTCTAGGATTTATAAGTTGTGGATGAAATAATCAACCATAGAATGGACTAATATACTTATATATATATTAATTTTTTCTTCCACCTAAATTATATTTATATATATATTTATGAAATTAAATTTATTAAAAATTATTTTTTAGGATTCCAGTCAAGGTTTTAAGTATAATTTAGATTATAATTATAGTTTATATCTTATAATCTTTCAAATATTCATGTTTTGAAAAATAATATGTATTGTTATATTTCAAGTAGGTGAATTTGAAAACATATAAAATATAAACTATAAATACAATCTAACTAATATTTAAAACATAAAATAAACACATAAAAAATAATTAAAAAACAAAAACATAGTAAAAAATTATTAATATAAATGACAAAAAACATTATTAATTTACATTAAGTAGAGGGGATTAAAAATCGTAAACAATATAAAAAACATTATTGTTTAAAAACCTTATATTTACGGTTACCTATTTATAAATTTTCAACACAAAATTAATAATGTAATTAATAATGATAATGTTGTTAATTTATCATGTTTTCCCCTTAATTTAAATATATTATATGAAACAATTTTACCAAATTAAGTTTATTATAGATTATTTCTTATAGTCAATTTATATTTAAATTTTCCATTAAAATTTATTTATGCTTTTATTTTTTCAATCATTAAATTCAACATAAAAGAAACATAGAAACTTTTATGCACATAAAAAATTTAATGTATAAATATTCTATTTTGAAATAATAGTGTCTTGTATCATTTATATTATTTTTTATGGAATTATTTTTATGTAATTATTTTTATTTTGATTTATTTTATATGTGATAAGTTTATGTATTAAATTTAATTTAAAATATATTTATAATTTATAATTTATAATATTTCAAATCACCAACTTGAAAATGTTTTAAAATATAGATGTTTTGTTTTGAAGCAAAATTGTTTTCAGCCATTTATGAAATTATTTTTAATTTTAATTATTTATTATGTGTTCGTTCTAATATTTAAATTTCATTTAGATTGTAATTATATTTTATATTATATATGCCTTCAAAATAGTCTACTAGAAACACGATGAAACATTTTTTTTCAACTATGTGAATTTGAAATGTCAAAAAATTTACTCAATAATTATAATATAAATGAAACATAAAAATTTAATGAATGTGTAAAAAATAATTTAAAATAAAATAAATTTCATAAAAATAATAAATTAACAACAATTTACAAGACACAAAACACTATTCTTTAAAACATAGTATTTATACATTAAAAATTTATTTAAATAATTATTGTTAAGTATTACATTATTAATTGCATTTTTATTTATTATTTTTACATAAGTTAATAAGTTGAGTGTTAATATAATTATTAATTATTAATTAATATTAATTATTATTAATTATATTATGTAGTTGGGGTCTTGATGTAGTAGTAAATTAACCATGTAATATTGTGTATGACCAAGGTTCAAATCTCGAACACCTCCTCTTGTGGGGGATTTCTGGGCCATTTATTGCCATTATTAGTGGACCACAGTGGTAGAAGGGTGACAACCCAATGCAGCGTGGGTGGTATAATAAGCACATAGTAGGGTTTTTAGCTAAAATGAAGTGGTATTCAGGATATCAAATGTGGGGCCTTCGGGAAATTAAATTATAATGGGTTAGCTATGGAGTGGGTTATCCCATGGAGGGGAGTATGGCCTATCCTTTTTGACTCATGGATGTTTGAGTTGTTTACTTTACCTTTAACCTCCAAGTACTTAATAAATTAAAATAATTACATTATTATTAACTATTATTGAATATCTTAATAATTGGTTAGCATTGTAGTAGGTAATTTACTAGTTGAGTATGGGAGTAGCCAAGTACCCTTATAGATAATATAGCACTTCAGTAATAAGACATTATGGTAGGGATAGTACTATAACAGATAGTACAATTCACTAAGATGGGCCTTTGATCCACCTTTTATTGGCCTTTAGGCCATGGGAGGCTCTAGCCTCGTTGTAGATTAGGGCCTTTGTGCCACACCACATCACAAAGGGGTATTTGGGCCATTAATAAATTGTAATAAGGTCCATATGGGTTCTTTTCAATACTGGTGGGGTGGGGTGGGGCTTTACATACTTGTGTGTCTAGGTGTGTTTGTATTTTCAGTTTATAATCACCTCTTCCAAAAATAGATTAATAATTATTTTTCACCTCATTATCGAATATACTTTTTATTTTATTGTTACTTATTTATAATTAAATTATTAACCACACTATTATTTATAATATTATAATTTATTATAAATAATTACTAATTATATTTTTATTTATTAGTATTTACATTTTTATTATCGAAATTTTCATTCACTTTACCAATTATTATTATTAATGTTAATTATATTACTAATCAATACTATTTTTTAAAATATCCTTATAATTATCTTATTCAAAATATTATTATTATTCATTATTTATTATTATTATTAATTAAATTTTTATTATTAATTACATTATTTAAAATCATTTTTATTATTACTAATTATATTTTACATAATATTAATTTCATTATTAATGAAATATTTTTTATTTATTGTTATTACTTTATTAATTATTGTTACTAAAATTTTTAATTGTTATTTAATTAGATTATTAATTATTATTACTATATTTATTAAGAAAATATTTATTATTTATGAAATTAAAAATTAATAATGCGTTATTATTAATCATTTATCATCACTAATGTGTTATTATTGATAATATATTTTAATATATTATTTATTTAATGTTGGAAGCATGTGAATCCCACATTGAAAATTTGGAAAGGATGTTAATGACCACATACCTATAAAAGGGAGTCTTGGGTGAGATTTTATTTAATATTTTCATAATACATTAATGAAAGTAATACTAGATATATAAACAAACAAAATATTTTTTATTAAAAAAATGTTATATATATACAAAACAAAAACTAAAAATAAAAAATATATTTTAAAAAAAATGTGTCCAACCGGTCAGTGTCTTCTTTAAACTTGATTAAAATGAGGCATTAGAAAAGAACCACCTTTTTGAAACATTAATGAAAAAACAATTTCCCATTAGGTTCCAATCTTTCAACAAAAAAACAACCCAATGTTTAGAAATAGTTGTAGGCACTACTATAAGAAAATATTTTTATCAGTTCTTGATATTAACATTATTAGCGCTAAAAATATTTGATATTGTTGACACTAATAATATCTAGTCTATTTTATCCATGCAAAAAAAGATTTAATAAAAGGTAGCTTTATTAGCGCTACAAGTTATCATAGATAAGGGTTCACTTTATTAGAATGTTTTCTAGCACTAATAAAATTCTACATTGTCATTATTAATTACTAACACTGATAAAAACTAATTTAATCTTTGTTTTATCTTCCATGATAATATTTAAATCACATGTGACAGGATTCATTTGGATACGAGCATCACAGCTCCATGATGCAGCCACCCCATTTGGATGTGTGTGCCCCTATAAGAACTTGTAATGCCCCATTCACCTCTAAACACTATCATCTCTCTTCCACATGCCTCTATCTTCCAAATTAATTGATAACACTTTGATATTTGAACCCTTATCCTTACCTTTGTGAGGGAAAAAACTTATTAATAACATGTGTTGTTATTATTACTATATAATTTAATACTTATTTATTTATGTATGAACTAAATAGACACACACACACATAGAATTATTTATATATTTATTTATGTAATACTAAAATGTTACTATAGTTTGGTTTTCATATGATTTTATATTATTATAATTTATTTTGAGTTTCGGTAATTTTTATAATTAAAATTTTAATTTTTTTAAATTTTAATGGGTGTTTAACGATTATCAAATATAGTTAGGAGTAATAATGTGGAAACTATTTGAGGGGTGTATTGTAGATGCAATGGGGTTTTCAGGGTTGGAACACTATAAGGTAATAGATTAAAAAATCTCATACTTTTTTCTTTTCTAAGGATTCTAGGTGTCAATAGGGTTCTTAAAGTCTTTTAACTTTTGATTCATATGTTTGTTCATACAGTCAGCTGACTAACTTTGTGGTCATTTGTTTATTTCATGTAGTCAGTTAGCTAATAATTTGGTCAATAGTTTGGTCAAGCAGTTGATCTATAGTGGTGTGTTCAATCCTTTTCTTCATGTGGTCAATCCACCATTTGGTCATGTTATCATTTTGTGGTCATGTGTTTGACCCTTCTCTTTGTGTAGTTTATCCTTCATTTAAATGTGAATTTTATCCCTTGGTCATGTGGTTGATCCATGCATGTTGTTGATCCATTAATTTGACTAATCCATGCATGTGGTTACTCCATGTGACTGCTTCATACAATCAATCCACATAGTTAGTCCTCCACTTAGAAAAAATACCAAATTTCATGTTTTCTCATAATGATGTAAAATATAATTTTTGGCATAAATTTGTAAATAAAAGAATAAAATATAGGGATTTAAAACAAAAAACAGATAAATATAATTTATAACTTTAATTCCTTAATTATAGGAGATTTAAATGAGTCATTTAAAGGAAATTAAATATGAATTAATTGAAAACCAGATTAATGAATTATTGAAAAAGAAAGTTTTACTCTGTTATTCTTGAGAATATTCAAGGATAAATGTCAAGAAATTTAAAAAAAAACATTTTCACTATTTAAATCCTTTATGTTTCCTTTGATTTCGAAGGATCCAGAGCCTTGTTCTTGACTCTTGGGAGTTATCTTCCATTGAATCAAACCCCTCCTACACATGATTTCCAAGAGTGTTTATTATTTTTATTCACTATCTATATTCTCCAACAAGGTATAATATTTGAGGTAGGATATTTTAACTCTTATATTTATTCTCTTAATATTGTTTTTTCAATCTATAACTTTTCCTTGAATTTTATAGGTCCTGATTCCATTAAAAAATTTCTCCTTTATTTTCAATTCAATGCGATAGATAGCCTTTTCTGGTAGGGGCTCCGAGTTCTCTCTGTTTTGTTTTCATCTATAGGATAAGAATGATTTTTTCCCTTTAGGTGGATATTTTGGATTTACATAATAAGATAATGATCTAGATTTAATTGAATTAAAGGAAAATGTAGGATTTCTTTTCATTTTTTTATTTAGTTCATTATTATTATTATCTCTTAATCTATACCTTAGGCATGTTGTTGTTATGATTATAAATTGTTTCTTTTATGCAATGTGTGCTTTGCTATGAATTATGAACACTTATTTTTTTTTGAACTCACTATTCATAAAAGGTTAAGAATATATATATATATATATATATGGATATTAATAGGTTGTTTTCAAATCTATAAATTGTGTAAAATACCCTTGTTGAAGTGATGAAATGTTATATAATGCATCATTAAAGATGGAACTATATTGTGATGATTGGTGTGAGATAAAAAATCTACAGTGGTGACCTACTAGTGTGTTTTCTATGAATATGGTGCTTGTGTGGGTTTTATGGGGTTTATACAGTAATGGTGGTGACTAGTTCTGGCGAGAAATGTGATATGAAGTGGAGTTATCAATGGTTAGGCTTGGGATGTGTTGAGGGTTGGTTGGTAGTGGTAGTTTCATGACTGTAGTGAGATGGTGGGGTTGTTTTATGGTTTCCTTATTATATATACCTGGTGGTTGTGGAATTTGTTGATAATGATGAAAAATATTCAATGATTTTGGGATGGGGATGTGGTGTGAAGTATTTTAATAATGAATTTTATATTGAATAAGGAATGATGATACAAGTGAGTAATGGCTAGAGTGCTTCATTATTGAAAATTTATTGCAACTTAATGAACTGAAATTAATGGATAAATAGTAAATCTAGAAAAAAATTAAAATAAATGGATGTAATTGAGAGTTTTTTATGGTTTAGTTTCATTGTAGTGGTGGAATTGGATAGTATTATGTATTATGGTGTGGTGGTAATGTTATGAGATGAGATATTGGTTATTTTTTTATGAGAACCCCTATATTTGTATTTGTGTGTATATATAATATCATGTAATTTTATTTTGATTTCATTACATGCCCCACATGATCCAGATAACCTTATTGATGCCTAAATGTTTTCGGTTCCAATTATTTTCTGCATACAGCCATGTTGGTGAGACAGAATGTCTAACTACCCCTATTACATGCACTCCCTTTAAGAGTAGTAATCATGCTATGACATATGATAGAAATGATTCTTGGTGATGGAAATGAGACATGTGGTGGGAGTCATTCATGGTAAGATGATATAATTAGGTTAATGTCCTTTAGGTTCAAGATACCATATTATACTAGATGGATGGTGAGTGGATGATAATGAGGATGGACATGTTGTATGTGGTTTATACAATGACTATGGTATATTTCTTATGATATTCACTGATTCTAGTATGAGATGTTAGGCCCTTTGAGAGGCTAAGGTATGTGGGGTTATGATAATACTCACATCAGGTTGGGAAAGGATTGAGTATAGTACATGTTATGTTGGATAATGAGAGAAAAAAACAAATGGGTAAGTGCTTATAGGGTTCCTTTTACTATTTTTTTATATTATATCACTATATAGGGTATGTTATTTTGTGATTGGCCTTTTTTAAGTTTGGGGATTAGTTATCCTATATAGGTTTTTGTTGATTCTTTTGTTTTTTCATTGGGTCATTAGTATGATCTTTTCACATTTTCATGAGAGACTTAGTTATGATCCTACTAAGTATACATGATATTCTCATTACTATATATATAAACTATTTTTTAGGTTATATTGAGGGATTTGGTGGCTATGTTGGACATTATTTTCTTGGATCTTAGAGTTTTTGGGTCACTTCCTAAGAGTTTAATTGGTATTTTTTCCAATGGGGTTTTTTTTGAATTTTTTGATTTAAATGAAATGTGGGTAGATTTTTTCTTTTATATCATGTTATGGAGTTGTTTGGTTAGTTTTTATCTTATTTCCCTCAATTATTTTCATTATATTAAGGTTAATACCACTCATTTGAGTGTTTTATACCCTCGGTGATAGTTTCCAACCTTGGGCCTACTGGATGCAGGACTCAGGAGGGGGTTAGGTCACGCGTGTCTTGACAGCCATCCTTAGATGAATTTTTAGTGGGGCTAGATCATGACACACATAGTTTCTATAACCATGTGAGGAAATTTTGTATAGTGTTACAACTTCGATAGTTTTATCTACGCATGTTGGTAAACCATGTGGAAAAACCATGCATCCTTTTCAATTCACTTAAAAAGTGAAATATACATGTTAACCCAACCCTTATTTAATTGATTTTTACCCTCACCTCCTCCCAATCGATTTGACCAACCTTATGCATTTCTATTCCTAGTTTTTATCCACCTCCATGGAATTTCCCAGAGATCTATTCTATGTTTTTGCTTGATTCCATAAAGTAATTCTCTTATAAACCTACATTTTCCCCCTCATTCCTTATTTTCCCCCTTATTCCTTATTTTACCTTGGTTTCATCTTCTCACATAAACCATAGGGGTCTTTTTGGCTAATTTACTATTCATTATTGGATCTAATGTTTGAGATTTTGATATATAGATCTTTTAGATGTCATCTCCTTCCATTTTTGGGTATTCTCCACCGAAGGAAACTAGTTTCGGCTTATTAATCTTGATACCCACTCCTATGAGGAAGGTTTTTATATGCAATTACTTTATCATACAAATCATGGTGTTCTTGAGTTTTATAAATTCGTTTTCATTAAATTATGTGTATATACAATATCTATGGAGTGTTTTTATATGGAATCTATTAATATTTAGCTTGAAATATAGATTCTTCCTTATAGATTTCAAATATTTCTTCAAAATCAATATTTTCACATGCCAGGGACTTTTTGAAAATTCCTTTATGAACCTTTTAAGAATGTTTGTTAAAAATTGAATTATTTTAGTTTTTTTTATTTTAAAATGTGAAAATCCATGTTTTAGAAGGGGGGTTTTAAAATTTAAATTGTTTGTATGATTTTAAAATCATGTTTGGACCTTTTTAAAATGAATAGTTTTTCATGAGTGGCCCTCACTGATTTTCCCTTGCTGTTTTACCAGGTGATGTGTTATTTATTTATTATTTTATGGATGTGTGATTTGGAAAAGGGATATTCTATACGAGGGAATTAGAGTTAAGGGATAGTTATTATTTATATATTATTTATTTTCTTGAATGTTCACTCACCTCCATGCTGTATTGGTAATGGGAATCTAGTAACTAAGTGGTATACCTAGAGTTATGATTCACTACCATAAGTCACATACTATTCTAGAGCCTACTATTTATATTCTATTCCCCTAACTAGGGGAGTACCTCTAATGAGGTAGTGTGTGAGTGATTCAAGTGGATTTTGTTTTGGTTGGACTTGAAATACACCAACAGTTGGTCCCTTTGGTTGTGTAAACTCTATATTAATTTTACTTTAGGTCCTTGGGTATGTCAAACACATTCTGTGATTTTTTGTTTATGTAGTGTATTATTATATTTTAATTTATTATATCCCCATTTTCTTATATTTTTTATGGAATCCTTTACATTGTTTACCTTTATTGTCTCTCTCTTGACTAGTGGTTCCCACATTACTATATGATTATCCATTTATGTTTTTTTCTTTTAAATAGATTTCAAAGTTGTTTTGGGAACCATTTTAAATTAGATTATTTAATTTTTTGTTTTCCAAAAAAGTTTTAAATTTGGTATTTTGGTTTCAGAAGGATTAGGCTGAGGAAACATTTTTAAAGTCATTGTATTTAATTAAAGAAAGAAAGGAAAGTTTGTCAAATAATCTTAGACTTGATATTATTTTTCATATGTCTATATATGAAAATGGAAAACACATTTTCTAATTGTATTTAAAAGAATAATTTAAGAATTACTTTATGAAAGAAACTATGTAGATTCCATGGTGATATCCTACAGGATATATTTTCTCAGACCCTACAAACACACCTTGTGTGTGTAGATCATATATTGTATACAAGTTTCATGTTTCATACTTATAGATTTATTACCTATTTATTGTGTATTTTATGGGTTAGTCAGGGTATGTTGAGAAACTTAGGGTTGTATTGAGTGGATCTTACGGTATCAATGTTTTTTTCTATTTGGTAGTTTATTTTATCATCCTAATACAACTAGTTTAATATAAATTATAAATTATTTATTATTCTTATAATATGTATGATTCCTGAGATTTAGTTGTTTTCTTCTTGTATGGTTGTATATTTATTTATTTTTCATTTGGTTGGTTCATTATTTTTTATTTTTATATTAGATATCCTTATATGTCAAATGTTTGAATTGGTCATGCTGGATCCTTGGTGGTTTCCACTTTGAGTTTGTATTATTTTTACAAACGATAAATCATTACCATATGAGTATTATTTGATTCCCTTGAACATGTTTTCATCCCATAGTGATCAAGAATTCCCTTCATTCATAATAAAAGATTGGTTTAGGTGGAAGATTAGGATGGTTCCAATAAAAATAGTTTCAGAGCCTAGGTTTTTATAAATGGACCTTGGTTATTTAATAACCCTATTGCTATTTAGGTATGATTCAAGGTAGAAAGGAGATTAGGGTCACCAAGACTAGATATTTAAGGGTGAAGAGAGTCTAGCTAGATCTTTCTCATCCCAAGCCTCATGTTTTTAGGGTTATTTGGGTTTTGAATTATGAATATAATATTTTTTGTTATTGTTTATGGTTTGATGTGGAATAATGATATTTTTATCCCCTTTTAGTATGTCAATGATTTTAGGCGTATTTATTTGGTTTTTGGGTAATAATATAGGATAAGTTAAGAAATATGGTTAGATTTCATAGTCAAGATAACCATGAAGTTCCCATGTGATTTGGATGTATAATCTCCATAGAGATTGTCACAAGGTTGGCGTATGATTTTCTAACCCATGTTTCCAAACCATGAATGACCTTGTTTTTTCCCCGATTGAGTTATTTGGTCTCTTATTGGTTTTATATTTCTCCTAAGGTGATTTTCACTTATTAGATATGTATTAAATAGGGTTTTAATTATTTTTTGATGATATTGGTGTGGATATTTCTTGATGGAATTTGTGGTTTTTTATGTTCAATGCTTAAAATATTTCTTTGGGTAGAAATGGATAATTTCTTAAAATTCATTATTTCAAAATTTGTTTAATGGGTTTTTTTGAGAAAAAAAACCCATTAGTTTTAATAATTTTTTTCTAACGTGGATTACTTATTTATGGTGTTTGGAAAAAAATTGAAATTAATGGAGTTTTTTGTTAAATCACATAGAAAATGAATCTAAATAAATTAGAAATGTTTTTAAATGATAATTGAATAATTGTTTTATTTAGTTCTCTAGTTAAGTGGTGTTTTTGGCCAAGGTTATTTGTTTTTAAAAAGGGTTGGTTTTTTTCAAATTAATTTCATGGTGAAACATGGTTTTAAATCCCTTATTGTAAGTTGGTGTTTTCTAAAGAAAAAATTCTCTTCCATGGTATGGAATTGATGTGTTTGGTTTTAGTGATTTATGTTTCTGAATTTTTCTCTTATTGTGATGGGATTGGTTGATTTATGTTTTGATTCATGAATTGATGATGTTTTTCGTCATGTGTGATTTAAATTATACCTCCCATATTAGTGTTAGGAGAAATTAGAAGTATTCTTTTTGAGTATGGTCTACTTAGTGAACATTATCATTACTTGGAAGTAGTTCCTTCAATTCCAAAATATTATCAAACTTTGAATAAAGTGGTGTAATCATATAATTTCCCACTCTTAGATCCTACCTCATAATTCTTGGATCAGTAACCATCTGATTTATATGGTGATCAAGTTTTAATCAAAGTGGTAGGGTGGTAGGAGAGGATTTAGGGAATCCTCAATTCTCCCAAAACACCTAAAGCTTTACGGGTGAGATTTGTTGTGATCCTACTAGTTGGATCTAGCTGAGTGTGGTGGGATTTTATTGTTTCATCATAGCTATTCAAAGGTATAAATTTGGAGTTATTTAAGATTATTTTTATCCAATGGTTTTATCCTGAGTTCATAAATATAGAGAGAGATCTTGAGTTATTGGTCATTTATGAGGGAGAATGGGTAGTAGAGGAGTATGTATACACCTCTCAAAGTTGCTCATATTTTCTCTAGAGCTGATGATCAATGATTTTGAGAAATATTGTATCTTTATTGGTGTTATTTCCCAAGATCTTGGTTCTAATATTATTTTTTATATCCTAACATCATTCAAGGATGTCATTGAAGAGTACATTATAGTGGAAGCTGACCAGTTTAGACAACCCATGTTGGGCGATTCCTTGGTTCCATCAAATGAGAATAAAGGTACCCAAAAAGTGTGGATAATAAGTAGGATCAAATCAAATTAGATGAGTGGTTTCATTCTCATAAGAAACAGATACCACTTATATTATTATAGTGTGGGTCTCTAGGGAACTTTAATCCTTTCTATTGTAAATATCTAATTAATTTCCTCTGTTGTGGCCATTTAAGTGATCTTCAAAAAAAATCGAGGATTTTTTATTAAAATAAATATCAGGTTTAATCTATTTTTGTATAATGGATTGTTTTAGGGATTTTTTATGGATGTGGAAGAAATTTAGATTTTAGAGCTTTTTTATTCTTTATTGAAAATTTAGTGGAGTGTTATCCTATGGATGGTTGTGAATGTTGTTAATATTTGGGCTGCCTCGTTGTTTGGTTGTATAAATATTGAAATTTATGGGTAATTATGGTTGGTTGTGATGATATTTGAGGTTATTATTGGTTAGTCATGGGGAAAGGCCTTGAGTTCATACTTGGGTAACTAGTGTGGTTGGCTAATAGTTTTAGATAATGCACTATCTAGTATTTTTCTTGAAATTTTATGGATTCACTAAGAGATGGTAAACTTGTTTGTGAACATAGGTTATACTTCTATTTTTTAATGAAGTTGGAACTCATATCATTATTTGAGGTTTCTTTTGGTTTCTCCTTCTTTATTTTAGGTTGGAAGTGTTATAAATGGAATATGGGTTTGATTTTATGGTTTTTCAAACTTTTTTAGGATGTCAACCCCTATAGTTTCCTTTAGTTCCACAATGTTATAATAATTATAAATAGTAGGGAGATTATGATAGGTATCCATTTTTCTATTTATTTCTAGATCAAGGGTTTTGTTTCGGTTGTGCTTAGAAATGTCAGGATATTTTAGATGATCTGTTTGATCATTTCAAGGATTTTAGAAGGAATATTTCATGAACAAATCATGTTGAGTGGTTTTCCTTCATTTGTTATTTTATGAATCTTCCATGAAACACCTATCTCTCATATATATTTTGTAGATTTATTTTTATATTTCCTTCAATCATTGACTAAGGAATGTTTGTAGGGCCAAAATTAGCATGGTGGGGATAACTATATCAAGCAATTGTTATTGTAGTTGGTTATTTTGTTTTATTTAATATTCTTTTGAGTTATTGTGGTTTTTGGAAATTTTTAGTCTTGAAATTTGAAAATATTTAATTTTTCTAGGTGTTTACTAGTTAAGATTAATTGTGCAAGGGGTTTTTTTATAGCGATAGTAGGTTTTTCATGGTTATAACATAGTTTTTCCAACCGTTCAAGGTAATCAGTTTTTTATACTATATCTTGGAAAATTCCATCCACAATATTGGTGCATGATTTAGAAAATCATATATAATAACTATGAAACAAACCATGATCACATAAAAATTTAAATTTCCACGTTTTAATTTTCTTTATTTAACTTATTTTTCTCATATCCTCCTCCCACATGACTTAGTTGACACTAAGTGTTCCTCCTTCATGTTCCTATCCACCTTTAGGGAATTTCCCATGGATATATTCCATGTTTGATCTTGATTCCTTATCAAAATCATCCTATAAACCTCTTATCCCCTATTTATTACATATTTTCCCATGGTTTCAACACCTACCATGATACCAAGGGGTCTTATTTGATGATTTATGATTTGAGATTAGATTTAACGTTGGAGATTTTGATGTCTAGGGCTTTTATATATCATCTAGTTCCTTGTTCAGGTGTTCGTCACCAAGGGAAACAAGTATCAACTTTATCATCTTGATTTACACTCCTTTAGGGAAGGTGTTTCTATGAAATTGATTCACCGTGTACATAATGTCATGCTTAGGTTTTATAAAATCAATTTTTTAATTAGTGGTTATGTGTGATATTTATGGGGTGTTTCCAAATGGTTTCTATAAATTTTTGTCTTCACATAAAGGTTCCTTTTATGGGTTTCAAATGTTTTTTTGAGATAAATATTTTCAAATTCCAAGACCTTGGTGAAAACTATTTTATGACCATTTTAAGAATTTTTTATAGAAGAGAAAGGACTTTTTTTGTTTTCAAAGGAGTTAATACATGTTTTAAAAATGATTTTTTAAAATGTTAATGGATTGTGTGATTTTAAAGTCTTTTCTGTCCCTTTGTAAAATTATAGTTTTTTTCCATGAGTGACCCTCATTGATTTCCCCTTATTGTTTTACCTAGTGATGGGTTATGTATATATTAATTAATGGATGTATATTGTCGAAAGTGATTTTTCTATGTGAGGGTGTTGGATGTGAGGGAGATTTATTATTTATTCCTTATTTAATTAGCTTGCTTGTTAACTCAACTTTATGTTTTATTGTTCTTGTTAACCTGATAACTAAGTAAGGGACATTGATTTATGCTACAATAACCAAGGTCACACACTAGTATAGTATCCCACTGACTAGGGGAGTGCCCCTGATGAGGTAGTGTGTGAGTGATTTGGGTGGCTTGTGTTTCGGTTGGACTCAAGATATATCAACAGTTGGTCCCTCAGGTTGTGTAAAGTCTAGATTCATTTCACATTAGGTACTAGGGTAAGGACCATGACACATATTATTTTATTGGTGTTTTTAGGGGATTATTATCTTGTTCTTGATTGCATTCCCCTTTTATTATGTTGATTGTGTCACCCTTTATATCATTTACCTAAATTATTTCTCCATAGACTAGTGGTTCCCACCTTATAGTATGATTAACCCTTTGGGTTGGGTTTGTTTTATTTTAAATTACTTCTAAATATGCTTGAGAATCGATGAAAAATTAAGGGATTTAATTTTGGATTTTACAAATATTCATTCAAATTGGTATTTTGGTTTAAGAAGGATTAACCCAAGAAATAATTTTTAAAGTGATTTTTTTCATCTAAAGAAACCAAATAGAATAGTTTATATAATGATATTAGGTATGATATTAGTTTCCATATATCTATGTATGAAAATGAAAGACCTATTTTCTAACAATATTTCAAAATTTATAAATTGCTTTATGAAATAAATTGCATGGATTTTTTGGTGAGATTCTATTAGACATATTTTCTCACACCTTTCAAGAAAATCCTATATGCAAGTGTCTAAAACTCTTATTTTTTATAAAGGTTCTAAATTTTATTCTTATAGATTGATTACAAAATTACTGGATAATTGATGGGTGATTCGGGTTATTGTGAGTAACCAAGGGTTTCATGAAGTGGATCTTTCTATATCAGTCTTTTTTTTTCATGGTTGGTAGTTAATAATGATGACCTAATCATCCCAGTTTAACTTAAATTATATATTATTTATCTTCTTATGTTTTTTACTATTCATGTGATCCAGTTGAATTATTTTTGGATGGATTTATATTTCTTTATATTTTGTTTGGATGGTTTATTATTTTGTATTCACATATTTGATATGCATGGATATCCAATGTCTGGATAATTCATGTTAGATCCTCAGTGGTTTCTGCTACATGTTTATATTATTTTTATGAGGGAAAAATTATTCCCGTAGTAGTGTTGTTTGATGTCTAGGAACTATTTTTCATCTCATGGGGATCGAGAACACTCTTTAGGCCTAATGGGGGATCAGTTTGAGTGTCAGTTTAGGTAGTAGTCCAAGACAATTTGCTATAATTAATATATGACACATATTTATATTTTTATACTACATAAAAACACACACATATTTAAATTTATATTTATACACTATATAAACACATGTACACACACAGATATAGATATATATAGATATATATATAACTTAAACACACACATATTTATATTTTATACTATATAAAAACATACACATATATTTATATCGACAGACACATATTTATATTTTGTACACACAATATATTTATATGTATATATATTTATATGTATATTTATACACTACACACAGACATAATTTATATTTTACTTATGTACAATACATATTTACATTCCATGTGCGCACACACACACAAACACATATTACTATTTCTATTTCTATAAATATATATTACATAACCACATACATATTTATATTTATATAATACATAAAAACACACATATATTTATATTGACACACCCACACATACGACACACACATATTTATATTCTACACATTCACAAATGAACAAATATTTATATTATGTACATACACAAAACACACATATTTATATTCTATGGATGCATACACACACACGCACACACACACACATATTTATATTTATATTAATATATTACATAAACACACTCACACACACATATTTTTATTTTTATATATATACTACATAAACAAACACACTCGTATTTATATTTATATTTATATACTATATAAACACACATGCACCAAGATACAACCACTATATTTACATACATACACGCATATAATATTTTTTATTATCTAATTATTTATATGTTTATTTATATATACTACATATTAATACATTTCTATATATTTATATTCATATATTTTATTATATTAATATTTTCATTATATATATCAAATATTTAAAAAAAATTTAATATAGATATATAAATATAATTATTTATATAACCTCACACATATATAATTAAATATATATATATATATATATGAAAATAGAATTATGTATATAATTATAAATAAGAATAATTTGTGTGTGTAATTGTAAATGTAATTTATATAAATAAATATATTTTTTGTTACACAAATCATATTTATGTATATATAAATAAGTATATATAAATTATATTATGAATGATAACTTTTAAAATCCCTAAAATATGATAATGGTATAATTTATCACATCGAATTCTGTTTTTATTTTATTTCTAGATAATACCACTTTTTATCTGAGTTTGTAGGGAACTCATCATATGACTTAAAAGTGTAGAGGCTTAAATTACTTATAATTACATTTATCAAAGGCTCTATGCACAAGGACTAAATTGTAACAGATTCCCCTATAAGCATGTAGAATATACCCATAAGCTAGTTATGTTAATGGCCCTACCATTCTCTACATCATCTTTTTGGGTGCCCTTTGTAGTTATTTTCAACTTCCAGTGATCTCTCAAACCTCCTCTATAACCTAAATGAACTCTCTATTTTTGGACACACCAGACTACCACTATCTTCACTCCACCTGAGTACCTCCATTTCTTGTAGTTCCTCTGACCCAGAAAACCAATTTTTCCCCAAAAACCCTTTAGAGATGAATAGTATTTGAAGATCCTACTTTGTGTTTGTATTGTATTTATTTTTAAAGATTTGGTATGTGATGAAGAACTCAATGTCAATATGTCTTGAAGAAGAAGAATATATTGGATGTTCACTAATGTTCCCAAGCATGTTTATTGAAGTTTGAGTTCCATTTTTGGAAGGCCGGAGAAAATATTTTGAGAGAAATTGGTGGTTCTTAAATAAGTTTTATGGATTCATATAGTGTCACTGGATTTATTTCTTGAAACATTATCCATATAAATGTGATTATTGATGAACTGGTCTTGACTGGTTTAGGAAAATATGCTAATCTGTTTCACATTGTTTACAACCTCATAATAATTGAATGAAGTGAAGGTAAATCATTTTTTGACGATTTCATGTGAATAATGTCTATATTGATGATATAAGGTGGTGTAAGATCATGAAAATATTTATTTTCATAGGGAAATATTAAGTTCATGAAGATTTTGTTAAAGTATTATATGGGTTGGTAAATATAAACTTAGTCTTTATTAAGTATTCAAGTAGATATTTATCAAAACAATAGGGCCAACAATAGCCACCAAAGGATGCCAACTCAACCACACTTTGGATAAAGGACCATGTCGGAGCTATCTTGCACATAGGTATCTCATAGAGGCATAAAGGGAATGTATAGATCACATTGGGTGTGTATGGAGGATCTTAGAAAATTTTGTGTATAGCACCCATAGGGGTGTGGTGTGGCCTATTTGGGTAGTGTGTGTGCATAGGTGTTGTGGGTGATGATCCCACTACAAGATCGAATGGTTGAGGATTCAAAAACAATTATTAGGTGGTTGAGAAACATGAACCAAACCAATGTGGGATTTGAAGAATGCAGGTACTATTACTCCTCTGAAAATTTACTAATATAATTCCATTCATCTGATCTTTTTGATCTGGGTCATTTGATCATAGCTAATGTCATCTTCAGCCTCCTTCATACCTTGACATCATCCTTTAATTCTGATCATCTATGGAAGTGAACATTAATAAAACTCGGGATAGACATGATCCTACTAAAAATTATCTTTTGATATGACCATATGTTGAATCATCTTGCATGTGTATTATTATTTCATACATATGTTTATATTAAGATTTATCTTTTTTCAAGTAATAACTAAAGAGAATGATAAATATTCATGTATGATATGTTTCATTCTCACATGCACACAAGATTTATCTCACAAAAGAGTAGGCCACGTGATGGTTTCGTTAATCTTTAAATTTTTTCAAGATAAGGAAACTCTCACAGAATTCAATATACTTAAATCTTAATTAATATTTAAAGTTTCCATGAATCACCACCATTATCAGACATGACATGAAACTTTAAATATGGTGAATACATATGAAAAATGTGGTGAATAATGCATATAAAATGGTATCACCTAATACTGAGATCTGCAATTGAAATCTTGAAATCTCTCATTTTTTCTCTAAAAAACAAAGCATCTACATGAGGCCTTCGCTCATCCTCATACATGAGATGAACTAAGATCCACTTGACTACCCAAATATAGGTTTTTTGTATATATTTCCTGATGAAGAATAATTTACCTTTTGTGGTATGTGATGATTGTAAAGATATCATGTTCTCTTAATCTTATGAAAACAAACTTGAGATATTTTGTGAAGTATATGTGTTTCAAAGACACAGATCCCCAATACATTAAGTTTCATGAAGGATAGACCCACACACCATTTCATGTTCATAGAATACTCAATAGGTTGCTTGAAGAAGGAAAAATGTCCCATTTTATTCACATAAATTTAGTGTTATATGAGAATTCAATGAACTTTCCAAGTTTTCACGAAGCCACTAAGATTCCATGTATTTGTTTAACCTATAATGAAGAGGTGTTTCACTGAACCATGGAAAGTTTATTTTCATAGAATAATACTATGCATGTTTAATTCTATTCACATTCATAGATAAATAATATAAGGAATATTAAAGAAACTAATGAACATATATTGAAAATAATCACATAAAATAATAATATGAATATATTTTTATGTGATAGGGTTTATTTTAGAAATAAATAAGGAATATTCATTGAGTTTTTCAATGTCATTCCTTAATAAAATAATATTCAGAGTGTAGATCGATTTAGTTTCACAAATATTATATGAAAAAAATAATTGAGGAAAACAAATACAATTACATTTTTTTATATTGTGTATCAAGGAATTATGAGGTTTCCAGTATACATCTTATTAATTTTATTATGATAGAAAAAATAGGATAAGAGGAAGACTAGTTGATTATTTCACTATCTAATACACCCCATTTATTTATATTTATTTTATGAATCCATTTGATTATATAATTTCAAGGAGGTTGGTCAAATTTATTAGAGTCTAAAGAAGAATA
Organism: Viscum album; assembly: GCA_963277665.1. Taxonomy (NCBI): domain Eukaryota; kingdom Viridiplantae; phylum Streptophyta; class Magnoliopsida; order Santalales; family Viscaceae; genus Viscum; species Viscum album. The sequence goes on along the minus strand of OY728163.1, from coordinate 1,850,608,724 downwards.
TTTTTTCTAAATTGGTCATCACTTTATAAGGGGAAGGATGACATCCTGTATCTCATGCACCAAAGTTTATGATTTCATTTTAGTCGGTCACTTCCAAGAGAACAAGTTCATACCCTTTTTCATTTTTTATTTTATAACAAAAAGGAATATGTGAGTGTGTTATAATAACCATCATACATTGAGGACTAGTCCTTAAAGTAGGTGAACCTTGTTAATAACCTCTAGTGTTTATGGATATTTACTATTTTATATGAATTCTTGATAACTATAGATAATTAAGAAAAGAAAACAATTCATTTAATAAGTGAAAATTTTATAATAAAGGGATAACAGTTTAAAGTGGTAAAAAGTTATCCCAAAATAGTTCACCACCTCTCAGTGTGGTCATACCTAAAGTGATCCTAATAATTGGTATCGTAGCAATAAGTCATTCCTTTAATTAGATTCTCTAATTTAAATATTCTTAGATACATGATATATTTCTTTTTAATTCGGAATGTATTGAATTTTTTTGGGAGATCTATCTACTAAAAATTAGAATTATATCACTGTAAATAACTTGAAGAACAGTAGGATGAAAAAATTGATAAAGATGAATAATACGTCCCTATTGTGAAAAGAGGATGGTGAATTAGTTTCCCAATGAATTATTACTAAGAAATATAATTCATGCATGTGATTTGAATATCTGTTAGCTCAATCTAATAAAAAATAAATGGAAAAAATCCTACCTTAGGTGTTGATGAATAGGTATCATATATTTTTTTTCCAATTTCCAATAAAGTAACCAAGCTCAAGTGGTGAAGAATACTCTTCATACAATGAAAGTTATATAATTTAGAGGAATACATTAAAAGAAGAGATCACTCATCTAGAATAATTAGCTAAGAAAAGGGAGAGTGAATTGGAATAAAAGATAATTAGGTGTGTAGATCTTGCAAAAGAATGTAATGTCAAAGGTGAAAGAAGTTAGGATATTGGGGAAGGATGTTCTGGTGTTGGGAATTATTTTTTTAATGTAAACCTAAATAAATATTAGCCTATTGAGATACTTGAATAAAATATCCATCAATTAGAACATAAACAAAATAATATCATTAATTTCAATAATGATCATCTTGAGATCAAAGAAAACAAGATCCATGAGATAAACACCTTGTTATAGGAGAAACATAAATTTCATGATGTGGAAGTTAGGAAGATCAAGTAAGAATGTGAATACGAGTTGAATTAAGTGGAGGATGTAAAATTCATTTTAAATATAAAATGTATTGAACTTTTATTAAAATTGTAAAATTTTGAAAATGATGCAGCTAAGTCTTCACAACAAGATGAAAGAAGATATATTACTTCAAGAGATGCATCCATTCAAACTACTAAGGATGATTTTTATCATAAAATACCTTCATTTGGTGGAAATAATATATTAAAATTGTATAATTTTCAATCAATGGTAGTCTTAATGAATAAGGTATCATCCACCTCAGATAATAATATTTGTTCTAATTCTAGTTCAATGCATAGTGTAGGTTCAAAATCAAAACCTGTAAAAACATGGATGAAGAAATGAAATAAATTGATCACTTATAAATATTTGGTGAAGGAATATAACTGAATAAGGAATTTGTCCCATAAATAATCCCTAAATATTAATTAAAATAAACAAAAAAATAAAATTTTCTAATCTAGACAACATTATGTTTCAAATAAGAGATCAATAATTTTTTCTACTATTGGTGTTGTGAAATATTTGGGTACAGTGAATCTAATTCCAAGTATAACATGATGTTATATAAAAATCAAAAAATTATTACATTAAGGGAAAAAATTAGTGAAGAATAAAAGACTACAGAAGAAAGTGAATAATCTTACAATAACAAAGAGTTATAAAATTTTGATTAACTTATTTGGTATTTTTAATGGTAGTGGTCACAATAAATAGTAATGAAAGTATAAATCTTTTAATCATGTAATTAAAAAATGTCATAAGAAAATACCACATGATTTTAATCCTTCCTTGTGTAATAATTAGGATAAAAGCATTATAAATAACATTCCTGAGAATTTTACAAAGAATATTGGTATGTCAACCTTTAGTGAAAATCAAAATAATAATAATGTATAGAAAAAACCGAAGAAGAAAAAAAAGGGTGATACACCAAAGAGAACTAGCTGCTTCTTTTTTGGAATAATTTGTCACACTATGGATCACTCTAAAAAGGCCATGTATATCAAAAATAATGGTATCAATATTAAGAAACAAAGGGGAATACTAGTCAAAGAACAAAAAATGAATGAAGTGGTAAAGATCACACATAAGATTCCATGTGGATCTACCAAGCATGTTTTACAAACTCCAAATGAAATATCTGTAATTCATGTATCTAATTTGGAAAGAGAAAGAAAATTGGAATAATCATAGAGGGTATATGTTATAGGATAATATAATATTTCACAATAAAATAATCATGAGGTTGTAGACAATTAATAATAATAAAATATAATAAGTTCTATGTACACAATGCAATAATACTGGAAACATTGTAGATAATTGTTCATTCATAACTATATCTCAAGAAGAGATGTGGAAAAAGATTCAAAAAGAACATAATGTTGAATGTGTATTGATGGATAGTATATAGAAGAAGACTCTACACAAATAAATTTCTAAATGTACATATTATATGCTACCCAAAACTACCAAGAAATTCAAAATAGTTATCATGAAGAGTTCACCCTCACTTGGAGGAGGAAAGAATAGAGTTTTATGGTAGAGAAACAATTCTCAACATTTCTTATCTCACTTTAAATAAAAGGAGATACACCTTATTCTCATATAATGTTTTTCTCATTATTGTTAGGGAATTAAATATGAAGAATATACTCATGGGGGAATGTATTTGAAGTTTATATTTCGATATATGAAAATTGAAAAATTCATCCCAGTATTAATGGAAGTCACCATCCCAATTTGATCTATCTGCTGATATCTTGATTATTATTTGGTTACAAAATCTCATATATCAACCTTGATGAATATTATGAAGCTACTTTATCTTATTAGTGAATTTGAAGTCTCTATCATGAATGTGATCAAAAAAATTGGCATTCTCATTAATTGGAATTTAGAATAACAACTAAAGAGGGGATTAATCTTGTTGAAGTGAATCTAGAGATCATCCCTTGAGGGGGAGTGTCCAAAGAAGTTCACATAGAATTAAATTACATTCAAAACTAATATCTTTCTAAGGTGTTTGTTCAAGGACTCATTGATGAGGTATATGGGAAAAATATTTGATCCATATTCAAAAAAATGAAGTGTGATCTTATGGGGAAAACAAAACTGAATAAATTAAATGAAAAAAAGAATAATGAAGAAGTTCAAGGTTTGATTTCATGAACATAAACCACCAAGTATAATGGATTATTTTTTAACTATGTGTTAAGATGAGTGCAGGAATTTTAGGTTGAATGTTTCTTTAGAACCTTTTAATCAGAAAGTTGTATAAAAAATTCAAATATATAGTATCACTTGGTATCAACAAATTACTATCAACCTGAAAATAGTTGAATAGTCTCTATGGAGAGAAGTATGTTATGGAATATTTGTTGTTATTATATTTTAAATTGATAATGGAAAACATTTATTAATAAACTAGACCCTATTTTTTCAACACCATGTCAGCCATTGTAGACTTAGAGTAGAACAATTTATGACATGTTTATTAATAAATAAATCATATCATCCTCACTCAGGTTATTTGTATTTTTTATCAATAAGGGGGAGAAAATAAAATAAAAATATTAAATATAAATGAGGATATAAGAAAGAAATCATATTTAAAAATTGGATGAACATATTGACGTGAAATTTTATTTTGTTATTGAGAAGAAATATGAAAATCGATATTGATGATCCCCATTTTTTGTTATTTTTGTATTTGTTGTTAATGATTAAGTAAGTGAGGAAGTAGTTAATTTCACTATGTCTTGAAGTAGAAGAATAAATCTGAATTTCATTGGTCTTCCTAATCATATTTTTTAAAGATTTAGTTCCATATATGGAAGATCAAAGATCATATTTTGAGATTATGTTCTGAAGCTTGAATAATTGTTATGGACTTATTTAATGACAATGGATGTCATGCTGGAAAAATTGTTCATGTAAGTGTGATGATTGATGAACTGGTCTTCATTGGTTTAACAACATGTGCTAACGTGTTGTACATTATTTAAAACATTATAATAATTAAATAAAGTGAAGGTAAATCATTTGTTGATGATTTCATGTGAAGAATGATGATATTGAATACTTAAGGTGGAGGAAGATCATGCAACAATTTATTTTCATAGGTAAATATAAAGGTCAGGAAGATTATGTTGAAGGATCATAGTGGTTGGTAATTCTACACTTAGTATTTACTAAGTATTGATATGAGGATTTCTAAAAAATGGGGCTAACCATAGTCACCGAAGGAGAAAAACTCGACCATATATGGGAACAAGGCCCATGTGGGAGCTATCTCACACATAGGAATCCCATGGTGTCATAGAGGTCCTGCACAGCGCATGTTGGGATAAAATATTAGAAGTTGGTATAATGGGTGCATAATGACAATAGGGGTGTGGTGTGGACCATGTGGTAAGTGTCTGTGCATTGGTTTTACGATTGTTGACCTCATTGTTAGATTTAATAGCTAAGGTTGTGGAAACTATTAATAAGTGTCTGAGTAACATGTTCTATATCGATGTCAAACAGGAAGAAATGTGGGTACTGTTACTCAGCTAAAAAATTTGTAGATACAATTTCATTCATATAATTTTTTTGATCTGGGTCATTAAGTCAAATCCCATATCATCTTTAACCTCCCATGTCCCTCAATATAGATTATATCCATAAATGAACATTGATCAATCTTGGGACCACCATGATTGTACTAAACTCAAGCTTTTGAGATGATCATACATTGGATCATCTTTCATACATATTATGATGGCATGAATATTTTTACACAAAGTTGTACCTTCTGCCAAGGAAGAACCAGAATGACTGAGATATATTCCTACATGAGAAGGTTAATTCTCACATAAACATGAGTATTCTCTCATGAAAGTATATGTTATGTGATGATTCCATGAATATCATCATTATTGAAAGATAAGGAAACACACATGTTGTTTAATATACCAAAATATTCAGTAATATTGAAAGTTTTCATGACTCACCACCATTATTAAATGCATCATGAAACATAGAATATGGTGAATATGTGAGGTAGAGGCAGTGAATCTTTCTTATAAAATGATATTACCTAATACTGAGAGCCATTGCTGAAATATTTAGAGCTCTAGTTTTTCCTTTGAAAAACAAAGTATCTACTTGAGGCCTTTGCAAACCCTCTTACACAAAAAATATCTATGACCCAATCAGACACGTGAAGAGAAGTTATGCTCATATATTGCATGACGAAAAACCACCTAACTTCTATCTCATGGGAAGATCATAAAAATCCTGTGTTCATATAAGAATACACAAAAAACCTAATATGTTCTAAGAAGCATAATATTTCATGAATACATTGATCCATGAGCCATTAAGTTTTGAGAAGGACATTTATGTGAACCTTTTCATTTTTATAGAATACTCGACATGTTATACAAATAAGGAACATGGTCTCGGGGTATTCACATAAGGAAATTTTTATATGAGAATTCCACAAAACCACCCAAGGTAGTGTGAAGCCACTATGAAGCCATGTATTTGTTTGAGCTCTCCTGAATAGAAGCTATACTGATCTGTGAGAGTATTTTTTTCATGAAATAATAGTAAGCATGTTTAATTATATTCACATTCATGGATAAAGAATATAAGATTAGTGAATATATCTTGAAAATAAGAACATAAAATAAAAATTGGAACATTTTGTTATGTTCTATAATTTATGTTAGAATTCTAGAAGGAAGTTGTATTGAGTTTTTCAAGGTCATTACTGTATAAAATAATATTGAGAATGTTTTTTGATTAAGTTTCATAAATATTTTATGCACCAAAATACTTGGATTTAATGGATACAAATTAAATTTGTTTATATTGTGTATATAAAATGTTTGAGTTCACCAGTCTATATCATATTGATATTATTCAGACTAAAGAAAGAGAATATGGGATAGCCTTCTTAATTATTTCACTATCTAAGACAACCCATTGATTTACGTGTATTTAAGGTATCCATTTGGTTGTTTCATTGAAAACTAGTTGATTAAATTAAATGGATTCTAACTAAGAAGACAAGTTCTATAATGGTGATCAAAGATGACACTTTTTATTGATGATAATAGGTGGAATTTATTAGTACTTTTTCTAGTACTGATAAATACCACCATTTGTTAGTTCTTTTTTTAGAATTAATAAATTTTATCATTTTTTCCATGACTACATACTATTTGGAGTTTTCTACATTTCCCTAATTTTTTATAATTCTTGTTATACACAAACCTTTTTTTATGTCATACCAAATACTTATTAATAAGGGAAGGTAACTGAGTCATAAAAATATATTATAATTATTAATTTTATTATTATTATTATCGTTATTATATAAATAAAAATATAATGCTATATTTTATATTTTTACCTAAGAAACGTTATATATATATAACATTATATATATATATATTAACATAAATTATAATATTATAAAAAAATTATAATATTATAATAATAATCATCCACAAAAAAACGTTTTATAAAACATCTTTTTCATGAAAAATGCTTTAAACCATTTTTTTTATTTTTTTTCTTTTCTTTTTTAAGGATAATCATAATTTTATTTTTCCCCACATACCCCATTCATTTCACCAATCCAATATATGATTAGAAATATCTGTCATATAATTTAATATATGATCCTATATGCCAATGACATGCATTTTTTCATCAATTATTTATAATTTTGTAACATCCTTTCCCATATTATATTATTCATAATTAAAGTAATTTTTGTATCATTTAATATACAAAAAAATAACTAATCAATAATTTTGTTAAATTTTAGGTGTATATTCTACATAGATTGGTCTTAAAATTTATATCATACCATAAATCTGAATTAACAACCATTTAGAGTTAATCATGGAAAAAAATTAATTCATTACCTTGACATCATTTTCTAGGAAATTAGGTAGGTTAATAGATGTAAATAATATTTCATTGGATTCATATCAACACTAGGATAAAAAAATATAACATTTAAACCTTAAATCAAAATAAATGGTCACCAATTTTTTTAAGAAGTTAAAATCTATCTCTTAAATTATTTTCAATTCGTAAATCAGATTTTTAAGTTCTTGGTCTTATTTTATTTGATTCCTTATATACTTTCCAATGTTATTTCATTTACATTTGGATCAATAATTATTTCAAATCAATCTCAAAATTATCAAAAATTGGTTCTAATCTTTAGTTAATGATATCGCCAAAAATTCAAATCATATTATTATAAAATTTATGTCATTAAAATATTCAAGAGATGAGGTTTAACATGTATTAATAATGCTACATAAATTCAATATTTGTTCCTTAGAAACTTAGATAGGAATTTCAATATGTCAAATTTCTCTCAAATGTTAATCAAAATTCATTTGTCTGATTTTGTCTGATTTAATATCATTATGTTGATTCAAATAATTACATAAACTAATTGTGTTTCATTATTCAATTTTTAAGATACGTATCATGAGGGGAGAGATTTAAAAGTTTTTATATTATTAAATAATGAGTATTAAAATCAAATGGTCATGCCCTATGGAATCATCTCCATGTGATCCAGATTGATTCCCAATGACATCTTCTCTTCTTTAGTGAGCTATCCACTATAAGAGAAATGGAGAAAATGATATGTGGTTGAGATTTTTAGTGTCACACCCTAAAATATGGGGGGTTATGTTCAAAATAATAATAATTAATTAATTTAGTTATTTTATTTTATTTTATTAAATATTTTCCAATATTGTAAAGAATTCAAATGAAATTTAACTGAGCCAAAATTTCAACCTAAAATAAAACTCTCCATTTTGGACTTGATAAAAAACTCCATTTATCTATACGACACTCAATTTAAGAGGAAATTAACATATTACATTGGGTGTCCAATATTTATATATCTTATCAAAATTCCCATATAGCTCAAACCAATGATGGAAATTAAAAAATAATAAAATATAAACCCCCAACTAATTAAATAAAATCATCTAGATCATCCAAAAACAACTGAAATTTGATCAATTTTTAGTTTGAAATTGGGAATACCATCTTTAATTATTTCCAAAATATTCAAAAACTAAATCTATTCAAAAATTATCATTTATTTTAATATTACCACACTAATTATACAAATAATTAAATAAAATCAAATAATAACCTGAATTACAAATTTTGGATAAGTAATTCACAGTAATGAAACCCAATATGTTACATCCTCCTCGATTTTAAATATTTTCATCCTTGAAAATAAAACAATAAAATCTATTGATTGAATTAATTTTATATGGAATCAAATAATTTATTTCTATTCAAGTAAATTTATAACATAATAAATATTATAAGCTGACATCAATGGATCCACACCAACCTATTCACTTCACATCGCATAGGAAGAGAGAGATTCAACCGATATCCTTGAAATTTACTAACTATCCATCTAAGAATAGTTCCCTCAACACAAGAATTAATTCATAGATCATGTACAAACCATTATATGATTAATATCCTAAGCTAACTATACCCCCAAAAAAATTATATGTATTTTAACCAATAAAAAGGTTATCAGAGTTCATATATAGAAATACATCGACTGTCAAATCCTAATTCAGGGTTCCTTGGCCTGATAGCCTATACCATAATCCCATTATTATTGTGTGCATTAATTCCCAAAACCACACTTCTACATAACTTTAAAATCTATACATAACCTTGATCTTATAACACTCTATCACATCCTACATTATTAGGGATCCACCTAAGTAGGCCAACGTCATTTTTTATGTGAACTATAAATTCTTTCCACTAATTGGAATGGTTATAGTAATTAGCATTGAGGTATCCACAAAAGGGAATGAGAGGAATTATATCTATATGAAATATATCCCCTATTAAAAATAATCTTAATCCATATTGTAATAAATGAAATTTTTTAAATAATTCCAATTATAACTTGCATATATATCATATAACCACAAAATTCATCCTGTATAAAATACCATAAATCTACATAATTTCTAATTCTAGTTAAATGAGGTACAATGAAACTATAAATGGGTTAATCCTACTTTTATTTCATCCATAAGGACTCCATAATAACAACTACCTTATCTTTATTCTATCTCCAATATCCATTATCATATCCAGTTCCATCTACCGCAATGTATGAACACAAGAGAAGAACACACAAGTGTGAATGTAGGGGTGTGTAATGAAACATGTAATAGTATCCCTAGAAAGTGAGATAACCCTCATATAATACTAGAACTAAGTTCATGGTCAAGAGAATAATTGTGTATGTGATAGGGACCACATCTCAAATCACCAAAACAACTAGGACAGAGTTCATACATTCATAAATTCATTTATGCATCACCATGTTTGGGCTCATAGAATATTCCATGAGAAATAATTAAATTCAATTCACCTTATAATACTAATATAAATATTCTAAATATTATGGGGATGGGATCCACAACTTTATATGGAAATATCTACTGGTCGAGGGAGTATTGAACCTGTCGATGGAGGATCCATACCTTGTTGAGGGGAAATAAATTAGTTGAAGAAGCACCGAGCCAATAAATAGAGGACCTACACCCCATATCTATGAGGAGTTCCTTAATCCATTAATCTTATAGAGTACCTACACCTTTTCTCTAATGTGATGATAAATTTAGTACTAGAACCTCATGCTTGAGATATAGGTCCCTTTCCCTTACAACTTCAGGATTACTTAAAACCTCTACTTAAATTATTTATTCTTATTTAATCAATAGATTATCTTACCTTTACTTGTATGAATACTTAAACTTCAAATGTTAATGTAAAAGGGTGAGAAGTGAGTGAGAGTAATTTATCAAACTTCATCATCAACCTCGACCTCATTAAATGGTTGAGGAATTAAGTGTAACCTAGATTATCATTTTCTACCTCTAACACGAGTTTGTGGTTGAGGATAATAAAAATTACACATCTATATTTTTCATAAAAATAAACCATCCACTAATAAACATCACATATATCCTTATTTTTTCATCACATATCCTTAAAACTAAATCACACATAAGAAGTGAGAATCTCACACAAAGAAAACATAATAATTCCAAGTCAATCAACGAGAGGACCACGTCCTCATTGAAAGAAACTTATATCCATCATCCTTTGAATACCACATCAATCCAACATCATCATCAATAATATCCTCAATATTTTCACAATAAATTTCAAGATACCCATATTATTAGTACACAAGTATACACTATCTCTATGGAATGTTTCCATCCTTTAAATGATAATATTATATCTTTTACATCATGCGTTAATTTTTATATTCTCATGGTTATATTTGATACACTCATATGGTTTAAATTTATTCTATTATTATTAATTATCTCTCCATGAATATCAAACCACCTATTACATGCTTAAAACTCTATTAAGAAGGAACTTTGTCATTAGGAGGATATTATTTTTTCATTAATAAGATAATTTATGCATATGATTTTTATATGATTTTTTTTATTTGTAATTCTTTATACACAAATTATTAATTTATTTACTCTTTTCTGGCACTCTCACCACCCTAAAATAGGCATGTAAAAACTTAGTGTTGTTTTTGGGGAGTAGATTAGTTCTTTCACTCAATATGTTTTTTAGATTCTGTAAATAGTTTTTTATATTAAAAAAATACTACTCACCCTAGTCTATGGAAGATGGTGATAATTGATTTTATAAATAGATTATAGGAGCTAAGAGAAGATTTTTCATAGATTTTAAATTCAAGGAGCTCATATAGGACCCTAAAGAGACCCTTCAATAACCAATATTGGAAGGATTTTCCTATGAATTAAATAAAATTCTGAAGTGATTCCCAAATTTTTATCAATAAATGAATAATCCACAAAAATTTTCTTCCTTGTTTCCTCCAAGTCGCTCTAAATAAATTGTACAAGTGAAAAAAAGCATTTCCTATTATATATGAAGTTCAGTCTCAAAGAGTTATAGAATACATAAAAAACCTGGGAAGAAAAAATGAAAGTTTAAATGAATATCTCTTTCCATATCAAGAGCTTCTACTAGAGAAAGAACCAAATCCATTGGAGGTAGGTGTAGCCCCATTAATATTTCAAGTCGATGAATCTAGGGAGTACAAGGAGGAGATACATGAATAATTACAATCATCATACCTCATTCAATAATGGATATATGTATTCCTAAAGAATATTTTTCTTATAATGTATATATTGGATATCAATAAGATTTGTAGGAATTATGGATTGAATATGAAAGTCTCGAACTTCCATAAGACCTCCCCATATTTAAAAGAATAATAATCAGCACCACTATATAAATTTTTGTCTATATAATAAGAAATAAACCAAGTAGTGGTTTTAGAATAAATATTTGACTAGTCTATATAGAAAAATCCATCTACTAACACTCAACTAAAAAATGTGTTTTCCAATGAATAAGAAAGTGAAGTTGAACCAACATAGAGATATGATCTTATCTCAAGCTTATTCCCATATAGTTTTATAGAAACTGAAGTAAAAAAAATAACCTCTAATAGTTTTAAAATTTCAGATTCATTCAACACATGGATTTCCATGAAGGAATATAGAGAAAGGGAATTTTCACTTGATGAGGAACACATAAATCTCCCTGAACATGTTAAACATTTATTAAAGGGAGTACATGAGGATTTAAAAAATTATTTTTCTTGTGAAAATGAGTCACATATTTCCTACATTTAAGGGGAGTAATTTGAAATTTATTTTTCCTATTTTTATTTTATATAATTACACTTATATTATCCATTAGATTAATCCATTGATACATAATACCTTAAGATATAAATAGAATATGTATAAGAGGTTGTGTAAGAATAAAATGAAATAGAGGAGGACACATTCTTTATGCTACCCCAACATGCAATTTGTATTCCATTTCCAAGGTGATGGATGGGGTGTACTCTATATATATAGTCCTCAAAGATAATAAGTAAGGAATTCAATATGAAATAACAACATGTGGTGGTATAAATCAATTAAAATCCACCCAATATTGGATTTTGGATAATATATGGTACTGCCTTTCGAAGGATATTCAAACCCCAGTGCCCACTTGGGGGGTTTAAACCAATATTTTTCCTTCTTTTCGTTTTTTATAGGCCATAGTTTAGGAATATATTTTTACATATACACTTATTATCATATCTTTTGGATATTTAATTAAATGGTCCTTACACGTTCCTTTTTTTGTCTTCTTTTATAAGTCCATGATGATGATGATGACACTAGGAATCCCCTCAAGGAGTGAAAAAATTATAGAAGGATATAACTTCATGTTGAAAGGGGATTTAACTTTAAATTCATTAATTTATCTAGAATCCATCATTTTTTTTTTGAAATTTTATTTTGATCTCAAAAGGAAAATAACATGCCCACCCCTTGAATTTCCTCTTATCTTGACTAATCTTGGAGACATTAATTTCTTAAGAATTCCAAGATTTTGTGTTATATATTTCTACTATAATATGATTAATTAATTAAAATGAAAATTTTAATTATTATAGTGAAGTATATTTATTAGTTTTATGAATTAGTATTTATATAAATTATATGATTCATGAAATTAAATTTCACTACCATTTTCATATTTTGAATTTATAAAATTCATGTCTATTGATTCATTATCATTATTGAATTCAATGAGTGATTGTATAAAATTTTATTTTCTATTTATAAAAAAGATTCTAGACCTTCTAATTTACATTTATATCTTGAAAATATTTCATGAGAGATCTTGGGTTATGGCACTGACTATAAATTTTATTGTAACTTGTCAAAGTTATAAATGTAAAAATTCACATTTAATATGATTTATAAGTTTTAATTAAATTATCCCTTAAACTTAATAAAAACTTTTATAATAATCATTTTTTTAGTCCACAGAATCCCTAAATGACCTTTTTAGAAATTATCCAAATTACACACCAAAATTTCCCTTTCCTACCATACTCTATATGCCTTACATGCTATTTTAAAGTTGATGTTTGGGGTGAGGGAAGTCAAGGTGGAATGGATGATCTAAATTATTATGAATAAATGTGGGGGTGATCTTTTAGGTGTTTTGAAAGGTTTATGGTCATTAAATAATTATATTTCATTGCTACCCCTCTTGAAAAAAATGAAAGAGTAATTTTATAAAAAAAATAAAACAAATGGGTTTTGACTTGGGAGAATAAAAATCACCATTACCAGGCCAATGGCTCTTTAATATGGAGTAAGGTGATGGATGTGAGATTAATTTAAAGCATAGATTTTAAGAAATTAAAAAAAAATTGAAAAAAAATTGAAAAAAGAAAAAAAATGTAAAAAATATAGCAGAATAAAAATAAAGAGGGTGTGCATCATTCATTGAATTCATTGCATCACGACCATTGCTTTGTGTTTTGGAGATGTTGGACTAGTCAATTTTAGAAGGAAGAATTTCATCGAGATTTTTATTTTGAATAGCATGCATTATTATTTATATTTAACCTCATTTTGTATCTTTAAAGGTTTTAACATCATTACCCTCCTACCAAAATCATCTGATTAATTTAAACATAATATGAAGTCCCCATTATTTCATGTGATATTTCTCTTCACAAAGTAGATAATACAAGTCATTTTCATGATTATGAGAGGAGAATTTAGTTATGGTATGAGAATAACTCTACATGAATTATTTTTACCTTGAATAATGAGTGAAAGAAAATTAATGTGAAGTAAAACATGATTGGAATGATTGATAATAATGGATTAGGATATTTGAATGAATGAAAAGCTAAACTCTACCAATTTTCAATGAGAGCGAGTAAAAAATTGGGTTGATTATTCTTTTTGAAGAGTTTGAAGTTTAATTTATATTTTATATGGAACTTAAAATTTTCATTTCCTATTGTTAATAATTTCATTTTATTACTTTGAAATTTAAATATTGGTAACATGTTGTTCCTCTTTAATTTATTGTTGAGATTTAATGTTTTTGGAAAATCATGAGTTCAAGTGTGGGGGTATTTGACACTCATAATTTTAACATTAAAATATTTATTGATTTTTAATGTTGTATTCCAAAATTAATAATTAATTTACTCTTTTTTGGTTATTTATATTTTAAATAAAATTTTTTAAAAAGAAATGTAAAATAAATAAATTTTAAGTCCATTTTTTAAATTTTTGTTATAATGAAAATATTTTGATAAGTTTAATATTTTAAAGGAAAAAATGGGGACTTTTTATACCATAATTCAGGAACAAACCATGAGTAAAGCATGAAGGAGCCTAAATGGGATAACTAGGATAAAAGGATTCATATAAGGAACAGTATGTGCATGAAGAATGCACAAAGGGCTGGACAAGAAAGGTTGGGCCCGTGTGAGTTGGAATAGGACCATGAGGTGTGAGTGTAGTGTATAAAGGAGCTCATACCTATAGTAGGATTATGAGATGAGGTGGGAATATCGAATATGATATAACACTAGACTCCATATAAAACAACATATATGGGATATTAGAATTATAAAACGTTTTGAAAACTTTCTAAAATTACATTTTTTTCAAGTCAGAATCATACAGCTCCACTTGGATACTCACCTGTTGTTTCCTTCCACATTCTAGACCACTAGACCAAAACTACTATCACCAAAAATCACCATGGAATCCACTAGGTAATCTTAGGCTTAATCCAACAAGCCAATGTGAGGATTTGTATTTTTCTAGATGACCATAGGATCTTAGGCGCTCACTTTGGAACTCAATTTTAAGAATAAATGAACCTTCGTGGTTAAATGTATTAACATGAAAAGAACTAAATCATAGTGTGGCTTTGTCATTGTACATAGGGAGGTCCTGATGAAAAAAATCCCACTAAAATGGTAATACATAGTGTGATATAGACCATGTCCAATAAAAAATGGATTCCAAAATTATCTTATGATATTGTCAAACTTGGGTGTGGTAAATAGTGAAATATTGATAAGGAAATGGTTATCTAAATTCCATATAATCCATGTTCCAAGTCATGTTCCTCATCGTGGTTGGGTTTTTCATGCATGAATGTAGAATTAAGTGTCTTATGCTTCAGCCAAGGATGGGTACCCTATGGTAGACAGGAGAAGTCCAACTGAAAAACTTCATTGACTACAATGTGTTGATATATTTGGTTCACATTCATGTAGTAATGAAGTTCAGAATAGTAAGTTAAATATATAAGGAAGTGAGCCTAATATTTGATGTGTATATCTATGAATAGATAAAATTTTGGGGTACTCACCTCCCATATATGTTATGAAGGATTATGACACATAGATAATGATGAAATATAAAGGTCTTTGGAAGATGATTGAAAATGAGTTTGAATACTTATTCATATTGAAAATGAGATATGGTAGAAGATACAAAATTTGAATGGAATATAAAGATTCATTCAAACAAATCCCTCTCTCTCTCTTGGATGAATAGATATATATATTTGAGACAGAATATAGATTATTATCATATATGGGATAATAAGTGAAGTTGGTTGATTCAAATCAAAAGAGAGGAGACTGGGTAAATATAAGAATGGATTTCCTAGTTATATCTTAGAGATCTATATCTATAAATAATGTTTCACTACACACATTGAGTAGAAGAAGGAGGAATGAGAAATTGGCTATTATTTTAGTTCTACTAGAGTTTATATATTATTTCTCATGTAACTCTTAGGAATATTTTCAATTAAAGTGTTCTTCCATTATCTCTCTCCCTACCTCTCTCTCTCTATCTCTCTCATTTATCACCGTGATCTATTTTACTAATGATCATGAGTAACTAATACTAGGAATATATTAGGGTAGTAACCTAGTGTTTAAACCCATTTCTATGTCTAATATATTCTTTGGGTTAATCTAAGGATGATATATGGTGAGTATAATCCTCATTGTGGTTATATAAGGGTTAAATCCATCTTCGACAATAATTATTCTTCAATTGAGGAGGTGGATGTGTAGTGTACTTGGTGATTGTTTAATGCATTTAATATTGATAATTGGGGTTGAAAAATATTTTCACACATATTATGGAGTGCGTCATTAAGTTAATATTAAACAATAAAATAAAGATTCTCTATCAATGAAACTCTTGGGAGAATTTCATTTATTATCTAACCTATATTCATTCCATTTTCATTGTATCTACAGATTTAGTTTTAGATTTTCATTCAATGTTTTAAAAAAAATTAAATTTTGTAAAAATAATAATAAAAATAAATAAAACATAATAAGGGAATTAAGAATGGTGTGTGATCAACTAAAAAGATCCTCAAAAGTGATGACATTGGTTATCCACTATACTACACTAAGAAAGTAATTGTTGATTTTTCACCTCCCTATGATAGGCGTGTCAATCAAATTTTCATTTCCTTTAATAAATCATGAAATTAGAAAAAAAAATGGATTTATACAATTCATTCTATTAATTATCTTTCATTTGTTATAATAAATGTCTGGCTTATATATATATAAGTCAACTCCATCAGGATATCTGTATAATAACTCACTTGATGACTCTTGATATTTTCAAATAATTACCAATACATAGTTAATTAACTCACATTTCTTATAATATTAAATATTATCATAAATATTTATTATAATTCATTTTTATTTTCATAAATCACTAAAATTTCATATCTAAATTCAAACCATATTCATTCAACTTCCATTCATTAAACATTATTACTTAATTTCATTTCATCCTAATTAATTCACAAATTACTTTTAATATCACCAAAATATCAAAAAGGAATTCAATAATATTTTAATAATTTTTTCCTATACACTTCCATTGATAATATGTTATCATTATTAAAATTTTAAATTATATGAATTAGATAATTATTCATTACTTTAATAATTATATATAGAAATTTAATTAAATAATCCTCTATTAATTATATAGTGTTATACTCATCCATCAATACTATTTCACAGCATCCAAATATTTCCTTAAATAGTGTTATTATTAGTTTAATAAAAAATTATTCACATAATTTTTATATTAAAATATATAAGATTTAGTGATAATTGACCAGTACTTATCTTGAATTATTTCAAAATTATTAATAAGTTGCTTCTCTAAAATAATCCACAACATCTAGGTGCAATTATTTCCTTCCCATTTAGTAAATAATTCTAATGTAAAATTGTTATTATTTTAATAATAATTTACATAATGGGTGGGGAATGGGATCTCAGGATATCCCTATCTACAATCATGGAATCTAGGGTTCCTTATTCATGATGGTTTTTCCTCATGATATCAGGATTGATCTTTTGTCTAGTGGTGGACTTGTTGGTTCGATTGGAAAGGATGAACCTTTGAAGGGAAAAAATATGGTATTTCGATATCCTGTTGTGGGATAGTTTTTATGGTTTTAATTGTAGTAATTTTATAGTTTTAATGAAAATATATCCTAATATAGTAGTTTGAAAGAGTGGTATTATCCTTGTTATCATTAATTACAAATCTATATTGGAAATATTTAGGATTTATAAACCATTGATCATCATAAGGATCATATTTCATATTGAATGAAAGTATTGGAATAGAGAGGATTTATCTCATTCCTTGTTATAAATTTAGAGATCTTCTAATTAGAAATGCATTCTAATAGTATTTGATGATTTCATATAATTTATTTTCTTATGATGAATTAAAGATATAGGAATGGGGATGTGTATTGGTAGTGTTAAAACCAGGCATGTTGTGCATACAAGAATGATATTATCACATTAATCCATTTTTTATTATAAATACTAAGGTTCAACCATATATTATTATTGTTAGTCTTAACTAGATTATCTATAATCCTAGAATATTGTTTGATATAGCTTATTTTGTTGGAATCCCAATTAATATAGATTAGACCATTGAATTTTTTCAATCATATTATTATTCTAGAATCATTTTAGAGGTATATCTTATTCCCTCCCTCATTAATATGGTAGTTTTTTATAAAATTGATGAAGATATTATTTTGAAAATATGAAATGTTTCTGGAATTTTTTAAGGGGTATTGATCTATTGAACATGTTCAAAATAATTTTTTTAAGGATTTTATTTGTTCTTTATGTTCTTTAAGAGTGAATGAAATGAGTTTTTTCTAGGAATCAAAAAAGTAGGTTGTTAATAATCATAGTGTGATGAATTTTATTTATTCAGTCATCGTCAAGTGGTTAGGGGAACTGATGAGATTTAGGGGTTGGTTTCTCTACTTGGGAAAGATCATGAGGTTCAACTATAGGGTCAGGTGAAGGTAGAGGATTATTAGGGTCAGGGGCAGATGTGCAGGTCTATGAGGAGGATAAGATTAATGGGTAGGAATATGGTGTTTAGATATATATCCTTAGTAGGTGTAGGATCATGGTAATTATACATATATTTAGTTTGATAATTAGGGACGTATATAAGAGTAGGTTCATGGTTTTATTCAACAGACTGAGAGGACTGAAGTGAGGCCTGGCTAGTGTGCCCAATATGAGCATGACAAGGAGGCTCAACTGCTACAGGTGTAAAAGTTTTATCATGGTTAGGGTCAGATGGGTAGGTCTATAGAGGTATTCAATATAGAGGATTTTTAGTGTAATAGTATTCATAGGAGTAGGATCCTAGTAGTTGTTACATGGAAGGTAGAAAGATTGATATAATCTTTTCTAATCCTTAGGGGTATTGTATTGAAGTTAAATATTCTGAATTATAAGAAGAAATTAATCAACTGATCAAATAAAATATAATTGTAGTGAGTTGAGAAAATATGGGAATTAATAAAGATC
The DNA here is from genome assembly GCA_963277665.1 of Viscum album. NCBI lineage: Eukaryota > Viridiplantae > Streptophyta > Magnoliopsida > Santalales > Viscaceae > Viscum > Viscum album. The sequence goes on along the minus strand of OY728163.1, from coordinate 1,850,589,603 downwards.
AATCCTTGGTTTATGGGGGTCCTAATAAAAGGTTGCTTTAGAAAAAGGTAAAAAAATATTTAATTGATCAAGAAGGATTCCAAACTACTCCACATAGGAAAATAATTAAAATTAAATATTACTTTAATTTAAATCCAATAATGGTTACAAGATCTCTTGTCAACACCCACCCCCTTGGTAACTCCTCCTTGGCCTATACTAAAAATCAGAGTCACCCCAAGGCCCACCTCTAATAGGCCTTAGGTTGGTGACTAGCACCAAGGGTATAAACTATGAAAATGGGAGGTATTATCCTCATATGTCCTAGGAATATATAAATAAAACCACCAATCAATACCATGATATATATAAACCAATATTTATAATAATTCAACAATTCATGAAAAACAAATGTCTCCCAATATAAACACTTAAATAAAATTCTTAGGCATTGACTCCAATTGAAATGCCCAACTCAAAGCTAGTAATGTCAATCTCGGACACCAAACTCCCCCAAATAACCCAAAAAATAGTTTATATATATATATGGGTGATAATAACATGTATATTCAGTCAGATCATATTCAAGGCCACTCATGTGTATGTGAAAGGATCACACAAATACATTACTAAACAAATAGTAGAACTAAAAAAAACCTATCAGGACAACTACCAGATATCCTCACCAAGGATTTCCCACCTAATCATCCATCAAATATAATAAAATAGTATTAATAAATATAATCAAATTTTTCTTATGATCACTTACCCTTTGATTTGACACTCTCACGGTCCATCATTAAACATCCAAAGCTCTAATTCCATATATATATATATATGATGTTGATAAAGTCACAACCCTACTTACTCCATACTCCCACAGGGACCAAAAACCAATGTTGACATCAATACATAGCCACATATCTACATCCATATCCAGAAAAACATATCCATATCCCATTCATACATCATAGAACATAATAGTTAGGTATCATGAACATGAATGAAATCAACCTCATGCCCTCACCCTACCATGAATAACCCTCACTGTGTATACCACATCATTATCTCATCATCATTATCTCATGTATATCCATTATAGAAGGGTATCATGAACATGAGGTACATCAATATTTTTCCCTCTGTGTATCATGCATGATCCCTTTAATGTGTTGGTGCCAATATGTACTATACAAGAAGGGAGAGTAATGAAGAGGGGGTAGCTGTCCATCCACCCTCCCTAACCTTGATGCCAAAGAAAACACATAGAGCCTAAAAAGTTGTATTTTTTAAGGTTAAATAACTCAGGTGGGGTGCATCAATAAATCATAAGAAAATATATAATATATATAGCCACACATAAGACCAACCCAAAGGGTTCACATAAAAACAACCCCATTGCAACCCATAACCATCACCACACTACTATCACCACACACTATCACTGCTACCAAACACAATACCACAAACTACCCAATTTTCCCACACACAAACACTATAAAAACACATTCAAAATTTCCTATTTAATCATACCATTACGTAATTTTTAAATTTACTGACTACCAACCAATTCATGATCATTATTCTATGTAGTTCCGTATTTAATTTCAAACCATTCTCATCCATTTCTAATATTAATTCTATCTATTTTACAATTTGTTTCATTCATTAAAATTTCAGTCATATCCCACCTTTCATTTAATTTTAGCACACACCTGTTACTAACTTATTACATTATTCTACTACTAGGAAATTAAAAAACCCACAATAACCAACTTGTAAAGATCCAAAATTCTCATACAGAAATATTACATCCTAATAGACGAATATTCATTACATAACATAATGATCCACACTAGAATCCAATATTTCTAGTACCTTTTGAAACTTTGAAAGATAAACAACTAGTTCATAGCCCATCTATGCCATGTCCCACTAAGTTCATCATAACTAACACCCTTCTTGGACATATCATACATAATACATTTCTTTATAACATGGGGAAATGAAACATAAGAATGTGTGAGCTCGGATTCTTAGTAAGGGTAAACAAGGGATATATAAACATAGCATGAGTATGAGGGTACGAGAACATGAGAATAATATTTGGAAACTATACCCTGCATATCATATATCGTAAACATTAGTCCTAGCATCAATTAGGGTGGTTTATAACACATGAATCATAATAATATAAAAAATCATGGTCCATGAGAACATATTATTGTAATAAAACATAGATTTTTGGTATACACATAAGTATTGAAAATCTTTTCCTTGGTAGTCAAGGATCATTTAATAAACTATCATAGTGGAATGGGTTCACTCTCCAAACCATTATAGTAGTCAAGGTTCACTCCCAATACTATCATAGTGGATAGTTTCCCTTACTTAACTAGGTTCACTCCCTATTATAGTCTTATTTATATCATGGGATATCAATATTTACTCAATTCATTAGAGAGAGATAAAGGTACCACCCATCACATAATGAAATGAATATATATGTTTGAACAAGATCATAAAACATTAATCATATTAAAACCCATAAAATATATGGATTTCATAAAAAATTAGTCATATCATAACCTATTTAAAAGATATAGGTTTCATAATCATTTTATTATATCATTAAATTATAACCTATGTAAAAAAATCTGGTTTCATACACATTTTATCATGGTATAACCCATGGAAGAGAAATGGGTTTCATAAACATCTTTTCACCATAAACATAAACCATACTGAGAAAGTATAAGAATGGTATCCTTGAATCATATCCCTAGTAAATCACAAGTAACATCAAAGGATTTCATCGTAGATGGAAAATGATTTTGAAATGTCACTTGGAATATTTCTTGAGTAAAATTACATTTTCAATTTTAAAATAACTTTTTTTAACTTAAAAATCATAAATCCTTTTCAGAATCATTTTCCTCAAAAATAACCTTTGAAATTTATAGTGGAAGCATTAATAAACTGTGTTTATATGATGATAGAAAATTTCCCTCACACCATACACATTAAAACCAATATTCCTTCCACATTTTCTATAATAACTAAATAAGAATTTTTTGGAAAATAATATAATGATTCCTTTTTAAACATTTTGTAAAAATTCAAAAAAGGTAAAAATTAATTTAAAAATTCATTATAGAATACAAAAACTCTTATTTAAAGTATTTTTTTATAAAACGTGGATATGGGAAAAAATTATTTTTGACCGAAGATCAAAATAAAGTCAATTTTTCTTGAAATAATTTTTTTGAACTCTCTAGTACATAAAGAGAGAGAAAATAAGGTGAAACATGTATTCTCATGACATAACCGAAGGAGAATAAAATTAATTATTTTCTTGAGATATGGATCATAATATTTCATTATCAAAATAATAAACATAAAAAATCCTAATAAATGATGAGATTGTATTATAAAACCTTTACCACTTTGGTAACATTGAATAATAAATCCCATTAAAGAATAACATTAAATGAAAAATAAAATATCATGTTAATAAAAAAAATCATGATATTACATGTTAGAGGATTTGAATATAGACCTCATAAAATAATATAGGTTTATAACATAATGTATGTCCCAAAGAAGACAAATTGAGGCAAAAATCCCTTACCTTAATTCTCTATTTCCTTCAGACACATTTGAACCTCCTCTTCTTTGAAAATCCTCATTAGGTTTAACCTAAATCCTTCCTATATTTGATTGATAATATCTAAAATGTCTCAAGGATTTTAGGAGGTATTTATGGAATATATTTGGGTAGGTATTGGCTGAACAAAATGGTTTTGTAAGTGTAAAGAGGAGAGGAGATGGGGTGGCCTTTTATAAGTGGGGGAGAGGATGCACATGGAATTTTTGAAATGAATAAAGTGTAACCATGTTTTTCACATGATAAAAGGATCCAAAATGGGATATTATTTAAATTTATAGGTGATATGGTCTAAATATTTCCGTAAAATTGGTGTGGGACAAGTTTATAGGTTATTTTACACCTTATCTTTTCAGTCTAACCCCTCTGTAAACTTTTTTTAATCTTAACCATGGTAATTAATTCTTTACTATTTTTACTATCCATTTTAACCTAAAAATAATTTGAAATTATTGTATAATATAAATTATTACTATTCAAAATAAGTAATGTATTTTTACAAATAACAGTCATAAAATTATAAAAATTTAATTTAAAATTAAACTTGTAGATGAGATGAGAAACGGTTTTCAAAAGAGAAAATGTTCAAAAGTATAAAAAGATTTTATAAGTTTTTATATAAAAATTCATTGTCAAGTTGATTTAAATGGCATAAATTAGATTAACAAATATATAATTGAACAAATTTTACTTTGAAAATCATTTTAAAAAAAGGTAAATTATAAATTATTTAAATGAAAATGTAGTTCTCAATAAAAATTGTGATTTTTTACTTTTCATTGGAAAATTAATATTTTCTGTAAAATCAAAAAAATTCACCCTAATATAATTTTGACATGTAGATTTAAAAATTGAATTTTTTTTTCAAATAAATTTTCTAAAATTATTAAAAATAAAATTAATTATTTTTTCACAAAATTAAGTAAAATCATTTTATTTAGAAAATAATATTTTCGAAACATATAAATAGATTACCAAAAATTATGTAATTTTTTATCAATATGATTTATTTATATAAAACAATTAAAATCATTATTTTAAATTTGGTTATTTCTATTCAATAAAAAATGTTTAATAACTAGTTAATAATGGTAATTTTTAAATAATAAAATTAATAGTCTTTTGTGATTCGTTAAAACTTGGTGTACTCAGTAATGAAAGCTACCAAATAAATTAAATTTATTTGAAAAAAAAATCATAAAATCTGATGGTGTTACACTAATGCTCCATCATCCCAATTTAATAAAGTCAATCATATCTCTATTACACAACCCACACTAATATCCCAACCAAAATAAATCAACCACTATAAAACCGGCCCACAATGCATCTCATGCTAAGAAATCACAACCCCGCTACATAAACCATAGAAACATCCCAACTGATTATATCCCCACTTTCCAACATGAATATATACTTCTAATAAATTCATTACCAACACCTAATATAACTTTACCACTATAAAACCCTACATAAACCACATAAACAAAACCACTAAAAATTCCAAAAACAAAGTCCACACTACCACAGTAAGCACAAAATAGCCAATTTCTATAACTACTACTATTTCCCATTTTATTTTGTAAGAGATATAAATACATTATAAAATATCAACATGATAGGTTAAATTTCCATATTTAATTTATTGATCTTTTACAAAAGGTTATTATTATATAAAAATTATTGCATCAACACACTTGGCTCAAAGTCGATAACGATTTTCAGTAATAGTAGCAAATAGAAATAAACATCATGATCAATATATAGGAAAAAAGTAAACACATGAGATTCACAATATTCCATTTAATTACCATTAGGTTTGGTTCATTATCTATTCTAATAAAATACATACAATCCACCTAATGAAAACAAAAAATATATTAATCTTATAATTTACATAAAATAAAGGAGAGTTCTAAAATCCCTTACCTAAACTGAATATTTCTGATTCGTTGTGTGAATACAAGGCGCAGAAACCCAAGATGAACATATATTTATTTTTCATAATTTATATTTGTTGAAAATTACATAAAAAATAATCTAAAAATCCCAATACATGAAGGTTTGGTGTCTTTAAGGACTAGCTATATAAGAAACTTATTTTACAACACTTTTGAACATTTGTCCATAATTGATCAACATTATACTCACTTCTATAATTATAATAAAATATACTCATATTAATAAACTATGGAATGGAAATATAATAAAGGGGTGAAATAAAAATATTAGTAAGGAAAAAATCATTAATGAATCATAACAGTTAAACATATGATCAAACGTGGATAAGGGAGAAATATCTGATTAAAAGTTTATAAGATCATAAATGAAAATCATAATCCTTGTTTGATAATTAAGAATCATGATATATGAACATAATACCACAAAAAGGTCATCAATAAAGCACAATAATTGAAACATATATTAGAATATTTTAACAATAATATTGAATTATGGGAGCATAACATAAGAAATAATAATATTATAGAAAGAGATATAATAATAAGCATAATAATTTATAACATTGTGATAAAATTCTTGATTCCCATAATTTATGTTTAGAGAAAACCCATTATTTCCATGATTTAATTTTAAAAAAAAATCCCATGATGTATATGATTTATATTGTGAGAAACCCCATGATTCTCACACTTTATGTTGTGAACAAACCCACGTTGTCCACACTTTTTTATTGTGAGAAAACTCATGATTCCCATTCCATATATTTGGATCAAACCTATGATGTTCAATATTCTCTATTTTTTAGATATAAAAATTAAAAAATGAACTAGAGGGTGTTATAATAACCCACCTTTTATCATCCACACGTAAGTGGTCCAATTGAGATAAATTTTTCATCATATCATAAATAACTCATGGAAAGAGAATCAGTTCTGTATCATTTATAAATGGAATCACATAGAATGAATTTAAGAACTATATCAATTGATGCCATAAATTCAATCACCAAAATATAATTATTTCATTAATGAATTTAAAGGGTGATTCATAAAACATATTTCTATAAGATATATATCATTTAGAATTGAATGGAAAAATGGAAGTGAAACATAAAATAATCTTTAAAAAACAGTTCTAAACATTTTCATAAATAAAATAAGTTTGGAGTTACATTGAAAATATCATTTTTGAAAATTTTAAAAGAATATTTTTTCAAATAATTATTTAGAAATTTTTTTAATAATTGATCCTTGAAAATACATAAATATCATTTAAAGAAAATGTTGTTTGGAAAATTAAATATATGATTGGGAAATGAAAATAAAACTCAATCGTTTTATAAATATCTTTATTAAAACTGAAATAATGAAAAGAATAATAAATCCTTCATTTGAAAATAACTATAGAGAAATTAAAATATCAGTAGAAATAAATCAAATTTGGATTTTAAAAATAATAAAGGAAAATATTGGTAGGAAGAGTAAATATGCATATGAAAAAAAGGAGCTTATTTGGAGAGAATTGAAATTAACCTTAATATAATCATATTTTATGAAGAAATAAGTATAAAAATTTAATTACCTAGAAAATAAATAGGAAATTAATTATAATATCATCATATAATAAAATAAACTAATCTAGTAAAACCTTATTACAAGAAGAACAGTTACGACTCAAGAAAAGTAGTTGAGTCAAGAAAAAACCCTCATCTTTTACTCCCACCTTCCACAAAATCTCTTTAACCACAAGAATAATTAAAATAAACATACTAATAACATATTTTATAACCTTAATCATATATATTACCATATATAAAATTAATTTATAATAAATTATTATACATTTATTATTTAGTAATAGTTTATATCCATCATCAGATGTTAGCGATTTTGACTATTTTGCGTATTCTTTAAAGTGACGATGTCGATACCTATTCTTTGATACCAAGTTTTACATTAGTATATTATTTTAAGTAACTTGAATATATTTTTTATAATAACTGATAAATTTTTTATTTAATTCAATTATAGTTTTAGTTATGGATCTTGGAGATGAAATCGGTGGTGTGCTTGTTTCGGTATTTTTTAACGAACAATGGGTTGAATATTAACAATAAGTTAAATATTATTATATCACTTCCATAAACTTAAACCAAACATTATTTTATCATTAATTTATAATAATACCAATATTTATGTTTAAAGTTTTTTCCATCATATAAATTTAGATCATTATTTATATAGGTGGTTAAACCGATCCAAACAAGATCGTACTATTATTGATTGGTGACTATGTTTAAGAAAGTGATTATTTTGGAATAATATAAATATTATAGATGAATAATTATATTATTTATATGTTTTTAATGTGGTAAATTATATTTTAAGATATTTATATCAAAATAATAATAAATATATGGAAAATGAAATGCACCATTTTGTGGAGGTGGTAGTTCGCACATACACTGATTATGTTATCATTTTACATAGAAAAAGAAAAAGTAATAAATTTTTTATCTTTAAGTAATATTAAAAAAATTATAAATAAAATATTTATTAATTAAATTTACCTTTATAACCTTACATACAAGGAAGTTATGAAAATTTAAATGTGTCTCTTCGTGGTGGTAGTATTTCACACAGGCACATGAATGATATTCCCATTTTTTCTTAGGGGAAAAGGTAGATAGCGGTTATAAACACAACATAATAAAAAATAAATAAATTAGTAATAATTATTTAATTATATTATAATGTTAAAAATATATTTTGAGAATAAATATAGAGAATAAAATGGTTGGTAAGTGATTAGTACTCACATTGAGTGTTTGAACCTCCTCTTGGAGTACCTCTTGGAAATGTAGGATTTAGGGATTTGACATTGATCAAGGGGGTACCAAAAATGGTATAGGAATATATGGGAATTAAAAATGGTATTTTTACAAGAATAAATATAATTTTAGAGTTTACATGATGGGATGTTGGTAGATTTCTTTAATAAGCAGAGAGTGACATTTTTGTAAATATAACTTCTCGATATAAAGGGAGCACCTGTTTCACATGTCAAGTGGACTCTAAAGTATAAAATAATACATAATAGGTAATATTTAGTTGATAAAAACCTCATACATTAATTTAAAGTAATGTTTTAACATTTCTTAAGTACTTTACCCTTAGATTTTACACTTTTACTATTTATTGTTTTTATAGTGGTAACTAATTTTCACCTGAGTAATTTTTTTTGTGCATAAAAATAAAATTGAGCTCATTAAAAAATTTATACCTAATTATATAAAGTATGAAATAATTTTTATTAACTAATATTTCAAATGGTGATAAAAATTGATATTAATATTAGTGCACATAATGCGTCAAGTCCATTTTTAGAAAAAATGTATTTTTTAGCATAAAAATTATTTTTTAGATAAAATTATCAATATTGATGATTTACATGAAATTAATTGGTTTATTATTTACAAAAGAACATTTATGTGGATTTAAAAGAAATAAAAAACCTAATTCCACCTTGTAGATACTAAACTAAAATAAATAGACTAGAAATAGTTTTTATTAAAATAAATATTACATAAGTTTCAATGGGTTTTCTAAATTCAACATAGTATATTTAAATGAATATTTTCACTTATTAAATATTTTTTTATGAAAAATGTTTCATAATTTTTAAATTCATAATTAGTTTATGATAATGTCACAAAATGTACGGTATAGGTATAAAATGTATTTTTTTACTATTCACTTAAAAAACAACTATTTTATAAAAAAACCCAAAAAAAATAACCTAAAATAATATTGGTATTATAAATCAAAAAATAAATTTTATTTGGTAAAATTAAAATTCTAAATTGTTCAAATTTAACTTTTAAATAAAATAATAATAATTTATTAAAAAAAATTTATAGGAAATAACTTTTAAAAATATTTTTTTTCTTATTCTTATCTCTTATAAATTAATAATTATATTGGTTTTAAGATATTATTAATATATTTGATCCATGATATATTTTTATTCTTAGAAATAAAGCACTGAAAAATTCAATATTTAGAAGAAATGCATTTGTAAGTGTAAAATAATCTTATTAGTTTTTTAACTATGTTAATTGAATTTTATCATTTCATTAGTAATAAAGAAAACATGTATATTAAAAAGAGTTTATCACTAATTATACCCACTATTTTAACTGAAATATTTTAATAGTTATATTTACTTCTTAAAACTTTCTATAGTTCGTTTTATTTTAGTGTTGTGTGTGAAAAAATTTATTCAACATAATGTTTATTTAAAGAGGAAAAATTAAATAAAATCATGTGTCCTTATATTCTACCCACATTAAAATAATTTAATCCTAAAAATTTTATTAATTGGATTTAAACAAGTTAGGGTAATTTTGTCTCATTGCATCCTCATGTTCAAACATGGATTCTTCAAACTTATGATTCCACCATTAGAATTTGAATATATGGATAGTATTTTACACAATAATTTATCTCTACAATATAGAATATACACTGCTTGTTCCTCATATGAGTGATCATGATCCACTTTTGTATCTTCTCATTTCAATAAATGTGACAGTTTTGGTATGTACTTCCTCAAAAGAGATACATGGAACATGCCATGTACTTGGGAGAGGTCAAGTGGGAGACCTAAGAGATAATCTATAACCCTAACATTATCTAGGATCGTGAAGGGACCAATATACTCAGGTCTCCACTTCACTTTTTTCTCAAATCTCATAACCTGATTCCTAAGACATATCAAAAAGAGAACATTTTCATAAATTCAAACTTTAGAACTTATTGACGACTGTCTGTATAACTCTTCTATCGAATTTCCAACACTTTTTCTTGTCACTGAATGGATTTAACCTTCTTCATCATTTCTTGGAAAATGTTAGGTCATATGAGTTTCCTCAATCTAAATTCATCTCATCATGTTAGATTCCAATATCTCTTTCCCTAGAGAGTCTCATATAGTGTTATCTGAATGATAGGATGAAAAATGTTTCAATATGATAACTTTACCCAGGGGTTTTGAACCCAAAATTTTTGGAAATCTATTGAAAAATATATTATCATTCCCTCAAAATTTTGAATAATATTTTTAGACTAGCCATTTATCTGAGGGTGATAAGAAGTACTGAATATTAGCTCTGTCACTAATGCTTGTTAAATACTTCTGTATAACCTCAATAAAAAACTTATATCTCGATCAGATAAAATAGAGAGTGGTATCCCATGTATCCCTACAAGTTACCTTATTTATTTCATATAGATTTGGTTAAGTTAGAAATATAAATTTTTGATAGTAAAATCAATTGAATTTATAAGGTGATCAACTATATCCCAAATAGAACAATGCCCTTTAGATTTCCTAGGGAGTCCTATGATAAAATCCATGGTAATGTTTTCCAATTTTCATACCATTTTGGGTAATTATTTTATCATCCCCTTAGATTTTTATCATTAATCCTTAACTTTCTATCAAACAAATCATCAAGATATGTATTCTAAAATATACCTTATCATGGTATACCATAAGAATGGTGTTTATTTAGATATCTAAACACCTTTTTTATTAATAGATGAATAAAAAAAGGATGAGCTGTGTGCATCATAAAAAATCACCATCTTTAGTTTTAGTTTTGATAGGACACATATCTAAGTCAAAACCTTATAAATCTGTCTTTATCAAAGTTAAACTTCAAAATATTCTCTACCTTTTTGTATCTCTATGTATTCTTTATGGGATTCTTTAATATTCACATGGATGGATGGTTATGAATTAATTTGGGAATAATATGATTTATCATGTTCCCTTATCAATTTCAGATTCATTATTTTAAAATACATGACTGTTGGATCTTTTTTAAACCTCATCATGGATAATGTGGCAAGATCTTTCTTGGTTATAGCATCTTCCACCTTTTTTCCTTTCTTGGGTTGAAATGTATTAAGTAATACCAGTATTTGACCAATTATATCAAATTAATTTAGTTCATTTGTAACTATTATATGATAATATATATTTCAACCTCTTATAGTCAGTACTTATATATAACACTTTCCACTATAGAGATAATAATGCTAAATTTTTAATTCCAAGATCACTTCCACTTGCTCCAAATCATGCATTGGGTAATTTTTCTCATGAGTTTTTAATTAACATTATGTATAAGAAACTAACTTATCCTTCTTATTGAGGATTCATCCCATACCCTTTAATGAAGAATTAATGTATACCATAAACTCTTCTATATTTTAGGGTACTGTAAGAATAAGTGAAGTTACCAACCTTCTCTTTATTTCCTGGAATCATCCTTCACATTCCTCTATGAAAAAAAACATTACTCCCTTATGTGTTCACTTGTTCATTAGATTTGATAACCATGGGAAATATCTCACAAAGAATCAGTATTATATTTCTAACTTAATAAAACTATGTATCTTATTTTCAGTAGTCAGTCTGATCCATTTCTCAATAACTTATGTATTTGAAGGATTTATTTATATTCCCTTAATTTTGATTGCATGACCTAAGAATAATACTTTCCTTATCCAAAATTAGTAGAATATAAATTTTGAAAATAGTATCTCCTTTATTAAGTTGTTAAACATAATCTACTAGTGATATTTATACTCTTACTAAATCTTAGAATATATAAGAATATAATCTATGAAGAAAACCAATAATTCATTGAGGAATTCTGTAAAAACTATAGTCATTAGATCCATGAAGATATTAGGATAATTAATATGTCCAAATGGAATCACTATAAATTCATAGTGTACATACCTTATATGGAAAGGTGTATTCGAAACATTCTCTATATTGACGCTAAATTGATTATATCTAAATCGAAATTCAATCTTTGAGAAGTATTGATATCCTCTGAGTTGATCGAATAATTCATTTATATGGGGTAGAGAATAATTATTCTTGATCACAATTATGTTAATCTCATGCCTTATTTTTGAAAGAGAGGATCTATTTACCCTATATTGAATCACTAGTGCGTATAAAAACCTTATTTAGATTCTTTAATAATTACATATTTAATTATTCAATTTAGACCAAATCCACTCTATAAAAACTCTTTGATATATGAATGGATCCTATTATGAGTTCAATAAAAAACTCAACCTCATTCTCAGGGAGAAAACCAGTCAGTTTATCCAAAAATACATTTTTATATTCCCATACAATAGGCATATCATCAATATTGAATTCCTCCACTAAAATTTTATCTAGAAGTCCCTCATTTTTGTCATCATCACCCATATAATAGAATTTTCTTCCAATGGTTACACTAATATTTGAAAACAAGATGATTTAGGATATGAAATGAGATTTCCTTATCCTAAAAATTAATATATTATCTATATAGGGAAATCCAATATGTACCCAATATTATGTCAAATTAAACTAAAGAAAGAAGAACTACATCCAAAGGTAGTATATTTCCATTAATTTTTATCAGAAAAGAGTTATTTATCTTAAAAATTATCATCATCCTACCATGTGTTTTAATAGATAGTTCAATATTCAATGCTTGAGGTGGTGAATCAACATTATTGTAAAACTTCTGTGAAATGAAATAACACTAGTAAACAAAATAAGATATGGAGCTCATATTGTAGAATAAGTGTGCTTCTAATCACTTCATAATCATGATCCACCTCAGTGGTAGTGATTTCATATTCTTTTTCTTGTTCCCTAACTTTAAAAGGTTATTGGGAACTATTCTCTTTATTATCTCTAGTGTTAGGGAATTGATTTGTGAAATTCCAAAACTTTTTCATCTAAATATTTGATGTTTGGGTCGTGCATTAGATGGAGACTTCCCCACCTCTGTTTTTTTAATTATACTATTAGAATTACATTAGTAGTTGAGGGATTTATGGACTAATTTACCACAATTAAAACACTTCATTGATCCCTTGAGGCAATTACTTGGGTTCTTCCTCCTACATTTTTTTCATGTAGATAGTTGGAAATTCATTAACCTGTGTGACTTATCGTCATATTTTATAAGATACCCCCAGATTCCCCTTTCACTCTATATAATGATTAAATTCTCAAGTTTTCATCTCTACCATTAGTGCATATCGAACTATTTTTTCATATATTTTAAAGTCTCTTATGTATAATTCCTTTCCAAGAATTGTTTTTAAGATGGTAAATAAATGATTGATTTTAATATCAATGTCAAAGAAAAAATTAGAGTTGTGCCTTATGAGCCTCAGGAAGTTTAATTCATAAGTATCAATGGTCTCATCCTACTTTTGTTTTGAATCCTATAATTCTATCATTATATATGTGTGAATAGTTCAAGTAAAATACATGGGGATTAATACTTTCTTGAATTAATCCTAGTATATAGAGACAAATTCATCTTTTTTCATTTTATTCTTAATGAGAGTCCACTCTTGGTTCACCTCTCCTTACAACTGATAAATGACCAAAACAACCTTCTCATGTTCCCAGAATTTATTAATATAAAATATCTTTTCCATTTCATTGATCCATTACTTGTAAATAAGTTGATTGAAAGAGATACAGAAGGATACATGGTTTGATGTATTATTCATAACTTTTAACGGTTGGGTGTGCTTTATCATAATTTTTTGTACTTCATATCCTATCCCATTTGGTTGTTCATTGGTATGATAACCAAATTTCCCTTTGCACTTGTTAACTCAGTTTATCCTAGCTTTATCCATTTCCATAAATAAAGGAAATTGTAGGTATGATAAAATTAATAAATGCATAAAAGGAAACATAAAAAAAAAAGTGACTCGTAAATAGTATGTATACCCTAACTTAAGAATCTTGAGGTTTCAATACAGGTTATCCAGGGCCATTTACTATTCAGTTTTCTAACCTAAATATATACAAATCCATTATAATTTTTTATAAATAATGTGTGAATTTCAAAATAATATCAACCAATAGTGTACAACTAAGTGTATATTTGGGCCTCTTTTTAATGAAATAATTGATAATTGAGCTGACACCCCATAATCCCAATTCAAGTTTACTACCCTTAGGTATGTCTGTGTCGAAGACAACATCCACTTATAGTATACAAAATTTAAGGATTTTATCATATACTTAGAGTTATACGTCACTAAAGTTATCTAACCCTAATAACTAAAAATAACTAAAAAATCATAAAAAATAACTAAAACTTAATTAGATACCAACTTAGGTAGAAAAAACTAAAAATATATTTATTTTACATCACTTCTATAAGTTGAACATTAAATCATAGAAATAGTCTAACAATCCCAAGACTCAAAGGTTCGGTGAATTTGAGGACTATATACAAAAGAATATTTTTTATAAAACATCTAAACATGTATCAATAATTGAGCCACACTATAATCTCTTCTATAATTCTCATAAGATATACTCATATTTATAAATTTGGTATAAGAAAATAATAAAGGGTGACCTTAAATTTTCACTAATGGAAAACTTATCAAGGAATCATAATGTTTAGACATGTTAGAAAACATGGATAGGGTAGAAATGTCTGATTAAAATTTCATGAGATCATAAGTGAAAATCATAAACATTATTCAAGCATTAAAAATCATGATATAAAAACTTAAGGCCACAAAATTGTCATAAATGAATCATAATAATTATAACATATCTTAAATAATTTTAAAAATAATCTTGAATTATTGGAGAATAGTATAATAAATCAAAATATCATATAAATATGGAACAATCATAATCATATGAATTCATAACATTGTAAAAAACACATGATACCCACACTTTATGTTCTGATAAAACCCCACATTCCTAGTATTTAAATTGTAAACAAACCCATGATATACACACTTAATATTGTGAGAAAACCCATGGTTTACATGCCTTAATTTGTGAAAAATCCCTTGATGTCCATGTTTTATGTAGTGATAAAATAATATATGCTCACGCATTAAGTTGTGAACAAATACATTATGGTCATTCTTTATTATCTCATGATTTATAAACTATAACCAATGCCTTAGAGGGTGATATAAGACCCCACCCTTTATTATCCATACAAATGTTTTCCACTTGAAATCAATTTTTCTTCATATCATAAAGAACCCATGGAAAGAAAATGGGTTTCATAACATTTACAAATGGTATCACATAAAATGACTTCAATAATTAGATTAATTTATACAAAAAATTCAATCATCCAAAAATGAGTATTTCATAAATGCATTTAAAGGGTTATTCATAAGAAATACTTTCATAGGTGATATATCTTTTGAAGTTAAAGAGGAAAATATAAGAGAAAAATAAAAGAGTCCTTATAAAAAATTTCTTAACATTATCTTAAAGAGAAAATGTTTTGAGTTACATTTGAAAATATAAATTTTTATACAATTGAAATGGACATATTTTCAAAATATTATTTGTAAGTAAATTCAATAATAGATCATTAAAAAGACATAATTTTCATCCAAATTAAATGTGGATTTAAATATAAAATTCATAATTGGGAAAGTAAAAAACTTTTCAATAATTTAAAAAATATCTTTATTGAAACCCACATCATGAAATTGGTAATATATATTATTGAGTCAGAGATTCTATTTATCACTTTTCCAATCCTTCTATTTTAAAAATCAAAAACACTTTCCTAAAATTTATTTAATAACCTCTCATTTCCAAAGTGTTTAAAGTATGTTTTTGTAGAAAATATATTATTTTACAATACAGAGAATAATTTTTAATAAATTATGAAAATAAATTTATATTTATTCATTATGATTATCATGATGAGTATGGTACCGATAAACTTTATACCCACCCTAATCTATTTAGTTGTTACACTTTTTTCATAAATATCACATTTATAAAGACATAAACATAGGACTCACATCGATACTGATGAACATCGGACTGAAATTGATACCGATGAGCATCAGACTGACCCTCATAATGATTATCATAATGGAAATTGTAAGAAATTCTATTAGACTAACTTAATGTTTTCAAAAATTTCTATAATACTTAATTATAGGGAATGCCTTTACACTATTATGGGGTAGATCCAATACAATATCGGACATTTTTTTATGCTAGAGATATATCAATTTTCATGTTTCAGGTGTCTAAGTCGTTACGACAAACTCAGAGAAAATATGACCGTTTGGAAAGAAATATGACATGTGGCTATTTTCCTATAAATACCAGGCCATTCAATGATTTTGGTATAGCTAAAATCTTACATACTCACTTGAAATTTCTCACTTGTGTGAGATATCTAAATATTACAAATCATGAACGACTTATTAATAGTATATTGTAATTTTTTTGGAGTTTTCTATTCTTAAGGAAAACTTGTTAGGATGCCTCCTTAAGAATTTTTTTGTAATTTTTTATGTTTATGATCTTTGATTATGATTGAGGGCTTCTGAGGATAGGGATACAGAGATTCCAATCATTATATTTATTATTGGATCATGGGGATAGTGAGATAGATAATTTGATCCATCATATTGAGGGTTTACGTGACTAGGAAGAGAGATTTGATCTTCATATCCAGGGAGAATTTATTGTAATTATAAAACATATTATACCTTTATCCAATGTTAGTGGCTACCTTACTCTTAAGGATTCATGCTATCGATACATTTCATGAAGAAAAAAAGAAAAATAATAAGTATAAGAATAAGTTTTCTAATGTTATGTTATGTGAGAATTTGTTAAAAGGAGTGGAAAAGGAATCAAGTAATGTAGTTCAAGTAAAACCTACCACTCGGAACAATCAATAAAATCTCAATACCAGATTATTTTTTCAGGAAACTATAGTATATAATGTCAATGTTCCCTATATGTCATATAATGGAAAGGGAAAACTAGTCTATGAAGAATGAGTACCTTTTGTTCGAGAAAATCCATTGGAATTGATATCAGTAGGAAAGGGTGACTTAAGAATATAAATTCATCTCCATGAGGAGTTTCATAAATCAATAGATTAAGAAGTTTCTATAATTGATAAAATATAAAAAGATGAATAATAATTCATTGAATATGAATTATTATATGAAATTATTAAAGAATTAGAGGAAGATTATGATAATGATAAATCTAAGGAAGATGATAATGAAGCTGATAAAGGTGATGAGTATTCTAATAAAGATGAATAAAATACTAGGGAGGATGAATATTAAGAGGAAGAAAAAAATGATAAAACCCAATATAATAAAAAAAACCAGTAGATTCTTCATCATCGGCTTTTCCCTTCAATTTTGATAATGGTAGTAAATAAGGATGTTCTGAAGATGAAGTTTGGTTTTCATCTAAGAAAGAAAATGATTAGAATTCAACACTAAGGCCAATGATAAACCTAAAACTAAAGGTATGGATATCATGTAAATTACTTATGATAAGAAAGTAAATGAAAAAGGTTATAAGTAATTTTATAAAAAAAGTTTCAAGGAAATTTAAAAAATTAGTTTAAAATAAAGTGGATAAAGGAAAAGAAAAGACAAATGAAATCAGAACTAGTGATGCTAAACTCCCTCAAGTTAAGAAAGAGAAATCAGATTCAATTAACATCCTAACTACTCAAGTAGTTTATTACATCATTCAATATTTGAAGATAATCGAAGGTATAGTTACGTTTTTATAATAAATAAAACTAGAAAATAAATTATTCATGAATCCCAAGATCATAAATTAAAATCATTCAAGGTGTTAATTGAAAGATTCATTCATAATGAGGTAGATTTTAAAGTTTTAATATAATTTTATCAATCACATAAGAAGGAATTAAAGAAGTTTGTAAATTGGTCTAATCGGATCGATGATAATAATAAGTTATATGATGACAATTTTGAAGATGTGAAGAAGTTGTTCAAAGATTATATCAAATCATATAATCAGTTCATAAAATATATAGCAGAAAAGGTTATGTTTATGGATAACATTGAAGGTGAAACTAATAATAGGAATAAAGAATTAAAATTATTGAATAAAAAGATCTGATATATGTAGTTAGAGATAACAAGACTCGAATCTCATATAGAATAAGTCACCATTTTGAAGGATGAAAACAAATAATTATGTGATAAATTTTGTATTTAAGAAGAAAAGGTTCAGTATCAAGATGAAATAAGATAAAAGGTTGAGGAGGATAGAAAATGTTTCAATAAAATTAAATCCATTATGAATTATTTACTAAAATAATATTAAATTTTCCTTTTGCACTCTATTTTTATTTTTTTGAAAAACATTTGCATCTTATTTTATGAATGAATTATCCTTCTCATACAAATATGATTTTTTTTAATTTTTTCCTATTAGAATTGGTTGAATATTATTTCATATCTCTTATGTATGATTAGTTAGTTCATCATATTGTTTTTTAATTTGTTTCCATCACTTACATTTCAGGAAACTAAATAATTTTATCCATTATTTTTTAAAACCATAAATGGGGAAAATATTTTTTTAGATAGAATAATTCATTATTTTGGGAGAAATTTTCTTATCCAGGCTGAAAGTTTTATAAAAGGATATTCATTTCTTTAAGGAGTATAATATGATGCTAAGGGGGAGATTTTATCCTAAGGATAAATTAATAGTATTTTATATTCTTCTCCCCATCGTATTTAGACTTATAAATTATGGAGAGTTAGATTTTAATGTTAAACTCTAAATATGAATCACTTTAAAGAAATATATTGTAAGTTTTTAAAAGTTATTTTACATTTAAGTTTTATAGTTTGTACTTTCTAAAAGGGGGGATATTTTTTAGTTTGAAATTCTATTTCTCACTTTTCCATTCCAACTTTTTTGGAAATCAAAAACACTTTCTTAAAATTTATTTACTAAACATTCATGTACAAAGTGTTTTAAGTATGTTTTTATAGAAAAAATATTCTTTTATTACACATGGAATTAGTTGTAATGAATTATGAAAATAAACTTATATTTCTTCATTATGATTATCATAATGAGCATGGGAACGATGAACATTGGACTCCCCCTTATCAGTTTACATGTTAGACTTTTGGTCATAACAGTCATATTTATAAAGACTTAAACATTAGTACTGATGAGTATCAGACTGGACCTCATGATGATTATCATATAGAAAATTGTATTCCATAGGACTAACTTAATTTTTAAAATAATATTTATACGAATTAATTCTAAGGAATACCTTTACATGATAATTGTGTAAATACAATATGATTTCAGATATTTTGTTATGCTATAGAGGTATGATCTTTCAAGTTCCAAGTGTCCATGTTTTTGTGAAAAAACTCAGAGAAAATATAATAGTTTGGAAGGAAATATACCTATTAAGGATTTTCCTATAAATACTCAATCATTTGAATAGTTTGGTTTATCTAAAATCTTTTTGATTCATTTTCAATTTCTCATTTGTGATAAATCTATGAATATTGAAAATCATGAACATATTGTTCCTAGTCTATTGTGATTTTTTGGAGTTTTTTATTCTTAAGGATGCCTTGTGAGGTTTCCTCCTTAATAATTTTTTTTATAATTTTTTTTGTATCTAATCTATGATTTTGATCAAGGGATTCTAGGGATATAAAGATAGTTAATCCAATCATTTTATTGATCAAGGGCTTATAGGGATGGTGAGACATATAATCTCATTTATTAGATTGAGAAATTATGTGGCTAGGAAGACAAATCTGATATTCATATCAAGGTATTTCCTTGGTGAGGAAATATAGACTTTCTTGTGGTTATAAAACAAGGTATATCATTATCAAAGGTTGGTGTCTACCTTACTCTTAAGGATAAATGAGATATATTATTTTAATAATAGTTATAAGTCACTATTATGGCACACTTCTATTATATTGTTTGTTTCTTCACAAGTAACTATTTTGCTACATTTACAAAATATAAATTGAAACATCGTATTAATCTTTATTTTATATTTTTTATCATAATTACTCTGATTACGATTCTTTTACTTGGATTAATCAGATCTTTAGTTACTACGATATGTTATATTTATTAAATCGTATTTACTCTAATTATGATTCTATAAATCTGATATATTGAAATAAATATTGATTATGATAAATTGTTAATCAAACTAATGGACAAGTCCTAATCCAATAGTTTTACTAAAATATATTTCTAAATTTTTTTACTTTAAACTCTTTTAAACTAATGTTTTTAAAACAATAATTCACCCCCTGTAATAGAGAATTCAAGAACATATTCTTTTGATCCTAATATCAATATAACTCATATTTATATCCAACATATTTTTCTATTCAAAATAGGTAAATAGAAATTTTATGATATCTAGAAATGAAATATATTTTTATTTGAAAAATAATAAGGGAGAACATTGATGGTAAGAAAAATAGAGATATGGCAGAAAAAGAGCTCATTTTGAGAGAATGATAATTATTCTTAACATTACAGAATTTTATGAAGAAATAAATATATAAATGTAATTACCTAGAATATAATGAGTAAATTCATTATAATATCATCATATAATGGAATAATTCAATATTTTAAAACCTTATTCAAGTATGAACAATTATGACTTAGTAAAAGAAGTTGTGCTTAGAAAAAAACCTTACCTTTTACTCTTGACTTCCAAAAAAATAATTAACCTCATTTATAATAAAAATAACCATATTAGTAACCTATTTAAGAACTTTATTCATATATATTACCCTATATAATCTCCATTTATAATAATTTATTATATATTTATAAGTTAGTGATACGTTATTTTCATCATCAGATGTTAGCGATTTTGATTATTTTGTGCATGCTTTAAAGTATCGATGTTGATACCTATTATTTGATACCAAGTTCATAATTAATATATTATTAAAGGAACTATAATATAAGTTTTAAATGATTTATAAAGTTTTAATTTCATTCCATTAGTTTTTTAGTTACGATTTATGGCGATGAAATCAGTGGAAAGCTTGTTTTGGAAATTTTTAATAAACAAATGGTAATATATTAATAATAATTAAAATATAAATATAACCTTTAAATAATCATAAAAAATGTTTTATCATTAATTTCTAATAGTACTAGTAATTAAGTTTTCATAGTCATCCATAACATAAATTTATATCATTATTCAGGTAGGTGGTTAAATTAACCCAAATAATATCATGTTATAATTGATGGGTGGGTATGGTTAAGAAAGTGATTATTTTAGCATAATATCATTATTAAAAAATAATAATGATGTTATTTAGATGTTTTTAAGGTGGTAAATCATATTTTAATAGGGTTATATAAAAACTAAAATACTAGATAGATGGAAAATGAAATATTTCATTTTAGGGATTTGGTAGTCTCATCTCCCCCATGACGGATTTTCTACGGACATTTTGGTGCTCTCCGTGATGAGCTTACGATGCAACCGTGCTTTTGTGGAATCATATTTCATGCTATAGGATTCTATGGAGCTTTTGTTTCATAATCCACGTGCGTAAGACCAGTTTGCGACGAAGGTTGCTTTGTTTGTCGGCTTACTCCAACAGAGCGTTCGTGGGTTCGATCGGGTTTTATCGGCACGACATCATCTTGCGGTCAAGTTTTTTGGATTTTGAGGGCTGACATCATGCTCTTCCATGGCTTGAGTACTTTGAGAGTTTTTTGTGGTCTTCTCTAGTGGGATTGCTGGTGGCGATAAGATCTAGTGTTGGCTCGGTCCGTTTTGTGGTGTTACCTCCTTCCGGTGGCCGGCGTTCGGGAGGCTGATCTTGGGGTGATGTTTCTTGGATCTTTTATTTTTTATTTGGCTGAATATTCTTTCTTCTATGATTCTTTTATTTTTTATTTGGGTTTGATTATTGGTTTGGATGTGCTGGTTCAGTCTGTTGGTGTTTGCTGAATCAGCGGTTTGGTGTTGTTTCTCTGGTTCATCGGCTTCCGCGAGCCTATTTTTTCTCTTCATGTTTTATCACCTTTCATAGAAAGAATTTAGTTTGGTATAAGTTTTATTGCGCATGAATCTGTGTTGGATGGAAGATAATTAGTTATGGTTCTTTGAAATTGTTTTTGATTGTGGCCTTGGCAGTCCACGGCTCAAGGAATTCTTCAACAATTCTCATACAAGGAGATGATTCAGATGAGGTTCAGGCAAGAGGTTTCATTGTTTCATGGATTCTCAGATTTAGATGTTTGAGAGGGTATGGCCATGGCCATCGGTACTATTCCCGTGTTCTTTGTCATGGGACTGCTAGTCGTGCTGCGATGGAACGATGAAAGCTAGACTTAATATAAATGTAGTTGGGAGGAGCTTATTTCTTGTTGTAATGGTATGTCATTGATCTTGATTTTTGGTCTGTTGGGGTTTTTTCCATTTAAGTCTTTATTTCATGATGTCATGAAGTCATGTATGGTTTCTGAATTTTTCCTCAAGTGCTTGAATAATAAAAATTTAATTTTCATTTAGCAGTCTGTATGTACACAAAAGAAATTTTTCATTAATAGTATAATGTAAGGAAGGTAGAAAATTTTTTATCATTTAAAAAAATTTTAAAAACAATATAAATAAAATATTTATTCATTAATTAAACATTTATAAATTTACATTCAATTTGGTTATAAAAAAAATTAAATATTCCACTTCAGGGATGCAGTATTCTTCAAGTACACATGAATAGTGTTCTAATTTTTTTCTAAGGGGAAAGGGTGCATAATGATTATACCATTAACATAATAAAAAATACTATATTATAAATACTATTTTAATTATATTATAATAGTGTAATTAAATTTTTATGATAAATATATATAATTAAAAGGTTAAGAACTGATTAGTACTCATGTTGAGAGTTTGAACTGCCTATTGGAGAGACTCTTACAAATTGATGATTTAGGGATTTTTCATCGATAAAGGGAATTAAGAACTTTGTATATGTATCTAGGGTAAGTAAAAAAGGGTAATTCATCAAGTGGGAATTTAATTTTACTGTGGACATTAAGGGGTTGTGGAAGGCCCCTTTTATAAGTTAAAATAATGACATTTTTTGTAAATATAACTTCTTAATATAAAGGGAGCGCATATTTCACACAGAAAGTAGACACTAAAGTGAAGAATAATGGATAGTAAATATCTTTTGTTCTAGAAACACTCATAAAATCATTTGAATAAAATTTTTTAACATTATTTAAGTTTTTTATTCTTAGATTTTACACTTTTACCATTTTTGGGTTTCATTGTTGTAACTAATTTTTACCGAAGTAAAAATATTTTTTTCAAAAATAAAATAGACCACATTAAATAAATGTATATAATAATTAAAAATATGAAATCAATTTTATTAAATAAAATTTCTACGGGTCAAAAAAATAATTTTTATATTAACACACATTACGTGTAAAACCCATTTTTAGAAAAACACTCCATTCTAATGTATAAAAATTATGATTAGGATAAAACAATCAATATTACTTATTTTCATGAAATTAATTGGTTTATTTTTAATTAAAGAAGATTTATGTTCCTTTAAAATAAATAAAAAACCTAATTCCACCTTATGAGTAATTAATTAAAAAACTGACCAAAATAGTTTTTATTAAAATAAATATTACATAAGTTTCAATGGGTTTTCTAAATACAACATGGTATCTTTAAATGAATCATTTTAATGATTAAATAATATTTTTTCTTCAATTTTTTTATATAAGTTTTAAATCTAAACTTAGTTTATAATAGTTTCATAAAATCTAAGGAATAAGTATAAATTTTATTTTTACTATTCTCCAAGAAATCAATTATTTTAGGAAAATTCAAAATTTATCCTAAGCTCATATTGTTATGGTAAATAAAAAATTAAATTTTATATGGTAAAATTAAAATTCTAAAATTTTATAATTTAACTTTTAATTAAAACATAAAAATATAATAATAAAATTTTCATGGGAACATACCTTTTAAAAATATTAATTGTTCTTACTTTTATTTCTTATCAATTAATAATAAGAATGGTTTTAATATATTATAAATATATTTTATCCATAATATATTTTCTCTGAAAAACTAAATCACATAAAAATAAAATTTTAAAAGATATACATTTTTAAGCATATAATGATCTTATTAGTTATTTAACTATACTAATTAAATTTTATCAACGCATTAGTAGTAAAGATGAAATATATCTCAAAAAGTTGTTACCACTAATTATACTCACTAGTTTAATGGAAACATTATAATGATTATATTTACTTCTAAATTTTTTTCCCTAATTCAATTTGATTTGGGGTTGCATTTGAAAAAATTTATTCAACAAATTATTTATTTAAAGAGGTAAAATATACTAAAATCATGGTTCGCTACACAAGGAGATAAAGAGATGGTATCAAGAACCAAATAACATGAATAAAACCTAAAAAAAATATAGAACACAACTATAAAAATCAACTATAAATCACAAAAATCAGCCAAAAAAACTACACATGTAGCCAATTCCTTCTTCGGGTGACGGAAATGAAGAAATTGGAAGGAAAAAAAGGGGAATAACATGAAAAATATTGAATATTCCTAACCATACCATGAATATTATTTAATTCCACATAGGTTTAATTGGATTAAAAATTTATAAATTCCAATTAGCACTACGTATAAGATAAGTTGAACCATGGAATTTTGGGATCGAACCCATAAGGAAGAGATGAAAAAGTATAGTGACCTAGTAACTAGATCCTATAAATGGATTTCTCATATGATCTATGATTTGGTATTTAAGATAAATAATTATATTGAATATAGTTGATAAAATAAAGATAATGAGATCAATTTCATGGGAGATACATATAGGATAACCCTAAATTTAACAAGGGAAGGTCTATTATCTTATATTTCATAGCTATTCAGGATTCACCAAATTGGGTTCGGTCAAGAAAGATGGATATACCAAAGTAAAAAAAATGTATGGAGGTGGTAGTCATCCTTTATGCATAAGGCTTAGTTGTAAAGGAAAAAAACTATTGGTCCTAGTATATTCTATTATAATTACATCATATACCTTCCCTTTAAATCTCATAGTTTGTCTAATGAAGAGGAATAATATTTTATCTCAAAAGAAACATAATTATTAAACAATAAATTAACCAATATTTGATTTAAAATTTCATTATAGATTTTCTACCCCAACTTTTGATCCCTAACCCTAGGCGATTTTGATGCACATGGAAAAGGAATTATAAAACATACAAATTATTAATACAATTGAACAAGGCATCATGAAAGAATAATGATTATAGAAAACAACTATAATATGGAATTTTAACTAAATGAAGCAAGAAAAATAACAACCATATATGGGAAAATAAATAATGAATGATGGTGAACGGATGGAATCAGCAATAGAAATTGAAACGGTAACAGGAATTGAGAACTTCCTAATTATAATCATAGTAGAAATCCCCAAAGCAAGAATAAAATGATAAATAAACAACTGAAAAGAAAATGAAAAGTATTGAATCCCTTTAAAAATTCTAGTGTTTGGAATATAAATAGGCCACATCGCCTTATGGTGTAAGTATGTTTTACACAATAATTCTTAATTAATAATACTCTACTCGGTACTCTTATATCATAAGTCATGTTTTTACACTCTAAATTACAAATTTTCAGTCTCTAGTGCTTTTATATATCTGAATTTTATGTCTTGAGAAAAAATGTGGGGTCTTCAAGACATCAGTATTTTATGGTGTAAGTATATATCTTATGACACAAGTCTTCTTCTTCTATAAACTTTTAGGTAGTAAACTATTTTTACAGCAAGTTCTACAATTGGTCTATCTCGATTTATTTATGCCATAAAGGATTGTTTACAACACAGGATGACTAAAATTGAAAACTTTAATAGTATCACTATTTTTTCAACATTATCTCATTTTTTATGTAAAAAACTATCCAAAAAACAAAGTAAAATAATAAAAAACATGTATGAAGAATAAAAAATTTAATACAAATTATATATATGATTTAATCTTATCAAATTCTCCAATAATTGGACAATCTATTATCTAGAAGAAAAAAGTATCACCACTCAACTCCTCGGAAAAAAGTATCTCATGTCCATCAGTAATGAATATTCCCCCACACATATTCAATTGAACATAATTCATCCATACCAAATAGTATGGTAGTAAGGGATAAAATAGGATTTTAATGTGGCTCAATCCTAATAAGGTCACCCATGGCTATTGTGGAATAAAGAAGAAAAAATGCACAGGTGGGTCTCAGGAAAAATGGCTCGATCAATAAAAATGTATCAATCATCATAATAGTTTATTTTTTTCAATCATAGCCTTGATAATATTCTATTTCAAGTTCTTATTTTTTGTCACAGACCAAGTGTCTATCAAGAAATATTCTTATAAAATATTTGAAAAAAGTAGGTCCATAATCCTCATAGGAATGGGAGTATAAAAAAATGAGGCAATCACCTAGGGAATAGTAACCAGTAATTAGTAAATAAAAACAATTATATAAGTTTAGAATTATAAATAAATTAATCAACTAAAAAATCATGTTATAATTATAAATAGGGATAAATAATATATTTTAACATTTTAAATCCAATTTTTTTGTTTTATTTACATGGGTAAGACGAAATTTGAATCTAAATAATCCTTAAAATGAGAAATGTATCCTATTCTATTGATAAAAAAGGAACATTCCAAAAATATATGCAATATATCTCAAGAATTCCCCCCCCCCCACACACACACACACTAAAAAGGAAACAGTGCATGCACAGTTATAATATGTGATTTGGGAGAGATAGAAATGAAAGAAGAAGAATTTTTAAATTGAAAGAATGAAATTAGTGTATAGAGTCAATAACTCCTTGTAAGAAATATCATTTCATGGGTAAAATTATTGTATGTTTTTTGAAAGATGTCTACCTACTAAAATGTTAGAAATAAAATATTCCTTCACTTTAGAAATGGTCAGTTCGTAGGATAAATTCAATATATAATCCGTACATTGGTAGGGGAACATAATAGTCAAAAATGGATATTAGCTTGTATAAAAGTTCATGGAGTAG
Organism: Viscum album; assembly: GCA_963277665.1. Lineage (NCBI taxonomy): Eukaryota > Viridiplantae > Streptophyta > Magnoliopsida > Santalales > Viscaceae > Viscum > Viscum album. Next base: position 1,850,561,919 of record OY728163.1, on the reverse strand, counting down.
AATAAAAACTAAGAAAATACAAAAAATAACTAAAAGCAAAAATTAGAAAAATAAAATAAAATATCTAACAAACTCAATGAAAACTCAAAAGATCAAAATATGGGTTACAACCTATAAATATCTAACCACATCATCATCATCCAGATGGATGGATGAAAATAAATTGGATCATTCCATCATATCATCCATCCTTGACCTCTTGTGGGAAATTTAGGTAGTTTCATCTACCTTTAAGGGTCACTAAGGTGGATATACCACCTTATAAATGGATCTTACAAACATCTCATGTGGCAGATAGGGAATTTAGGTGGGTCGTGGATGGGGCTTCTATGGTAGTCCCTATATCACGACTTCATGAAGAAATACCTAATGGGGTAGGATAGGTGGTTTCCTAGAAGGTGCATCAATATCCATAGAATAAGTATAAGATCAAGACATAGTAAACTGAATGCACAATTAATAAGGACAGTGTGAGAGAAGTATTTTTAGTCGAAAATATCATACCCCTTCCATTAGATGATATAATAATGCATCCAAGTATAGGGAATATAATGGATAAAAATGAAACAAAATGATAAAAATAGGGTTGGTATTTGAGGTACAACTAATATTAATGGAAAAAAAATATTCATTGGTAGCATTAGAGGTCTTGTCTTGAATGTTAGGTGCATACAGCTACCCTACCCTATCAATGTCAGTGATGGTGATAGGATAAAATGGATTGACTTCTAAAGTACATATCATGGTGATGGAAACATATTCATTCTCCACTAGTGTATGGGAGGTGTAGATCTTTATCAAGGATGTATTTCTTGTGCATGGTTCTATAAATAGAACCTCAAAGGTGGATGATAGAGAAGGTCCCTTACCCCCATCAAGTAAGATCTACTAAGAAGGCCTGCTGAGTTATAGGGTCAGTAATCTCTGATGGAAGCTCAATAGAGGGAACTGAGGTTTCTATGGTAGATGGCGTAATAATGTAATCAGAGGTAGGTTCAATGGTATTTGGGGTTGGGTGGGTAGTTTTAGTGGATAAAGGTTCAATGAATGTGATGCTAAAATAATGGAAGATCCACATCTAGTTCTCCAAAATCAACTGTAAAAGGATACCATGACTATGGATAGATCTTATATATCTAATGTATTAGGGGGAGGTTGAGAAGATACGAATTCCTTGGGTCTATAAACTATGGGTGAATTATGGAGAACATAAGGGGAAGTAACTGTATTAGGAGAATATACCTCATTAATGGACTCAATGTACTCCAGTGTCCAATCAATGTAATTTCCCACCTCTAAAGAATCCTCATCTTATGGATTATAGGGAGGTCCATGGATTGAATGGGACTAATTAAGGAGAGAATATGGGAGATATCAAAGACCCCCCCAAAGCCTATCCAAGTGAATTATAAATGATCCACCCATTATATTACTATACCTCCACCTAGACTAACTATCATAGTATAGGTAAAACTAGTGATCCATGTTGAAGATAGAAGATCCCAAGGTGGTAGTGAGGATGGTCACCTATGTTTGTGTGATGGACCCATGGGATTCACATCATGTGATCCAAGAATAGGATAAATCATGGTGAATAATCCTAACATTAAAACCCTTCAATTGGGTGCTCTTCACCATTATTGGATCATGAATTCTAGCAGAGCTGCGGGCTATCGGTGCCTAGCTATAGTGAGTATTTTACTTGTTTGGATCAAGATGTAAGACAAGATAGGTGGTAGAGGGAGAAAAATCTGAATAATAAACCCCCAAGACAACTTGAATACACCTAGTATTATCTTAAAACCACATCCACCCAACTAGAAGGTGATGTGAATGATATGTAACTCAAAAGTTATTAGGAACATTATGAAAAGCTCTTAAAATGTCTCCCCATGCACCTTGAAAATGTGTTATAGGTGCATCTATCAGAGTTCCATTATAAATTTCTCATCCATAAGCATATTCTTCAATACATCTAGGTTTAAAGTCTTTTTGGACCTCATTGGCTTGTCATACAAGTGTGCCAAGTTGACCTAATGCCTGAGGTCCATGAAATTAAGGTAGGGATGAATATGGGCAAGAAACTCTAGACCCTTGTGAGTGTAGGGAGGTGGAACCCAAACCAAAAACATGTGGGGAGGATGTTAAGGTGGGATCCAGAAGAGGTGAGGGTGTTTAAGAAGGTGGGGTTGGAGCTCGAGTGATGTGTTTGGATACAGGAGGTCGTGAACCCTAAGCTTCATTCTTGGATGGAAGAATCCAACAACACTTGGTTCAAACCATGGTGGTATGAGAGGGCATGAGGAGAAGGGATGAGGAGAGGAAGGTGGGGAGGTGTAATGAATGTCATTGGGGAGAATGTGGGTAGTATAGGAGAGGGGGTTTTGAGTGGGAGAGGGAGAAGGTGAGAATGTTTTAGAAATACTAGTAGTTAGAGAAATAGGTTTGCAGATGAATAAAATACAAAAACAAAAGAATAATATGATGACGAAAACAGACACAACAATTTATGTGGTTTATGAATATTCCCTATGTCCAGAGATAAGAATAATAACTTACCCAAAAATATGAGTAGAATTTGAAGGATGTTTCAGAGTTTTACACACACTGAAACCCTATCTAAAATGAGCTAATAAAAAAGGAGATGCATTATTTTACAAACCACAAAGTTAGTCCATTGTTCTATAGTGAACAGTGGATTGAAGTGTACCCCACTATAGTATTATGTCCACCTAAGTCCACGTTTCTATAATGGATGGTGTAATGAGGTCTGTGGAGCTATAATACCACTTTATCTAAAGATTTAGATGTTTTAGTAACCATGACAAAGTCCACATAGCTAGAGTTTCATATCGGTGTCTCCTAGTCAGCTCTTCTACAATCAGTTAGAGTTTATACAATTCACCAAAATTTAGGCCTAGCTCCTTTGGATCCAAGACCCCCTGAGAAGGGGAATGTTTCCCCTACAAACCCCAATAGGCACACCATGGAATCTACACATAAGAGTTACATCTTGGTGTGCATTATGGGCCACTAGCATTTGGCCCAACATCATCCAAACAGATTGGGTTGCACCAATCCAACATAGTGGGTACCATAACCCCTAGGTTTATAGGTTAAGTAAGTAGGATACAGTATTTAAAGTGTAAAACTAGTTTGTATGCTATAAATTATGTGGGTATTGGGTTTGTGAAACTGAAAAACATTATGGTGTAAGTAGAATGTCTTATGTTATAAATTCTATTTTTTGAATAAAATGGGAAACTTAGCACTAGTCCACTTGGAAATGAATCAACTAAGTTCCAATGATCTTATACTACCTAAAACAAACTTGTGTTTCCTTCTAGTCAGAGATTAATTTTATTTCTATATCTAGACATCTAGCTGATTCATTTGAATTGGATATATATGACGCGTTCTTATAAAAATGAATATTAGTAAATCTTTATCCATTGTTTATTGAATTTGAAGGGAATTACCTTTCCTTTTTGAATTTATAATGTTCCATAAGGGAATATTTTAAAAAAATTATATAGACACAACCACTAGGAATTCAGTTTCTTAGAAAATTATTTTAGACATGGATTAAATAATATAGCTATGTCCCATGGTGTAAATATCCATCATGAAATTTTTAGGTTATGCCACTTCTTTTTTTCTATTTATAAATTTTATCATTCTCATAATAATCTCTTCTTATTTCATACAGATCATCCAATTATAGAAATCTATGTTTCCCATATTTTTGTGTGTCCAGGTTTAACTTTTTGATTTCCCAATATGAGTGATATTCTAATTCCATAGTAAAATGATATAGTTTTCTATAGACAAGTGAGAAATTATTTATTCCTATTGGTGCTTCATAAGTTGTATAATATATCTGTAGTTTCATATTACTTAAACAGACTTCAAATGATCATCTATACATGGAGAAATCACCCATTAAGATTTCATGAAACTCCTCCCCCATATCATGAAATATATAGTTCATGCACCATTAGAATGTCACTACTGAATTACACATTCAAAATGAAATACATTGATATTTGAAGGTTCCAAAAGGACATGTGAATGTTGTCTTTTAATAATCAACTAGGTTGGTAGTGATTTGATTGTATCTAAAATATCCATCTATAAAATAATAGAATTTATGCCTAGAAAATCTATCAATCATATGATATGTGAATGGGAGTGGTAAGTGTTCTTTTTTGGTCACTAAATTTAGATTTCTATAGTCAACACATTCTCACCATCCCTTAATGGTTCGAGTTTGAATTACTTAAATTTTATTTTTTTCATCACAGTTAAACCTCCTTTCTTTGGCATGACTTCCAGTAAGCTCATAAACTTGTTATCAGTGATGAAAAATATAATCCCAACATAGAAAAGTTTTATAAAATCCTTCTTAACAAATTATTTCATCAGTGATGTGAGTCCCCTATATGGTTATAGTATTATATTATCACCTTGTTCATGTAGAATCTTTTGGGTTAAAATCATGGGACTAGCCCCTTGATATTAACCACACGCTAGGATATTAAATTTTTATTCCTCTTGAGTAAATTCAACAGTTTCTCTTCTTATTATTGATTTAGTTATTATTTTTTGAAAACTGGGCGTTCATCTTCAGTTTCTAAGAATGGGTAATTTAATGTCATTAATAGAGGGATTAATTATAAAGACGATGTATTAATGACTGAGTGTATGAATTTTGTAATAGTTTCTCTCACTATAGGCTTGATGTAGCTCACCTCATTGTATTCACTAAACTCTTATTCAATATGAGATAGAGTCACTTTCTTGTCCTCAATAGTTATGAAATCCTATTTTTCATTATTTATAAAAATATCTTTTCAATCAAATGATTCACTACTTTTCTTGATAGCATTCACTATATTTAACACTACTTTTTCTTCACTGACTCTAAAAATCAGTCTACCTTTTTTTACATCTATTAAGGCTTTTCAGTGAAAATAAATCATCTTCCTAGAATTGTGGGGATATCACTTTCTTCCTCTCTATCTAGGATAAGAAAATTAGTAGGGAATATTAAATTTCCAAGTTTTACTAAAACAACCTTGAGAATTCCCCAAGGATAATTGACAAATCAATCTTCTATCTGTAGTGAAACTATCATCAGTTCCAGGTATTCAATTCATAATATCTAAAAAACTCATTGGTATAAGATTTATAATTGTTCCAATATCACCTAAATATTTTCTAAAATTTCATGAGCCAATAGTGCATGTGATTCAGAAGTGTCCAGGGTCCCTCATCTTGGATGGAATATTTTGTTAAAATAATGAAAAAAAAATCTTCCTTCAAGAAGATAACTCCTATTTCCTTTATATTTATTTTATTAGAGAGTATCTCCTTTAATAATTTATCATAGGATGGCGTCTAATAAATGGATTTAGTAAATGGTATATTTATGTGGATTTTCTTAAAAATATGAAAAAAAAATTTATTTCCCCTTTATATTTCCTTTCCTTGTTCGTTTTGAGAATAGAAGAGGGGGATTGTAGGATGGGAGTTCCATTTAGACATCTTCATTTATGATATACTCTTTTACTTGAGATTTTTCACTTGGCTCGGCTTCTAGATTCTATTATTTGTCATCTTTTCATGTTCTTCCATCACTATCTTTGATAATGATTGTTGTATGTGATTAAAATTCTTCTATCTTATTTTCCTCTTCTTTATATGGCTATTAAAAGTTAAATTAAATTCTTCTACGAAGAACTACAATTTTATCCTCCTCTTTTGGATGTGTCTCAATATTATCAGGCAGCATACCTGGTAATAAGTCTAATAAGGTCTTAAGAATATTCCATAATTTATTCTTAGGGTTAAAAAAAGTATCCCTTCGATTTTGAATCTCTGTCTCTTGAGTATTCATTCTATCTTCCACTTTTTGAATGAATGTGTTAATACAATTTTTTGGGTTTTACTTTCGAGGTGGGGCTTATTGTTTTCTGGTTGGGGATTGGTGAGACTTTTTTTGATGAGGGAGTGGAAACTATTTACCCCTAGGGGAAAGGTTGTTAGGGGAAAGGGTTGTTGTGTTCAAGGATCTTGATTTAAATATGGGTACCTAGGTGGTCCCTAATTTAGTGGTGGTTCTTGACCACTCATTTGTTGATACTAACCTTGATTTTTTGGTTTTTATTGTTGAACCTATCTATCTGGGTAAATGGCTCTTTAAAATTTTGTGGTAGTTGAAACTACTAGGGTTGTTGATTATAATTTACATAATTAAAATATTGAATTTTTTGTTATTCCATGTCTTTTTCGAAGACTTGATATGAATTTGGGCCACCACACATCTCACCATATTGAAATTTCATGATAGGAGAAGGTGATGGTGGTGGAGAAGAAACCTGAAAAATTTCAATCCTTTTAGTAAAGGATTTGAACTAGGCTACAAGATGGGTTGTTTCATATACTTAGTGAATTCTTCATTGAGGTGGTCCTTAATTTCTCTTCCATTGATTATAATTATGTAATAAATTGGCCAAAATTTATTGACCAACTTATGATGACTTGAGTATAAGTTTTCCATAAGTGGCATCATCTACCATGGTACATGCAACGGGTTATAGGACCTTGTAAAATGTTTGAATCTATAACTATACATTAATTTTGTGATATGGGAACCTCTAATTAAATTCATTAAAGTGTTCATAAACCTCCAATGTTGATTCACCATCCACCTATGTGAAGTTTTATATTTCATTTTAGGGCTTCCATGTACGTATGGGTGGGAAATATTTATTTAATAATTTTTAGCAAATTCATCCCATATTATGATGGATTTAGGAGCTTGAATATTCAGCCAGTCCTTCGCTCTATCATGCAACGATAAGGTAAATAACCTAAACAAAATGGAATTATAAGAGATACCTTGGTTTTTGAAGGTGATGCAAACTTCAAGGAAATTAAATATATGCTTGTGTGGATCTTCACTCTGAATTCCATTGAATTGGACCTTGTTATGTATTTTTTTAATGAGTTTAGGTTTGATCTAAAAAGTGTGTGCTTGAATAAGAGGCCGAAAAATGATGTATACAACACCACAGATATATAAAAAACCATAATCCATGATTGTTTTCTTTCTAATCAAAGATCTTGCTCCTTATTGTTCTAGTGGAACATATTGATTGTTTTTAGGATTAATCAGAACAAGATTAGGATGCACAACCATGTTTGAATGATAGAATAAAAATAGGTACCTATTGATTTCAAGGATAAACTCAAGAGGTTTTTGACATTCCATGCTCCTTGAATGAGTCTAAGGGGAATGTTTCATGAAATGTAGGAATAGAACAGATGCAGGTGATGGTCCATGTGCTGAGGTTGTAAAAACAAAATGGGGAATGGAAGAAGTGTGAGGCCATCCTAGGTTCATACTGAATCTCACATTGTTGAAGAAAACAACTCAATCCCTAGAATCAGTTCCAAACTTTTATTGTCCTGCATGGAATTGTTAATTATTCTTTGGCATGATCATATTATAAATTTATAAAACCCAACTAGAACTACTATGAATATATGTGGAATAGTTGAATTTTAGGGTTGAACCCATCGAGAAGATAAGGAAAAGGATGTTGAACTAGTAACTGGAGCCTAAAAATGGATTCCTCAAAGGATTCTATGAGTGTGGTTTTGAACTAAAGTATTGGATTGAATTTATTTTATGAAAGAAGGGGCTCATGAGTAATTGTTTTGGGGGGGAGACTAAACATAAGATAACCCTAAATCTAAAAAAGGAAGGTCTATTGTTTTAGACTATATAGTTGTTTAGTATTGACCAAATTGGGTTTAGTCAGGAAAGATGGATCTACCTAATCTAATAACCACTCTTTGGTTTATATATGGTTGTCAGTATAGACACATTAGACCCAGCTACAAAGAAATAAAATAAATCAAATTATTCGTCCAAGTTTGTTCTATTCCAATTGGGCTAGTTTCCTTCACTACCAATCTACTGGTCTAGATCATGCATAGAAGTGAGATTTGATTTAAAAAAACCAAATTCCTTAGATAATAAATTAACTAGAATTAGATTTATATGTTCATTAAATCTTTGTTACCCATAATTTCGATCCCTAACACCATGTGGTTTTTCCATGAATGGAAAAGGAAGTGTTAAACATACAAATAATTAATACAATTAAAATAGGAATCATGGTAGAATAAATATTGAATCATGCATGTATAATATTGAAGATTATATAAATGTATAAAGAAAACAAACTACCCCAGATGGCAGAATATAGAACACATGTTAGTGAAAATAAAGAAGCACTAATGAAAATTGAAACATCAATACGAATTGGGAAATTCTCAATATAAAATCACAGCAGAAATCCCCAAAGTAATAATGAAATGATAAATAAATTACTAAAAATAAAATTAAAATGGTGAATCTCCGCTGAAAATTCCAATGTTTTGAATACAAATTGGCCACACCACCTTATTTGTATAAGTATGTTTTTTTAATCACACTTTTCCCAGTACTCTTACGTTGTAAGTAAAGGTTTTATGCTATAAATGAAAACTTGTTGGTATCTAGTGCTTTTATATCTCTGAATTTTATATATTGAGTTAAAATTATTGGGTCTTCAAGACCTGGATATTTTAATGCATAAGTATAAATCTTACATTGTAAGTATGCTTCTTTTGGAAATTTTTACATCTTGAACTAGTTTTACAACCTCTTCTACAAATAGTCTCTGATAAGACACTATTTTATTGAATATTTTATTGATAATAAATGATATAATTTCCTCACATTGTTTTAAATATGTTTAATTAGAAAGTATTTGGGATTAGATCATTCATTTGAATATTTGATGAAAATTCTAGTTTTACCCCTTCAAAATCACTATAGTATTTAAATCATAAATATTTTTATTTGAATTATTTAACTTAATATTTTGTAACTGTGTTACTTACTTAATTGGATACAACTTTTATTCAGGACACTTGATAAAAATAATGCATCTAGATGGAGTAATTGGGCCATAAAGTCAAAGGTGGGCTGGACACGCCAGAATGGAGAAGCTTATATATTTCGACCATAACTCCTTCATTTATTTTGAATCAATGAGCTACTGTAATACACATAATATGATCCATGAATTGTTTTTTTAAATTTTAAGAAACTAATAAATTATTTGAACAATTAACACAAAAACACACGAGGTCGGGATTTTGTGTAAATTGTTAGAGCGCGATCTTAATCGGTAATACAAGACCATACGGGATAAATTTGTAGAGTTAAAATATAATCCCTAAACACAATTCATCCTCATTTCTAGAATGGATATGTGCCTTAATTTACCACTGACCATAAGCTATCCTTAGAACATCATTCAAAGCAGGGTGTTGCGATTGCATATTCCGAAGTTAGCCTAAGGTTAAATTCACTTCATCTTTGTGGTAAGGTTAATTCTCGTAGGGTTCTGGGGTTAACAAATTAAGGGATCATAATTAAGTGAATATTAATTTAAATGATAATGATTAATAAATGATTTAATAGGTAGAGTTATATCGATTGCATCTTTTAAATATTGTCTAAAAAACATCTTTTTGTTGTGTCGTTTTAATCGAACTTCACTTCAAAACTAAAAAAAATACAATCTTCTTCTAGAAAAATTATTCTAGATTCATAAAATATAACCAACCCCCATCCTTTAAAGTAGTGTTTTTATTAAATTTTATTTTATTTTTAGAATACCTTTAAAACGTTTTTTTAAATATACTTCCTCCTTTGATAGAAGACCTTGGTTAGCCAATCTGCTGCACCTAAGTACCCCAAAATCACATTAATCATTTGAGGGCGCCCACGATAGCGCTCTTTCAAATTGGAGCCGTTTCCGGGGAGGAAAGTAATTTATTCAACCATTTAGAGGTATTTCTTTTATTTTTCATTTTATTATTTTCTTCACCTCTCTTTTTCATCTTTCCCCATTCTCAAGTTTTCATTTTTTTCATCCTCTTCTTTTCTTTTTAGACCATCAACTCAAACTTCTCATTTTTATTTTACTATGGTCCACTTTATTTCTTTTCATTTTTATTTGATTTATGACACGAAATAATCTCAAAGATCTCTTAGATCTTGACCCTGAGATTGAATGTAGCCTTAAGACTCGAATCAGACATTCTCAGTCTACGGGAAGTTTCAATATTCAACCAATTGGTGAATTCCTATCTTTTGTAAACATTGAAATTGAAATCAATTGAAATTCAAACATAAAAGAGGAACCAATGGCTGGAAATAATGGAAATGAACTTAATAGAACCATTCGAGAATTGGCTGCACCTGATATTAACTATCAACCAAATTGTATTGCATACCCGAATCTCAAATCAGACTTTGAGTTAAAATATGGGTTAATTCGCCTTCTTCCAAAATTTCATGGCTTATCTGGTGAGGATCCAAAAAAACACCTTAAAGAATTTAATGTTGTTTTCTCAACCCTTAAACCAAGAAATGTTTCTAAAGATCAAATCAAATTAAGAGAATTCCCATTCTCACTTGATGGAGATGCAAAATATTGGATGTATTATTTACAACTCGAGGATGTAACATATTGGAATGATTTAAAACATCTTTTCTTGCAGAGATTTTTTCTAGCATCAAGGACCACTTCCATTCATAAGGAGATCTCAGGGATCAATCAAGCACAAGGGGAGTCAATGTATGATTATTGGGAGAGATTCAAGAAGTTGTGTGCAAGCTATCCACATCACCAAATTAGTGAGTAACTCCTCATTTAGTACTTCTATGAAGGACTCACACCTATGGAGAGGAGCATGGTGGATGCTTTAGAAGGAGGGGCATTGGTGGAAAAGACACCAGTAGCCTCACGTGCATTGATCGACAAGATGGAACAAAACTCCCAACAATCTGGCGATCGAGGTACACCACATGTTATGGGAGAACATCAGGTAAGTCCTTCCTCTCTTGAAATTCATTTGATTGATACCAAGTTGGAAGAATTGACCACTATGGTGAGGAAGATTGTATTGGCTCAAAAGACATCCCAACCCCCTCCTTCAAGGCCTTGTGGCATTTTCACTGAGACAAGCCACCCAACTGACTGTTGCCCACAACTACAAGAGACAGAGGATTGTGCAGCAGTATTCCCAGGGAGACCATTTCAGCAGCAACAAAAACCATATCCCCAAAAGAAGTTTGATTCATTTGCTCCAACATACAACCAAGGGTGGAAATATTAACCAGACATGAGGTATGGCTCTGGACAACAACAAAGGCCACCCTTTCAACAAAACTTCCAGCAGCCTCCGCCTTACCAGCAGGGTTTCCAACAACCCCAAAGGAGATTTGAAGCCCAAGTATCAACAAGAAAACAACAAGGGAATCTTCCACCAAAGGTAGATTCTAATAATGATGATCTTTTGAAGAAAATTGTTCTTAATCAACAGAATGAGTTTAAGAGTCAAAGTTCAGAGCTGAGGGAGTTGAAGACTCAAATGAGCCCGATTTCCACCGCCCTCCATGAACTTGTAAGTAAGAATTCTGGAAATCTACCTTCCCAACCCACTCCAAATTCAAAGGGGAATGTTAGTTCCATCACATTGAGAAGTGGGAAGAAAATGAAAGATACATTTGTACCTACCATTCCACCGGGATTCACCTCTAATCTAGAGAAGCTGTATTCCATACCAACTGATGAGAAATACAAGGAGAAAGATAAAGGTATGAAAAAGATTTATGATGTTCCTCCTAAAACCCTTTCTTTTCCAAACAGGGTTGTTCAAACCAAGAAGATGGTTGAAGAAGCAATGAAAAAGGAGTTTTTGGACACATTCAAGCGTGTGGAGATCAACATTCCTCTACTTGAAGCCATTAAGAAAATCCCAAGGTATTCAAAATTCTTAAAAGAACTCTACACCAATCTAAGAGGGCTCAAGGTAAATGAGAGGATCAACCTTGGAAGGAATGTCTCGACACTCATTACACCAACTCTAGAAATTCCAACAAAGTGCAAGGATCCCACGACATTCACCATCCCATGTACCATAGGGGAGTTTCACTTCTCTGATGCTCTTTGTGATTTAGGAGCATCAATAAATGTGATGCCTCACTCTGTATTCTCTTCTTTACAGGTTGGTGAGTTGAAGCTGACGAGAGTAGTGGTGTAATTAGAAAATAGAGCTACGGCATATCTAGAGGGAGTCCTTGAGGATGTACTTGTCTAGGTAAGAGGCATGATATTTCCAGCAGATTTCTACGTGCTTAACATGGAGGATGATTAGGTACGTTCTCATGCTCCCATAATCTTAGGTATACCCTTCCTCAAAACTGAAAAAAACTATCATAAATGTCAATGATGGTACACTTTCCATGGAGTTTGGAGATGAAGTTGGGATATTTAATGTTATGGATTCCATGAAGTACCCCTCAGAGGATCACTCTGCATTTGTTATCTCCCATTTTGAACGACCAAATAAAAACCCCATGGAATTTGATTATTCTATGCTTAGGGAGATTATGATTATTGGTTCTAGTTTGATGTCTAAGAGTACTTCCACACCTATTTCTAATGCAAAAGTCTCTATTAGATTTGATTTTGAAATGGAATCATACTCTGATTTTGATCATGTGAACTCTGATTATGACATGGTTGTTGAGTATGCTGATGGATTTGATGCTTTATTCTATGATTTTGATGATGTATATTCTGATAATGATGCTCTTTGTGCACATATTTCAATTCCTTCTATGTCTCCATCCATACACCACCACCCTACATTGGAAATCAAGCCATTACCACCAAATATCAAATACTCATACTTGTTGAGTGGTGAGAAATTACCTGTTATCATTGCTAACAATATCCCTTTTTAACATGAAGAAAAACTTTTGAATCTTTTGAGGGAGAACATTAGGGCAATTGGGTGGACCTTGGATGAAATATCAGGTATTAGCCCCTCCATTTTCATTCATAGGATTCTTTTAGAGGATGGGGCTAAACTGGTGAGTAAAGCACAAAGGATACTCAATCCAACCCTTCTGAAGGTTGTTAAAAAAGAAGTTGAGAAATTTCTCGAGGCTGGTATAATCTTTCCCATTCCAGATTCTCAATGGGTAAGTCCTATTCAGGTTGTTCCTAAGAAGAGTGGTGTTACTGTTGTTAAAAATGAGAAAGATGAGTTAGTTCTAATGAGGGTGAAAAAAAGTTGGTGTGTGTGTATTGATTATAGGAAACTAAATCAGTCTACTCGCAAGGACCATTTCCCCTCCCATTTATTGATCAAATGCTAAGGAGACTAGCTAGGAAACACACTATTGTCTCTTGGATGGATTTTATGGATATTTTCAGGTTCCTATAGCTCCGTAGGATCAGGAGAAGACTACATTCACCTGTTCCTTTGGCATATTTGCCTACCGGAGGATTCCATTTGGACTTTGCAACACCTGAGGTGCCTTCTAGAGATGCATGGTGATTATTTTTTCTGATTTTATTGATACCTGCATGGAGGTATTTATGGATGATTTTACAGTATATGGATCCTCATTTGATGAATGTCTAAATAGTTTTGTAAAGGTATTGAATCATTGTATTGAGAAGAATCTGGTCCTGAACTTTGAAAAGTGTCATTTCATGGTAGAGCATGGCATTGTATTAGGGCATGTAGTGTCAAAACATGGGATAGAGGTTGATAGATCTAAGATAAACATTATTTCATCCTTACCATATCCTTAATGTGTGCGTGATGTTAGATCTTTCCTAGGGCATGCAGGATTTTATCGGCGCTTCATCAAATATTTTAGTAAGATTGTGCTTCCTATGTCAATATTACTTCAAAAGGATTCTGATTTTGTGTTTGATGCTTCTTGTAGGAATTCATTTGATGATATAAAACAACATTTGACCAATCCACCTATCATACATCCCCCATGGTGGGAGATTCCTTTTGAGCTTATGTGTGACGCCTCCAACTTCGCGGTTGGAGATGTCTTATCTCATAGGGTGGAAGGACGTTCACATGTTATTGCATATGCATCAAGGACACTGGATTCAGCCCAATAAAACTACACAACCATGGAAAATGAGTTTCTTGCTGTCATATTTGCTTCAGATAAATTCTGTTCATATTTATTGGGCTCTAAAGTAGTTGTTTTTTCTGACCATGCAGCTCTGAGGTACCTCTTGAAGAAGCCAGATGCAAAGCCCAGGGTGATCCGATGGATGCTCCTTCTTCAAGAATTTGATATTGAGATAAAGGAAAAAAGGGGCCAGAAAACATGGTGGTGGACTACATGAGTAGGATTACTCACACACTAGAGGATGACACCTTAGACTAGGTACCACTTCGGGACACTTTCCCTAATGAGCATCTTTATTCCATCTCAGGTACGTATCGTTGGTATGCAGATTTAGTTAACTACCTTGTTGCCTCTGAAATCTCTGCAAATTTAAAGAAACATCAAGTCCAAAAATTAAAGAGTGAGTCAATATTTTATGTTTGGGATGATCCATACTTATGGCGCATGTGTATTGACCAAGTTATTAGGAGGTGTGTTCCTGATCATGAGTTTGATTCTATTTTTCAATTCTGTCATACACTTGCATGTGGTGGACACTTTGGACCCCAACGGACAGCTAGGAATGTTTCAGACTCTAGATTATATTGGCCTAGATTATTCCATGATGCCCATGTGTTTTGTAAGTCATGCTCTCATTGCAAACACAATGGGAACATTTCTAGGATACATGAGATGCCCCAACAACCCATTATATTATGTGAGATTTTTTATGTATGGGGCGTTGATTTTATGGGTCCTTTTCCTAGTTCATTTGAATTTTTGTATATTTTGGTTGATGTTGATTATGTGAGTAAATGGGTGGAGGCCAAGGCCACCAGGACTGATGATTCTCATGTTGTAGTGGATTTTGTCAAGGCTCAAATTTTCTGTAGGTTTGGAGTACCAAAGGCCGTCATCAGTGACCAAGGGACACACTTTTTCAATAGGAATTTTTCTTCCCTTCTTTGAAAGTATGGGGTGACACACAAAACATCAACACCATACCACCCCCAAACAAATGATAAGGCTGAGGTTTCAAATCGTGAGTTAAAACAAATCTTGGAGAAAACTGTGCATCCAAATAGGAAGGATTGGAGAAAGCACATAGATGATACGTTGTGGGCTTATATGATAGCATACAAGACACCCATTGGTATGTCCCCATTTAGGATTGTTTTTGGGAAAGCGTGTCATCTCCCCGTGGAAGTTGAGCATCAGGATTATTGGGCTATAAAGCAATGTAACATGGATTTGGCCCAAACAGGAATCCAAAGGAAGCTTCAAATTCAAGAGCGTGAGGAGATTCGATTGTCTTCATATGAGAACTCAAGGCTATACAAGGAAAGATCAAAATTAGCTCATGATAGAATGATCCAACAAAGGGAGTTTCATGTTGGAGAGAAAGTCCTTCTCTATATTTCACGACTGAAGCTGATTCCTGGTAAGTTTCATTCCAGATGGTTAGGTCCTTATATTGTATCTAATGTTTTTCTTTATGGTGCAGTGGAGATCACACAAGAGGACACTGGAAGGAGCTTTACAGTCAATGGGAAATGTTTAAAGAGATACATTGAGGGACTTCCTACTAATGTAGTGTATTTTATCACACTGCATGACCCCATCATCACTTGAGAAAATCAGGTTGTTCCCAACCCTTTCACTTTTGTATTATTTTTCCTATTTAAAAATTCTGCATTTCATGTGCATATATCATCTCATGGGTTAACATTGAGGAAAATTCAATATTTTAAGTGTGGGGGTGGGAACCTTTTAGTTTAGTAATTTCAATTTTTTTCCTGTTTAAAAAAACAAAAAAAATTGTGTTTTTCAAATTTTGTGTGTTTATTTTTCAATTTTCTTTGTGTTTTTGAAATTTTTGAGCTGAAATGATTCTCATCACAATTTTGAAATGCATATCAATGAGTGAAACAATTTATCCCATGAAACTGAGCTTAAATGAATGTTGAAATGACTTTGTTTCATGTTCAAATATTTAGTAATTTCATGAAAAGTACACTGAATTTTGAATCCCATGCCACATCTCACTGTCTTTATATTTGAAATCACTTTCCTATGAGGCTTCTAAACCATTATTTTCATATTCTTTACATTCACCTCACTTCTTGAGAGAACCAAACCATGCTTGATTTAACCAGAATTTGATCTATTCCTGTCAAAACTTGAGGGTTTGAGGTACTTATGTTTAAATGATTAAGCCATTTGTTTGGTATTAAAGCCCATATTTCAAAGAATCATTTTGTATAATGGCCTACCTTGAACATGTAATCTGTGTAGCCCTTTGAATCCATGCATATACTATTAGGTTAGCTACATTACAAGCCAATTTTCCCTATCCAACCAACTCTTGAAGTGAAATTGCATAATCTAGTTGAGATTAAGTGTGGAGGAAGCTATGTTATTATGTGCTACCACATTTTTTGATACATTGGGTGGAAAATTAAATTCTGAAGAGATGTGTTTTCTACTGAAGAAATTCATTATATTGAAATTTGTGCCTTTTCTGGAGCTTTCATGACAAGTGAAGTTGTGCCTTTTCTGGAGCTTCTAATTGAGGTGGAAAGTTGTGCCTATCTGGAGCTTTCAAGAAAATCATGTTTGAGAAGATTGAAATTTTTTATGCTAAAATGATGAATGGTGTAAACCTTTCATGACTTTTCATGATGATGGAGCTGAATTGATACTATGGGGATTGAGGAGAAGACCATATTTAAGTGAAAATTAGATTAATTCAATTTTGCTTCAAAAAGAGTCAAGCCCTCCTCATTCAGCCTCAGAATTTTTCACATCTAAACCCTACCAACCAAAGGCCAAAAAACAACCCTAAAAAGTCCTCATGATAAACATAAGTCCTTGACTCACATCGGGTGGCGATGTAGGAATTTCTCAAGCCTATGGTGACCCTTGTATGAGTTTGGATGAGAAAGACATTGCAAAAAAATGACATTTGTGTGATAAGAGAAAATTCATGTGAGGTAAGTGTTTTGTGCATCGGAGGATAAAAAAGTGGAAATATGGTGAATGATATAAATGAAGAACTTGAAATAATGGTTTTTTATGAGGCATTATATCTTTTTTTTTCTTGGTTTGTAATTGTTTGATCTCAAGGATATGTGTTTTAAAATTGGTTTTGATTTGATATTGATGTTTACTTTATATGAGATTTTGCTCAGGAGTGCAAAAGGGTAAGTGTGGGGGAGTTGATAAAACACTATTTTATTGAATATTTTTTTGATAATAAATGATATAATTTCCTCACATTGTGTTAAATATGTTCAATTAGAAAGTATTTGGGATTAGATCATTCATTTGAATATTTGATGAAAATTCTACTTTTACCCTTTCAAAATCATTGTAGTATTTCAGTCATAAATATTTTTATTTGAATTATTTGAAATTAATATTTTGTAACTGTGTTACTTACTTCATTGGATACAACTTTTATTCAAGAAACTTGATAAAAATAATGCATATGGATGGAGTAATTGGGTCATAAAGTCAAAGGTGGGATGGACACGCCATAATGGAAAAGATTGTGTATTTAGACCATAAAACCTTCATATGGGCCTAGATTGAACCCAAATTTGTATAGGAGATAGACGACCCATATCCCCACATTTTATTATTCTGGAAGGTTGGCCAATTCACGCGTTTTGGTGGTCCAATTGGCGGTTCAAGTGGGAATAAAATATTTGGACGAGATTCCCCATTCACACTTGAAACCACTTTGAACCTAGCCTCCCCAACACTCTATAAATTGGTGTTTTTATCATTTGGTGGGGTTGGGACGTGCATTACGAATTTTAGGGCAGAGAAGAAGAGGTTCTACCCCAATTCTCTAAGAAATTAAATAAGGGTAGTTCTTGAAGCAAGGATCCCTTCGTCGAAGCCCTATTCTTCTTCCTCGTGTTGTAATGTTTGTGTTTTCTTAATAAACTTCTTTGTTCTTCTTTTATTTCTTATCTTTTCTTCTGTTTTATTTAAATTTCTTCCTCTATTAATCTTACTCTTTGGGCTGTAATTCTTGAGTTGAAGTGATATTGGGTTATACAGATTATAAACCTTTGCAAATGCAATTCGCTTCTACAATGATTACGCCACCCATGGAAGAGTAGTTCTTTTTAGTAATCGATCGACCTCTATCCTTCTTCATTCATTTATTTTGAATCAATGAGATACTGTAATTCACTTAATATGATCCATGAATTGTGTTTTTAAATTGTAAGAATCTAATCAATCAATTGAACAATTAACACAAAAACACGCGAGGTTGGGATTTTGAGTAAATTGTGAGAGCGCGATCTTAATCAGTAATACAAGACCATACGGGATAAATTTTTAGAGTTAAAATATAATCCCTAAACACAATTCATCTTCATTTCCAGAATTTATATGTTCCTTAATTTACCACTGACCATAATCTATCCTTATAACATCAATCAAAGCAGGCTATTGCGATTGCATGTTCCGAAGTTAGCCTAAGGTTAAATTCACTTCATCTTTGTGGTAAGGTTAATTCTCATAGGGTTCGGGGGTTATAAAATTAAGGGATCATAATTAAGTGAATATTAATTTAAATGATAATGATTAATAAATTATTGAAGAGGTATAGTTAGATTTATTACTTCTTTTAAATATTGTCTAAAAAACATCTTTTTGTTGTGTCATTTTAATCGAACTTCATTTCAAAACTAAAAACAAAAAAAACAATCTTCTTCCAGAAAACTTCTTCTAGATTCATAAACTATAACCAACCCCCATAATTTCAAGTATTTTTTTATTCTCTTTTGTTTTATTTTTAGAATACCTTTAAAAATTTGTTTTAAATATACTTCTTCCTTTGAGAGACGACCTTGGTCAGCCACTCTGCTGCACCTAAGTACCCCAAAATCACATTAATCATTTGAGGGCACCCATGACAACGCTCTTTCAGTCTCTATTGAAGTATTTATGCCATAAATTAATTTTTATAGCATAAATTGGATAGAACTAAAAAATTTAATATTAGCTCCCTTTTCACAGATTTAAATCAAATTTCCTACAAAAAAACAACCAAAACCAAAGTAAAATTGTAAAAAACATGTATGAAGTGAAATGAATTGAATCATAATTATATATATGAATTAAGATCATAAATTTATTAATATCAGGAATATAAGGATTAAAAGACCTCAATGGGGTCTCAAGATACTCCAAAATGAATCTTTCATCACTAACGGTTTGATATAATTTAAAGGAAAATATTCTAAAATTGAAGAGGCTATAAATTTATATCTAGAAAGAAAAACTGGTCATCATGGAGAAACAATACATGGCCATGTCATGAATAGGTCAAATCAAAATAAACCTGAGATTAATGTTACAAATCATTCTATATATCCATTATTCAAATCTTCATGAACTTTACTAATTTGATTCATTGAAAACAAGTTCACGTTGTAAACCTAGTCACCATGTTGTGATATTACCCAAAATAAAACCCTGAAATCTTAGCATATTGGCTATGTACTGTGAAAAAAATTTCCATTCTATGAATCCTATCCATAAAAAACTCCACTACTTTATAGAATTTATCTCTCTATCAACTCAAGCATCGCATCATGATAAATAAATTTATAAAATCATCTTCATATGGTTGATCTAAATATCTAAAGGATTAATTAAAACATTATATGGTTAAAAACTTTTCAAAAATACACCTTTGAACCCATACCTCCATGAAACACCCCATCACATGTAAATTAATAACTTTCATACCACAAATTAGACCACAAATCTATTACTCTTATCCCTCTCACACTGTGACCCAAGCAGTCATGCTATTGAATCCATCTCCAAGCATGAATCTCAATTGAAGCTCCACCCTTCCTTCCTCTAACCTATTAATGTCACCTTTAACTCCCAAATTCCGCAAAATAAAATACCAATAAGGTTTAGGGAATTATATTAGATATATATTAAATTATTCTTAGCCATGAGAATCAAAATTATACCTAGATGAAAAAAAACATGCACCACCATCCAAGTGATCCCTAAAAGATACTTCTCAAATGAGACAATTCCACCAACCAAACATTACAGCAAGGAAATATAAAATTCAATTAAATCAACATCAATTCAAAAATTACATCAAAAAATAAAATCATGATACAAAATTAATAGGGTATTATATGTGTAATTGTGACTAACATTCCCACGTACTTTCCTCTATGCCACCATGACTCCAGAAAATGTAAACTATGGGAATAACAAAACAATGTAACACCTTATATTGAAGATCATAGATCTTAAATGTATTCTCTAAAAAGGTTGTGTCATCCTTAATATCCAAATCTCCATATTTAATGATATGGGATTCATCATGAAGATACCAACAAAGCTATGGCAGAATACATCATGAATTTGATCCATCTATAGAGGAAGAACCAACTAGTATGCTACCTTCCCAACACATTGTAACACATCAAAAGGACCAATGAAATGAGGAGAAATATTACTCCATAGGATAAACCCCTATTGTCCATGATGAGTGGAATTCCTAAAAAATACATGATCACAAACCACAAACTTCAAATTTATCTTCCTCTAATTATCATAAGACTTCTGATGGTCTTGTGCCTTTTTCATCTACTCTAGCACCATAAGAACCATATCAGTCTTGTTCTACACCACAACTAGTCTAGGGACTATATAATCTATAAAATTAGTAAAACATAATGGAAATCAATAGTTTTCCAATAAAAATCCCCAAACAAAACTATGCTAATGTATTAGTAATGGTTATTTTTATAATAAAACTCAACCAAGGGAAAATGATCCATCCAAGATCCACTAAAATCCAAGATGTAAGCACAAAACATATCCTCTAGTGTTTGGATAGTCCACTCAATATTACTATCTATTTAAGTCTATAAATTAGTGTTAATACATGGTTGAGATATAAAATTATGATGAAATCTTTTCTAGACCCAGGAGGTTAAATAAGGATCCTAGTCAGAGATGGTGGTCCTTGGTACCCTATAAATCCATAAAATCTCATCTACATAACAAATCAGTAGAACCTCTATAGTACCCAACTTTATAATGTTCAGGATGTGAGACAAGTTCATTAACCAAAATATTATAACCCGAATAGGGTTACATACTCCCTGGTCTTGAGGTAAACTAGTGAAAAAGTCCATCTATATTCCCTTTTATTCCCACTTAGGTAAATTCAATGGCTGTAATAAACCACCTGGAATATAATGATCTACCATTACTTACTAGAAAACCAATCAGTGTGAGAGGACTCTATGATTTACCACTTCATCTGGAGACACCAAATATGACCCTTCAAATAATGGTACATATTTGATGAGCTATGATTCATTCCCACTGATGAACAATGGAACTCTCAAAGAACATTATCATGCACCACTGACAGAACAAAAAACCTCCCCTAAAACATCATATGATGTAGGTCATACTCAGAACATCCCTCCATAGCATCAGCATGGATGAAATGATCCCACATCACCTCTAACTTCAAGTCCCCCATTGTGATCCTCAACCTATTTTACCGAGTTTGATTGAACTATCATCTAAAATATGCAACTTATACCACCAATATCCTCTAAATTAAGATGCATCACAAAAATCCATTATATCACCATCCAAGAATATCCAAAATTCTGAATAGCATCTCCCTAATTTTTTCACTCAAGTTATCAGTAGCTACATTCCCCTTCCCCGGGTTGTAGGACTTTTCAAATTCATAGTCTTAGAGAAACTACATTTGCCTCTATTGTCACATATTTAGTTCTCATTGAGAGAAAATGTACCTCAAGATCTTGAGGTCTATAATGATCATAAAGAAATCATTGATGAGTTAATGTTGTTATATATTCAGAGAAAAAATCATGGCCTCTAACTCAAGATCATGGGTGGCATGGTTACACTTGTGTGGATGAAACCACCTAGACCTAGATGAGATCATTTTTATCTGATTCATCAAAATGAAACCCAAATCGATATGTAAAGTGTCACAGAACACTACAAACATCACTCCCACCACTAAAAGGAGGAGTATATGAGAACTAATAAAACTCTCCTTCATATATTTTAATGTTACATTACACTAATCGGTCTATTAGAAGGCCTAGTCCTTCCCTGTCAAGACTATCAAAGGGGCCATGACCTGATAAAATTCATACAAAAACCTCTGATATTGACCCATGTGTTCAAGGAAACTATGAATCTCTACAATATTATTATTTATTTACAAATAACCAACTTCCATGATCTTTAATTGACCCACTTCCTCTACCGGATGAGTCACCACATGGCTAAGGAAGTTCACCTCCCACATACATAACTTACACTTTGAAATCATTAAATAAATATGGAGGTATTGAAGAACCTAAAAGATAGTAATAAGGTTCTTGACATTTTCTACCTATTACCTAGATTATACATGGATTTTATCAATTCACATGACCACAAAAATTTCGAGGAACTCATGGAAATTAAAATTTATGAGTCCCATGAAAATAGGTAGGATATTCTTGACACTGAATACTATAACCATGCACTGAATGAAACTATATCAACACATAAAATTGGTATTTGGGATGTATTACTCTTTCACCTTTATATTTTGATATCCAAAACATTGATCAATCTTTGAAAACCATTTTTCCCTTCAAAAATTAAAAAAAATAATCAATCATTGGGATAGGTTAACATTTATTTATTATCACTTGATTTAGCTGCTAGAAGTTTATACACAACCTCAAACTACAATTATATTTCTATGAAAACAACACTATAAAACCTCATGGTGACACGCTGGGTTGGATTAAATGCTTATGAATTAGATTTTAAATCTTAATCATCAATTCCCAAAACTCAAAAGGTGTCAAATGATAAGGATCCATCAAAATCTAAGAATCACATGGGTGAGACTTTATACTGAACTTGAGGTAACATTGAGGGGGTAAACCCATAACCTCATTTAGAAAAACATCATAAAACTCTACCATGACTCTAATAAATTCCAAAACCTATGACTCCACAAAATCTAATGATAAATTTTATAACTAAGATAATAATGGCTCCAAGAATATACATTCCATTACATGATCCTTCTCGCTAATGAACACAGCACAGTGGAATTCCTCATAATAGAACTCAAATATACTTAAGAATACATAAATAACCATGAAAATAGAGTACAACCAATAAATTAAAATAATTAAATCATACTAATGTACCTAAAGTAGGAATAAATCCATAGATAATTGATGTATACCCATCATCACCTCACAACCTCATCACACATCAAGCAGACTCGTCTGACCTCCAATTGGCTTAGTAAACACCCAGGGAACTAGAAGCCACTTAACCATGAGCTCCAATTTTTAGACCAAGGTGGGTATAATAAAGGTTTGTGACACTCTATAATCAAAAAAATAATAATCTACAGTAAAAGATAAATAAATTGTACCTTCGATGATCTTTGACCCCTATTGCATTGAAACCTCCATAGTATGAAACTATCCACATATGAATCCTCTCCATCACTGTTGAAGACCACTATTATGGACACTATTATCCCTAAGTCCCTAAGGGAGGGGATATCATGAGTTTTTCCTTAACTAACTCCATGTCCTCTTAGTGGAACAAAATATTGTTCACCTACTACTGATACAAACTCTGATGAAACTGTTGTTGTTGGGGATGATTAGAAACCTAGACACTTCCTCCATAATAAGACCCAAAATGTTTAAATACTAATATATCTAATGAATATAGCCTCTAAAGTAAAATCAAACTAGTGAAAATATCTTCGTAGGAACATGGAAACTATAGGCCCCATTGAAATGGGAGGAAGGAAACTACTGAGGCAAACTCCCCACCGGTTGGAACCTCGAATTCCCTAACATCTTTGATCCACTTATAATATAATTTCTCTGCAAGGATCTCTGATGAATCCTCTCTTGAGACAGACTTATCTAAACATGTATCCTCTCAAACACATCAACCTTCTTCTTCACCTTCAGGTATGCAATAAACATAAATGGGGTGACTATATATCAAATAACTAGATGAAAACCCTCTTCTAAATGCCAATATCTAGACTCCTCATTAGGGAATAGATCATGAGTGAAGTAAATGAGGTCTTTAATCCTAATCCTGAGATCTCACATTCTTAGGTTACCATACTAAATATAGAGAATCTTCTGCCTCTTTTCTTCCCTCATCATCGATGATAGGAAATCATCACATAACTTCCTCTAAAACATCATCCCAAGAAACATATACCTCCTTCCACTCCCCAATATACAAGATCCACCACTACCATGTTTCTCCCCACATATGACTAAAGGAAAATGGTACTTGATACTCTACCCAATAACAAATAAAGCTGAAAGAAATATCAAGATCCACAAGTCAATGCACTATCTCTTTATTAGAGACTCTCCCCTCATATTTAGTTATACCTTAATACTGGAACTTATAAAAATTCTTCCTCCATAGCTCATTCTACCCGGTTGGATCAACCGCTCTTTGGCCAACTAGGTCATACTACTAAATCTCTCTAACAAAAACCATGCATGGTTAATGAATATAAAGCATATCTATAAACATATTAGAACACCCTAATCTTGTTATTATGTAATTCCATTTAATAAAATTCATTTAATCATATTTATTCAATTGGATTCATTTTATTTTCCCAGAATCACCCCAATTCAAACACAAGTGTGGCCAAAGATGATGCATATACCTTTCCTAGGTCTCCCTAGTGTATGAATCACCACTTCACTTATTAATTCAATAAAATAAATTTCCTAGAATATTATCATTATGGGACCTAAAATCCCATTTCATAGCCAGTATCACTAGCCAATGTCATGCAACAAGCTCAAATGGTAATATTTCCCATCCAACCCACACAATCCTTACAAGTTCCCAACTCCAATCTCCACCATACCTTTTAAAATGAATCTGATACCACTCTATAATGACCCACCAACACTAAGAACACATTATAGGCCTCTAGTGAATATAATAGTTTCCCATAAGGCATGCCTTCAATAATCCCTGGGTTAGTGACTACAACCAAGGGTTTAAACCATGAAAAGGGTTAGCATTACCCTCATATATCCTAGGAATACATAAATAAAACCACAAATCAACACCATAATATAAATAAACCATAATATATAATGATCCAACAATATATGAATATATTTCATTCAAACACAAGTTTCCAAATCGAAATACCCAAATAAAATTCTTAGGCAGTGACTCTAACATCAAACCCTAGCTCGAAACTAGTAATGTCCATGACGGTCACCAAATTCACCCCAAAAATCTAAAAAAATGGTTTATATGTATAAGTGTGGGAATAAAATGTATACTCATCAGTATTATACTCAATACCTCTTGTGAAATTGTGGAAGGAGAATATTAGTAAATTACTAAAAACACAACAGAACTAATACGAACCTATCAGGTCAACTACCACCTTGCCTCACCAATACTAACCGACCCAAATAATTATACAATATAATAAAATAATATTAAGGAATATAATCAAAGGAACTCCATAATAACTTTTACACTAATTTTCCACTCACATTCCCCAATGTTAAATATCCTGATATTCAATCCCATATATATATATATATATTTAGATCTGATGTGGGTTAGGTCGTAACCATACCTACCCTAGCATCTCATAAGGTCCAACATCTCATGTTGGAATTAGTAAACAACCAAAACTCCACATCTATTTCCATAACCATGCATCCATTTCACATCCATACATCACCAACCATAGTAGTAAGGTATTGTGAATATGAAGGGCATGAATCTCATTCCCTCCTACCATGCACAACCCACACTATGCATACGACATCATTATATCATAATCATCTCATCTATGTCCATCACAATAGGGTATCATGAACATGAAAAAAAAACGTCTTCTCTCCTCTTACTATGAATTACCCTTATCATAAACCAATACCACCATAATTATGGCCAAAGGGAGAGCATGGAAGAGGGGGTAGCCATCCATCCACCCTCAAGAACCTGGATGTTGGGTAAAAAACTGGGACCCCAAAACATTTTGGAGTTATAAAGGTTAACCTACTTCGGTGGGATCATAAATAAATCAAAATAAAATGCATTATAAATATATACACACACAACAAATCATATCCTAGAGAGTTCGTATAAAAAGAACCATATCAAAACCCACAACCATCACTACACTACCATAATCACACATCGCTATCACTTTCAACCATAACACCAATAACCAGCCAACTTTACCACATAGAACAACCACAATGACACATTCACAAGTTTTTATTTAATCATAAAAATGTGCTATTTTCAAATTTACTGATTACCAATCAATACATTTTTATTAGGAAATCTAGTTTTCTATTTGATGTAAAACCATTCCCAACAATTACCCGTATTAATTCAAGAAATTTCATACTTTATTTAATTAATTAACATTTTATTCACAACCCATCATTTATTTAATTAAATCTCACACCCATTAGCTAGTTAGTACATTTTTATACCATCTTGAAACTACAAAACAAAAATCAAAACAATTTTTATGCCATTATCCCATTTTCAATATCTGCACTCCCTCTTTCCAACCAAAGTAAGGAAATCATTTCCCCACTTATAACCCACACGAATATCCCAACTAACATAAAAAACCACTATAAAATCATCTGACATCATATCACATACTAAATAATCATATCCACACCGTATACACCATGTTAACATCCCAACCAAGCACATACATGTTTCCCAACATGTGTTGATACCCATAACTATTTCTTTCCAATGGATGAATACAACCTTACCACTCAATATATCCACACCAACCACACAAACAAAATCACCAAAAAAACTCTAAAAAGTCCATAGGACTATAGAAATAACATAAAAACCAATTTCAGCATCAACAACTATTGTATCCTCTTTCTTTTTCAAACAACATCAATCCATTATAAAATTTCCACATGGAATGTTTAATTACCATATTTAAGTGATTATCCATTTATTCACAATGATTCCATTAGAAAATCATAGTATCAATACACAATACTTAACAACTAAAATGTTTTTTAGTAATAATAGAAAATAAAGATAAATATGATAAGAAATGTTAAGTAAACAAGTAAACATATTCTATTCACCCCATTATCTTAAATTTTCCACTTGGTATGGTTCATTATATTTATTAATTCAATCCATAAAATATATCAAATGAAAAAAATAATGTTAATCCCATTTTTTAAACAAATGAAATGATATATTTCAAATCCCCTACCTCAAATAAAGCTTTATGAATTGTTCTATGAAGACAAGGTAAAGAAGATATGATCTAGACACTAGAATCACTTGAATTCAACCTCAAAAATATTTAATACAACTATAAACATCATATACATGCCACAAAATTCCAAAAAAAACTACTCTTATAGTCACATCCTTATCTAAATGATGGTAGAGAAGAAACCAAAAGGAAAAGGGGAAAAACCCACCTTTGATGGAAGAATTATCAATCTCATGAAACTAAGGATTAAAGGTTGGAAAAGGGGGATCAAGATACTCCAAAAACACATATATGATTACTATTTTTCAAACATAGTTTTATGTAAAATAAGTAAAAAATAAAGGGTATTTCAATTTATATCTAGATGGAAAAATAGGTCATTGTGGCATGAAAGAAATGGCTATACCATGACTAGGTTAAATTGACCTACTCCTAAGAATCATGTCATAAATCCTCTCATATCTCCCTCATTCATTTATTGGTAAATTTTTTAAATTTGATATGATGAATAAAAGGTATCGTCGTGATGATAATTATAATTCCATGACTTTACACAAATATAACCATCAAATCTTAGTCTCCAAGATCCACTTCATGATAAACATGATCATTTTGTGTAGATCATTTATGGAAAAACTCCACCACTTCTTAGAATTCTTCATGACATAAACTCATCTATCACTCTATAACTATGAAATTTGAAAAGGAATCTTCTTTATGTTAAATGAAATTTGTTTCAGGTTCATTAAAACTTTACATGTTTCGACACTTTTCCTAAATCCATCTTCAAACCCATCATTTCATGAAACATCCCACTACACCATGACTCAGAAGTATAGGACCACACATCAACTACCATTACCCATAATGCATTTTGAACCAAATGGATAAATCATGACCTCCAACTCCTAGATGAAATTTATCTTAAAATACACCCTTACTTACTATAACCTTCCCTAGAAACATTTAACTTTTAAATATTTAAAATTAATGGGTTGGGAATTGTAATGTATCAGCATGACTAACCTCTAAACTGGTAGTCGAACTGGTGAGTCACATGGACTCAATTGATGTTCTTAAATAGAATTACCCTCATTATGTATAAATGTTCATTATACCATTCCACCTTCTAAGTGAATAGATTAAACCTCACCTATTTAAAATAACTAATGAACCAACCACCTTCTAAGTGTGTGGATTTCTTAATAAATAGGGTTTCCCATATAGGTAATTTCCCAATCAGACCATGGTACCTTCTATGTGCGTCTTAAAGACTTGTAAAACGAATTTCCATGTTTTTTATTTATTGAATGAAATTTATTTAATGGAATGGATTGTTCATTATGGTTTAACATTCCTTGAATTACGTAAATGATTTAAATAAAATGTATTATGAGAGGGTTTTATGGCCACTCGACTTTTTCATGTTTTTTTATACTTATATTGAAATTTTATGCCTTGATTATAATGGATTGATAAATATAAAGTATGATAGTTAATTCCTCATAAATAATATTATAAATATGATTACACCTTCATATAGGATGTCGAATGATGGTAAGGGTTTTGTTGGGAATTTTTTTATCATGCTCCCTTAAATTGGGTGTTGAGCATGATGTCTCATACCATTGACACTATTTGGATGGTGGGAATGGTGTATAACATCCCTAGTTGAGTGTTGGCATGATACCACACTCACCACCTTTTCTGAGTGTTGACATGACGGCACACTCACCATCTCGAGTAAGGAACATGGTTTCTCCCACTCATTATGAGATATATGGAATATACCATCTACTTGAGCTTATAGGCTAGTTTAGATTAGTTATTAAGGACTGAGTTATGCCCTAGTCTATCCACACCTAGTATTCTATGTATATGGCCACTTACGTCAGAATGTAATTTTTCCATATAAGTGGATGATATATATAAATATACTATATATATTATTACTATATATGTTGTTATAGATCATACATTCATTCTGACCATGAAACGAAGTAGTTAGAGTCATCCAGGTATCCTATTTGAACCTGAGCTGATAGGTATTTATTTGTTTAGTTTGGTTTATTATTCTTTATAACAACATACTACTTTAATTTATATTCACATGGTGGATTTATCTATAGACACCATTGGTGGTGGCCTACTGGTATTTTATCTCACATCCTATTTGGGTTTCCATTGCACTGGGGTACCTGAGCAGATCTCATGTTCATAGGACCATGAATCATTTCTTTCGATGTTATGCTTTTACCTGGGAGTTTGGAACATAGGACGGAGCCAGATCTTAGGATTCTCATGGAGATCTTCCTTGGGGATTCTATTATTCATGTTCTCTATTTGATCAGGTTTCTTTATATATGTATTCTCTTTTAGTTTATGTTTCATCATCTGTAAATGTATGAATTTTTGTATATTTTCATTGGCCATCTCTTATTCAGTTTATATTATGCTTTTGATACTCTTTTTTTCATCTCTTACTACTTCTTTTGTTGAATATTATTTTTTTTATTATATACCATTGTGCTACTCTGATCATGAGGGTATATTCTCCCCCACAATCACCTCCTTAGAGCCTCACCACTAGTTGGCATCCTTTGAAATATGTAGAGGTGCTCTTGAGGCCATGTGACCCATCATTTCAGCTACAAGTTTAGTGGTTAGTTAAGTCTGGACAGTTCAAAGTGGTATCAGAGCTTCTTTTTTCCTTTATATTTCTATTTTGTGTTGGTAGATAATAGAATAGAAATGTGTCATTTCTTGGTAAAAATTCATGCCTAGGAGTGATCAACCCATATATGGTGTAAAATTCCATGTTTCTAGGGCTGGGACTTTTGTCCATGTTTCTTTCTATTACAATTGTCTATTATTTCACCCTGATTGATTTGTATACTTTCCATTTCTTATTGATTTGTTAAATTTATGTTATTTTATCCTTGGACTAGTATGTAAGGTTGTATCATTACATGAATCATTATAAGAACATAGAAATTCAAATGTCATGCATATTCTATTTCATGTAGTTTCATTCGTAGGTTGCTTACTGATTGTGATTTTATTCCTTGATTTTTATGCTGTGATTTTTTCCCATAATTCTCATTTATATAACATGCATAGTGATTTATTTATAATTTTAATCTAATGTCATGATTAGGTAATTATATTCCATGTTTCTTGATTTATTTATCATGTCTTTTCTATATGTTTTTCTTTTGGGCTTATTAGTATTTTTCTCTATGTTTACTGGTCGTGATAACTGCTTAGTTCCATTATTGACATATAATTGGTTTCAAGGGATAAATTTATTTGTTGTAATTAAGTGGGAACTAGTTTTCAGTTGTAAGTTTTATGGGTGCCTTGTAATTTGGAAAAGTTAATATGGGTACTCGAACTATCTTTCAGGTTTATAAATGTTTAGAGACCATTGTAAAAATGTAAAAACTACTATAGTTCAAATGTTAAATGAATTGGTTTCAATTATATGGGAGAAAGTCTATGATATATAAAGTGCATGGGATCTTTATAGATTAGGATATCAAAACCCATAAAATCGAACAATTATTTATATGACCATGGTGTATATTTAAATAGTTAAAATGTAAAAACTATATAATTTTGATTTGAAATGATATGGATAAATTCTTAAATGCACAAATGGACCCAAGTAGGTCAGTTGGGGAATGTTTCGTATGAGATAAACCACTTTGGGTGTTTTTAAACTTTATAATTAATCAGCTACTATGGGTTTCATTATGATGAACCTAGGTTGTCATAGTAGGACCCTCATAGGTCACCTTATCAATTATCGAGTGATTTAACTTCATAATTGGTACTTTATGTTCTATTTTAAAACTTTTAAACTTTTAAACTTTTAAAGATTATATGTGAATCAATTTAAAGACTTAAAAGGGAACCATAGGTGGTATCCTTAGTTTAAACCCTTTTATAAGGGTAGTTTAGACTTCTCTTTTAGTTTCCTTGGAATGGAAATGTTGGCATTTTTTGTATCCCTTTCTCCTTTCTAGAATGAGAATAATTGAAAGGTATATGACCTAGTGTAATTTTTTTATCATCACCTAGTGATAGGTTTGACGTTTATTCTTTTGGAAGGGGCAATCCTGATGTAGGTAGCACCATTAGATCTTCGATACACTGCTAAATGTTGTGATATTTTTTATGTTTGGTGTCATTTGGGTGTCATTGTCCCTAATAGGAGTCTTATCTTATAAATGACACCCTTGTTTTGATGGATATTCATTGTATCCAATACCTTTTTATGGTCTTGAGAATCAACTGATGCTTGTTTTTAGAAGGTTAGACATTCCTAGGGCATGGTTGGTTATTTTTTAGGACATGTGACCCTCTATTCCTCCTTAGTGACTAACAACTTGGTACATCGCCATCTAGATTAAGGGTCATATATGGCAATATGAATTTTTTAAATCTGTTTTATGGAAAACCTAATACTTGGATGCATAAAGAAGATATCATATAGATACTATCAAGGATGTTTCATCCTGATTATGAATCTTTGGGGTAGTGGGTGTTCATATTTGTAGTACCCTTCAAGTTGTTAAATGTCATAACTAATAGGTTGAGTTCGGTGGAATCATAGAGCCTTGTGTTGTTGAGTATGTTCTTGATTCCTATATTGAGTAGAGTGACCTAAGCTCTAAAGGATCCAAATCATCCCAATTCATGGGATAGTGTTCCAAGAGGATCAGGTGTTTTGACCCACTGGTAAGGTTGGTTTTGGATTTCATGCCAAATGCTTTGATATATGTGAGCATGGCTCGGAGGAGTGTCACAAGTGAATTTAAGGTGAATATGATATAGATCGCCTATGAGAGACTAGTTTTCCTCTCCTCTTGATTACTATAACACTTCTAAGGTGAGGAGTATCATGTCAATTCTAGTAAATAAATTCCCTTCCAAGTTGAAGGAACACAACCAAGTAGAACCATTGGAAATGTTCGGGCTTGCTTGAATT
Organism: Viscum album; assembly: GCA_963277665.1. Taxonomy (NCBI): domain Eukaryota; kingdom Viridiplantae; phylum Streptophyta; class Magnoliopsida; order Santalales; family Viscaceae; genus Viscum; species Viscum album. The sequence goes on along the minus strand of OY728163.1, from coordinate 1,850,529,489 downwards.
CCCATGAGGCTTGTAAGTTTTGAATCGTGTCAGTGGTTTCTCGGAAACACAATGTTGAAATGGTTTTTTGTGTATACAACTCTTGAGAAACACCATTGGTCGTGGATGGAATGTTTTGGGTAAGTTTTATTAATCACGGGATTCCTCAGGTGGTAAAATCTTATGATCAGTTAATGAAAGTTCATCAATAGGTAAAGCTTAGCTTCTTCCGGGAATTCAACTATTATTGGTCTAGTTTCTCTATTTCTTGTGGTTGGGTATGGTTTTTTTGAAAACATACCATCAACTTCATCTTAATATGGATGGATTTTCTCAAGTATTCTTGGTATCCTCTTATTATACTTTTTCTTAGTGAAGGGAATGTCCCTAATATTGATGTCTCCCTTGATGCACTAAGTGAATGTCGGTTATCCATCGAGCTAAAAGATTTAAATTCCCTTTAGTTTCAATAAATAGTTTTTATTAGTGTTACACACTATATGAGTGGTTCTTATTGAGGCATGGTTAGATCTGAGTGACACCTAGGTTCCCATATAGGAAAACCTTAGACAAACTCTTGAACATCAGTACATTCCTTTGACCTGACTTCCAGACAGATGCCGGTCTAGGCTTAGTCAATGATATGATGTGGATGTTGTGGCCTTTTTCCAATGTATCAATTGTAAACATGGAGTATGAACTACCTTAAGTTATTTCTATAGACTCCATCATGATGCTTTGATTTTATCCCAAACTTGTCCTCGAACTCGTAGGTGATGTTTAAAGGGTGATGATTCTAGTGGTCTAGATCTAGTTTACACCCTTGTTCATGGTGGCATGTGAAATATTGATTGTTTAGGTTGTGGTGTGATCTAGGAATTTCACCAAAATTTGAGTAAGGCTTTAGTGAATATGCATGTCGTAAATGTGGGATTCCTTGGTAGAATGTTTTACGGGTCAATTTGATTTATGCCAGTTATCTAAGTCGAGCATCTTGAGAATAGTTGACTATATTGTATCAACTGTGTATCCCTCTTGTTCAATGTATATGGTCAAATGGAACCATTTTAAAGCATGTTTTTGGGTTAGGGTTGGTGTGGAGTAAAGTTCAGTTGTGTCTTTCTAGGAAATATTGCATGACCAGTTTCAATTAGGTCAATTGAGATTCGACTATTTCTTTTGATAAGTTCCCTAATATGACATCGGATGTAATTGGGTTCACTGAGTTAAATATAATATTCTAGTAGTGTCATTAGAACACTTAGGGAATGCTTTGTAAGGAAATTCTGACAGTAGAGGCATTGTACATTGGAATTGGCACCCTATTTTTATAATGCCTATGGTGGGGATCACCATAGGTTATTTGTGTAAATAAATGATGGTGTGATTGTGTATCTAGATATAAAGGATTTTGTAAGAACCATTTTGGTGTTTTAGTTGGAAAAAAATCATTGGATCGGGTCTTCATGACTTAAGTTTCATATGCTTAAGTAATGATTGAAGGTGTGTTGGGCATTTGGGAATGCAACACGACCATTTGAACAAGACTTCATGACATGATTAATTCAGGAGATGTTTTCATTATTTCTACAAGGCTTCTTAGGGATTAAAATTTATAAGGTAGGGAGGTTGTAATGACCTGTGTTTTTTAGAAAAGGTAAAATTCCATAAGAATTTGAATTTTAGAATTTAGTTTATGGGGCCATTATTTAAACTACGATTCAGAATGTAATTACAAGAGTTGGAGCACTTAAAAGTGTTGTTTTTAGACTTGGGTAATGTCTTGATCAGTTCCTCGGGTTCTCTTTCAAGGTTCAGGAGATTCATTCTCTGAAAACTCAAAAAAATGAAGAATTGTATAGGGAACACTATTTTTCTGAAAGTGTGCAGCCCACCAGTGTAAACTGTGCGGCTTCAGTAGTTGACTAGAAGTGCCATGTATGGGATTTTCATGGTTTCCAAAACCATGATCCAATCCCACGTGATTAGTGCCAATTAGGAAGTATGATTTCATTATTCATCTCATAGTTGGCACATGGTTAGGGTAGATCGTGCAGGACAATTGTACGGGGTTAGGGTTCCAAGTAGTGGGAGTTGCACGATTGGCACGCGATTTGAAAAACATTGTATCCAAACCAGGAGAACCATTTTTGAGTATGAAATTACCCTTTTCCCCTTGATGAATATTTTAAACCTATTTTTTCTTCTTTATTATTCCTCCCACTATGTGAGCCTTCTCCTTGTCATCGTGGGTTTCTCCTCATCTCAACCCAAGCATGGCTAGATCTCTTTTTTCTATTCTCTGAATCCAAAGGCATAATCCTATATGGATAAATATCATTAACCTCTTGATTCATCTATCTTACTTTCTATGTTTCTCTTCCAATCTATTCCATTTTTTTGGTGTGAGATCATTTTCCATATTTTTAGGGAAAATATCAATTTCTTCAATTTCTTCCAAACCATATGAATCACACCTTGATATTGGATGAGTAAATTATCCTAAGCATAAGGTATGTGGTCTGTAGATCTTTTCCCAATTTTCCATTGAATTTTAAATATTTTAGTTGTGTCATGTTCCATCCTTTTCCATGTGTCACCCAAAAATTGATTCATTCATGTTTAAATTGGTATTTTCACCTTGTGCTACTCTCGTTGGTCATAGTTTAGTAATTTTAGGATGTTATCCTTGATCATAGACACCCCATGGGTGTTTTGGATTATATTGACCCTTAATAATTAAATTATTCAAATCCTGGAATGCCTTCTAAGCATTTTTCTTGGATTAATAAGGGAATTTACCATTGTAGAGAATTCCCTAGATGATAAAAACACCTCATAAATGCCATGTTGTGCCTTTATAAATTGAATTTATATGTTGGGTAGTTTTTTTAAAATGATTCTTTAATATTAATTGAGTTTAGATTCTTTGATGTGAGGATTAGATTATGATAAATGAATTGTTTGATAAACAGTATCATGTTTTTCAAATAAATCCCCTCGGTTGAGGTGTATTGTCTTTTAAATTATAAAGTGGTCATTAGTGCTTAAAATATTGTTTGGCCTCATAAAATTGGTGAATTACTATGAAATTTTATTATCAATAGATATATGGAATGTTTAGAACATGGCCACTATTGATGTTCTTGATTGGAATTTCCTTATTGTAATTATATCAATTTCATTGTAAAAATGTAAATATGATATCTTACAATATACTTATTTGTGATGGTATATAACTAAATAATAATAATAAAATTTTATAGTTATTATTGATATATATATCATAAAATATTTTATAATATTTTATAATATTTTATATTTTTACCTAAGAAACATTGTATATATATAATTACATATATATATATATATCATTTTAAAATAAAATGTAATATTATAAAAATGTTTTAAAATATTATATTAATCGTTTCCCACATAAAAATTATTAAAATAACATTCTTGTATGAGATAAATTTTAAACTTAAAACATTTTATTATTTTCGTTTTTTAAGATAATCTTAATTTTATTTTTCATCCATAAACAGAGCATGTTCCATATTCCTTCCACAAATCCAAAATAGGATTTGAAGCATTTATTATATAATTTAATATATGGTCACATAGGTTAATAAAATCCTCCCTCCCCCCCCCCCTACATTTTATCCTCTCTATGCCACATAGGGTCTAGTATATATTTTCTAGGCCAAGTTCCACCGGAAATTTTTCTCCACTAAAAATTAAGCTTGAAATATGTATTGGACCCTCCATGGAATAGAGAGGATTATGTTCCCCCACCCCCAAACCTTGATCTATAAACTGTATTATCTGTATTAAATTAATTAAGAAAACAATTAAATTTTTATATGCTTTAATCTACACATAAAAAATAAAGTAATTAAGAAAAAAAATAAATTTTAGATTTTGATTCAACATGAACCAATCTTTAAATTTCCTTTTTCCCACAAAACCTAATATTCAACCATTTTACAGATAAACATGATAAAAATTAATTTTTTTATAAATTTAACATAAATTTAAAGGAAATATTTTAGGTCAATTGATGTAGACCATATGTCGTTGGATTTTTATCAACACTAGAATAAAAATCATATAATTATTGAACCTTGAATAAAAATATATGGCCACCAAAAGGTATAGAGAATTTAAAATTTATATATTCAATAATTTTTTATCTATAAGATGGATTTTTATGTTTTTATTCTCATTGAATTTGATTCTTAACAACCTTTCTAATATCATTATGTTCATATTGATTCATAGAATAACATAAATAAATTTCAATCCATTATTTAATGATTAAGAGATAAAACATGAGGAGAGAGATTCAAAGTTATATAGATTATAAAATTTAGGATTTTATAGATAGAAAATAATAGAGAAAATATTTAATTATTTTAATTAATTCCTTTAAATATCATATAACACTATGAATCATTATACAATCACAAATTGACACCAAAATTTCATAAAAAATACAAATCCCCATTCCAGAGTCGAAGTAAAAATCCATTTATCAATCTGATATTTTTTTAAGTGGAAAACTTTATTTCACCCTTTTTAATGGTTCAAGAGTATAATATTCATATATCTTGTTGAATCATGTACTATAGTTCAAACCCATCATGAAAATGATAAAATAGGAAAATATAAAACTTAATAGATTTAAAGTAATCAATTAGTCTATTCAAAAACATGAGAAACATGATTCACTCTCACTTTTAAATTAATAATATTGTCTTTAATGATCTCCAAAATCTTAAAACCTTAAATATTTCCTTAAATTACCATTTATATTAACATAACCATACCAAGAATCTAAAAAATCCAATAAAATCAAAACCAAAGGTGAATTATGAATTCTATATAAGTGATTCTCAATAAGGAAACCCAATATCTTATAGCATTGGAGGGTACTATAATTCTAAGATCACTTATCATATAATAATATTTATAAAAATAATAAATTTAACATAGAGAAGAAATAATAATAATAATACTTGAATCCATAATTATAACATGGGTAATCCTTGGTGAAAAAGAAATGGGTTTCAAAATAAAATCATATATTATGACATACCATCAACTTTAATGTAATACATGGAATGTTGGGTAAGTAATCATGAGGGTAACCATAATGGTATTGGGATACATTCAAGGTATATACATTTTCATTTATCATCACATAAGGGATATATACTATCAATGAGATGAAGAAACCCAAATATAGAAGTGAGAAGTTATAATGAGAGTAATTGAAAAGAGATCCTCTAAAAAACTCATAAAATGATAAAATATATTAAATAAATGGAATAAATACATGTAAATCCCCAAAAAATATTAAAATAAAAGAATACACTTCTTAAAAAAATTCATTATTAAGCACTAATAATGGTCACCGTTATTAGTGCTAAAAAAGTTCATATAATTTAAGTACCCAGTCTGTGTATTATATCACTGAGGGGGTGAGGGGTGATTTAGTGATACTATTTTTATTTTAGTTTCTTTTAAATTGAAACAACCTTGTAGTCTACTTAAATATTCAATTCCCTACTCAAAACAATTCAATCCAAACATCCACAGGAGCACAAATATTTACAAGGATCACTATTCAATAATAATAGCTACGTCCTTGGTATGGTTTAGAAATTACACAATACCATACATTCCACTAGAAAACAATAATTAGATTACAATGAGTAGGATAGACCCCTTCACTCGTGTAGCACTTTGAAGACAATCCAAAAGTTCATGTGCACCCTCTTAGCACAAATAAGGTAATACAATTTTATGTAACAACTCATGTTACATGCGCTTATTTTAAATTCCACAAATATATTCAATTGAAATATAATTCTTTTATTCCTTACCTAGAATTAAGGTAAGAACCTCATGGACTTTGTTATGGAAACTGAGTCTGATTTTCTTAGGTCTGATTTTCCCAGTCCATTTTATCTGAGTATGATTCTTGAAAAACTATTCTTCAAGTCCAATTTTCAGATAGAATACAATAAAAATGAATCAGTGCCACTTCAAATTAGAATACAACACTTCCTTAACACAAGAAACCAAATATTGAAATCCTGATAATGAATAATCTAGCCCGAAATAATGATCATTCAAATATAATGTTGAAAAAACAAATATGATGATCCACTGAGTATAATGAATTCTAAGTATGATGATTAGACAAATACAACATTACAATCTTGTCTTATTCCCCCATAGAAATGTCTTCAATAAAAAACAAAATGGTGTCAATTTTTTCCACTCAAAACTCAAAACTCGTCTCTCTATTATGGTCAATAGTTCCAGTGGTCAAAACCTACAAAGAACTTCTCCATTTATAGGTGGCCCTCAAAATTTTTGGGTAGGAATCCGAAAAAAAAATACCTCTCACACAAATTCACCCACATTTCAATTTACCCTAAAATCTTGAATGCATTTTGAATTCCTCAAAAATTCTTGGAACATCTTGATTCTTCTTCAAACTTCCATTTAAATCATAATTACCATTTCAATACATGAGCCTGATTTTCCTCAATTTGATTTCTTCAATACAAATTTCTGTATTAATTGAAAAAATATATATGAAGAAATGGAGACCATTTTGATTTTCTGAATATGATTCTCATAACCAATTTGAATAAAAATATTTCATTTTAATGCATAGATCCCCCTTGATAATTACTTTAGTAATATCCTTCTTTTTTTTTGTTTAACCCACTTGAGAATCAAGATTAGATCTTAGAATCTTCTCTTGAACTAGTTTGGAAACCAACAAAGTAATTCAACCCTTTTGAAATAGTTGACTATATTTTTTATCTCATTTTCTCCTTCTCTTCTCTTGACCCACTTATAAAAAACTTCATTCACAAAAATATTCTTGTATCATGACTTATTTTGTGAAATTAAATTCATTTGAGAATAGCTTTAGCATCATCAGACTTGAATTTGAATGTATCATAACTTTCCATTCATTCCAAAAACAATATTTTCTTCTCAACCCATGTATGATCTTTTCTAAATACAATTTGTTTGGATATGATCATACTGGGTATGATCATTCTGGATATGATTTTCCTAGATACGATTTTCCCAAATATGACATTTTCTGGGTACGATCATTCTGGGAAAAAATCAGCACTATCTCTTCAATCTACATTACTTTTTAAAAAGGTACCACCTTTTGAATAGGTAAAAATTTTATATAAGTTCCACCTTATAAAATAGAATCACCTTTTAAAATAGTGTCACCTTTTAAAACAACATCACCTTTTAAAACAATACCACCTCTTCAATGGGAATCATCTCTTACTTTTCTTTCACCCAGATATGATTGTTTAAAAAAAATCAGTATCACTTATTTCTCCCATCCACCTATATACATTAAATCCAGATATGATCATTTTCAATTAGTAACATCTCTTCCACTCCCCCTTTATTCCATCAATATTTCATCACAAGTTCTCAATTCAACTTATAATTTATATGAAATACAAATCAGTAAAGCATCGTCATAATTGATCCATCATAGTAATAGTGACTCCAATTCTCTATAAAAAACAAATTCATTAACATTGGTTCTAGAGTGAATTTTATGACATCTAATTCTTGTAAGAAGAATTTACTTTTATTCCATCATTGAGTCTATTCTGATCAAAACCTTTTCTTCCAGAATATTTTATTCACATTATGATAGACTTTCACGGTGAGTATGATTCTTTTGACAACATGAGTCTGATTATTTTAAAAAAAATTGATTCAATTATTTTGAAAACATGGATTCTATTTTTTGAAAACAAACCACATTATTATTATTTCCATAAAAAGTTGTGGTGATTTCCCAAAACTTTTATTGAAAACAAAAGACAAAACTTGAATGAAAAACACCTTCATTGTCATCTTGGTCCCAATAATCTCCCCCTTTGGATTTTGTTGTCAACCAATTTTCATAAATCCCTGAACATTTTATCCTCAATAAATGGATCACTTTATAAACATTATAATCCTATGTAATCTAACATATTGTAGGAAAAAAGGAATCATTAATAGAAAAAACATGTTGTCCAAAAGAAGTGATAATGACAACATCTTCATCTTTCTCAATAATCATTAACAGCAAAACCATGTTGTCCAAAAGACATGATTATAAAAACATATTCATCTTTATTCCTCAGATCTTCTTCAACATTCCTGGAATACAAAACAATTTCTTTCCTACTCTAACAAATTATTAAAATAGTTCACTCATAAAACAATGATGAATTCACAGCTTACCCATAACTCTCGGTTTTATGAAATAGATTTATGAAACACTATAATTTTCCCCCTTGAAAATAAAATATAAAGGTAATATGAGATAGGGGATAGAAACACATACCTTATTCTTTAAAAGAATAAGGTTGTGCACAAATATTCAACCTAAATTTTGAGAATGATTCCTTTGGCAAAGGTTTTGTGAAAATGTCAGCCACTTGTTCTAATGTTGGAATATAATTCATCTTTAATTCATTATCCTCCACATTCTATTTGATGAAATGATATTTGATATCAATGTGATATGAATTAAAATATTGAACACAATAAATGGTGACATTGATTGTACTTTTATTTTCACAACCCAAGAAAAAGGGTAACTTCACTTCAACAAGTAAATATTCCAATTATGTTTTCATCTATAAGCATTGAGTAGCATCTTTATTGGCAGAAAAATACTCATATTCAACTGTACTAAGGTTTACTGAAATATATTTCATTGAATTATATCAAACACAATTATTTCCCACAAAGAATACTCCTCTATATGTGGATCTTCTATCATCAATATTTCCTTCTCGATCTGCATCTGAATACCCAAAAAAATCGATACTATCTGAGCTGTAATACCTGATTCCAAATTCTATTGTTCCATTTATGTATCTGAGAATTATTTTTCCAAAAATAAGATGTTATTCTTCTAGAGAATTAATAAATTTTATATATAAGGTAATATTATAAACAATGTCGGGTCTTGATGCAGTCAAATATAATAGACTTCCAATATTCTTTCGAAACTATTTTTGATCCACTTATTTTTCTTCTCTAGCTTTAATCAACTTGGTTCCCATCAAAATAGGTTTGTAAATATGTTTTCAGTTTTCCTTTCCAAACCACTTGAGAATCTATTTAGCATACTTTTCTTGGGAGAGAAAAATATTTTCTTTCTTTTTCAATATTTATAACCCTATAAAGTATTTCATTTCCCCCAGCATAGACATTTCAAATACCTTATTCATCTCTTTAGTAAATATTTCACAACTTCATTAATAATTCTTAATAAAGATAATATCATCAATATAAACAATCACAATGATGGAATAATCATGAATTTCTCTAATATAAATATTTATATCCACTATTACTTTCCTGAAATTCATATTCCTTAAGTAAGTATCCAATTTGTAATACCATTCTCTTGGATCTTATTTTATCCCATACAAGGATTTCTTTAATCTACACACATAACTCTCATATTTCTCAACAACAAATCCATATTGTTGTTCAATATAAACCTCCTCTTCAAGATCACCACTCAGAAATGAGAATTTAATATCCATTTGAAATATTTTGTAACCTCATTGTGCATCAATATCAAGAAAGATTATAATTGTTTCCAATATATCCACTAGAGAAAAGTTTTCATCAAAATCATTTCCTTCAATCTATTAATACACTTTGCAAACCAATATTTCTTTTTTTATAACAACTTCACCTTATTCATTCTTTTGGTTCCTAAAAATCCATTTTACGTAGATGCTGCTTTTGTTTTCAATATTGGATACAAGTTCACATGTATTGTTCTTTTCAATTTGATCCAATTCTTCATTTATGGCTTGAACCCATTCCAGATGCTCAAAAGCTTTTTTCACATCATTTGGTTCCACTTTTGAATACAGATAAGTATGTGTGATTGCTTTTGTTGTTCTTCTTATTTGTACATTTTAATTTTGATTACCAATTATATTCAGATAATCCACTTGATTCTCCAACCTTGGATGAGATTTTTGAGTGTCTTACTCATCACTAGAAATATCTAAGTCTAATTCTTCTTCTTGAGTAGGAATACAATTATCCGCATCCTTATCAAAATTATTTTCTTCAACTTTCACAATTTTCTTTTCTTCCCAAGAATGTTTTTCTTCCTCTACCTTTTCAATTAATTTCTCATAAACTAAATCAACAATTTTTTTCTTTATTGAATTACTTATATCCTCTTCCTTCTAAATCAAATCTAATAAACATTCCATCTTCACCTTTCTGGTCAAAATTTTCAAGGTCTCCATCTTTCTTCTTTCTAATAAAAGGACTCCTAAAAACCCTTAAGTGTTTAAAACTTGGAGTTTTTCCATAAAACAATTAATATAGATTAATTCATAATTAGGTATTGTAGAAACAAAAGTTCTGTATATAAATAGCAGTACTCATGGAATGCCTATAAAAGTAATGAGAAAGGCTATGTTCAAGTAACATATTTCTTCCCATTTTCACCAAGCTTCTATTATTAATTTCAAAACCCCTATTTTTTTGGGAGTATATGGGGAACTATACTCATTATGAATTTCATGATTCTCGAGATAATTTTCAAACTCTTCACTTATATATTCACCACCATTATATGTTCTCAACTTCTTGATTTAAAACTTTCATTCCTTTCTTGCTTTCCTTCTGAAACTTTTAAACATTTTCAAAGAATCTGATTTGTGTTTCATATACATAACACAAGTAATGTAATTAAAATCATCAATGAAAGTAATAAAGTAAATATATTTATTTTTTTGATTATTTTCTCATTGTCACACATATATCATAATGAATCAACTATAGGGGTTGTTTTGAAAAAATCTCAACTTTCTTATGCACAGAATTTGTAATATTTCCTTTTTGACAAATAGTGAAACACCAATCTCTTCTTATTAGAAAATCAGAAATGTCTCGGACATTGTCTATTTTTCATAACTTTATCATGTTTCTCTCACACATATGTCCATGAATTTGTTTCCACAACTAATTTTATTCTACCATGATCATGTAACATGAGTTTTGGGAATAACCAACCTGAAACAAATTCCCTTTCGCATATTTACCTTTTGTAAAAATCTTTCCATATTCTTCACTTTTCACAAAAAACCCCATATTTCTTGAAGATAACTTCATTACCCATCACACAATTATGAAACATTTAGCATATTTTGTTTTATCCCATCAACATACAATGTCTTCTTAGATTTCATCTTTTCTTTTCAAATGATGGATAACCTAACACCTTTTATTTTCAATGATTTATCATTGCCAAATGTCATTGTACTATCATTAAAATTTGTCCATACTTCAATAATTTCAATTCCCATTTCATGTGAGAGGAACACCCACTATTAAGTATCTAGGTTCATTCTCCTTTTGTGGTTTTTAATGTGGTTTCAACAACAAGAGCATTTTCTCCATTATTTTATCTTTTTTCTTTTTTCTTCTAAGAATAAAGAATATTTTGTTAAGACATTAAAAAAACAAGGAATACTTTTTCATGGTTTCTAAGTTGTTCACATCTTTAAAAAATAGTTTCCAGGTTCTGGAACCTATTTTCAATCTTTACGCCAACCTTCTCTGATTTCTTCGTAGTATCTTTCTCATTCTTCTTTTTTGAGGCGATTAACTCCCCCTAAACCCTTAATTTTCATAACTGTGGGATAATATTAAAGCTTCTAGTTGAACCAACATATAATTTCCATGTGTATGAATCCTTCACAATACCAGAGATAGACATATAATGAGTATTTACCTATGAAATAACTATATTGATTAGAATTGAGAATATGTTTCTTATCAAATTTATCATATCTCTTTTCTGAGCCAGCAAAATTCTTTTTATCAATCATATTCTTATTCATCTTTTCCAATTCTTCAGATCCAAATTATTTCAAAACTTTTTTGGATTCAGGTTTCTTTGAAACTTCAAAATTCCCATCATTGTTGGATTTGTCCATATACATGACCTTCCAAAATCTCTTCTTTTCAGAAACAATTCTATATTTATTTTCACCCTTTGATGTTATATTTTTTTAACCTTCTCTAGTTTCTCATTTTGAGAACTTTCACCAACCTTAGTGATATAGTTTTATAAACTTATGTTTCTCAATTCACATTTTGAGAGATTTTGTTGGACAAGTTCCAACTCTTATTCTGTCTCCTTCAACTTAACCTCTAGATACTCATTAATATTATTTTATTCTTCAAGATATTTCTTCAAATCAACTATATCTTTCATTATATTTTCTTTCTCATTAGAAAAAACATTCTTTGTTTCTTGAGTATTCAAATTGAACTTTTTGTTTTATTTTTCAAGTATTCTGGTCTTTCTTAGACATTCTTTCAACTATTCTTTCAAAATTCATTTCAAGTTGAGTTTATTATTCTTTAGAACTACTGATTTCTGTATTATTAATCATTCACAATTGCAATGAAAGTATTTTCAATTCCATACTCAAGTGATGTTTTGGATTCAACATCACTTCCTTCTCCTTCTTAATCTTTAGAAAAGAAACTTCTTTTTTTGGATTTGAATAATTTCTTTACTTTCCCTAAGGAATACAAATATCATTTATCACCCTGTTTCTTCCGTGATCTTCTTGAATTTATTTCTTATTTGTCACTATCATATTCATTATTTCTTTAATGATTGTTATCCATAAAGTGGCCAACTCCTTCTCATTCCAAACATTTCAAGGGAGGTTTCCCTTTGTATTTTGTTATACCTATTTTCAAATTTTTAGAAAACAATGATAAGATATCATTAAGATTTTTACATACCTCATTTTTAGATTAAAAATCACCATATTCTTCTTCAATAAGAGTAATCTTTGACTTTTATTTCTTCATAACCTTGAAATATATTTCTCTATAAATATTAGTTTTTATTCTCATAGATTTATCTCTTCTCATTTCATAAGTGATAAAAGTTCTATGAAAATCATTAAGAGATAGTGTCTCAGGATCTCTATCTTCTAATGTAGAAATTTTTTCATTGAATTTATCAGGTAAGATTATAAAAATCATTTCAACAACTATAGATTAATCCATATTTTCCCTAGGAAATCAAATATTACTCACAATATAATTCACCCTGGTAAATAAATCCCCAACAGATTCATGATCACCCATCTTGAAGTTTTTATACTTCATTATCCATATTTTAAGTTTCTCCTTCTTGAATCTTGTATTTCCTTCATATATGTTTTTAAATTTTTTCCATATACCTTTGGTTGTGGAAACACCTTTCACTCTCAAGAATTCACTATCATAAAATGATGAAAATATATCATTCTTCTATCTTTCATTATTCTCAACAATCTTCTTATCAACAAGTGTAAGTGGATATTTATCATCAATGGGTGGAAACCTACATATTGAAGCTTCAAGAACATAATAACTAAAAGACATAAGATAATGTAGTATTATATACCTCTAGATAAGATAATTCTTTCCATAAAATACTGGAATATCTTCACTATTCACATAGTTCAAATTCTCCATCACAAAAGAATGTCAAAGGGAACCTCGACTCTGATACCACTTGTAAGTGCCCATTCATCTTGTTGTATCACTAATATGGGTAGGGGTGAATTAGTGATACTATTTTTCTTTTATGTTTCTTTTCAATTGAAACAAACTTATCCTCTTGTTAAAGATTCAATTCCCTACTGAAAACAATTCAATCCACCCATCCATATGAACACAAATATTTACAAGGTTCCCTATTCAATAAGAATAGATACATCCTTGGTATAGTTTGGAAATAATCCAATACCATACAATCCACTAGGAAAAAATCCTTGGATTACAATGATTAGGATATACCCTTTCACTCATGTAGAAATTTGAAGGCAATCCAAAAGTGTGTGTGCACCCTCCTAGCACAAATAGGGAAAAACAACTGTTATGTAACAACTCATGTAACTTGCACTTATTTTAAATTACACAAATGTATTTAATTAAAATACAATTCTTCAATTCCTTACCCAGAAAGGTAAGAACCTCCTGGAATTTGTTATGAAAACTGAGTCCAATTTCATGGGTATGTTTTTACCAATCTGATTCCTCCAAGTACAATTATTGAAAAACAATTATTCAAGTCTGATTTTCAGATAGAATACAATAGAAATGAATTGGGGCCTCTTAAAATAAGAATAAAATACTTCCTCAGTCCAAGAAACCCAATATGTAAATCCCAAAGTTGATTAATCCATCCCGAGACAATGATCAACAGAATACAATGTTAAAAAATTGAATACAATGATCCACTGTGTATGATGAATTCTAAGTATGATGATCAACCGAATAAAATGTTATGATATTGTCTTCTTCCTTTTCAAAATTTCTACAATACAAAACAAAACAGTATCACTTTCTATCAACGAATACTCAGAGCTTCTATTTCTACGGCGATGAACAATTCCATTAGTCAGACTGTACAAAATACGTATTTTATAGGTAACCCTATAAAGGTTTGGGAAAGAATCCCACAAAAGTTTCCCGATCACAAAAATTCACCCACATTTCAATTTCCCCTAAAATATCGAATGCATTTTGACTTCTTTAATGCTTCTCAAAATCTCTTGATTCTTCTTTAAACATTAATTAGAATCATAATTATGATTTCAATACATGAGCCCAATTTTTATCAATATGATTTCTTCAATACAAATATCTGAATCAATTGAAAAAAAATGTATGAAGAAATGGATACCATTATGATTTTTTGAATATGATTCTCAGAAAAAATTTGAATCAAAATATTTCGTTTGAATGTAAAGATCCCCCTTGATAATTCATTCAGCTAAATCCTTCTTCTTTTTTCTTTGACCCCCTTGAGATTAAAGACTTCACCTTCTCTTCTTCTCTTTAAATAGTTGGAAACCTACAAATTAATTCAATCCTTTTAAAATTGTTGAATACATTGTTGGTTTCATTTTATTATTCTCTTTTCATGACCCACTAATAAAAAACTTCATTCACAGACCAGTGATTGTATCACGACTTCCTTCATAAAAATAAATTTATTTGAGAACATTTTTACCATCTTCAAACTTGAATTGGAAAGTATTGTAACTTTCCATTGATTCCAACTACAATCTTTTCTTGTCAATGTGAGTAAAATATTTACTGAATATAATTTTTCTGAATACGATCATCATATGTATGATCATTCTGGATACGATTGGTTATGATACGATTTTCTAAAATACGGTCTTTTTTGTGTACGATATTTTTGGGAAACAATCGGCATCATCTCTTCAATCAACACCACTTTTTCAATCAGTACCACATTTTCAATCGGTACCACCTTTTAAATTAGTACCACATTTTAAAACAGCATCACCTTTTAAAACAACATCACCTTTTAAAACAACTTCACCTTTTAAAACAACACTTCCTCTTCAATCAGCAGCATATCTTACTTTCCTTTCACCCAGATAAGATTTTTTTGAAAAAAATCAGTATCACTTATTTCTCTCTGCCACCTAGATATGATAAATTTGAATAAGATACTTTTCTAATCAGTAGAATCTCTTTCACTCCTGCTTTCATCCATCAAGCTTTCATCACATGTTCTCAATTCAACTTATGATTTATATGAAATACAAATCAGTAAAGCATCATCACAATTGATTCATCATAGACATAGTGACTCTGATTCTCCATCAAAACAACCACATCATTCACATTGGTTTTAGAGTGAATCTGATGACATTTACTTCCAACAAGATGAATTCACTTTTATTCCGGACCTGAGTTGATTCCAATCAAAACCTTTTATTCCAAAACATCTTCTTCTCATTATGATGAACTTTCACAATGAGTAAGATTCTTTTGAAAACATGGGTCTGATTCTTTTCAAAACATTGACCCAATTCTTTTGAAAACAAGGATCTAATTATTTTAAAAACAATCCTCATAACAATTATTTCCATAAACAAAGTGTGGT
This sequence comes from Viscum album, assembly GCA_963277665.1. Taxonomy (NCBI): domain Eukaryota; kingdom Viridiplantae; phylum Streptophyta; class Magnoliopsida; order Santalales; family Viscaceae; genus Viscum; species Viscum album. The sequence continues at coordinate 1,850,513,471 of OY728163.1, read as the reverse complement.
GATTTCTAAAAACTTCTCTTGACAACAAAAAACAGCACTTGAATGAAAAACACCTTCATCATCAGCTTGGTCCCAACATATAAAAGGGAACCCATTGCCATCTCTTTTTTAGCACTAATAAAGGTAACCCTTTATCAGTGACTTTATTAGTGGTGATAAAAGTAACCCTTTGTCAACATATTTCTTAGCACTTACAAATTTGTACACTTTTTTAGTTTTAGAAATATTTTTTATCATTAAAATATATATATATTTCATAAAAAACTTTATATACTATTAAATATCATATTGTAGTATATGAATGTATTTATACTGATATATAAGTAATATATTTTCATAAAAATTATTTATATAATACTAAATATGTATTTATATTTAATATATAATAGATTTAGTGAAAATGGTATATAAAATAATTAAAAATTTAAAAATTTGTATTCCGTGATAGACATTTAATAAAAATTTGGTGATATAAAAAATTAATTAATTAATTAATATCTTAATACAAGTTGATAATATGACTTAAACTTCAAATTGACCTAACTTTTGATTCGGGTTCCCATATGGATTCTATGAGCTGTCAAATTGAATCTTGTGAAGATATCTATGACATTTAGCATGGGTTTTACCTCATACGTAAATTTTTCTTACTAAATAAAGCCTAGAAGGCCGTAAAAATTGAGTTTTTTGTTGGGATACCCTAATTTTTAAACATTTAATAGATGTTTTTTCTTTTAATAGGGTCTTCTCATATTTTTTTAGTGGAGACAAAATTTATTCCTTGAGCATACATTCATATATATATTATGGTGTTTAAATTTTTTCAATTTTCATATTATGGTGTTATTTATAAATAAATATATAAGTATATATATACATATTTTCATATATTTAAGTTTGAAATATTAACTTTATAAATAAATATTTTAATATATATATATATAATGTATTTTTAAATATATAAACCATATGGAAGTAAAAAATTATTATCCATTTTACTTAAACTAAAAATTTATCCATCTTTTCTAGCTTATAAAAATGTATGAATATATATATACCTATAAATATGGAAACAAATACAAATAAAAATATATAAATACATATATAGACATACACACATATATATAAATATATATATAGACATGCACACACACCCATATAGAAATACACACGCACTTTGAAATAACTATATATTAATATATATATATATATATCATTATATAATGTACTTATGTATATATATAAATATAGATAAAAAGATATAAATATATAATAATATAAATATATATTAAAAATATATGTGTGTACACATGCATACATACATATATATATATATATATATATATATTTATATAACCACTGTCATTTCGGTGAGTGGTAAAAGTGTTTCAAGGAAAAGTGGTGGGAAAGGGTTCGAATATCTGCTCTCTCAAATTAAAAGGGAATTTTCAGGTGTGAACTGTCCCTTTGTGATGGGTTCCAAGTGGCTAAGATGCACTGTTGGGGTCCCTATATTATCTTCATTTCTCTTTAATCAATAAAAATTATTTAAAAATATATTTAAATCCTTTAATAGTGCTAAAAACTAGTGCTAATAAATTCACCTTTAATGAGTACTTTTTTATGCTGATAAAAGTGATGGGATTTTAAATGGATTTAACACATCAACACTTTTTAGTTCTAATAAACTTGATTTTTATAACTTTTAAAATCCTACTCTGTAGTAGTGAAATGTGATAGTAAATTCATGAAAATCTTCTAAAATAATATTTAAAAAGAGAATTCATATTTAAAAAGTGGAGAAAAGTATGTTTATCTATAATATCATAATAATTATAAATGTGATATTTAAATAATAATATCCCAAAAAATAGGGTAAATATATTAATACCATAAATAGGATTGAATATAATGTATCATAGAATAAAGGGTAGGAAAATAGAATTCAAAACCAAGTGAGAGACAATCATTGTGGAATCCCCTTATGAACTTTGTAAAGTTTTAATTGGGATTAAATATTTGAGATTATAATGAATAGGTATGTAAATTCATGTAAAAGGTTTAAAAGAAATTAAAAATCATGATTGGAGTGAAAAATACATTTATGGGTTGTGAATATGGGTTAGATAAATAGTAATAACTCTAAATATGAGAAAAAATGAGAGAGAGATAAATTTATAATATGTAATGACCTGATTTTTTCAATACCTTCCTTTATATAGAATTGTATTTTGAGATGAAATTTAAACCGAGATCCAAGATTTTATCAGGGGAGTGGACTTGCATCATGGAAGTAGGTAATTGGAATTTTTTCTAAGTGAATGACCCTTATGAGGTTGTCTTGAGACATGGTTGTGATCCTTACATCATGGAGGCTCAAGATAACGGTTTTTATGGTTCTATCAATATGGAGGTATCTATGGTGTAAGGTTTAGGTTGCTTTATAGAGACCTGGGGACTAGGTTTTCTTCTCTCTATATTCTAAAGCTTCACTGTGGAATATGTCATGGGATTTAGTATAGAGTCTCAGTGGTTTAGGCCCTTATCTCTATCAATCTAGGGATAGTTATGGTGGGGTTGTCTAGGCTGCACTATGGTGTTACCCCAATTTTGTAATATTAGTGTTTGAATAAGGGTTCAAAGGGGTAGATACAGTTGTATTGTTTCCATGGTTTTCAAAGAATTACCTGATTATGGCTTATCCACCCATCTTGTGCCATGGTTTTGGTTGAAAACCTAGCTATTGCATCTTGGTAAGGGGTACTGAGTCAGGTTCCTATTGAAATCCAGACTATATAAATTATTAAGTTCCTTCAAAATTACCTTATTTCATTCCTTCTTATTTGAACCCTAGGAAACCAAAGTAGATTATTTAGATTATTTGAATCCCCATTGATTAGTTTTAACCCCTCATCTTATATATATATCGATTCTTGGTGATCTGAGGTTAGTATCTTCTTATTATTAGTACTGTTCTCTCCCATTATCGATTTCCATGCTATGGAATTTTGTACCTTCATTTTTTATAGGGGATATATTGATTATTAATGGTGGATTCTTGGTGTGATGATATCATTAGGGATCATGAGTTCCTCCTGATATTGGTGATTAGAAATATGCACTTATCTTTTTATTATTTCTTGGAAAACACTGGATGTTTTGTCTCAAGGTAGTGGATTCATGACATCTAATTATTTTATATGACAATGTGAAATTATTATGATTCATCTTCTTTAGGTAATCATGTAATTAACCTAATGAACATATAATATGGAATTCTAAAGAATAATTAAATATATAATGAGATAAATTGATAGTGTGAAATTGATTTTTGTGATTATTATTGTTACTTGACATGAATCATATTCTTGAAATTTTTTAAAAACATAAATATGTTCTGTTAAAGTGAATGATGAAAGCAGCATATGAATTTAATTATTGTTCTTTCTTAGAAGCTATTGGATATGAAATTATTTCTTGAATCATGTTTATAATTTATTTTTGGTTATTTATAGTTATTGTTTATAGGTTTCTTGTTGATAAAAACTATGCATAATGAATCAATTAATTAAATAAGGTAATGAGAAAGGTTGTTTTTTTTTAATTTAAAGTGTTTTGGGATATTTTGATCCTAAACTTTTTATTATCCCGTGTTTGTTAAGCTTGTGTGCTTAATATTATCACCTTGGTTTCCCCCTAAGTTTTTCATGAAAAAATATGATTTTTTTCCATGTATATATGATATATGATTGGTGATGATTTATATTATTTGAGGTTTGATATTTATTATAGATTTAATAGATAGTGAAAGTTGAGAGAAAGGATTGCTTATTATCTATTATTAAAGATGGTGTAGATGGAATAGTTTGAGAACATTTGTAACGCCCCGACCCTAGTTACCCAGAGTCGGTACATTATTACATAACATTGGCATGATCATGAAAAAGATCAAGTCTCGAAAGACCGATTAGTTTAGTAGCCTTGGAATAACTAGATACATCCATAAATTTTTACATTACATCATAAAAAAAACATCTTGTCTTCATATCCCCTCATACTATCCCTGCAGGTCATTCATAAATTACTTCTTCATAATCCTGAAAAAAAAACATTGAAAGGGGTGAGCTCGGATGCTCAGTAAGGATAACAATGTAGCGGAAGATTTCATAAATAAGCATAAACACTTAAGGCAATGTATAACTAAAACAAAAGCCTTTGAAACTTGAACTTCAGCATAAAATGGCAAAGGTAAAATGAAATAATGCCATTTACTTACTCACATGGATATTCTACTAGTCGAATGATCACATGCAATATCAATAACCACGTTCATAATGATGGAATGCATAATGCCAGACTATCATAACCACATAGCCAAGGCCTCGTGCCAAGACTACAAATAAGATTTTGCCAAGGCCTTGTGCCAAGACACTAGTTTGTCTCATGAGACCTACCGATGCATCGAGGAGCTATAACGGGCTCCACCCGTCACTTATTAAGTCCAATGCATTCCTCATATGAACAGGTTTAAACATAACATAAACATTCGTATTAAAACTAGCATACGAAATGTCAATACTTCTACCACAAACCATGAATGGTATAAAAATAGCACATCCATAGTCAAACATAACTCATTCGATACAATATGGAAGATTGTATTGTATCACATTAACCTCAATCAAGAATAATGAAGGATGTTGACATAGATGAAAATAATCATCAAAACTATTTGAGAGAAATATCCCCCTTTTTCTTGAAAACTTTTAAAAGTCACACTATTTGTCAAGAAGACATTCAAAAATAGATTTTTGAATCAAAGTGTCCCATACCACTTTGAAACTTTTAAAAGGATTTTTAATTTTAAAACTTTAATGTCCATATAAATAAATCCTTAAAACCATTTTTAAAACATGGACATTAATGAAAAAGATTTAGATGAATAAGTCTTTAAAACATTTAAAAATGGTATTTTAGTTAGAGATTCTAACCAAAAGAGAGACACTTGAATGAAAATAATTGAGGTAATCAAAACTTTGTAATATCATGAGAATAAAGGGAATTCATGATATACTATGTCAAATTACATTATATACACCACATAAAAGTGATTTGGTGTATATGAACAAAGAAGTCTCAATGGAATGTAAGTTGAGATGAAATCTCTCATAAAGGCCATATCCTTAGGTTAAGGATAAATCAACAACATAATTATGTGTGAAAAATATAAATACACTAAATATGATTGGATATTCAGTGTAAAACAATCAAAGTATATTCACACATATTCCTGTAAAAACAACACCAACGAATTGGATGTTTAACTCAACAAATGGTGAAAGAGTTAAAATTACTCTTATCAAATTCATATCAATGACTTGAGAATTTTCAATGGAGTGATTATGTGTATAAAAAGTATATCCACAGGAAGGGGAGTGGAAATTATGACATAATCAAATGAATAGTGATTCCACACATAATCTTGGGGTAATAAAATCAATGAAATATGCGTAAAGCCAAATGAGTGGAAATTGAAATCTCAAATTCCCTTATTGATTAGGTAACATAAGAAACAAACACCCATGAAAGAAAGATCATACCATGATGATGTAAATACCCATAAAATAAAGTATATTACACAATGAATACAATAATGGGTAGTACACATACACCACATGCAATAATTAAGTGGTGATCAATGGAATTCTCACGGAATTAAAAGTGAGACAAGAAACCCCTTACCACGTTAATCAACTGAGTCGCATGGCCAAAAGTTAATAACCACCAAATTATTTACAGAATAACATGATTATAAAGTGAATCATGATAATATATATCAAATGTAAGTACACAATACACCACTTTCAATAATTTAGTAGCGAACAATGGAAATCTCACGGAATTGAATTTGAGATAAGAGAATCGCTTACTTTGTACTTTTTCCTTGGTCGATGGTAGGTTTACCTCCTTTATAATGGTAAAATAATTTTTATTGAATAATACAAGAATCATTTACTTTAATATGATATCATATATGATCTTTTAACATTGATTTGTTAATATTATCTTAGAATTATCGTCATTTCGGGTGTTAACGGGTTCATTTTACTTTATATTCTTTGTTATGTGAGCCATATTCGTTATTAATGGGATGTATATTATTCATATCCAGAATGATATCAAGTCCTTAGATACTATTTTTAAATCATCAAATTATAATTATACTTGAATGGATATGATGGACAATGAATCTCATCGCGTTCGTGGAGACGGTAGTCCGTACGTACGCACGAACGCTACTTCCATTTAATTTTTCATTTTAAAAGTATTGAATCCAAATGATACATAGGTATATTATTATTCCAGTATAATATAATATTTTATATATGTTACTTAAGTTCATTAACACCATCCTTTATACGTTCCATGTGTGGTATGAACGAGTCATATCATTTTAAGGGGGCGGTAGTCCGCACTTCCTCAAATGAAATTATCGTATGTATATACAACATGAAACGAATAATGATATGAAATAAAATGGAATTACAGAAGCTTATATATAAAATATATATCATTAATATCATATTTAATTACAGTTCCATCATAATGGCCACCATGAGAGGTGGTAAGATGTATTTGAACAATCATCGTTTCGTGAGGCGTTAGTTTGCCATCCACAGAAACATTATGTTCATCATCCATTAGATGGAGTTGTGTGTATGTATAGTTTTAATCCTTCTTATAACAACATCCTAGTATATTTTGGATACTGGTGTTGTTACAAAAGAAAGGAAATAAAAAGAGTTTGGGGGTTGGAGAAGCAAAATAAATGAAAATAATTTAAGAGAAATCGTTACCTTTAATTTAGGTAACTCACTTTGGTTGGAACCAAAGGACTTCTTGAAATGCTTTCTGCCTAATGGGAAGCTTCAAGGAGGAGGAGAGGGATGTGGGGAGATTATTTGGGCAGGGTTTGGACGAGCCAAGTGGCTTGAGAGGTGTGAGGAATGAGTATAAGTGGTCTCCTTTTATAAGGGAGAGGAGGGGCTCTTTAGGAAAGAGTGAAAGTATTACTTTATAATATAATTATATTCGGTTTATAATGGTCCAAAAATCATTGAGGTCGAAGATAAGATGACTCATATTCTAAATAACATCAAACAATAAGAATTGGACAGGTTTGAGATAATATTTTAATCATTATAATCTTATTTATTTAAATTATTTATTAATGAGGTAAACATTGCATCATTATTGTGTCATTAATAATTTAAATTATTTGATGTCTAAAAATTATAAATAAAATATAATTATGTAGGAAATCTTTTTATCTTTCTAATTAATATTTATAATCGAAAATACAACTTGTATAACCCTATGTAAAAATTGTTATTCTAAAAGATATATGCTTGTGTCATTTTTGTATTCATTTTAACTTAATTAAAATAAAGTATCATTATCACTTACAAGTGGATCCATGGGGTCCCAAAATCGACCCAAAGATGCCCATGGTCGACCATGTATCAACCAATAGGGTTAAGACACGTTTTAGGGTAATTTAGTATTATTATAATATTATTTTTTAACCCTTATTTACCGGATTTACCTTTAACCATGGTAAATAAAATATTTACCGCAGTAATTATTCAAAATGTCTAAAAATAAAAGTTACCTATTTACACAATTTTAACATCCTGATTCCAAATATGGAATCCATTTTCTTAAATTCAAAACACAGAAGTGGCAGAAATTAATTTAAAATTAATTCCCGCTGTTAAAATAAAAAGCGTGTTTTTAAGAGATAATAACTATCAAAAGATTGACACTCGTTTATGTCTGGTTTAATTGTGAAATTATGTCCAATGACAAACATTAAATTAAATGGTAAAAATATATTCTAAATATACTTTAAAACCACTCAAATTCATAATTTATCAATATTAATTATTTTGATTAAAAAAGTTGTTTTTAATTAAAATTTAGTAATTTTCACTATTCATCAAAATATAAAAGTTATCCGAAAAGTACCAAAATTTCACCCTAGGCTAATTTCGATATTCCGAATCCAAAAATGAAGTCCATTTTGAAATATAAAATATATATGATTTCAAAAAGTAGGTATTACTATTCACAACGGCTAGTTTAATTAGTTGTGGTGTGTGTTAGAACTCGAGGTTGCGTACAACACACGCTATCGCATTATTCGAAGGGAAACGTACCGTGGAAGCTTGGGGTGTTACATTCTCCCCTCCTTCAATAAATTGCGTCCTCGCAATTTTTAAAATTTTGCTTGGTAATATAATGGAAAGTCCCACATTGAGAAAATAGTCAATAAAACTATCACTTTAAAAGAAAGAAAGAGGGGTATAAGGGTCATCCAAGATAACCCATACTAGGATTCCATGTAAGAAAACATGGATATGGGTGATAAACTAAGTGTCAAGTTCTGATGGAGAGGGATAGGAATCATGATCAGGAGAAAGTTAACAATGAGAAAACCACAAACTTGTGTTGGGACAAACGACCATTAGTCTCCTAGTAGGAAAGTAAACAGACAACATTTTTTTAAGTTACATTACATAAGGAAGAGGAATTCATTTATGATATTGACTAAGAACATTATGAGATATACTTACATTTTAAGTAGATTTTCATTTTTTAATAAATTTCCACCACTAACTCAATTTTTTTTTAAACGATGAGTATTCAAGAAGACTTGGTCACACTGGAAGAGCTAGAATAAACTTCTATAGAATCACATGATCCATGCAGGATAAACTATATATTTACATTGTCTTTGAATATTAATCAAAACCAAAATGGTTAGTGAATGATCTAATGATCCCCCAAAAGGATATTCATTGAGATAAATATGCACTAATATTAATTTCTAAAATTAAACCAACAATACCCCAAAGTTAAATAGATACCATTCAATAACCAATTGTCCTTAAAATCCTTTAATATAATCCAAACTAATATTGAAACCCAAATCATAGAAGAATTTGATTATGTAGTCTCCCATGTTACATTGTATCTCCAAATGACATCAAATACTCTTAAAGTCACATACTTAAAAGTAATTAACATCATCACATATTCTCTGTTATAGATTAATAATTTCTATAAATAACCCAAATCACTATAAATGAACAATAAAAACGTAGATAAAAAAATCCACCATTACTCTACAAATGAAACCCCATTATATTCTATTTTCCTTGGGCATATAGTGTTTCCAACAAAGCGAACATCTTCCAAAATAACATTTATCACTTAATCACCAAATCATTTTCCTATACCAAGGGTATTCATTTGATAAGACATAAGAACCCAAATCATCTTATTATTGATCAATAAAATCATTTAACAAAAAAATAGTCACATTAACCAGGGACTTCACGTAGTCCAGTGGTAGGCGATAAATCCCAATCGCACTTTGGTTGTGGGTTCGATTCCCACAGCTTTGTCCGACGCGACGGGTTGTCACACGGTCTACGTGTTGTCCTTTTTCAAAAACTATATTTTATAATATTACCAAAATGAGATAAATTCCTCAAAATAACATAATTTAATCACAAATGTTATATCATACTTTTCATTTTTATCCCAAATTATAATAACTTATAATTTTCTCAAACCCCAATGATCATATAAAACCAAATGGTTTTTTATACCTATATCCACAAGAGAAGAGACAATTCTTCCTCAAATATCATTCTCACATGGAAAACTGCGGGGTTACAAATACAAGAGAAAATTATTCCAAAGTAAACCCATCAATAAAGATCACTAACACTTTTAAACATTTCACCATCCATTTATTTCCACATAGGTTCTTCATCATATGTTCCTCGGGTTCCCACATTGCCTCTTCCATCTTATGATTTCTCCATAGATCTTTTACCAGACGAGTCATCCGGTTTCTCAACACTTGATCTTTGGTATGAAGAATTCTGATAGGCTCTCCAAAATAAGATAGATCTGGTTCCAGTTATAATTCTTCATAGGTGAATACATGCGTTGGGTCAGGCATGTATTTTGTCACTAGAGATATGTGGATCACAACATGAACTCTGGAGAGACTAGGCGGATTTTCCTTTCGGTAGAATGCGTTCATGTGTCACAATGGTACCTCAGGAATTTTTCCAAATCATCTACTTCCTTTACCCAAAAACTCCTCATCCATTTTGGATTATATCGATGGAAGCATCGATGCATCATAAAAAAATAGGTATTTCTTATATATAATTTGGAGACATCGTCTTTAACATGTTTTTTTAGAAAACTTCTCACCGATTCATCTTCAAATATTTCAAAATAGGGTTTTGGTAAATCAGTTTTCGTATATCCCAAATGACATAAATATATAATTTGATACATATAGGATGCTCGAAGGTCTCCCTCTTCTGCAGCATCTAGAAAATCATTTAGTGCATCGTAATTTTGAGATAAAGTGAATAATTTGAAAAGACCCTGATGGTACTTCCCACGCTTAGCGTGGTAAGAAAGTTGAGAGCGCAACATTATCCCACAGTCGGTACTTGATCCTTGAAAGAATCGTGCAATGCTAGAGGTATTGGATGTCTCATAAAGTTGTTTGCATGTAACTTGGACATTTGAAAAAGTTTCAACATCGTCTGCGCATGACTTCTGGATAATAATTGTAAGTAGTTCTTCAGGAAGAGAGAGAAGAGTTGTTCGTGATCTTGCTCCCTCCATGTTTCAACTAAAAAAATAAAATACAATTAGGGTTTTTGAATACTTATCTAATAGGAATAAAAAAATACATAATAGGATAATCTTGTAATTGAACAATATATCCTAACTTGGGGTACCCTATGTTAAAATCTACATTATCCACTATCTATTTGCCAACATATATTCTTAGGGGCATTTTTTGTATTCCCTTAATAATGGTTTATACTAATCTTGTGAATTTACCAAAGCATATTCCCCCGGGAGTGTCGTAACCAAGAGTGCAGTAAGGCCCGTTGTCGTGTACCAGTTCCCGTTCGAGTCTAGCTCAAAGCGGTGTTTTCGGGTTTTATCCCTAGGTACATCTGTGCCAGAGCCACCTCTACCTGCTCGTATCCAGACAGGGATGTATTACTTGGAAAACTCACAAAATCATTACAATACCAAAATTCTAGGAAGTTCTTCTATACTAATCCTCAAAGTTCATCTTAGGTCTACGTGCTCTAATCAGAGTTTATCTAAATCTAGCTTCCAAGGTTTGTACTAAACTTCCTCTGATACCAACTGTAACGCCCCGACCCTAGTTACCCAGAGTCGGTGCATTATTACATAACATTGGCATGATCATGAGAAAGATCAAGTCTCGAAAGACCGATTAGTTTAGTAGCCTTGGAATAACTAGATACATCCATAAATTTTTACATTACATCATAAAAAAAACATCTTGTCTTCATATCCCCTCATACTATCCCTGCAGGTCATTCATAAATTACTTCTTCATAATCCTGAAAAAAAAACATTGAAAGGGGTGAGCTCGGATGCTCAGTAAGGATAACAATGTAGCGGAAGATTTCATAAATAAGCATAAACACTTAAGGCAATGTATAACTAAAACAAAAGCCTTTGAAACTTGAACTTCAGCATAAAATGGCAAAGGTAAAATGAAATAATGCCATTTACTTACTCACATGGATATTCTACTAGTCGAATGATCACATGCAATATCAATAACCACTTTCATAATGATGGAATGCATAATGCCAGACTATCATAACCACATAGCCAAGGCCTCGTGCCAAGACTACAAATAAGATTTTGCCAAGGCCTTGTGCCAAGACACTAGTTTGTCTCATGAGACCTACCGATGCATCGAGGAGCTATAACGGGCTCCACCCGTCACTTATTAAGTCCAATGCATTCCTCATATGAACAGGTTTAAACATAACATAAACATTCGTATTAAAACTAGCATACGAAATGTCAATACTTCTACCACAAACCATGAATGGTATAAAAATAGCACATCCATAGTCAAACATAACTCATTCGATACAATATGGAAGATTGTATTGTATCACATTAACCTCAATCAAGAATAATGAAGGATGTTGACATAGATGAAAATAATCATCAAAACTATTTGAGAGAAATATCCCCCTTTTTCTTGAAAACTTTTAAAAGTCACACTATTTGTCAAGAAGACATTCAAAAATAGATTTTTGAATCAAAGTGTCCCATACCACTTTGAAACTTTTAAAAGGATTTTTAATTTTAAAACTTTAATTTCCATATAAATAAATCCTTAAAACCATTTTTAAAACATGGACATTAATGAAAAAGATTTAGATGAATAAGTCTTTAAAACATTTAAAAATGGTATTTTAGTTAGAGATTCTAACCAAAAGAGAGACACTTGAATGAAAATAATTGAGGTAATCAAAACTTTGTAATATCATGAGAATAAAGGTAATTCATGATATACTATGTCAAATTACATTATATACACCACATAAAAGTGATTTGGTGTATATCAACAAAGAAGTCTCAATGGAATGTAAGTTGAGATGAAATCTCTCATAAAGGCCATATCCTTAGGTTAAGGATAAATCAACAACATAATTATGTGTGAAAAATATAAATACACTAAATATGATTGGATATTCAGTGTAAAACAATCAAAGTATATTCACACATATTCCTGTAAAAACAACACCAAGGAATTGGATGTTTAACTCAACAAATGGTGAAAGAGTTAAAATTACTCTTATCAAATTCATATCAATGACTTGAGAATTTTCAATGGAGTGATTATGTGTATCAAAAGTATATCCACAGGAAGGGGAGTGGAAATTATGACATAATCAAATGAATAGTGATTCCACACATAATCTTGGGGTAATAAAATCAATGAAATATGCGTAAAGCCAAATGAGTGGAAATTGAAATCTCAAATTCCCTTATTGATTAGGTAACATAAGAAACAAACACCCATGAAAGAAAGATCATACCATGATGATGTAAATACCCATAAAATAAATTATATTACACAATGAATACAATCATGGGTAGTACACATACACCACATGCAATAATTAAGTGGTGATCAATGGAATTCTCACGGAATTAAAAGTGAGACAAGAAACCCCTTACCACGTTAATCAACTGAGTCGCATGGCCAAAAGTTAATAACCACCAAATTATTTACAGAATAACATGAATATAAAGTGAATCATGATAATATATATCAAATGTAAGTACACAATACACCACTTTCAATAATTTAGTAGCGAACAATGGAAATCTCACGGAATTGAATTTGAGATAAGAGAATCCCTTACTTTGTACTTTTTCCTTGGTCGATGGTAGGTTTACCTCCTATATAATGGTAAAATAATTGTTATTGAATAATACAAGAATCATTTACTTTAATATGATATCATATATGATCTTTTAACATTGATTTGTTAATATTATCTTAGAATTATCGTCATTTCGGGTGTTAACGGGTTCATTTTACTTTATATTCTTTGTTATGTGAGCCATATTCGTTATTAATGGGATGTATATTATTCATATCCAGAATGATATCAAGTCCTTAGATACTATTTTTAAATCATAAAATTATAATTATACTTGAATGGATATGATGGACAATGAATCTCATCGCGTTCGTGGAGACGGTAGTCCGTACGTACGCACGAACGCTACTTCCATTTAATTTTTCATTTTAAAAGTATTGAATCCAAATGATACATAGGTATATTATTATTCCAGTATAATATAATATTTTATATATGTTACTTAAGTTCATTAACACCATCCTTTATACGTTCCATGTGTGGTATGAACGAGTCATATCATTTTAAGGGGGCGGTAGTCCGCACTTCCTCAAATGAAATTATCGTATGTATATACAACATGAAACGAATAATGATATGAAATAAAATGGAATTACAGAAGCTTATATATAAAATATATATCATTAATATCATATTTAATTACAGTTCCATCATAATGGCCACCATGAGAGGTGGTAAGATGTATTTGAACAATCATCGTTTCGTGAGGCGTTAGTTTGTCATCCACAGAAACATTATGTTCATCATCCATTAGATGGAGTTGTGTGTATGTGTAGTTTGAATCCTTCTTATAACAACATCCTAGTATATTTTGGATACTGGTGTTGTTACAAAAGAAAGGAAATAAAAAGAGTTTGGGGGTTGGAGAAGCAAAATAAATGAAAATAATTTAAGAGAAATCGTTACCTTTAATTTAGGTAACTCACTTTGGTTGGAACCAAAGGACTTCTTGAAATGCTTTCTGCCTAATGGGAAGCTTCAAGGAGGAGGAGAGGGATGTGGGGAGATTATTTGGGCAGGGTTTGGACGAGCCAAGTGGCTTGAGAGGTGTGAGGAATGAGTAGAAGTGGTCTCCTTTTATAAGGGAGAGGAGGGGCTCTTTAGGAAAGAGTGAAAGTATTACTTTATAATATAATTATATTCGGTTTATAATGGTCCAAAAATCATTTATGTCTAAGATAAGATGACTCATATTCTAAATAACATCAACCAATAAGAATTGGACAGGTTTGATATAATATTTTAATCATTATAATCTTATTTATTTAAATTATTTATTAATGAGGTAAACATTGCATCATTATTGTGTCATTAATAATTTAAATTATTTGATGTCTAAAAATTATAAATAAAATATCATTATGTAGGAAATCTTTTTAGCTTTCTAATGAATATTTATAAACGAAAATCCAACATGTATAACCCTATGTAAAAATTGTTATTCTAAAAGATATATGCTTGTGTCATTTTTGTATTCATTTTAACTTAATTAAAATAAAGTATCATTATCACTTACAAGTGGATCCATGGGGTCCCAAAATCGACCCAAAGATGCCCATGGTCGACCATGTATCAACCAATAGGGTTAAGACACGTTTTAGGGTAATTTAGTATTATTATAATATTATTTTTTAACCCTTATTTACCGGATTTACCCTTAACCATGGTAAATAAAATATTTACCGCAGTAATTATTCAAAATGTCTAAAAATAAAAGTTACCTATTTACACAATTTGAAAATCCTGATTCCAAATATGGAATCCATTTTCTTAAATTCAAAACACAGAAGTGGCAGAAATTAATTTAAAATTAATTCCCGCTGTTAAAATAAAAAGCGTGTTTTTAAGAGATAATAACTATCAAAAGATTGACACTCGTTTATGTCTGGTTTAATTGTGAAATTATGTCCAATGACAAACATTAAATTAAATGGTAAAAATATATTCTAAATATAGTTTAAAACCACTCAAATTCATAATTTATCAATATTAATTATTTTGATTAAAAAAGTTGTTTTTAATTAAAATTTAGTAATTTTCACTATTCATCAAAATATAAAAGTTATCCGAAAAGTACCAAAATTTCACCCTAGGCTAATTTCGATATTTCGAATCCAAAAATGTAGTCCATTTTGAAATATAAAATATATATGATTTCAAAAATTAGGTATTACTATTCAAAACGGCTAGTTTAATTAGTTGTGGTGTGTGTTAGAACTCGAGGTTGCGTACAACACACGCTATCGCATTATTCGAAGGGAAACGTACCGTGGAAGCTTGGGGTGTTACAACATTGATTTCTAGTTTATCGGACAGTTGTTTTGGAGTTTTTTATGGGATTATTGGTTTCCGTTGAGAGTGGGGCTTTCTCGATGTTCTTTTTGTTTGACGATTGGTTTGTTTGATGATTTATTATTGTTATTTCCAACTTCCTGGTGTAGTTGTCCCATGAACTATGAGTAACTATTCATTATGGTCTCTCAAGTAGAGTCCAAGAGTACCTAGATTATATAATGGTAAATGATATTATAAATGAACTCATGTGATGTGTGTTAATAAATGTTGGGATATCTAATTGAAAATCATAGGATATATGGAATGAATGCTTTAAGAGCATGTAATGGTAACATAGAAATTGTAATTTCAATTATAAAATTATGTTGAATTGTGATGAAATGGAATTAATAAACTATAATTTAAAATGGGTTTAATAAATGATTGTTAATGGTTTATTACTAAATGATAATTATTATTGTTTTTTATTCTTGATTCTTGTGTTATTATATGAAATAGTGTTCTTAAACCTTGGTCGTGGCACTCAAGTTTCAAGTTAGGAGATAGCTATATTTGAGTATAAGGCTATGTAGTTTCCCTTAGTTTGGTTGTCTGATATACCATTCCTTATATTTTATGATTTTATATGTTCCACCACCCAAGTTTGGTTGGAGTATGATACCCAAATTTTTTGGGTTCAGGTGTTTTCCCTAATATCCAAGTTGGTGAGTAAATAAATAGTTAACTTCTCCCTCTTCCTTTTTTAACGTTAAAATATAAAAAAAAATTGGCATATCCTATTGGTGATGGCTTAAGGTATAGGGTGTGTGTCTACATTGGTTTTAATGGATCTCATTTTTACTGTGCATGTGTGTACGAGATGTACTAGCTTGAGGTTATAACACATACATGTATTTTGTTTCTAGTTACTATATTATACTATATATGTAAATCTATGGGTTATAGTAAATTAAATTATAGTTCATGATACATGAGGTGTAATGTATTTTGGACTTACTACTTGGAAATGGGTGTGATGATGATGAGGTTGTTACAAGTTTCATGGGATGGAGGATGCGACGATGAAATGGTTTTGATATGTATACATTGGGTGCAAGATAACTTATATGAGGGATTATAGCATAGGATGTTTGGTGTTGGGATGAGACTGACAAACCAGTGAGGAAGTGCATGTTGAGTAACTTTATTACGTATATTATTTTGATATATAATGAATTACTTTTATGTGTTACTTGTTGAGTGATCCTAAGTGAGGATAAGATATATATTTAACTATTTAGGTAATGATTTGGTTTTATTTGTTTATTCATGGGGCTTTAATATGATTCTTTCAAATTTATGTGAGAGTTCCTAGGAGGATCCTAATATGTATACCCATATTCTCACCCCATATATATAAAAAAAAATTAGGCCCAGGGGTGATTATTAGAAATTGTATTTGGTGTTATTAGATCAGAGGGGTTTTTCAGGTGCTGATGAAGTTAATAGTCAATGCCTATGATTTTTTCATGGTATTTTAGTTGTTTTCCTATTTTTATGATGTTACATTTGTGTATGGTGATTGTTTATTTATTTATGTGATGGTGTTTATTGGTGGATAAAATATTATCTCTTATCTTTAAATTTATATTCTGAGGTTAATTCCTCCCATTAGTTTGAATTTTATTCCATCAGTGTCGATCTCCAACCCATGGCCTATTAAAGGCAGGATTCATGGGCTATCCACATATTCAATGCAGGCTCAAGATATAACTACAAGATATTTTAGATCCTTTAAAATATATACTATGTTCTATACCTTATTTCGCATGCTACACCCAACATAAACCAACCACAACATATTAAGAAGAAATTATTAATAAATTTATAATAAACACTAATACGGTAGACCACTATTATCAGTTACCAATAGTGTATAAATAATTCATATGATTTAATATTTAAAAAGGTTATAATAAAATACACTTTCTTTATCCTATAACTTTTTTTCAAAACTTGAATTTAAAATTTTCAAAATATAAATTTGATAAAATAAAATTCATTATTTAACTCCCCTCTCAAAAATTTACATAGTATAAATTTTTGAATTTTTTTTGAAAATACTGATTTTTAGGTTAAAAAATATAGTTTTTTGCAGAAATTATATTTTTTATGATTTTATTACAATGAAAGTGTATCCTATAAGTTTAAAAAACTTTTTAAGTAATAAAATATGTATACCATGTCCAATATTTTTAGAACTAAATAAAAATGTTAGTTCAGTAAAATTTGTTTTCGGTCATATATTTTAATGAAGTGTTTTCAAGGTGATATTCATTTAGGAATTTAATTTAAATCATAATAACTTTAATTATATTTTTAATAAATAATTTAATTTCATTAAAATCATTAATAATGATTATTATATATTATATATAAATTTAAAGCTAAAAACTTCATTTCTCTAAAAACTAATTTTACATGATTAATTGTGTTTATTGTACAATTAAATTTTCACACATTTAGAAATTTGATATCATAAAATTATTTTATAATTTTAAATTTTATGTTTTAAATGAGTTAATAGGGTAAAATTTAATTTTATTCATCAAGAATAATTACAATGGTTAAAAAATAGTTACCTCGGCAAAAAGTAAAAATGGAAAAAAAAGGTTTTACTAAGGGGAAGTGACCAAAACATGTTAAAAAATATTTTAAAATATCTATTTTTGATTATGTTAGACTTTATCTAGCCCCAAAATCTAATTTTTCAACTTTTGAGGTATTTACCCTTGAATAGTGTCATGACATTATTGAAAAATGATGAGTGTTTCCAAAAGTGACATTTTATCTCATTATAATAGGATTAAACTTACACCATTTGAAAGATAAACTTAAACATATAATTAATTATTTAAAATATGAAATTTTACTCTCCCTATAACCCAATCCTACAAAAATGTTCCCCTTTTCTCTTATAATTATTTTAAGAATGTCAATTTCAAGGGAACATTTAATGAAAAATCAAGTCCTCAACATAAGTATTATATCCTCCTTAAGCTTTTCTTATTAATATTAATATTACAAATATCATATTAGTATAATATTGTAATTAATTAAGTATTATTATTATACTGATGTGTTTTTATAATAATTGTATAACCCTTATATTTTCATTTCCTCCTACTTATAAAAAACCAAAGAACATCGTTAGTGTGTTGTGCAGACTACCGCCTCCACAAAGTGATGTTTTTTTCTTTTCATTACCTCCTTTCATGGATGATCCTAATAGTGGTAAATAGGAATAATTAGAATATATATAATATAATTATTATTCTTAAATATCAATTTAATATACACTTCCACCCCCTCTCACACTTTTAGAAACATGAATGTTAATCGTTCGTACATACAGATTACTACCTCCACAATAAAACATTTTTTGTTTATCATTTATGTTTTCATAAATTATATAAAAATGATAAAATATATTTAAAAATAAAAAAATAGTATTCTTATTTTATAATTATATTACATAAAAAGTAAACACATCCTTTACCATGCTCACCAATCGAGTTAAAGCAGGTTTCAAGTTTGGCTTGGTTTAACCACCTACATGAACGATGATTTAAAATCCAATTATATATGACTATGGGAACATGAAAACTAATATTATTATAATATAATAATAAAATCATGATTGGTATATGGTTATGAAAATGTTATATTAAGTATATAACTTATTATTAAAGTAACTTTTTCATTCTCTAAAATCATCGAAATAAGATGTTTTCAATTCAGTTTTCACATAACGTAACCAAAATGCATATGGACTGAAATAAGGAAATTTTAAAAAAATATAAGTTATATATTATAGAATAATAAATGATATATTAACAATTAACATTTTATCAAATAGTGGTTTAAGATATCAAAATTATTAAACATGAATAAAATAGTTTAAGTTATTAACACTTGATGGTCATAATATTCTAAAACAAATTAATATACTCATCATAAAAAATATAATAAGAATTATAAAAGGATAATATTTATTATTAATTTTATAAAATATAATATTAATTTAGTTATTAATGTTTTATAGGAGTTAAGACTTTGATCTACTAATCTAGGAAACATGGTAAGGCATTTCATCTCAATTCTTCTTTATTGAGACATAGTTCGTATTTAGGAACAAATTATAATTTAAGAGGTTCATATACTTCATATTTGAAATAAAATATCATAAATTATCTTTTATTTATTTTATTTGATTTTTTATTACATTCTCTTAGTTTTATGGTGTTTTTATTCCATGCTCTGTCCGGTATCAGTTTATCTGGATAGGCATATGAAATCCTTTGATATATACTTGATTCAAGCTCCTCACCTCAGATTCATCTTCAAACATGACCTTATTGAGACTCCTATTTTGTATCCTTAATAGAGATCATATAATTCTGGTTGATTCAATACTTGGTGTTCTTATCACAGAGCTTGGTCAAATCTTTATTGAGCTCAAGCTTTCAATGATAGCTCGACCTTGGTGACGTGAGGTTTGGTTGTCTTTGGTAATCCATGCCCACGGTTCTTCTTCCTTATTCAATATGATTTATCCAATTTACCTAACCATAGGTTATATATATTTGGTTGTTTTAGGATATTTCATAGATCTATTGAATGTTATCAAAATAGAATAATTTGATTCTTCTACTTTAATATAGAGATCTAGGAGATATCGTCTACTACAGTCAGACAGATGTTGCACATGAATATTTTTTATCTTCCATGGGAAGTGGGAATTAGGTTTTCATCCTCATTTAACATATTATAGTAATGTGGGATTTAAATTTTTCTTAAAAATTTATTAATGTATTTTCTTCAATCTTGGTTGACGGTCATCCTATTTTAATGTGAATCATTCAACTCCTTCTTCTGAGTTAGTTTATAAACCCTATAGTTTCCTTCATGGGTTGTAGGATTGGTGGGGTTCTCATATTCTTTGATTATATAGGTGTGGCATGGAAGGTTCCCGGTTCTAGTTTTCAAAGTCTCTTCAGGAAATCTTCAGTACCTCATTCTTCTTTAGTTCAAAGAGAGGGTATGCTCGATCATGAAAATCGATTGTGAGAAGAGGGAGGTCAATCGATCCTTTGGGAAATTTTCAAATCACCCATGGTAGACTAGTTTCCATGCTCATGGTGGATATTTATTTTTTTGTATTAATTGAATTAATTTTCTAAATTTTTATAATTTGTTTCACATTTTATATAACGACCCATACTTTAAATACATTTTTATTACTTCAGAATTGAAGCACACTTATTACAACATATAACAAAACCAAGAAAGGACCGTATAGGTATAGTGTCTTTAGAAACTGGGAAACATAAACAACTGGTTCATAAAGCATCTACTTTGCCTCCCATTTATTTCATCATATCTAGAGTCCCTTTTTGGCATATTTTACTTAATAACTTTCTTCCTGACCTGGGGAAATAAAACATAAAAAAGGGTGAGCTCAAATGCTCAGTAAGGGTAAACAAAAGAAATATCAATCACATCATATACATAAGAACATAACTTTTGGAAATCTTATCCTGAAAAAGAGATCATAATATCATAACATGGGATAAATCGTAGAAGTAAAATGTAATCCCAATAATCATAACTTAAAACCTGAAACTTTGTGGCATACACACATAATCATAGAGAATCATTTCTTATTAGTCAAGACTCATTTCCAAGACTATCTTAGTGGACAAAGTCCATTTCTGAACCGAGTCACCCTCGTTTCAGTCCTGTTTCACTGAACCGGTATAACCTACAGTTCCAGCCATGTCTATCTAATGAGATATAAAATCTTTACCCAATGCATTGGAGGGAGTTATAGGTCCCACCCATCTCATAATGATACCATTCTTATGTGTGCCACAAAATCATAAACCATACATCATAGCATAACACATGTAATAAAAATGGGATTCTTAAACATCGTGACATCATAAAATAATTCATATAAGATAAAGGAATTCATAAAAATAATTCCATCACAACATAATCAAATCAATGTAATAATAGGGATAGAAATAGAACCCTATATTATCTTAGATGGAAAATAATTTTGATAAAACACTTGAACTCCATTCTTGAGGAAAATATCCTTTCAAATTCAAAAACATTTTCCTTTCTTAACATGTCATAAAATTTTAAACTAAAAGAAGTTGAATAAAAATAAACTTGAAAAATTGTAAAGGAATCTTCTTGGAAATAATTTTTTAAAAATCCATTCATTCCGTATAAGTTAAAAAAAACATTCTTCGTACTTTTGTCGGAAAAGTCAAAAAGTACCTCGTACGAAAAACCACAAAAGATTCCTTTCATATCATTTACTAAAAACTCACTAAATGGTAAAATTGGATATAAACTATTGTATAAGGATATAAATATTACATATTGAGGAAACATGGATGTGGATGATAAAATACACCCCAATAAATACTAAAGTATAAACAATCTCGGATAAAAATGAGATTGTGATATTTCCCTTACCTTAGGTCCGAATTGCTTTGTAAGTGTACGAACCTCCTGTATAATTATTTAAATAATGTTATTGACTTATTCCAGAATCATACTTATTTTTATGATATCATATATGGTCATATTCTTAGCTTCTTAGTAGTAATATTTCATTGCTACTTGTTATTCGGGTGTTTATAACTTTTTGTTCTTATGCGTGTTTTGTCGAATAAATTCTTATTCTTCTCTTTAGGTTATAGATACCTCATTTCCAGAATGGTATTAGTGTAATATATATCATATTCATTCATTCAATTCATTTATATAATCATTATGAAATGAAGATCATGTAGAACGAGTCGCATCACATCATGGAGACGGTATTCCGTACATACGCACGGGCGATGATATCGTTCCTATGATTGTGGAATTGTATTGGAGTGTATGTATACTATTTCAGAATCAATATCACTTTATAATAGTCATATATAGTCATTATTTACACCATTATACCCATCCAAGTAAGGTTGTGGTGGAAAATAGATTACACCACGGCGTGGAGACGGTATTCCGTACGTACGCACGCGCGGTGATTTCTTTTTCCGTAAGATGGATAGATGGTGAAATAGGGTTGTTTCATACTTATAATAACATATCAGTATATGATTTATACTGATGTTATTACTTCATAATGAAACAACTAAAGAAGAATAAGTGGAAGAAGAAATAAAGATGAAAGAATCGGTAACGGACATTACCTCTTCTTTGAAGTGCTTCTTTGAGACCTTCTTTTAGGGAACTAAAATTGGTCTTTGAAGAAGACCAGGACCTCTAGGATGTCTCTAGGAAAGTGGAGAGGAGAAAGTGGAAGGTGTTGGCCAATATTGAAGGCTCAAAGTGGTGTGAGGAAGAGAGGGAGAAGGTGCCCTTTTATAAGGGAGGAGAGGGACACCTTTGGAAAAACTAAAAATATTATTTTATTATAAAGTCAAGTTCGGTTTTAAATAGCTCCAAATGGATATATTTCGAAGATAAGGTGGGTATGGGTCGAAATCCTCTAATCCAATAGAATTTAGACAAGTTTAGGTTCCTATTTTAACCTTATCATTTAGATTTAACATTAAGTTAAATAAGTTTACTTTTAACGTGTCTTCTTGTGTTCTTATAATATAAGGTTCATAAACTTACTATAAGCAGCCAAACGAACCCCAAGTTGTTTATTATTAATATATATAACCTTATATAAGTAATTTGGCTGAACCTTAGATTTTTTGGAATAAAATAACAATTACTAATATAATATTAGTTTTAAAAACTATTTTATGTCAATTTTGAAATTATTTAGTAATTGATTTTTGTGAAACTCATATCAGAATTATTAGTTCGAACCAAGTTAATTAAATCAATAATAACATGTCATATTAACCTATAAAATTAGTGGAATTTATAAAAAGTCTCAAATTACATTTATTTTGGTGTTTATAACATCAATTATGTCAATATTTTATTAATAAGATAATTACTGCATCATCATTGTGTCATAAATAAATTAGATTATTTAATGTCTAAAAAGTACAAATAAAATATAATTATGTATTAAATCTTTTTATCTTTCTAATGAATATTTATAGTCAAATTTATCTTATGTATAACCTTATATTAAAAATTATTTACTTATTAAACATTGATTTTAACTATTTTAACCCTTCTTTAAATAAATTAACAATAAATGTCCTAATCTAATCTAAGTGGGCCTAAATGGTCATATTTTATTCCTAAGTTTGTTTTTGGTCAAATTAAACTTATCCAATAGAATTAGTACATGTTTTAGGGTAATAATAATATCATCTTTACCCTTAATTACCCTATTTACTTTTAACCGTGGTAAAAAAAAGTAAAAAGTTACTATTCACCAAAAATTATTTTCATCTCATTGAACCACATTTTAGTCCTTGATATTAAACGTGTGTCTCGGATTTTCGAAATTCCACTCACAGAAGCGGTAAAATTAAGTTTTATGAAAAATGTAGTTTTTTAACTACCACTTAGTGGTTTCACTATTCATCAAAAATTGAAAGTTTTCAGAAAAATACCAAAATTTCACCCTAGGCTAATTTCGATATTCCGAATCCAAAAATGAAGTCCATTTTGAAAAATAAAATTTATAAAATTTTGAAAAGTGGTTATTACTATTCATAACGGCTAATTTTAATAATATTGTAATAGTATATCGTTGTTTAGTGAAACTCGGTATTGCGTACGATGCAAGCTATCGAGGAAGGTCACGATTTCGTGTAAAGCAAGCCAAGTAAGTGTTGTGTAGAAAAATATTCCTTTGATGATTTATATAACATAAAATTCTCGGGTGTTACATTCTACCCCCCTTAAAATGAATTTCGCCCTCGAAATTCGTCACTTTGTAACAAACAGATGAGGATACCTCTCCCTCATCATATCCTCAAGCTCCCATGTAGCTACTTCTAATTGGTGGTTCCTCCATAAAACTTTCACCAATTGAGTGGTCTTGTTTCGTAGGACTTTTTCGCTATGATCTAGAATCTCTATCGGTTGTTCTTCATAAGAAAGATCTTGCTCCAGCGGTACGACTTCTGAGTTGAGTACATGTGAAGGATCAGGTATGTACTTTCTCAGGAGAGATACATGGAACGCATCGTGAACTTGAGAGACATTCGGTAGAAGCGCCAATCGGTAATCTGCCTTCCCAACACGATTCAGTATTTCGAAAGGACCGATATATCTAGGGCTCAACTTCCCCTTCTTTCCAAATCTCATAACCCTCTTCCAGGGAGATATTCGTAAGAACACTTTATCACCCACTTCAAACTCTAGGTCTTTTCTTCGGTTGTCGGCATAACTTTTATGTCGACTCTGAGCTGCTCTTATGTGTTGTTGAATAGATCTAACCTTTTCTGCCATTTCATCAATGAGATCAGGTCCTAATAGCTTTATTTCCCCAACTTCATCCCAGTAAGTTGGAGTCCTTCATTTCTTTCCATAGAGAGCTTCATAAGGAGCCATATGAATACTGGAGTGAAAGCTATTATTATAAGAAAATTCCACCAAAGGTAGGTGTTGATCCCAACCACCTTTTAAATCCATAGAGCAAGCTCTCAACATATCTTCTAGAGTTTGAATTGTTCTCTCAGACTGACCATCTGTCTGAGGATGATAAGCTGTGCTAAAACTCAACTCTGTATCCAGAGTATGCTGAAGACTTCTCCAGAACTTCGAGGTAAATCTCAGATCCCGATCAGATATAATAGAAAGTGGTACTCCATTCAATCTTACCACTTCCTTTACATATATCCTGGCAAGCTGATCCAGAGAGAAATCCTCTCTAATAGCAATGAAGTGTGCAGACTTTGTAAGACGATCAACTATGACCCAGATAGCATTATTTCCTTTGGATGTTTTAGGAAGTCCTGTGACAAAGTCCATAGTGATGTTTTCCCATTTCCATTCGGGTATGGGTAATGGTTGTAACATCCCCTTAGACTTCTGTCTCTTAGCTTTAACTTGCTGACAAACCAAGCATCGAGAGACATATTCAGCAACATCTCTTTTCATGCCATCCCACCAGAAGTACTCTATCAGGTCCCTATACATCTTCGTGCTTCCAGGATGAATAGAGAATGAAGAACTATGATCCTCATCCAGCAGCTCCTTCTTTAATTCGGGGATGGGAGGAACACAAACCCGATTACTGAACTCTATTATCCCATCACAATCAAGGTTGAATTCAGGATCATTTCTCACCTTCTTTTGTAACTCGACATCTTCTTTCTGTGCCTCTTTAATCTTCACATGTATAGATGGTTGAACATTCATTTGAGAAAGATAAGATTTTTCCCCTTCCATTATAATTCCAAGATCCATCCTTTGTAAATCCATAAATATTGGATCTTTTGTGATCCTCATCATGGATAAACTAGCATGGTCTTGTCGACTTAATGCATCTGCCACCTTGTTTTCTTTCCCAGGGTGGTAATGGATTGAGCAGTCATAATCCTTAATCAGCTCCAACCATCTTCTTTGGCACATATTCATCTCCTTTTGTGTGAAAATATACTTTAAACTTTTATGATCAGTATAAATATCACACCTTTCACCATAAAGGTAATGCCTTCAAATCTTTAATGAAAATATTACCGCAGCTAACTCCAAATAATGAGTTGGGTAATTTTGATCATGTATTTTCAACTGTCGTGAGGCATAAGCTATCACCATATCATTTTGCATAAGAACACACCCCAATCCCTTCTTGGATGCATCACTGTAGATCACTAACCTTTCTCCACTACAAGGCAGTGTGAGCACAGGTGCACTGGATAACCTTCTTTTCAACTCCTTGAAATTCTCTTCACATTCCTCCATCCAGACAAACTTAACTCCTTTCTGAGTCAACTTGGTGAGTGGATTAGATAATCGTGAAAAATCTTTCACAAAACGTCGATAATATCTAGCCAAACCAAGAAAACTTCAGATCTTAGTCACTATTGTTGGTCTCGACCATCTTTCGATAACCTCTGTTTTTGCTGGATCCACAGATATCCCCTCTTTTGAGATTATGTGACCCAAAAATGTAACTTTTTGAAGTCAAAATTCACACTTGGTAAATTTGGCATAAAGCTTCTCCTTTCTCAGGGTCTTCAATATAATTCTCAAGTGATCTTCATGTTCTTCCTTGCTCTTTGAATAGACAATAATATCATCTATAAAGACTACCACAAATTGATCAAGACAGTCTCTAAAGACTCTATTCATCAGATCCATGAAGATAGCAGGGGCATTAGTAAGACCAAATGGCATCACTATAAATTCATAGTGTCCATACCTTGTACGGAAATCCATATTTGGTATATCCTCCCTTTTGACCCTTAATTGATGATACCCTGAACGAAGATCAATCTTGGAAAAGTATTGAGCTCCGTGTAGTTGGTCAAATAGGCCATCAATGCGTGGGAGAGGATATTTTTTCTTGATATTGATCTTGTTAAGTTCTCGATAATCAATGCAGAGTCTCATTGATCCATCTTTCTTCTTAACAAATAGAACAGGTCCTCCCCAAGGTGACGCACTAGGGCGTATGAATCACTTATCAAGATTCTCTTGGAATTGCTTATTCAATTCCTGCAACTCAATTGGGGCCATTCTATAAGGTGTCTTTGAAATAGGCAAAGCACCTGGTACGAGTTCTATTGAAAACTCAACTTCACGATTCGGTGGAAGACCCGGTAATTCCTCCGGAAAGAAATCATCAAACTCCCGTACAATGGGCATATTCTTAATCGTGAGTTTCTCACCAACCATTTGAGATAAATAACCTTCATTTAGTGGAATCAACACCCATAAAATGGAAGAAATTTCCAATGGAAGGTTATGTTCATCCTTGCATTGATAGACGATCATAGATTGATCTGGAATATAAAATGTGACTTCCCTTCTTTGGAAATTGATATGAGATCCATATAAAGAAAGCCAATCCATGCCAAGAATCACATAAAATTCCACTATAGGAAGGATCACAAGATTTTCATGAAGCACTTTCCCACAAACTTCGATCGGAGAAGAATTATAAACTTTTGATGCGACTATTGTGCCATTAGGTGTTGTCACAGCTAACTCAACATCTAATTGTTGAGGTAATACGGTGATACCCTTAGAAAATTCTTCAGAAATAAAAGAGTGGGTGGATCCAGAATCAAATAAAACATTTTCTACTTTAGAGTGGATGGTAAGTGTACCTTTCACCACATCGTTATAGTACTCCACATCGCTGATAGAAATTGCATGTGATTTTCCTTTGTCTTTAGCCTTAAGAGTTTGTTGACGTTGACCATCATCATCAACCCTTGGATTAGGGAATTTATTGGCATAACGCCCCATCTCCTTACACTTGAAACATTGAAGTGTAGTAGGTTCATTCTGTGTATCCCTTCCTTTGTTTGCATCATTAGACATCTTCTTCCCATCATCGTGGCATTCAAATTCCCGATGACCTTCCTTTCCACATTTGAAACATTTACTTGTCCCTTTAAGACAACTCCCTCCATGTTTCTTTCCACACTTTGAGCATAAGGGAAAGCTCATCTTCTTTTTAGTGTGCTCTTTATATTTTCCTTTGAATTCCATTTTCCTCTTCTTATCAAACCCATATGACTGATGGGTTACTCCGGTCTCCATCTCAACTTTGAGAGCACATCGAACGATTTCCTCGTAGCTATTGAAGTCCCTTATGGCTAAGGCCCTTCGAAGACTTGGTTTTAAGCCACTAAAGAATCGATCGATCTTACTCTCAGGTTGGATAATAATACCAGAAGCGTACCTTGCAAGTCTTGTAAAATTTGCTTCATAGGTACCAACAGATTCATCATCCTTTTGCTTCAGTTCAAGAAACTCTTTCTCCATCTTTGTTTGGAGAATACGAGGGAAGTACTTACTGAAAAATAAGTTCTTGAACTCGTCCCATTCCATGGACTCAATTTCATCCCTTTGCCTCGTATTCTTAATAAGATTCCACCATTGATCAGTATCACCATCCAAACGATACACTGCTAGGATGACTTTATCCTGCTCAGAACATTGAAGAACTGAAAATATCTTTTCAGTAGTACTAATCCATTGTTCAGCAACTAATGGATCAGTAGACCCGCTAAAAGAAGGTGGACGCTGCCTCATGAAGGATTCAACAGAATGTTGCTCCTTCCTTTGCTTGTTTGGAAGTCCTGCATGATTCATATCTTGAGAAAGTTGTGTGAGCATGGCTACAAGATTTTGCATTCCAACTCCCATAGTGTTTGGTTGCTCAGGGGGACAATCGTTGCATTGCCTATCGCATTCTGCATTAAGACGATTCCTTCGGGTTCCAGCCATTGACTAAAACCAAGAAGAATAGTGTGAGAAACACTAATTATAATAGGAAAACCACATAATCAAGAATAAAATTTCACACTTAAGGTCTTATCCTAGGTTATTCATGGCCATTTCTAAAACACTAAGATTTTGTTCTATGCTTAGACTTATCCTTAGGGTTCTTACTAAGGCTTTCACATCCTAGTTTCCAAAGGTTGACTATACCTTTCCTCTAATACCAACTATAACGACCCATACTTTACATACATTGTTATTACTTCAGAATTGAATCACACTTATTACAACTTATAACAAAACCAAGAAAGGACCGTTTAGGTATAGTGTCTTTAGAAACTGGGATACATAAACAACTGGTTCATAAAGCATCTACTTTGGATCCCAGTTATTTCATCATATCTAGAGTCCCTTTTTGGCATATTCTACTTAATAACCTTATTCCTGACCTGGGGAAATAAAACATACAAAAGGGTGAGCTCAAATGCTCAGTAAGGGTAAACAAAAGAAATATCAATCACATCATATACATAAGAACATAACTTTTGGAAATCTTATCCTGAAAAAGATATCATATTATCATAACATGGGATAAATCATAGAAGTGAAATGTAATCCCAATAATCATAACTTAAAACCTGAAACTTTGTGGCATACAAAAATAATCATAGAGATTCATTTCATATTAGTCAAGACTCATTTCCAAGACTATCTTAGTGGACAAAGTCCATTTCTGAACCGAGTCACCCACGTTTCAGTCCTGTTTCACTGAACCGATATAACCTACCGTTCCAGCCATGTCTATCTCATGAGATATAAAATCTTTACCCAATGCATTGGAGGGAGATATAGGTCCCACCCATCTCATAATTATACCATTCTTATGTGTTCCACAAAATCATAAACTATACATCATAGCATAACCCATGTAATAAAAATGGGATTCTTAAACATCGTAAAATCATAAAACAATTCATATAAGATAAAGGAATTCATAAAAATAATTCCCTCACAACATAATCAAATCAATGTAATAATAGGTATAGAAACAGAACCCTATATTATCTTAGATGGAAATTAATTTTGATAAAACACTTGAACTCCATTCTTGAGGAAAATAACCTTTCAATTTCAAAAACATTTTCCTTTCTTAACATGTCATAAAATTTTAAACTAAAATAAGTTGATTAAAAATAAACTTGAAAAATTTTAAAGGAAGATTCTTGAAAATAATGTTTTAAAAATCCATTCATGCCGTATAAGTTAAAAAAACATTCTTCATACTTTTGTCGGAAAAATCAAAAATTACCTCGTACGAAAAACAACAAAAAATTCCTTTTATATCTTTTACTAAAAACTCACCGAAGGGTAAAATTGGATATAAACTATTGTATAAGGATATAAATATTACATATTGAGGAAACATGGATGTGGATGATAAAATACACCCCAGTAAATACCAAAGTATAAATAATCTCGGATAAAAATGAGATTGTGATATTTCCCTTACCTTAGGTCCGACTTGCTTTGTAAGTGTCTGAACCTCCTGTATAATGATTTAAATAATGTTATTGACTTATTCAAGAATCATACTTATTTTTATGATATCATATATGGTCATTTTCTTAGCTTCTTAGTAGTAATATTTCATTGCTACTTGTTATTCGGGTGTTTATAACTTTTTGTTCTTATGCGTGTTTTGTCGAATAAATTCTTATTCTTCTCTTTAGGTTATAGATACCTCATTTCCATAATGGTATTAGTGTAATATATATCATATTCATTCATTTGATTCATTTATATAATCATTATGAAATGAAGATCATGTAGAACGAGTTGCATCACATCGTGGAGACGGTATTCCGTACGTACGCACGAGTGATGATATCATTCCTTTGATCGTGGAATTGTATTGGAGTGTATGTATACTATTTCATAATCAATATAACTTTATAATAGTCATATATAGTCATTATTTACACCATTATACCCATCCAAGTAAGGTGGTGGTGGAAAATAGATTACACCACGGCGTGGAGACGGTATTCCGTACGTACGCACGCGCGGTGATTTCTTTTTTCCATAGGATGGATAGATAGTGAAATAGGGGTGTTTCATAATTATAATAACATATCATTATATGAGTGATACTGATGTTATTACTTTATAATGAAACAACTAAAGAAGAAGAAGTGGAAGAAGAAATAAAGATGAAAGAATTGGTAACGGACATTACCTCTTCTTTGAAGTGCTTCTTTGAGACCTTCTTTTAGGGCACTAAAATTGGTCTTTGAAGAATACCATGACCTCTAGGATGTCTCTAGGGAATTGGAGAGTAGAAAGTGGTAGGGTTTGGCCGAGATTGAAGGCTCAAAGTGGTGTGAGGAAGAGAGGGAGGAGGTGCCCTTTTATAAGGGAGGAGAGGGGCACCTTTGGGAAAACTAAAAATATTATTTTATTATAAAGTCAAGTTCGGTTTTAAATAGCTAAAAATTGATATATTTCAAAGATAAGGTGGGTATGGGTCTAAATACTCTCATCCAATAGAATTAAGACAAGTTTAGGTTCCTATTTTAACCTTATCATTTAGATTTAACATTAAGTTAAATAAGTTTACTTTTACCGTCTCTTCTTGTGTTCTTATACTATAAGGTTAATAAACTTACTATAAGCAGCCAAACGAACCCCAAGTTGTTTATTATTAATATATATAACCTTATCTAAGTCATTTGGCCGAACCTTATATTTTTAGGAATAAAATAACAATTACTAATATAATATTAGTTTTAAAAACTATTTTATGTCAATTTTGACATTATTTAGTAATTGATTTTTTTGAAACTGATAACAGAATTATTAGTTCGAACCAAGTTACTTAAATCAATACTAACATGTCATAATAACCTATAAAATTAGTGTAATTCATAAAAAGTCTCAAATTACATTTATTTTGGTGTTTATAACATCAATTATGTCAATATTTCATTAATAAGATAATTACTGCATCATCATTGTGTCATAAATAAATTAAATTATTTAATGTCTAAAAATTACAAATAAAATATAATTATGTATTAAATCCTTTTATCTTTCTAATTAATATTTATAGTCGAATTTATATTATGTATAACCTTATATTAAAAATCATTTACTTATTAAACATTGATTTTAACTATTTTAACCCTTCTTTAAATAAATTAATAATAAATGTCCTAATATAATCCAAGTGGGCCTAAATGGTCATATTTTATTCCTAAGTTTGTTTTTGGTCGAATTACACTTATCCAATAGAATTAGGACATGTGTTAGGGTAATAATAATATCATCTTACCCTTAATTACCCTATTTACTTTTAACCGTGGTAAAAAAAAAGTAAAAAGTTATTATTCACCAAAAATTATTTTCATCTCATTGAACCACATTTTAGTCCTTCATATTAACCGTGTGTCTCGGATTTTCGAAATTCCACTCACAGAAGCGGTAAAATTATGTTTTATGAAAAATTCAGTTTTTTAACTACCACTTAGTGGTTTCACTATTCATCAAAAATTGAAAGTTTTCAGAAAAATACCAAAATTTCACCCTAGGCTAATTTCGATATTCCGAATCCAAAAATGAAGTCCATTTTGAAAAATAAAATTTATAAAATTTCGAAAAGTGGTTATTACTATTCATAACGACTAGTTTTAATAATATTTTAATAGCATATCGTTGTTTAGTGAAACTCGGTATTGCGTACAACGCAAGCTATCGAGGAAGGTCGCGATTTCGTGTAAAGAAAGACAAGAAAGTTTTGTGTAGAAAAAGATTCCTTTGATGATTTATATAACATAAAAGTCTCGGGTGTTACATTTTATTCCACATAAAAGGATTAATAACTTGCTTTTGTTGTGTGGTAGCTCCCACCTTTTGAAAAATGTGGTTGTGGTAGATGGAATTTTCAGTGTGATGGATATATTCTATTAAATGTTAAATGAATGTATTTTCTATTATTTTGGTGTTCATATTAACTGTAAGAAGAGAATTCATTGTCAATCCATGCCTTTTTTAAAATTAGATTCTGACCTATAGAACACTCTTTTTTGTGTAATACTTTTCTAACAAAATTTAAAAAATGATAAAAATAAATAAATTATCAATTTAATACTTCAATATATAATTTCAAATTATTTAAATTATTAAATTTAAATAGAAAATTTCAATCATTAAACATTCTCACTCTAGTCCAATTTTTCACTTCACAAACAAAATCACCATATGTATTTTAGTTTAATTCATAAAAATGTTTGAAAGAATTAATTCTCAAAAATTAATTCATTTATGAATTTTAATTCCCAATTAAATATTTACAATTTAATTTCATGTTTAAAATAAATAAAAATTAAAATTCAATTGTATGTATAGATTCCCAATTTAATTCCAAAGATTAATAAAATTTTAAAAAACATTAATTGATCCATTAAACTATTAAGTCGAAAATTAAAAAAGTAAACAAAAATCACAATTTTACCTAAGAATTGAATTAAATAAAGGGTAGTTTCAATTAATAATAGTAAAAAAATTAAAATTTGTTCTCACATCACTACCCCATAATCAAACTATTGAAATCCTAGGAAATTTTATCATTTAATTCCAAATATATATATATTTCTACCTGAATTTAAATACACATCCAAAATTGATAGAAATAAAATAATTATTTCACTAAATAGTTAGGACTCCTATGTGACTTTCACACACTATTTGTCTTCCATTAACATTCAAATTCTAGTTTCACTGGTGAATTCAATAGATTAAAGTAGAATTAAAATTTTAACAAATAGGACTTCCATCTATACCCCATTATAAAGATTCCTAAACCAAATTCTATTTTCACACTTTGTTGATACTCTCTAAATGATGTTTTTATAAGTTAATTTATCCCTTAATGGATATAATATTCTCATTTTCTAAATGAATTAATTTTTGAAAAATGGGAACATTATTTATTTTTTCATATTTTTTACATTTTTTCATCCATATATATGTGAGGCTCTCTGAAAAATAACATATTTAAATATATACATATGGATACTTTCACTTCCAATTCCATTATCTTAGAGATTAATTTTGGGTTCCAAATTTCCCATTTTAATATAGTTTCAAAGGACTTATATTAATTTCTTTTAGGGAGGATACCTGAGGTGTTATTCAATTGTTAAGGTCAGGTTACTTCGAAATTGAGTTTAAAATTCCAATGATCACACATTACAATTATTATTCCAAAAATATCTTTTCAGTTTCACTATATTTCCCAATGCCTTCAAATATAATTTCCATATAAAAAAGGCTATGTTTTGTTATCAATCATTCAAATTTAGTAATTTCATAATCAATGAGACTCTCAGATGTTACATTGTAATTTAATTAGGTTCGACACATTAATTTTCAATGTTTATATTTCTTATTTATTTATTTTTTTACACTCCAAAAAATATATAAAAAAAAGAATATTATATAAAGATGGGACATAATCCTAAAAATAGAATGAGGTTTATATATTTATATATATATATATTAAAGTTTAAAAAAACAATTGGTATTTATATCCTAAAACTAATTTTTCCCTATCCCCCAAACCTGGTTTATTTTTACTTCCAATTGAATTCTAGCAAGCATTTGTTTTCAAGAAAAAATCTGCCAAAATAATGTATGTAGTCATACTAACATGAGGGAAAGAGATAACAGGATAGTGCTCTAATTAATAGCAGTAGGGAGGTTCCTGGACTCCTCTTCGGGTTCTTTCTTGAAATCCTCCTGGTACTTATTCAATTTTTGGATATTCACCTTGAATGGTTGCTTCAAACCTTGTCCTTAAATATCAACTACACCAAAAGAAAATATATTATTTATATTTTATGGACCATTCCAATTGTAAAAAATATTACCAGTGAAGATCTTCATTCCTGAAGAAAATAATAACATTTTTTTATCTTTTAATTATCTTATCTATATCATTTTATCATGATCAAGTTTAGTTTTCTCCTAATACAACAGTTAGTTCTCATATGATACCCTTCTCATCTCCTTAAGCTCTATAATTTATAACTTCCTCTATTATCTAGCCTTTCCAAACTCTAGGTTCACTATTTTAACAACCTAATAATATTTTTATAGAATCTCCACATGTAAGTGACAATTTTTACCATAAATAATTATGTAGGATGACATAAATAAGGGGGTTTTGTAGGTAGTTATGTAATCCCATAATGTATCCTCTAATTTCTTACTCAAATATTTATAGTTGTGTTACATTATTTGCTCCAAAATTATTTTTAATTTTCTATTGGACACCTCATCTAGTCCATTTTTCTACAGGTGGTAGGGAGTGAAAGTTTTATAATGAACTCCATATTTCTTATTGAGGGAATCCATGATCTTGTTGTTGAATTGGGTTCCGTCGTAACTTATTATTACTCAAAGTATTCTAAAACCTATAAAAATGTTTTTTTAGAAACTCATTCAAATTTTTTGAATCATCAATTTGAGTATATTTTACTTTAATTCACTAAGAAAAATAGTCTGATGATAAAAAAATTTAGGAAAATAAAATTACCTAGGAAAGAGGCCCATGAGGCCAATTCCACATATATAAAATATCTCATAGAAAATCCAAGGTTTTTTAGGTATCTCGTAGAATTTGTAAATTCTAAAAATAAACTTGAAGTTGGGACACTTTTTTAAAAAATCTTCTGCTTTTTTAAAAATTGAGGGCCATAACAATCTAGCTTCCAAAATTTTTCTAGTGGATCTGAGGTCCAAAATGGCATCCATAAGAAAGTGTATGAAAAAAAATGAAAGAACAGAGTTCATTTACTCTTTTGGTATTCACCTTATAATGACATTTTTTCATTACAAATTTCCCATAAATAAGGTTCCTTCTAGACATAATATTTTGATTAGGATTTCAATTAGGAGTTTGATATTTAGAAAAGATAGAGGGTGCCTTTGTTGTAACCAAAACAATTCACCATGTCAGTACACTAGGGAACTTGTGTGAGGTTGTACAATTGAACACCATGGAATTAATCACTCATTTTGGTCTTAGGTATTAGTTAAAACTTAGATGTTTGAGGCATGTGGATCATATGGACGTCCACCATATTCTCACAGCTCTTCTTTTCTATAATATCCAAGTCATAAATCGTGCAGCAGGAATATCCATATCACAAGTAATGTATTTGTATCAATTTTCTTAATTAAATATATCAATGCTTCATGATCATAACAAACAGTAACTTTACTCCCTAAAAGATAAGAATGAATTTTTTATAAATCTATAATAATAGAAAAAACTAATTCTTTTCCATAATATCCAAGTAGAAATATTACAATAGAAACATCCATATCACAAGTCTTGAATCTGTATCAGTTTTCTTAATTAAATATCTCAATGTTTCATGATCATAATTAATAGTAACTTTACTCCCTAAAAGAGAAGAATTAAATTATTATAAAGCTACAAAAATAGACAAAACTTATTTTTGTTGTTGTTAATCTCGGTAATTTATAGGGTATGTGAAGTGTATACTATTACATATGGAATTCCATCGATATTTTTGGAAATCATAGTACCAATATCACTATTGGAATCATCACATGGTATCTTAAAGGGGTGTTCTTGGTTTGGTGGATATTTAATTGGGTTAGTGGTCAATAATTATTTCAATATGTAAAAATATGCTCTGTATGGAATATCAAAAATTAAATCAATTTCTTCCCTAAGTGGATTAGTTAATGGAAAATAAAATTTTCTAATATCCTTAATAAAACTTCTATAAAATCAAATATTTCCTATAAATTATCTAATGTGTTTTATAGTGGTAGGATAAGGTATTGTGAAAATAACATTAACTTTGGATTTTTATACTTAAATTCCATCTTTAGAAATTAAATGGCATAATATATTTCGTTTTTGTACTATAAAATGAAACTTTTCAAAAAGTAAAACCAATTTTTTCTCAGTAAATCTTCTTAAAAATATTTCTAGACTATTCAGATAGATTTTAAAACAAGTTCCATAATTATTGAATTCAACGAGAAAACCCTTCATTAAGCTTTCAATCAAGTCTGATAAATACTTACCATATATTATTGAAAGGTACCTATGCAATTAAAAAAACCAAAATACATACTTTCATAGGAAAAATTACTAAAGGGGAATGTTAAATTGTTCTTATCTTGGTCCTATGGAGAAATTGGAACTAGAAAATACCCAAAAAATCCATCAAGGAAGTAATAATGACCCTTCCTAGCTAGTTTCACAGACATTTGGTCTACAAAGGGTATGGATAAATGGTCTTTCTTGGTCACGTCATTAAACATAATATAATTTATAAAAACTCTCCCTCTATTCAAAATTCTTGTGGGAACTAACTCATTTTTATCATTTTTCAAAAAAAAATAGTTTCCTTTGGGAAAATTTGAATGGGACTCGCCCATTTGGAGTTCAATATGGGGTAAATTTTTAAAACTACTAAAATTATTTCAACCAATTTTTTATTACTTATAAATGGGTCAATTTTAGCATCCTTTATAGATGTCTCACTGGTATTTATTCATTTTCCAAAAAAATCCTATGTATGAAAGTGGTAGGGTTAATCCCTAGGATATCCCTTAATGCCCATTCTATAGCCCTCGAAATATTTTTCAAAATTTTCAACAATTGGGATTCTTAGCTAGGCTCAAAATTATTTAAGATTATTATAGTCAATTTATTGTTTTCCTTTCAAAAGTATTTTTATGTTTGATATTAGTAACTTCTGTTCAAGTATGGGCTGGGGGGTCAAGGATGATTTTAGTTGAGAGTTCTTCATATTGGAAAGCTTTACATGTAAGGTATAAATATTAGTAGATGATTTGAGTAACTAATCAAAATAACTTTCATTAAATTCTTCAAATTTTTCAACACTCAAAACTATCTCCAAGAGTAAGTATATTCATAAAACCATATTCATTAGGTGGGTGGGGTGTTAATAAATCTTATACTAATCTATTTATATAATCAAATATTTCAATTTTCTCCCAATAAGAACAAGTTAATTCAAAAAAAATTATGTAAAAATGGAATGCTCTTCATGTTGGTGTTTCATTAAATCAAGGATGATTAAATACACTATTTACTCACCAAAATTAATGTAAAGGGTTCCTTAATTAAAATTTATTATGGTTTTAGTGTCCTTGGGGAACATTATACCCAAAATCATGGAGAGTGATATTTGCCTTTTCCTTTTTCCTTGTTAAGAAGGTAGAAGTTGGAAGGGAACGAGTAACCTTATACACTTACCAAGACATCCTTAAGAACACCTATTGGGTAGGTAGTGGCTCAATTGGAGAGTTTCACAACCACATAGGTATGTTTTATTTCTCTAATTTTTAGAGAAGAATAAATAGAATAAGGAATTTCATTAGTTGAAGCTCCAAAACCAGACAATGCATTGGAAAAAATAACCTCTCCAATAGTACTGGGGATAGGAAAAATACCCTGATCATAGAATTTCCTAGGAATGTGATGTGTAAAAGGGGTAGAAACATTAGTAACTAATCTCACCTCTTCATTTTGTCACAATATCCTTCTCGCAATGCACCCGTATTTAATGAATTTTTTATACCTTGGGATTTAGTGGATGAACTCAAACTGAGGGATATTGATCTCTACTTTTTTAATACCTCCAGGATCTTCTATTGTAGTTATTATTAATTGGTTTTATTCGGTTATTGAATCCTTTTATGGAAGGGAGGTTAGGTTTTATATGGATTTTATATCCAATATTTCCCTTTGTATTTATTGATAATGGGTGTCTTCATAGATTCCTCTGCATGTTCTTTTTCTATGGTAGCTTCATCTGTTACATGTTATTGTTCACTTCCAACTTTAGTCTCTACGGGTGATCTGTATCTACTTTCTAGATCCTTACCATTCCTTAATGTGATATAACTAAAATTTACATTAGTTTTGGGAATTGGTTGAACAGAAAGACTACCTAAGCCTTGATTTACCATATTATTGGAGGTGGTCATGATTTGGTTGAACTGTCCTTTTAATTCCTTCAGCAATAATCAATGAGTTGTGAGAGTGGTCTATTGACTATTTTTAGATTCTATCACCTATCTTATCATTTCCTTCATGGAATTATCTTATGATTTTCCATTCTATTATGTTGTGGATGGTTGAGAACTTTTTCTCTATAATGGAGGGGTTAAAAAGGCAATTGGGAAGTTTGTCAGAATGCTTGCTGGGATGGTGGAATTTGATTATGTTGGATCCCAACTATAAATATAATTATACGGTATTATTTAAATAATTTGAAGATTCTTAATATATTTTATAACTTCAACAGGGACATTTCATTGTAGATTTTAGTCCCTTAAACTTGATGACATCTATCATTGAAATTCTCCAGAGAATAGCACAACAAGATAACCTAAGGGGGTATGTTAAGTGATTAATCTTAAATTTTTTTTTACAAATATCTATCTCATAAGAGAGGTTATTTATATAATTTTATTTTCTATTAAATGTTATTTGGAACTTTTTACCTCATGCACGCCTCTAGTAAAAGTCATTGTACCAAATTGTTGGGAATTTAGGGTGATTCTCTCAATCTGTTCTCTAACATCAAGTGGTAAATTATCAATCAATAATCCACTAGAAGATAAATATAATAAGTTATAATAATTTTCCATTAATCCTTGGTTAAATAATACAAATAAATTATTTTCTTCATAGGGATAGTGTGTGAAGGATACAATTAGATTCTCAAACCTTTCCCAAAACTCATAGAGAGTTTCTCTGGTTGCTTGTTTGATTCCATAGATCTCCTTTATTATTTGAGAAATTATTTCAATAGGGAAGATTTTTTGTTTTAAATAAAACTAAATTTCAGACCATGAGGTTAATTTTCTAGTTTTTAGGTTTCAAAACCACCCCTTGTCTTCCCCTTCAAGGGATAAGGGGAAGGCCTTCCTACTAATTTAAGCCTTAGTGACTCATCTAGTTTTGAATCAATTTAATAATTATTTGAAAAATATAAAATTTATATTGAGGTATTCACCTAATAATACATGAAATTTAGGTATAAGTCATATAATTTTAGTTTTGAGTTCACTTTCTTGTTAATAATTCAATTATAATTATCGATTATTAATGTTCAAATTTGGTGTGTAAATTTCCCTCAAAGTCCAATTCACTTGAACAATATTATATTCCATTTTTTCACTACCAACTCTTATGAAATAATAAACTAATAATTATTAAGAAATATAACGGTGACAAACTCTCCTTCCTCTTGCAGTGATATTTAGAGTCCAGATTCATGTGAGCATAGTTCTCTCAACCTTAGGGTAAAAACCAATGAGGTTGTAAGAACAAGATATGGTCATTCATTGATATCATTTTAAAAAAAAAATTAAATCTAAAAAGTTTCCCTCACCAGATATGGTGCTATTTTTTATGATCTTCCTAACATAGGGCATCCAAAAAAAATTAACCAGAGAAAAATGTTGAAAAGTGGTATTTAGGTTGTCTTTATATAATATAGTACTATTGTTGTTTTTTTCTCATTTAATGGGTTAAATATTTGAAAATATTGGATGAAATTAATTGTTTTAAAATTTAATGTTTAAAACATAGTGGTATTACCTTTTATTACACTCTTATCTTACCCATGAAACATTATTCAAGTCATTTTCTCTATCATTTTCCAATCAAAGGAAATCTCTCTAGTTATATTTTCCTAGCAATTTTAGTTTGGAATAAAAAAAATACAACGATCAATATATTATATAAATTAACCTAGAATAGTGATTAGATATCAACAATCACTCTTGGTTCACCCCACTGTTAAATATCATAAGAAATAAAGGATTTCCCAAGGGGCACGTGTGTGAAACCAATGAAAAAAGGAAATTAATATGTAAATGTGGATATAAATAAGAATCTCTTAAAATTTATGTATCCAAACACATCCATATAATTAAATAGAGATTTTTTTTTTGACAAATAGAATTCATCAAAAGGGAGGTAGAGATGTCATCAGCTTGGCCACTATTATCCTAGTGTGATATTACTGGAGAATAAATAATCTAAAGAAAATAAATGGAAATAGCATTGGATAGAAATAGATCTAGTTTATCTATTGATTTTTTCATAATAAACCTCATTTATCTGGGGATAATTTTCTATTTTTTAATTATATTCTCCTAGTTATTAAATATTACATCCCTAGTCATATGATAGGTATGAGTTTCCTTTCCATCAAACCCAGCATTTCCTATTCATTCCTCAATTTTTTATCTCACATTTGTTTCTTTCCTTGTCTCCATATTCACAACTCGACAGTCTGGATTTCTCCAAATCATCATACTTTAATATTTTTCAATAAAATGTTATACTCCAATTATGGGGTTCCCTAATCATTTAAAAAGTATTAAAGAGAAATTATTCACTACTTTGTGGGTTTAGTGGAAAACGATTGTGTACCTAGTGTCATATGAGGAGTTGGAGAGATAACACATGTGTTGGATCTATGGATTTAAATTATTTTTTGGTTTTAATGAAATGGTATTAGGCCTCAAATAATTTTTCTTGTCACTAGACTTGGATCTAGAAAGTGTTGGATATGGCCAGGAATGAGGTTGGAAGTCACTACCTTCATCTTTGATTTCATCATGCACAATTTTTCTATTTTCTAATTTTCTATATCAAAAGCAGTTTTCAATATAATTCTTACCTAATTCATAATTGGGTTTCCAAATAATTCATCCTTAATCCCATATTGTTTATTATTTTTAATTTATCTCCAAAAGCATAATACATTACGAAATTATAGAGATTAGTTGGAGTTTGTTCCTTCTTCAAAGATAAATCTGGTTCATTGGGGGCATATCGAGGCCTCTACTATTTTTAATCATACCTTCATAGGTAAATGGGAAAACATATTTCTATTATAATCTACATGGATTCATAAACAAGATTTAGTAGTGCATAATTAGGGGCTAAAGATTTGGTTTGAAATTATTTTATCTGGATAGGTGTGTGGTATCCTTAGATTTGTACTTAATTCAATCTACCTACCTCATATTTTTATTCAGACTCAGCCCTAACAAAACTCCCCTTCTACATCCCTGAAGGTGATCATGGTTTTTCGGTTGATTCTAGGTTTGGGGCTCTTAGGGTGTTACTTGGTTAGATCTTCAATGATCTCAAACTTTCATTGGTGTATCGGCCAAGGTGGTGTGAGGTTCAGTTTTCTCTAAGAATCTATACTGATGGTTCTTCTTCCCTCTTTGATATGAATTCTTTGATTTCCCTAACCAAAGGATCTATAGATTATTCTTGTTTGGTATCGTTCATAACTTGATTATGTGTTATCAGAATAGGTGCAGTGGCTTATTCTACTTCAATGGTGAGATCAGGGGATCTGGTCTTCCTCATTCAAACAAATATATCACCATAAGATTATTCATCTTCCATAGGCAGTGAGTATTAGGTGTTCATCCTTGGTTAGCATATTCTGGTGACATAGGATTTTATATTTTATTCTAAATATGAGTATGAATTTTCTTCAAGATTGGTTAGTGTACCTCTTCTTCAGAGGTGGTTTGATCGTCTCCTTCTTCTAAATTAGATCATTGTCCCTTTAGTTTTCTTCACAGGCTATCATCCTAAGGGGTTATAATCTTCTCTAATTAGGTAATCACGATATGATGGGATTTGAGTTCTACTTTTCATAGGCTCCACTAGTGAGATTTGGGATATAATTCTTCTTTTTTGAAAGTTGAGGGTGTGGTTGATCGGGATGATCGACCACCATAAGTGGGTGGCACGGTCGATCCTTTTTGAAATTTTGAAATTTCCCATGATAATAAGGTTTCTAGGATTATTATGGGTCAAACTTTTTTTTTGGTCATTGAATTCCTTTTCCAAATTTTTATAGTTTTTTTAGGGTCAATGAAACATAAAAATCGTAGTCTCTTGGTTTTTTTGTGCAGTAGCTCCATCCTTTTGTAAAATTTGGTAATATTAGATGAAATTTCAAGTGTTTTCGATCTGTTTTATAACGCAGTCAAGGAATGTATATGCTATTTTTTGGTGTTTAAATTAATCAAAATAAGATAAGTTACAATAAATCACTTCCTTTCCTAGAATTTAAGTCTGATCATCCCGACTGATATTTTTTTAGTGCTATAATTTTCTAACAAAATTTAAAAAATTGATAAAAAAAATTAAAATCATAATTTCATTCTTCAAAAAATAATTCTAATACATTAAATAAATCAATAAAAAATAAAATTTTCAGGATTAAATATTCACTATAATCCAATTTTTTATTTCACAAACAAAATCACTAAAAAATGTTTGATAGAATTAAAACTCAAAAATTAATCAATTTAATAATTTTAATTCCTGATTGAATATTGAAAATTTTAAATTAAAGTTTAAAATAGAAATAAAACTCAATTTCAATTGTATGTATGGCTTCTCAATTTAATTAAAAAGATGAATAAAATAGTAAAAATCAATAATTAATCTATTAAATAAATATTTACAAAATTCAAAAGATAAAAAAATCTTTATTTTACCCAGGAATTGGATTAAATAAGGAGGTATTTTCATTGTACAACAGTCAATGTTTTTTAAAAATTTGGGCCCACATACCCTAAAATGTTTATCTTTCTGGAATTGATGTTTTTATCACCTAATATAAATTTTATTATGATATGATTACTTTTATAAAATGATATTTTTTATATCTTATAATTTCTTAAGTTCATGATATTTGATGTTTTTGAAAGGTTTAAGAAACACAATCTTTTTCCATGGGTTCTTTATTATATGTTGAATGTTTGATTTTCAAGTGGCATGAAAATGTATGGATTATGAGATGGGTGGGACCTATATCTCTATTAAATTCATTGGTTAAAGGATTATATACCATGAGAGATAAATTTTATATTAGGTTAACAAGTAGTTCATTTCACAAAAGGTGAGTTTGATGGTCTTTATCACTACTCGCCATTTTTTTAGTGAACGGGTTGGCTAGTGGCCAGGTTCATAGTGATAAGAAATCCTAATATGATTTATCATGTTTTATTATTATTATATATGGTCTT
Source organism: Viscum album (assembly GCA_963277665.1). Taxonomy (NCBI): domain Eukaryota; kingdom Viridiplantae; phylum Streptophyta; class Magnoliopsida; order Santalales; family Viscaceae; genus Viscum; species Viscum album. The sequence goes on along the minus strand of OY728163.1, from coordinate 1,850,469,300 downwards.
ATGATCTCATATTAAGATATTTAAGTCTTTCTCATGTTCTCCCTCATGTTTGTGTCTGACACATTATTATATATTTTTCTATTACTAAGCATTTGAGCTCATTCCTTTCTTATGTTTTCATTCCCCATGTTATGAATATGGTTATATCATGTGATATATTTATTGAAGTTTCTATAGTAGCATGATTCTGGGAAAATTTTTGTAGGTGTTGTAAATTAAGATTTTTGTGTAGCTAATCTCCAAGATAATAAACCTTTCGGTCATTGGGTTGTAAACTATCTGTGAGGTGTAATATTTAAATTATGGTATTAATGTATTATTTAATTCATGATTATCTTGGGTCAGTTTAGTTGGAATCAGGTCATTTTTTAGTTATTTTATAGATTAATGTAGTTAAGTTTTGTGTTAAGGTTGGAGAACCTTAGTAAAAACCCTATAATTGAGTCAAAGTATATAATGATATCATAAAATATTTGTAAATATTGAGTAGATGGTTTTCATAGAAATACATACCTATATCAATATTACAATTGGACATGGTTTTGGAATATATTCATCTAGGGGTACTAACCCCTAAAATATTTGTTCGAGTATATATCATCCATCATTCTTGCTCCAAGTGAATATACCCTTATTATGCAACTGGCTTGAAAATACTAGGGGATATTCTTTAGTTGATCATATACTCTTCATGAAACACTATAAAGGAATTATTTGATACTTAGTTTTAGGTATTAGGCTTAGAATTATAAGATGATCCAACTTAAAGTAAACTATGTTAAATTAATATGGTTATAGGATGAATTAATGGAGTCATAGTTGAAATGAAAGTATCATAGGTTGTAATGAAGGTGTCATTGGAGAAGATGTATTAGGTTTAATATTTCATATTCATATAGTATAATTTCTTTAGATACTATCATAACTTTTTTGGTTTTTTTATTTGGTTGAATCAAGATCAAGGAAATGATGTTGTGAATGGTACTTCCTTAAGAACTCATTATAATCATATTTGGGGTAAATAGTTTCTGAGTATTACCAAGGATAATGAGTTGGATATATCATTAGAAGATATATGTTGATTTTTATATGGATATATTATCTTTTTTACCTTATTAAATGATAATTAAAATTATTAGGATGAATTTTATTTAAGGGGGGAAATGTAATGACATGATATTTTGGATCTTATAAAATATATACCATGTTCTATTACTTGTGTCACATGATAAACCCAAAATAAAGCAGCCAAAACCTATTAATAATACATTATTAATAAATTCATAATAAAAAAAATATGGTAGATCATTAATAGTTATAACATTTTGAAAATAAAGAATTAATATGAGTTAATATTAAAAAAGGTTATAATAAAGATTTTTTTCTTTAAATTTTACCACCCTTAAAAACTAAATTTTAAATTTTAAATTTGATAAATTTTAATTTAATTTTTACCCCCCCTAAAAATTTAAAAATTATGAATTTTGTAATTTTTTTGAATAGATGTATTTTTAGGTCAAAAAATCTGGTTTTTGCAAAAAAAATAAACTTTTTATGATTTTATCACTATTAAAGCATATTGTAGAAGTTTAAAAAACATTTTAAGTAAATTAATATGTATTTAGGTAATAAATTTATGTATTCTAAAATATTATTTTATCTTATAAATACCATGTCCAACATTTTTAGAACTAAATAAATATATTAGTTTCAAAAACTATTTTTGGGTCTTCTCTTTGAATGAAGTATTTTCAAGGTGATACACAGTTGTTGATTTAATTTAAATCCTAATAAATTTCATTTAAATTTTAATAATTCAATTTATTTTGTTAAATTCATTAATAGTTATTATTTATCTTATATATAAATTTAAATTTAAAAAACATCTTTTTTCTCAAAAAATTTCTTACGTGATTAAGTGTGTTTATTTTAAAATGAACTTTGCACGCATTTAGAAATATTTTATAATAAAATTTTTTTAAAATTAAAAATAATAATTACAAAATTAGGTAATAATTTAAATTTTAATTTTAGTTATCAAAATTAATTACTAAGGTTAAAAAGTAGTTGTCGAGGTAAAAATTAAAAATGGTAAAAGGTGTCTTATTAAGGGGAAGTGGGAAAAACATCTTTAAAACATGTTTTCAAATAAGACTTTGAGATTAGTTTCAAAATTATATTTTACCACACTCTGGTTTTTTTTCACTTTTCATCCATTGACCCTTGAATAGTGTCAGGGAATTATTGAAAAATAATGAGTGTTTCCAAAATTACCCTTGTCTCCCCAAATAAAAGGATACCACTTACACTATTCAAAATATACACTTAGAATTATAATTAATAATTTAAACTATACCATATATATAGTTATAAACCTATACCAAAAACATAATCCCATGGCCACAAATAATTATCCTAAGGCCTTCAATTTCAAGGGAACTTCCAAGGAAAACTCAAGTCTCCAACATAAGTATTATCTCCTTCCTAAGATTCTCTTATTTATTTTACTCTTCCAAATATCACATAACCATGATGAATTAAGTATAATTATGATACAAATAAATTATTATATTAATTTCATAACCCTTATTTATTCATTTTCATCCACTTATAAAAAATAAAAGAACATCGTTAGTGTGTTGTGCAGACTACTACCGCCTCCACGAAGTGACGACGTTTATTTTTTGTTACTACCTTTATTGGATGGTACTAATGGTGGTAATTATTAATAAATATTACATATATATATATATAATATATTTATGATTATTAAATTTCAATTTAATACACACCTTCACCCTCTCACGCATTGAGAAATAGGAAAGCTAATCATGCGTATGTGTGGATTTCCGCCTCTAAGATGAAATGTTTTTTGATTTTCATTTTAATTTTCATAAATTATCTAAACATATTAAAATATTGTTCAAAGAAATAAAAAAATAAAAAAATATCATTATCATTATTTAATAATGATATTACATTAAAAAACACCTCTTTAACCATTATATTTAAATTTATTTCTCTCATGGGGTTTTTATTCAAAATTTACAAAGGATGTAAGGGGTTTTTGAAACTAAATTATCTTAATTGGGTCATAATCACTCATATTTTTATATTATATTTCACAATTTATCTTTTCTCACTTATGATAAATATATGTTTTATTTCCACCTTCTTTTCTAGGTAAATCATTTTTCTCACAAAACTCTTCTTCCTTAATGAATTTAATGTTTCGTTAAAATGCATTATGTTAAGAAATATTCCCATTACATTTAATGGATTTTTCATCCATTTCCATTTTTTTACTTCACAATAATGTTATCTTTTCCCTATAAGAAATAACAAATGTCGTTACCTATAACGATCTTTTTATTCACATTATTTTATTTTGGAGAAAAGTTTTCCTTATCCTTTTTAATAATGTTGGTTTTTAATAAGGTTATTTCAAAATGTTAGAAAGGTTTTACCATCCCTAAAAATAAAATTTTTATTATGCACTAAATATTTTATTTTTATAACCTTTGTGTATTTTTCATGGTTTAATTATTGAATATTATTTTAAAAGTAAAAGTTTTCAAATAATTTTCACTTCCCTTTTCAAAAACTTTATGTATTTGTTAAGTCTCTGTTATTAAAGATTCTTATAAAATTAAAACTTTTCAAACTATTTTCACTTATAAATTTTTAAATAATTATTTATTTTAAAATATATTTTATTTTGTAAAATTTATAAAAAAATCAAGCCTTCTCTTTCTCTTTAAAAAAATTGAAAGTAATTTTCACCTTAATGGTTTAAAAGTTTTTTTGAAAACTCATGCATTTTAACAACTATTTACCTTCCAATGTTTATCCTTCATGAATTTGTTTTTTTATCACCCTATATATATATTTATTATTATTATATTATTCTTTTTATAAGATGATATTTTTTATATCTTATGATTTTTTATGTTCATTATATGTGATGTTCTAGAATGGTTTAAGAAACACAATATTTTTCCATAGGTTATTTATGAGATGATGAATGTTTGATTTTCAAGTGGCACAAAAATTTATGAATTATGATATATTAAGAACCTATATATCATTCTAATGCATCAGTTAAAGGCATATATCATAAGATATAGAAATGTTATCTGAATGGATTAGCAATAATATACTTTCAAAAAGGGTGAGTGCGATGGTGTTTAGCTCTAATCATTATTTTATGAGTGAATGGGTTGGATGGTATCTAGGTTCACAATGATAATAAATCCTATATTTATGATTGTGCCACATTTTCAAGTTTTTTATCAAGATATTCCATGTTTTCATGATTATTCTGTATTAGTATTTCTCGCTATTATATCATGCACCCATGTTTTTGATTATTGATATTTATGTTGAGTCTGGTCTATCTTTTATGATTCATTAATTATATTTTTATAATACTATCTTACTTTATCATGTTTTATGATTGTCATCTATGGTTTTATGATCTCATATTAAGATATTTAACTCTTTCCCATGTTCTATATTATGTTTATGATTAAACACTTTCTAAGGTTTTTCTCCCTTACTGAGTTTTTCAGAAAATACCTTTCTTATGTTATCATTCCATAGGTTATGAATATAGTTATGTAATTTGAGATATATAGTAAATGGTCTAAAAGAGTGTGATTAAAGAGAAGTTTTTTCAATTGTAGTAAATTATGATGTTTATATAGATAATCACCAAGAAACTGAACCTTTAGGTCTTTGGGTTGTGTGACTATTTATGAAATGTATTGTTTGAATTATGGTATTAATGTATTATTTAAGTCATGGTTATCTTGGGTTTCCTTACGGGAGTGGTACCAATAGGGGGTGACACCTTAGGTCTCATTTTTTTAATCATTATTACAACTCAGGTATAACAAACCTATGTTTATTAAAACATTATTACATGTGTATTTTAAATTAATTTAAGTTATTATTTATTATTTATTATATTTCGAAACTACTTATTATCTATTCATTAAATATTGAAAGATGAAACAATTTTTTTTGAATTATTTCATTTTAATTTCAATTTAATATTTTTTTTTATTTTTTATGTTTTAATTTGTTAAATTATATATATAATATTAATAATAAATTAAATTACATGTTTATATATTATATATAATCTACAATAACTAGTCATAAAGGTTGTGATAATTAAATAATTGAAAATTTTCTCATTGGTGGTAAAACTGAACATTAATGAGATGTGTTGAATGGGAAATAGAGATAATATATATTTATTATTATTATTTTATAAAAATTATACAATATAATTACATTTATATCATGTTTTATTATTAATTAGTTAAATAATTAAGATTAAAAATCAAATTATAAAGGGTGAATAAAAGAATAAAAATAAAATGAATAGAAAACAATGTTACCTCATCCTTGAGGTTTTCCCATTTTATAGAGGAATAATGCCTTAAATTCTTAGAGTGGTATGAGACCAGAAAATATTTAAGGATCGAAGGAGTTTTAAGAGAAGATGTTTTGGAAAAATAGGAAATTGGATTAATTTTTTAAGTTATTTTCAATGGAGGTAATAGGGGTATTTATTCTTAGAGGGGAAGGGTATTTTGGGTTGAAATATTTAATAAAATATTATTTCAAGGCCATGTCTTGAAATGGGGATCCTTTTAGAGATTATAAATATAATTTAATTAAATATATATATATTGAATAATTTTAAACCCTTCCATCACCAAAATTAATTTTTATAAAAAGTTTCACAAAATAAAGAAAGAACGAAAGTCAAAAATAGTTTTTAATGAATAAATTATCACTTTAAACTTTGAAATTTATTTTTTAGGTTTTTAAATCATTTTTTCTTTTAAATTTATTATTTATCTTATTGAACTAATTTTTTGTTAATAAAATCATTCTATAATTCATTATGTTATTATTGTATCAATATAATGTCATAAAATATACCGTATTTGAAAAACTGTTTATTTACTATTCGCCTAAGAATTTTTGTTTTTAGGAAAAAAATACCAAAAAATAATTCACTAATAATTTAATTATTCTGAAACCTAAAATTATATTTATTTATTAAAAATAATTTTTAAACTTAAGTAATTTTAATAATTAAATATTAACATAAAAATTATAGTTTTTACAAATAAGGTAAAATATATCTAATTCAAATATACACTTATAATTTATTTAATTTACCTAATTTTAATATTTATTTTATAAAATTATATTATTTATATTTACTTATTTTATTCATTTTAAATATTTCTTGTTAGTCATTTTATTATTTCAATGATCAAATTACTATAATAATAGTCAGGTTATTATTCTAACAGCCAGTTTATTATTATAATGATTGTACTTATTTTATTCTTTATATAAATACATATTATTTCCTTTGTTAGTAATTCAATTAGTTTTCTTTTATTTTTCTCTACATCATTTATAAAATTTCATTCATATTTCTAATGTTTTTTCTTTTTATAGTGTTTTTCAAGACATATATTTTTTCAGTCTATGACATACCATACTTTAATATTCTAGTTATAAAAATTACTTATCCTTTATATGTAATGTTATATGATAAATAAATAATATAATTTTCATTTAATTATGTGTTGTATAAGATTTACTTGAGGTTTACTTTTATAATTCAATAAATATTTTATAATTGAACTTAAATTTAATCATAGACCAGAAAATAGTTATGGAATAAACATATATATATTATTCATATAATAAAAAAAATTGAAAACAAATTAATTTAATTTTTATGCATATATGTTACGGGAGAATTTTTTTAAAAAATTTATATAAAAATATAGGTTATTAAAATTCATCCAAATATCCATCGGGTTCTAGTTCTTCCTTTCTACAACTCCTTTTTATAAAGGCTTGCATAAAGTGATCTATCCATACCTTATTCCATGGTTTTCAAATTACTATTAAAATTTCATTTAGTGTACTTGAATCCATTATAAGTCTAAAACCTTTAGATAACATACACTATTTGTTTTTTAATAACTCTGTGGTATGTTTTAAACCTCTCAAGAGTCTATGATTTACTCTCTATGAAATAAATGTAAGTCATATTAGTAAAATTATCAATAAAAGTAATGAAAAAATATCTCTACATGTTGATTTCAAACTCCTTAAAACCTAAATATTATGATGAATAATCCATATTTTCCTCATCATTTTAATCTCCATCGACTTGTATCTTTTGGTCACCATATTCCCTTTGTGAACAAAAACATATGAGTTTTTTCTTTCTAAATTTATCTTATAAATTTTCCCAACTACATCATATTTGAAAATTATACTCATGTTCTTTTGGCTCAAATGACTAATTCTTTGGTGTCATAACTCATTTTCCTCCTTAAGACTCAAATAACATTTATTTTAGTATTATATAATCTAAAATAGATTTAATTTTTTTCAATTTCCTTTCATGATGACTATTACATCATTAAACATCTTTATGACACATCCATTCTTCTATAAATTTAATCCATTCCCATTGTATCATAGTTGGGATACTCTCAACAAATTGTTTTTCAATCCATCAATCAAAAGAACTTTGTTTAGGGTAATATTATTATTAATTATTTGTGTGATTCCAATTATTTCACATTTCAATAACTATCATCCACAAAGGTAACATGGTCTTTATCATATTTTTTAATTCTATTAAATATTTTTTTCTAATCATTAAAACAAGAAACTTCTTTACAAGATCAAAGGCTTTTCACCTTTTAAAGCATTGTGTGAAACTTTAACCAACATTACATACTATTGTTCACTAAACTTGTTATATTCAAAGTTTATTCTTTTTTTAATCTAATATAATATAATTGTATAATAATCAATCATGTCATGTCCTTTTTTATCACAACTAACACCTGTTTCTTAAAGTGAAAATAAGTAATTTTTCACTTTCACCTTCTCTTTGGGATATTATATTGGTTTCTTCTTTGGATTTTTATATTCTCTCCCCCAAAAATTGTAGCCCCTTATTAATTTACATAAAAAATTATACACCAAAAAAAGCATTCATTGTGAAAGTATACTCCCTAGCACCAAATTCTTCCTTCAAACCTAATCCTTCTAAAAGGAGAGAAATTATTTTCTTTAAAAACTACCTATTTTTTATAGAGTAATGTTACCCACTAATTTTATTCAAACTACACATACTTTATTTATCTAAAATTAAAAATATATTTATCCATATCCTTATCTTAAAAAACTCATTTCTTTTTTATAAATAATTTTTCAAAATATTTTCAGCCCATAAATTTGATGTATCAATTGGTGCATACCTTTTCTTTGTAACTTTTTCAGCTAATTTACCTTATTTCTATTAATTAATCTTCTTTATTTGAATCCTTATATGTTAAAAGTGATCGTTAAATGATTTATTTAATAATAATCAAGTTTATTAGTGTAATTAATGACTTTATCCACTGATTTTAATGATTCTCCAATGTATTTGATAAGTATTTTAAATTAAAATTAAAATTTCATCAGTGAATTCTATGCTTCCTCCAAGTTTTCTTCAAAATATTTAATTTATTATTTCTTGGAAGGTATTTTAACTATTATAATATCAATCATCTTATCTCTTTAAACAATAATAAAATTTAGATCGCTAATTTTTATCATGAACTGGACTTCTTTTTTATCATCCACATCAACATTGGATTTACAATGTATTTATTTAATATAGAAACCTACCTTTTAAGTTTTATATTCTTCTTTCAACACAACATGAGATTCATGCTCAATTTTAAATCATTCAGTTTCTTATTCTTCATTATCCTTTTTTCTTCCTTCAACGCTAAAGGGTTTATTATTTTGATTTTAATATTCCATAAAAGCTTGAGCGTGTTCCACCTATGAATCTTATCATTCCTAATTAATGTCTTCATAATAAGATAACATGTGATTACTTAATAGAAAATTTATCTTCGTTGTTGAATTAGTATTTACCTTTCTTTTAGATAATTTTCTTCTAATATGACAATTTTTCATCTTGTTTCTCTTCCTTTGAGGTTGGTCATCCTATTATTTATCTTTATTCTTATTAGGGTAATTTCATTAAAAAATTATAATCGTTCAATAATTGGAACATTTAAAAAGAATTATTTATTTGTAAACTTATTATTTATTAATAAAATGGAGAAAATTGAAACAAATATATCAATTTTCATGAAATCTTCATTAACTTTTGATTCCTATTTAAGAGACCTTTTGGAATCACTAATTTCAAGAATTTGAAAACTTGAAAGGAAATTTCATTTCCATATCTCTCTTTCTTCTTCAACCCAAATCCACTTTTTATCTCATAATATATCAATATATTTTTTACTTTTTCAATTGTAAACTCATTAAATTATTGACCCTCAAGGGAAAAATTATCATCAAACTTATCTGATATAATATATATCAGATTCTTTACAATTATTGAGTCTTAAAAAACATCTCTATAGCTCTATATTTAACTAAAAAATCTTTTCGCTCATATAAAGAATAAATCCACTATATCATATTTATCTATTGAAATATTATCAAATTCTGTAATATATTTCATAATTTGTAACTTCGTCTCTTTTTTTATCCTTTATTAATATCATGAAATTTCATTAATATGGTGTTTTTTATTTTGGAACCCATAACTCTTGTTTATTCCTTCTTAAAGAGTGATGAGATTAATGAATTGTTTTCTATCTCATGGACTACCCATGTTGTTGATGGAATTAATACTCTCCAATAAATCTCTTATATTGAAAAAAATGAGAAATAAATAATAAAATCAGTTCCTTGAGAATAACCTAGAATATTTTTTATGTAACTAATTAATATATTGTCATGATGATTAACAATGTTATGATACCAATCTATGTGCCTAGGAAAGAGGAGTTACAAGCACTAAGAGAGGGTGTGTGTATTAGTAAGACCGAAAATATTTCTACAAGTCTCAAAATATTGTCATTTTTTTAGTTCATAGGACATCCAATAAATCAAGAAAATAATTATGATTAGAGATAAAGAGAGATAAAGAGAACATATAAGCACAAGATATTTTTATAAGGTTTACTAGTTCTTTTTATCGAGTGTTTGTGTACTTGTTTAGTGGATGTGATCTCACCTCACAAATCCTTATTTTATTATCAATATATAATAGTTAATTTTTATCATGAAGGTATTATTGAATTTTTCTAAGTATGAAATGAAAAATGAAATTGAATAAAGAACACTAAAAATTATAAATGATCATGATCAATCTTATTAAATCCCAATCAAGTTCCTCCAAATGATTGATACAATGTGAAACTTATTATTATCTTTAATGTTAACTCTAAAGTATTTGAAAATTATCTAAATAATGTATGGGAAACTATATTAAAATTCTATCACACCTCATTAATAAAAACTCTATCTTTAAATAAATTCATACAAACCATGATGTGGAACCTTAGATAATGATGTGATTTTTTCTAGTTAATGGTTGATCTGAAAATAATTACCATAAATCTCAAATTCCCTTCAATATCATATACCATTTCCATGTTTAAAATATATAAGTGAGTAAGACCATGAGATGGTTACCTTCTAACCACAAAATTTTATTTTACTTTAGTTCCATGATCACTAAACCATGATGACTTTTCCTTCTAACTATGTCATAGTCACCTAAACCGTAATATGGTTTCTTTGAGTATGGAAACCAATGATTCTAAAAAAAATATCCAACAAACTCTTAAATCCATAGTAATTTTAAATGTAGTTTTTATGAAACTATAAAGCATGGTAAAAACTAGGATGTGTTTTCTTTTCATGGTAAATATATAAATTTTCATTTTAACACTAAAAAACTCAAAAAAACATAATAATTTTATATATAGACCATTATATAATGTTTTAAAACATTGTGGAGTTTAACTCTTTAAGGTTTCTAAAAATTCCTACAAAAATTTAAAAAAACTATGACCATCAAAATGACTGTTTTTCCTAAAACTCTTCCCAATTATTTTTTCTATAAAATGTACCACAACATTATTTTCCTAAAACCATGGAATATTTTTAGTTTAATATGTATTAATTCATTACTTTATATCAACTCAATATCTAATTGATCTTTGATCAATCCATGAGCATGTTGATAATAAATAAAACATGAAAACACCTTTAAGATTCCTGAATCACCAGCTTAAGAAACTAGTGATAATAATCTATCAATGTGATAGTTATCTAAATACCACATTAGAAAATATGATAATGTTTTTGAGTGTACTCTAACCCACATCTTAAATAAAACTACTATATTAAACAAGTATTAATTGAGGGATTCTCAACATCCCCCCCCCCCCCCCCGCATTGACTTTATGAGGGATCTCTACCCAGTATAATACCTAATATTAAATGGATTTACCTACTAATAAATATTTTTTTCATAATTACCTCTCAAAATGGGGGGATATACACTCCTAAATGTATATAAAATATGATTAAAATCATAGCAGACTCAGAAACTTCACCTCATACTCCCAAATATTATAATTTCCTTTCTGAATTGCCAATAACTCCTAGTGAAGCTCAAATAAAAGAGTATAAAATAATAAATACTCTAAAAAATAACCATAACTAATTATATTAGTATCATTATCTCCCAATTACATTACCCACCACTACTTTATTCTTCCTCATAATAATATATCTACTAATAGAATTAAGTTCCCATTAACTATAACGAACTGAAACTTTATAAATGGAATTCCCCTTATTAATTAACACATGTGTTATAAATATAAATATAGTATTATTCACATTAAATTTATAAAATATATTCATTAAACTCTATTTATTTGTTAATTGTATTTTATGAAATAATAAGTAATTTTTTTAAGGGTCGAAAATTTGATAATCTCCTAAAAATAGTATTTTTCAATAAAAAGTATTTTTATGTAAAACATTATATATATGATAATTATAATTATTTTGATATAATGGATAAAATTTTATTAATAATCATGTATAATTTATCATATATTGAATTTTTTATATTTTTCTAAAAAAGTTGTTTTGGGGGTGAATAGTAAAAAATACATTTTTTACAAATATTATTAATTTTTTGACATCGTCACTATATAAATATAAATAAAAAGTATATAAAACTTTTTCATAAAATTAAAATGTATTTAAGGATTATAATTAATATTTTAAAAATTATGTTTTAAATTTAAAAACCTATGTTAAAAAATTTGGGACCAAATATATATTTTATTCTAATAAAAACTATTTTTGGATCTTTAAATTTATTTGAGTTGTTGAATGATTTCATTAGGTCATGTAGTTATTTTAATGTAAAATAACCCTAATTTTTTATTAATATACCTAATAATTTCTTTATACTCAATTATATTAAAAATTATTTGGCCTAAATGATAAAAATAATCAATATTTTACCCTAAGACACTCATCCCCTCCCCTTATAAATAACACCCTTCACAACCTCACCTAAACTCACAATTTATTATATTTATATATACCAAAGTCTTCAAATATATACCCCCAACCCTATTTTATCATCTTATAAGACTAATTGTCAACAAATGGATGAACTATGGATCCTTAAGGTGTATCTTAAAAGTGAACATTCAAAGAAAGAGGTAATATTCTCTACCGAATTTTCTTAAATTATTTTCTTCTTATACTTCCTAAAATTTTATTATAAAAAACATAAAATAATCACATTAGTTTAATTATTATGTTTAAATATTATTATAGTGATGGTATAACTATTATCTACCTTTCGTTTATCCATTCTATAATGAAAATCGCGCATGTGTTATCGTCAGTTCCCTGCCTCTGTAGATGACGAGTTTAGTTTTTCATAATCACCTAAAATGGATAGTTTTAAGAATATAATTAATGAATAAATATAATATTTAAGATATTATTAATAATATATAAATATAAATTCTTGATTTCATTAATTATATTATCAAATCAATCTCCATTGTAATTTTTACCACCCAAAACAAGCATAATGTGTCATCTTTTATAATTTGAGTAAATTTTGGACATATATTGAGTTGTATAAATTTTTTTGATAATATAATTATAATTAATCAATAAATATATATTTATTGATATTATATAGCTAATTAATATTACTTATGACCATAATCAATATACTGAATAAGTTTTGGATAAAATTAACCAAACCACCCCAAGTGGCTAAGCAAAATCTATAAAATAAATTAATGACTTATGAAAGTAAATGGAGATTTAAAAAATGTAATATACATGAAAAAGGTTCTGAATAAAGTATTTAATAAACATAATTTTTTTATTTATGATGTTATTCACACATACTAAGAAAGTCATGATCTACAGTAAGGGATCTTCTGAACCACCCTCATTACTTCTAAGTTACACATTCTCTTTATTTTTCTCACTTTACCTCTATCCTATTCACATTTAATAATTCTATATTTTTTATATATATTCTTTACATAGATAACTAGATTAATTTACACTTATTTTTGGGGATAATAAATTTTATTAAAGTCTCCTACTCAATTCCTTCTTTTAAGAAAACTCATTTAAATGGAACTAGTTTATTTGTTATCATTTTTCATGTACCACTACATGTATTTATTATAACAATATATGATTTATAAAAACACTATTTTTCATGAAAACCCATTTGGGATATTTTTTTAAGGAAATTATTATTTTCTTACCCTCTTTAAATAGAGTTTACTCTTTTTCTTAAAACCTCGGTTAACTGGTTCATTTCCAAACTTGATTTTCCCCTATTTTTATTTCTTAACATCACTTGAACTTAATTTTATTGACCTATTATTTTCTATTCACCTTTTAAAATCCAATAATTATTTAATACCTTATTTCATGGGAATATTTATGACATGACATTTTCTTATTCTCTAATATATGATTATGTAACCCATTTACATTTCATTGGTTTTTCTTATGCTTATGCCCTATGTGTGATTTCTTTATATGGAACACATATACATGAACACATTATGAATGGTGTTTATGGGCACAAAGTTATAAATCCATACAATGTATTGTGTAATATTTTATATCTCATGAGATGATATATAAGGTACAAAGGAGTAAACTCAATTTCCTATGGGACTCTGTCTACTATGTTATGTTGTCTTGGAAGTGATCCTTGATATATTCTTATGATGTCATATTTTATTTTGTTTTTTGATTACTATGATGTCATTATCCTATGATATAATCTTAATAATTCCATGATTTAATGTGAATATATATGATAATTCACTTTTATTTTATCATGATACGCCCCTTTTCTCCTATGTCTTTCTTTTCATGACGCTTTACTTTACTTCCCTTATTGGGATTTATAGCTCAACCTATTTCCTTCTGTATATCCTTAGGGTATCCTATACAGTAAAATAAGACCAATTTGATTTATAATAACTTTTTTGGAGATATAAATAAATATTTTGTGGCTTATTTTGAAATCAATGTTTTATTTATCTAATCTCACAAATACACTAGGCCTCTATATTTTTTGGTTTTATTTTATGGAAAATTATGAAAAAATCAACAAATAAATTTCATAATAGGCTTATGTTGTTATAGTTTTTATCAAATAAATTTCTAGTAATTTTTTAGTATTATGATAAGAATACAATAGTGAAAACCCTATGGATAGGTTTAAGGAAAAATCATAAATTTTTGGTAAAGTATAGAGTGTATTATTTCCTAAAAATGGAATCCATATTGGGGTAGAAACAAGTGTATTCAGGCTATGAAATATAATCACCTAGGGGTAATTACATTGAAAAAATTTTATTGGGTATAACTTGACCTTCGTTTGTTTCACAATAAGTGGGCATAATTTTACACCTTTTTTACACTCTTTTGGGTATACTTTAGTTAATTCACATGATGTTTATGAACCATTATGAATGATTGAATATAGTTTTATAGAATTCAATGATTTAATATATAACTAGTTAGGTTATATAACCTAATAAGACAAAAACATTGATAACCAATATTGAAACATAAAAATTAATAAGTCATGGTATACATGTCATTTATGATTTATTCATTATAATTTCATAGTTACACTTTTATATTATTACAAATGTGAGTATTCTCATCCTAAATTTTATTATATTTTTGTTAATGGCTGAAAATGGGAGGAATCATGCCAACAACCAATTCAATGGGTGATGTGATGATTTTTTAAATTAGATGTCTAACTTTATAAGAGTTGGATTCAATAACTTCATGGTAGTTATTTATCAACTATCTCAATTAATTAATAATAACATAAATCGTGTGGAAATCCCACTTATACCAAGAAATGGAAAGTTATAGTTCAGTAATTTATAAAAAAATTCATCCTAATTTTAGTAGGTCTTCTGATCCCCTAATTATGTAACAATGTTTTAATTCTATTGAGAAAATATTTTTTGTTCTATAGTTCTCAAATAAAGTGAAAGTAACATCATATGTTTATCATCTAGAGGGAGAATTTTATCAATGGTGGACACTGATGAATAATACCAAGAACAAGGGAGACATTAAATTCATGGAATAAGACGGATTAAATAATATATTTTATAATAAATATTTTCTTCACAATCTACATCTTAAAATGGAAATATAATTCCTTAATCTCAAGAAAAATTAGGGAAAATCCATCAGTTATTATGTGTAAAACTTCACAATTCTTGTAGGGTACGACTTCGGCTATATCATTGACCCCAAAATTAATATTATTCACTTATTTATTCGACTAAAGTTGATTCTTATAAAATACTTGGTGATTTAAGACTTTAATAGATATGAGTAAACTATTATATTTTCCCTTAAAGTTAATATAGTGGTTGGTAATTATCAATGTTCTCATGGGGTGGGAGATAAAAATAAAATAATGGAGTTTAATGCTAAAGTATCAATGTATTAATATCATGAGAAATACAACATGCAACATGTCACAAGTGTGGAAAGAAGAATTAAAGAAACTAATTCAAGGGAAAAAGTTATGCTTCATGTTTGGAAGATAAGGATATCAAGTAAATGAATATCTAAGTGAGATGAAAAATCCCAATAATTTTATTAAAGAAAAGAAGGTCTTAATAAATACTTCGCTTATAGTCCAATGTTTAAACTGTAATAAACATAAAAACTATGAATGTAAATTCCCTAATCCAAGGTTTTTTGTAGATAACCAATGACAATAACCTCTTAGAGTAATAGATAAAGTATGAGTTTGTGTTATCAATAATGTTGTGGTGAATCCTGATAATAAATCGGTGACAGGTATGTGGGTACTATTTATGTGATAAATCTCCCAAAAAACCATGAAATAATCCCTATATTATAATTAAATACTATACTAGGCATGGATTTATTATCCTTATATAGAGACTACATTGACTGTTGGGGTAAGGAAATCACTTTCCATATCTTAAAGAATCCTTTGATTCTATACAAGTGTAAGGAGGAGGAAGAATCTACTTTGGGGAATTCTTCCCAAGAATAGGTATTATTTCCCTATGAGAAAGAATATATATATTAAATGATGGACATAAAGTATAGTATAACCATTAAAGATATTACCATTGTGAGGGAATATGCTGATTTATTCCCTAAATAGTTTCTAGGTTTTCCACTTGGCTGAGAGGTTGAGTTCTCAATTTAACTTATACCTATATCTCTCCCCTTATCAGTGACTCCCAATAGAATGGTCCACATTGAATTATAGAAACTAAAATTTCACCTAAGTGCTTCACCATGGGGTGTTATGATCCTCTTTATCAAGAATGTTGGGCCAATACACATCTTCATTGATTATCATGAACACAACAAAATCAATATAAAGAACAAGTGTCAACTTCCATGGATTGATGACTTGTTTGATTGACTATATGAGTCCTAGTACTTATCTATAGTGGACATTAGATTGGGATACCCTAAATTAAAGGCAAATGATAATATTCCCAATATTTCGTTTTGTAAATGGTATGGAACTATAACTTCATAGTAATTCCTTTAAGACTCAACAATGCTCCATAAATATTCATGGACTTAATGAATAGAGCCTTTAGAGATTAACTTGAAAAATTTGTGGTAGTATTTATATATTATATTCTCATATACTCTTAAATAAAGGAGGAATATGAGTATCATTTGATTATTTTTCATAATAATTTTAGAAAGAAAAAATTATATGTAAAATATAGTAAATGTGAGTTTATCATTGAGTAAGTGACATTCATGTAGAATTGTTTCATAGGAAATGAGAGATATATATATGTATCCTTAAAATACAAGGTTGGTTAAGGAATGGAATAGAACAAAATTTGTAACAGAGATCTGTAGATCCCTCATATTATCTAGGTATTATTAGTGATTTTTGAGAAACTTATCATGATTGTTAAGACCACAAACCAAGATAACTAGAAAAGTTTAATTTTTTTCTAGATAGATGAATTTGAAGAGTGATATAAAGAGTTGAATAAGATACTAATTACTACACATTTACTCACACTACCCATAAGTGGAGAAGGATTTTTGATCTATAATGATGCATCAAATAATTTCTTGGGTTGTGTACTCATGAAAAATGATAAGGTTATAAAATATTCCTCAAGAAAGATAATTACCTATGGGAAAAACTATCCAGCACATCATATAGAGTTGGTTTTAGTAATCTTTACAATGAATATTGGTCAGAATTAACTCTATAGATAGAATTAAGACATATATAGGTACCATAAGATCCTTAAGTATATATTCATATAGAAAGAGATCAATATGAAAAAATGAAGGTGGTTATATCTAATCAAGAATTATATCTTATCAATCCATTATCATCTTAATAAGAAAAATAAAGTGGTGTATTTTCTAAGTAGAAAATATCATATATTATTATCCATGTTGAGGATTTAGAAGGATCCAATCTGTAAAGACCCAAAGTTTTTCAATGGAAAATTTCCTTCTTATATTTATTTCATAAAAACACAAAATAATGAACTACTAAGTGATAAGTGACCTTTAAACATTATTTTTTCACCCCTATGGTTGGAATTTTAAAAATCCGACATACACGGTTGTGTTCAAGATGGTTTTTGGAGTCTAATGAAACAAAAATAATTTTTTGGTGAATAGTAACCTACCCTTATGAATAGTAACCTACCCTTATTAATATTAATATGACCCTTATGAATATTAAATAAGAGTAACATTACCTATGAATAATAAAATAAATTTTAGAGATCATAGAAAGTGATAATTTGACCTTAGTAAACGTTTTTGGTATTTTATAAGTCATAAATAAATAATTATAATTAATTAATTAATTTAAATGAATATTTATTTTCCTTAAATATATTCATAAATTATTTAATCAATGTATAATAGTTTTTAGATAATTTTATAAGACCCTACGTAATTTTTGAAAGAACTATAAAATCAGTTTTAATCTTAATACTGTTTTTTTAAGTAAATTATGATTTTAATTAAATATAAAATTAATAATATTTAGAAAATTATTTTTGAAAAATGGACTTCATTTCTGGATTCTACAGGTCGAAAAATGGTTGGGGTAAATTTTTGGGAATTTTCTGAGATACTTGAATTTTTTATGAATAGTGGAATCTGATAATTCACAATAAAAGCTAAATAATGTATTAATTGAGTCATCGATGATTTTATTCTGATGTAAGCCCACTTGGTTCAGGATTAAATTATAAAATTACTATTATTTCTCATCCAAGACTCACTATTCCTTGTCTTTGGTGAAATTAATAAACTAATCAATTTTATATTAAGGAAACCCCTCTCCCCTCCACTATAAAAGCCACCCTTCACTCCCTCTTTTCCTCACACCTCTAAAGCTCCAAGACTTCTCTAAAATCTGACCAAAAACCTTCCCTAGCCCCTCCCCCACGTCCAAAAGCTTCTGGTCTCATCAAAAGACCAATCCTATCTTCCTTAAGGAGGATCTCAAGAGGAAGATTCTAGAGGTAATTTCTCTCCCTCTTCTCCTTTAATTTCCTTTCAAGTTCAAGTTTCTTTCTTGATCTATCCCAACCTATATTCATCAAAATTGTTTTTTAATTCCAGTATTATACATATACTGTAATTATTATGGTATATTATATCACCCCACACCCTTTCCCTCTTCCTTTTATTTTATTTAAGAGAACGTTGTTCAGGAGGTGTTAATTTTTCACCTTCAAAAACGACATGCTCTCTTTTTCCATTTCTACCTTCAGATCTGGTCATGAAACCATTTTTATGGTTGAACCAGAATATTTTATATGTATTATGTTCCATTTTAAGTTCTGGAAATAACCTATGTCCAAATTACTAAGTTAAAAGTTAAAACGAGTTCTTTGTGATCCAAAAAACCTCTCAAATTAACCCAAATAATCTTCATTTAATTCTTATCTAATGATTCGTCCACATGGATCTAACAAAACTCATTATAAAATCATTCAAGATTCTGTAATATCATTAATAACATGTAATATTATTTCTGTTTGTTTACCCATGATCTACCCAAACATCAATTTAAGAATACAAGTGGACCGCTCAAGAAAACCATGAAAACGAACATCCCTGATCAATGTTTTTAAAATCTATAAGTCATCCAAAAGAACATAATATGAAATAATGAAACCATAATGAATCATATTAATGTATAAAAGGTTCTGGAATTTCTAATTAATTAATATAATGTCATTATACAGGACATTAAAGAGAAGGAGGCATTCGAGTACAAGGTAAGGGGAAATCTCGAACCCAATTTTCTTCCTTCAGGTTCTCCCTCTTTCACTCCATTTTTGATATGGTTACTCCTCAAAGATCATTTTTTCATCATTTAATTTACTTTTCTGGGATATACATGTTTGTCACTAGTTTTTATGTCCATCAAAATGTTTTCCAAAAGAACTCTTCTTTCAAGATCTCACCTTTTACCTCTCATTCAAGGTTGATGGTTCTTGTATCAAGTATGTTGTTCCCTCTTTCTTTTGGGAACCCAAAGCTTATGAATGTGTTATTATGATATGAAACCCATTCCTTTACATGGGTTATTTATGTAAATGTTTGATATGTATTCTATGTGGAATGAATTATAATGATAATGTTATGATGTGACGGGTGCGCCTGGAATTATATAGCGCAATATGAATGTTTAAATGTGACGGGTGCGCCCGGAATTATATACCACTCCAATGCATTGGGTAAAGTGATGAATCTCATTAGTAAATGTGAAATGAATTGTGAACAAGATTCTATATTTGTTCACAAGTATGTGTGGTAGTTAACAACTAAGAAATGATGTTTCATTTTTATGCATTGCCACATTTCAAGTTTATTATTTATGCTCCTCTCATGTTCATGATCTTCTTCCTATATCATAATTATGTTCACCCCATGCTATATTGTTCTTATCTATCCTCTTACTGGGATTTTAGCTCACCCCTTTTGATGTATATCCTCAGGTGGCTACATGTACTAAGGAGAGTACAAGTGCCACTAAGAAGCTAGGGAAGAAGAAATTAAATAAATGTTTATGGTTGATGTTGTATTTTTTATGTGTGGTCCTAGTTTTCCCAAGACACTAAACCTTTGGATCCTCCCTGTGTAATACTATTATGTTTTTTATCTTTGTAATGATTTAATAGTAATGTAAGAAAAGGCCGGGTCACTATAGTTGGTACTAGAGGAAAGGTTTAGTTAATTTGGGGATTAGGATTAGTGAACCCTAGAGAAAACCTACAACATGAGATTAAGTACAAATATGCACACAAGGATATTTACCTAGGGATCCCATATGTTATGTTTTTGGTATAATTGTTTAAAGGAATAAGTTATTCATGAATTTTTTACTTATGTTTTGTTCTACCCTTTTCTATTTTAGAAAATGGTGGGAACCAGGAGAAATCAGGCCAACAACTCGTGCGAGGGCCAATGCAACGATTGCCTGAACAACATCCCCAATGATTTGAGAGGTGGAGTTCAAAACTTCATGGCGATTCTTACCCAATCATCTCAGCTTATGAATAATAAACATAATAATGGGGAACATCCTGCTTCACCAAAGAGGGATAAACTAGCTATAGAATGTTTTATGCGGCAACGACCACCGACGTTTTGTGGATCTTCTGATCCACTAGTTGCAAAATAGTGGGTCAACTCCATGGAGAAGATATTTTTTGTTCTTAACTGTTCTGAGACGGAGAAGGTGACTCTAGTCGTTTATCATCTAGATGGAGAAGCTGATCAATGGTGGGATTTGATTAAGAACACCAAGCCAAGGGAGGAAATTGAAGAGATGGAATGGGAAGACTTTAATACAATGTTTCTTAATAAGTACTTCCCAAGAACTCTTCGCGCGAAGATGGAGAGAGAATTCATAGAGCTCAAGCAAAAAGATGGAGAATCTGTCACAACCTATGAAGCAAATTTCACAGGGCTCACAAGGTATTCTTCGGGTTTTGTTATCAACAATGATAGCAAAATTGATAGATTATTTAGTGGATTAAAACCACATCTTTGAAAGGCTCTTGCAATTCGAGACTTTGGGAGTTATGAAGAAGTTGTTCGGTGTGCTCTCAAAGTGGAGATGGAGTTTGGAGAATGGTCTCATGGATATGGTGATAAGAAAAGAAAGATGGAATTTCAAGCTGGTGGATCTAGTGATAAAGGTGGGAAGAAAACACAATGACCCATATGCCAAAAATGTGGGAAGTTACACCATGGGAACTTCTTCAAAGGGACGGGGAAATGCTTCAAGTGTGGGAAAGAAGGACACCTTGCTCACGAGTGATGAAAAGACATGAAAAGGAAGGATAATGTAGTCTATGAAAGGAGAGAACCACTCGTGGTTCAATGCTACAACTGTAGGGAGCTAGGACACTATTCAAACCAGTGCACTAAACCTCGAGCTCTCGAGGGTAATCAGCGCCAACAACCACCAAAGCCAAAGGAACAAGGGAAGGCTTATGCCATCACTACTGCGGAGGTGGAACATGATAATGAAGTCATACAAGGTACACTTCCTATTCACTCAAGAATGGAAAAGTCTTATTTGATTATGGTTCTACGCATTCCTTTATATCATGCATGTTTTCTAGAACTATAGAATCTAAGTCCCGAAACCTTGAAGTAGAGATATCTGTAAAAACACCAAGTGGTGCAATCATTGCAACCCAAGTGTTTGATTCTTCTCCTGTTGACGTATGTGGGAAGATTCTTCCGGCAAATCTCGTAATACTTACCTTGGTGGAATTCGACGCTATAATGGGAATGGATTGGATCTCTTTATATAGAGTGCATATCAACTGTCGGGAAAAGGAAATATATTTTCATATTCCGAACCATCCCATGCTCCTCTAAAAATTCAAGAAACATCATGAATATCCTTTGAAAAATCCTAAAATGGTGTGGGTGTTGATTCCCTGTGAAGAAGCATACCTCGCCCAAATGATTGAGTCAAAGGAAAGTGCCAACCTTGAGGAAATGCCCATCGTGAGGGAATACAGTGATTTATTTCCCAAAGAGTTACCTGGAATTCCCCCGGATCGTGAGGTAGAGTTCTCAATTGAACTCATACATGGAGATACTCCTATCTGAAAGTACCCCTATAGGATGGCTCCTATCGAACTGGAGGAGTTAAAGAAGCAGCTGCAAGAGCATTTGGACAAAGGGTTCATACGCCCTAGTGCATCACCTTGGGGTGCACCAGTTCTCATTGTGAAGAAGAAGGATGGAACCATGCGGTTGTGTATCGATTATCGGGAACTCAACAAGATCACCATAAAGAACAAGTATCCTCTCCCAAGGATTGATGACTTGTTCGACCAGTTAAAAGGTGATCAATACTTCTCAAAGGTGGATCTTCGTTTTGTATATCATCAAGTAAAGTTGAAGAAGGAAGATATTCAGAAGACTGTCTTCCGTACAAGGTATGGGCACTATGAGTTTTTGTTGATGCCCTTAGAACTTAATAATACCCCTGAAATCTTCATGTATTTGATGAATAGAGTCTTTAGACATTACGTCGACAACTTTGTGGTAGTGTTTATCGATGATATTCTGATTTACTCCAAGAGCAAGGAGGAACATGAAGAACATCTAAGGCTTGTGTTGGCGACATTGAGAAAGGAGAAGTTGTACGCCAAGTTCAGAAAGTGTGACTTTTGGATAAATCAAGTCACGTTCTTGGTACATGTGATCACAAGCGAGGGAATTTCTGTGGACCCTTCAAAGACAAAGGTGATTGAGGAATGGCCCAGTCCCTTTAGTGTCACATAAATCTGTAGTTTTCTTGGATTAGCTGGGTACTATCGATGTTTTGTGAGAAACTTCCCATGATTGTCAAGCTCTCTAACTAAGTTAACAATGAAAGGGGTAAAGTATGTATGGACGGAAGAATTTTAGGGAAGCTTCAAGGAGATAAAGAGAAGTCCAATCACTGCACCTATACTCACACTACCGAAAAGTGGAGAAAGTTTTGTGATATACAGTGATGCTTCAAATAAAGTCTTGGGTTGTGTACTCATGCAAAATGATAATGTGATAGCCTACGCCTCACGACAGTTGAAGATCCATGAGCAGAACTACCCGACGCATGATCTAGAGCCGGCAGCCGTGATTTTTGCCTTGAAAATCTGACGGCACTACCTTTATGGCGAGAAGTGTGACATATACACCGACCACAAGAGCCTAAAGTATATATTCACATAAAAGGAGCTCAACATGAGTCAAAGGAGATGGTTAGAGCTAATCAAGGATTACGATTGCTCTATTCACTATCATCCTGGAAATCCGAACAAGGTAGTTGATGCTCTAAGTAGAAAAGAACCTGCTACTCTATCTATGTTGAGGATTGAGAAAGACCCTATCTTCTTGGATATGCAAAGGATGGATTTGGGAATCGTAAGGGAAGGGGATACATCCTACCTTTCCCAAATGATTGCGCAACCATCCATCCAGCAGAAGATTAAGGAAGCACAAAGGGATGATGTGGAGATACAAAAGAGGGTGAATGCAGTAAAGGAAGGGAAGCTGCAAGAGTTCCATATCGACGATGATGGTGTGATTCGGTTTGGAACGCGGCTTTGTGTGCCTTCATCACCCGGGATAAAGAAGGAGCTATTGGATAATGAACATAGCTCAACTTTATCTATCCATCCTGGAAGTACAAAGATGTATCATGATCTCTAAGAACACTTCTGGTGGGATAACATGAAGAAGGAGATTGCGGAATATATATCAAGGTGCTTGGTATGTCAGCAAGTTAAAGTTGATCGACAAAAGTCTAAAGGTATGATGCAGCTATTGCTTATACCCATGTGGAAATGAGAAAATGTTACTATGGAATTTGTCAAGGGACTTGTGAAGAATTCAAAGGGGAATAATGCGATATGGGTTGTGGTTTACTGACTCACCAAGACTTCCCATTTTATTGCAATTCGGGAAGACCTATCGCTTGAACAACTTGCAAAGATATATGTGAAGAAAGTGGTGAGACTGCACAGTGTTCCACTCTCAATTTTCTCTGACCGTGATCCAAGGGTCACATCTAAGTTCTGGAGGAGCCTTCAACATGCTTTGAGTACTGAATTAAATTTCAGCACGGCCTATCACCCCCAAACCGACGGCCAGTCTAAAAGGACTATTCAGATGCTTGAAGATATGCTAAGAGCCTGCTCTCTTGAATTCAAAGGTGGTTGGGATAATCACCTACCATTGGTTGAGTTCTCATACAACAATAGCTTCCACTCGAGTATTCAGATGGCTCCATATGAAGCTCTTTATGGGAAGCGATGTAGAACTCTAACCTGTTGGGATGAAGTTAGAGAAAGAAATCTACTTAGAACTGATCTTGTGCAGGAGATGACCGAGAAGGTTCAAGTCATCCAGAAACACATCAAAGATGCTCAAAGTCGGCAAAAGAGCTATGCTGACAATTTTTTAAGGGACTTGGAGTTCGACTTTGGAGATAAAGTCTTCCTTCGAATATCTCCATTGAAAAGAGTCATGTGATTCGGGAAGAAAGGTAAGCTAAGCCCAAGGTACATTGGCCCCTTTGAGATCCTTGACCGCATAGGAGCTGTGGCCTATCGTCTAGCACTTCCACCGAATATGGCTCAAGTTCATGATTTGTTTCACGTATCACTACTGAGGAAGTACATACCAGACCCCTCACATGTACTAAACTCAGAGGTGGTACCATTGGAAGATGATCTCTCCTATGAGGAGCAACCGGTAAAAATTCTGGACTGAAGTTATAAGGTTCTACGCAACAAGACAACCCACCTTGTAAAAGTGTTGTGGAGGAACCATAAGTTTGAGGAAGCAACTTGGGAACCAGAAGAGGCAATGAAGGAGAAGTACCCTCACCTGTTTGTGTAAAGTGAAATTTCGAGGGCAAAATTTCTTAAGGGGGGAAGAATGTAACGACCCAAAGTTTTTCAATGGAAAATTTCCTTCTTATATTTATGTCATAAAAACACAAAATAATTAACTACTAAGTGATAAGTGACCTTTAAACATAATTTTGTCACCCTATGGTTGGAATATTAAAAATCTGACATACACGATTGTGTTCAAGATGGTTTTTGGAGTCTAATGAAACAAAAATAATTTTTTGGTGAATAGTAACCTACCCTTATGAATAGTAACCTACCCTTATGAATAGTAATATGACCCTTATGAATAGTAAATAAGAGTAACATTACCTATGAATAATAAAATAAAATTTATACATTATAGAAAATGATAATTTGACCTTAGTAAACATTTTTTGGTATTTTATAAGTCATAAATAAATATTTATAATTAATTAATTAATTTAAAAGAATATTTATTTTCCTGAAACATATTCATAAATTATTGAGTCAATGTATAATAGTTTTTAGATAATTTTATAAGACCGTACATAATTTTTGAAAGAACTATAAAATCAGTTTTAATCTTAATACTGTTTTTTTAAAGTAAATTATGATTTTAATTAAATATCAAATTAATAATATTTAGAAAATTATTTTTGAAAAATGGACTTCATTTCTGGATTTTACACGTCGAAAAATGATTGGGGTAAATTTTTGGGAATTTTCAGAGATACTTGAATTTTTGATGAATAGTGGAATCCGATAATTCACAATAAAAGCTAAATAATGTATTAATTGAGTCATCGATGTTGTTCTGATGATGTAAGCCTACTTGGTTATGGATTACATTATAAAATTACTATTATTTTTCATCCAAGACTCACTATTCCTTGTCTTTGGTGAAATTAATAAACTAATCAATTTTATATTAAGGAAACCTCTCTCCCCTCCACTATAAAAGCCACCCTTCACTCCCTCTTTTCCTCACACCTCTCAAGCTCCAAGACTTATCTAAACTCTGCCCAAACACCTTCCCTAGCCCCTCCCCCACGTCCAAAAGCTGCTGGTCTCATCAAAAGACCAATCCTATCTTCCTTAAGGAGGATCTCAAGAGGAAGATTCTAGAGGTAATTTCTCTCCCTCTTCTCCTTTAATTTCCTTTCAAGTTCAAGTTCCTTTCTTGATCTCTCCCAACCTATATTCATCCAAATTATTTTTTAACTCCAGTATTATACATATACTGTAATTATTATGGTATATTATATCACCCCACACCCTTTCCCTCTTCCTTTTATTTTATTTAAGAGAACGTTGTTCATGAGGTGTTAATTTATCACCTTCAAAAACGACATGCTCTCTTTTTCCATTTCTACCTTCAGATCTGGTCATGAAACCATTTTTATGGTTGAACCAGAATATTTTATATGTATTATGTTCCATTTTATGTTCTTTAAAAAACCTATGTCCAAATTACTAAGTTAAAAGTCAAAACGAGTTCTTTGTGATCCAAAAACCGCTCAAATTAACCCAAATAATCTTCATTTAATTCTTATCTAATGATTCGTCCACATGGATCTAACATAACTCATTATAAAATCATTCCAGATTCTATAATATCATTAATAAAATGTAATATCAGTTCTAGATGTTTACCCATGATCTACCCAAACATCAATTTAAGAATAGAAGTGGACCGCTCAAGAAAACCATGAAAACGAACATCCCCGATCAATGTTTTTAAACTCTATAAGTCATCCAAAGGAACATAATATGAAATAATGAAACCATAATGAACCCTATTAATTTATAAAAGGTTATGGAATTTATAATTAATGAATATAATGTCATTATACAGGACATTAAAGAGAAGGAGGCATTCGAGTACAAGGTAAGGGGAAATCTCGAACCCAATTTTCTTCCTTCGGGTTCTCCCTCTTTCACTCCATTTTTGATATGGTTACTCCTCAAAGATCATTTGTTCATCATTTACTTTACTTTTCTGGGATATACATGTTTGTCACTGGTTTTTATGTCCATCAAAATTTTTTCCAAAAGAACTCTTCTTTCAAGATCTCACCTTTTACCTCTCATTCAAGGTTGATGGTTCTTGTATCAAGTATGTTGTTCCCTCTTTCTTTTGATAACCCAAAGCTTATGAATGTGTTATTATGAGATGAAACCCATTCCTTTACATGGGTTATTTATGTACATGTTTGATATGTATTCTATGTGGAAAGAATGATAATGATAATGTTATTATGTGACGGGTGCGCCTGGAATTATATAGCGCAATATGAATGTTTAAATGTGACGGGTGCGCCCGGAATTATATAGTACTCCAATGCATTGGGTAAAGTGATGAATCTCATGAGTAAATGTGAAATGAATTGCGAACAAGATTCTATATTTGTTCACAAGTATGTGTGGTAGTTAACAACTAAGACATGATGTTTCATTTTTATGCATTGCCACATTTCAAGTTTATTATTTATGCTCCTCTCATGTTCATGATCTTCTTCCTATGTCATAATTATGCTCACCCCATGCTATATTGTTCTTATCTATCCTCTTACTGGGATTTTAGCTCACCCCTTTTTATGTATATCCTCAGGTGGCTATATGTACTAAGGAGAGTACAAGTGCCACTAAGAAGCTAGTGAAGAAGAAATTAAATAAATGTTTATGGTTGATGTTGTATTTGTTATGTGTGGTCCTAGTTTGCCTAAGACACTAAACCTTTGGATCCTCCATGTGTAATACTATTATGTTTTTTATCTTTGTAATGATGTAATAGTAATGTAAGAAAAGGCCGGGTCACTATAGTTGGTACTAGAGGAACGGTTTAGTTAATTTGGGGATTAGGATTAGTGAACCCTAGAGAAAACCTACAACATGAGATTAAGTAGAAATATGCACACAAGGATATTTAACTAGGGATCCCATATGTTATGTTTTTGGTATAATTGTTTAAAGGAATAAGTTATTCATGAATTTTTTACTTATGTTTTGTTCTACCCTTTTCTATTTTAGAAAATGGTGGGAACCAGGAGAAATCAGGCCAACAACTCGTGCGAGGGCCAATGCAACGATTGCCCGAACAACATCCCCAATGATTTGGGAGGTGGAGTTCAAAACTTCATGGCGATGCTTACCCAATTATCTCAGGTTATGAATAATAACCATAATAATGGGGAACATCCTCCTTCACCAAAGAGGGATAAACTAGCTTTAGAATGTTTTATGCGGTAATGACCACCGACGTTTTGTGGATCTTCTGATCCACTAGTTGCAAAACAGTGGGTCAACTCCATGGAGAAGATATTTTCTGTTCTTAACTATTCTGAGACGGAGAAGGTGACTCTAGCCGTTTATCATCAATATGGAGAAGCTGATCAATGGTGGGATTTGATTAAGAACACCAAGCCAATGGAGGAAATTGAAGAGATGGAATGGGAAGACTTTAAGACAATGTTTCTTAATAAGTACTTCCCAAGAACTCTTCGCACGAAGATGGAGAGAGAATTCATAGAGCTCAAGAAAAAAGATGGAGAATCTGTCACAACCTATGAAGCAAATTTCACAAGGCTCACAAGGTATTCTTCGGGTTTTGTTATCAATAATGATAGCACAATTGATATATTCTTTAGTGGATTAAAACCACATCTTCGAAAGGCTCTTGCAATTCGAGACTTTGGGAGTTATGAAGAGGTTGTTCGGTGTGCTCTCAAAGTGGAGATGGAGTTTGGAGAATGGTCCCATGGCTATGGTGATAAGAAAAGAAAGATGGAATTTCAAGCTGGTGGATCTAGTGATAAAGGTGGGAAGAAAACACAATGACCCACATTCCAAAAATGTGGGAAGTTACACCATGGGAACTTCCTCAAAGGGACGAGGAAATGCTTCAAGTGTGGGAAAGAAGGACACCTTGCTCACGAGTGATGAAAAGACATGAAAAGGAAGGATAATGTAGTCTATGAAAGGAGAGAACCACTCGTGGTTCAATGCTATAACTGTAGGGAGCTAGGACACTATTCAAACCAGTGCACTAAACCTCGAGCTCTCGAGGGTAATCAGCACCAACAACCACCAAAGCCAAAGGAACAAGGGAAGGATTATTCCATCCCTACTGCGGAGGTGGAACATGATAATGAAGTCATACAAGGTACACATACTATTCACTCAAGAATGAAAAAAGTATTATTTGATTATGGTTCTACGCATTCCTTTATATCTTGCAAGTTTTCTAGAACTATAGAATTGAAGTCCCGAAACCTTGAAGTAGAGATATCTGTAAAAACACCAAGTGGTGCAATCATTGCAACCCAAGTGTTTGATTCTTCTCCTGTTGACGTATGTGGGAAGATTCTTCCGGAAAATCTCGTAATACTTACCTTGGTGGAATTCGACGCTATAATGGGAATGGATTGGCTCTCTTTATATAGAGAGAATATCAACTGTCGGGAAAAGGAAATATATTTTCATATTCCGAACCATCCCATGCTCCTCTAAAAATTCAAGAAACATCATGAATATCCTTTGAAAAATCCTAAAATGGTGTGGGTGTTGATTCCCTATGAAGAAGCATACCTCGCCCAAATGATTGAGTCAAAGGAAAGTGCCAACCTTGAGGAAATGCCCATCGTGAGGGAATAGAGTGATTTATTTCCCAAAGAGTTACCTGGAATTCCCCCGGATCATGAGGTAGAGTTCTCAATTGAACTCATACCTGGAGATACTCCTATCCGAAAGTGCCCCTATAGGATGGATCCTATCGAACTGGAGGAGATAAAGAAGCAGCTGCAAGAGCATTTGGACAAAGGGTTCATACGCCCTAGTGCATCACCTTGGGGTGCACCAGTTCTCATTGTGAGGAAGAAGGATGGAACCATGCGGCTGTGTATCGATTATCGGGAACTCAACAAGATCACCATAAAGAACAAGTATCCTCTCCCAAGGATTGATGACTTGTTCGACCAGTTAAGAGGTGCTCAATACTTCTCAAAGGTGGATCTTCGTTTTGTATATCATCAAGTAAAGTTGAAGAAGGAAGATATTCAGAAGACTGCCTTCCGTACAAGGTATGGGCACTATGAGTTTTTGGTGATGCCCTTCGAACTTAATAATACCCCTAAAATATTCATGTATTTGATGAATAGAGTCTTTAGACATTACATCGACAAATTTGTGGTAGTGTTTATCGATGATATTATGATTTACTCCAAGAGCAAGGAGGAACATGAAGAACATCTAAGACTTGTGTTGGCGACATTGAGAAAGGAGAAGTTGTACGCCAAGTTCAGAAAGTGTGACTTTTGGATAAATCAAGTCACGTTCTTGGGACATGTGATCACAAGCGAGGGAATTTCTGTGGACCCTTCAAAGACAAAGGTGATTGAGGAATGGCCCAGTCCCTCTAGTGTCACAGAAATCTGTAGTTTTCTTGGATTAGCTGGGTACTATCGACGTTTTGTGAGAAACTTCTCATGATTGTCAAGCTCGCTAACTAAGATAACAAAGAAAGGGGTAAAGTATGTATGGACGGAAGAATTTTAGGGAAGCTTCAAGGAGATAAAGAGAAGGCCAATCACTGCACCTGTACTCACACTACCGAAAAGTGGAGAAAGTTTTGTGATATACAGTGATGCTTCAAAGAAAGGCTTGGTTTGTGTACTCATGCAAAATTATAATTTGATAGCCTACGCCTCACGACAGTTGAAGATCCATGAGCAGAACTACCCGACGCATGATCTAGAGCTAGCAGCTGTGATTTGTGCCTTGAAAATCTGACGGCACTACCTTTATGGCGAGAAGTGTGACATATACACCGACCACAAGAGCCTAAAGTATATATTCACACAAAAGGAGCTCAACATGCGTCAAAGGAGATGGTTAGAGCTAATCAAGGATTACGATTGCTCTATTCACTATCATCCTGGAAATCCGAACAAGGTAGTTGATGCTCTAAGTAGAAAAGAACCTACTACTCTATCTATGTTGAGGATTGAGAAAGACCCTATCTTCTTGGATATGCAAAGGATGGATTTGGGAATCGTAAGGGCATGGGATACATCCTACCTTGCCCAAATTATTGCGCAACCATCCATCCAGCAGAAGATTAAGGAAGCACAAAGGGATGATGTGGAGATACAAAAGAGGGTGAATGCAGTAAAGGAAGGGAAGCTGCAAGAGTTCCATATCGACGATGATGGTGTGATTCAGTTTGGAACGCGGCTTTGTGTGCCTTCATCAACCGGGATAAAGAAGGATCTATTGGATAATGCACATAGCTCAACTTTCTCTATCCATCCTGGAAGTACCAAGATGTATCATGATCTCCAAGAACACTTCTGGTGGGATAACATGAAGAAGGAGATTGCGGAATATATATCAAGGTGCTTGGTATGTCAGCAAGTTAAACCTGATCAACAAAAGTCCAAAGGTATGATGCAGCTATTGCTTATACCCATGTGGAAATGAGAAAATGTTACTATGGACTTTGTCAAGGGTCTCGTGAAGAATTCAAAGGGGAATAATGCGATATGGGTTGTGGTTGACTGACTCACCAAGACTGCCCATTTTATCGCAATTCGGGAAGACCTATCACTTGAACAACTTGCAAAGATATATGTGAAGAAAGTGGTGAGACTGCACGGTGTTCCACTCTCAATTTTCTTTGACCGTGATCCAAGTTTCACATCTAAGTTCTGGAGGAGCCTTCAACATGCTTTGAGTACTGAATTAAATTTCAGCACGGCCTATCACCCCCAAACTGATGGCCAGTCTAAAAGGACTATTCAGACGCTTGAAGATATACTAAGAGCCTGCTCTCTTTAATTCAAAGGTTGTTGGGATAATCACCTCCCATTGGTTGAGTTCTCATACAACAATAGCTTCCACTCGAGTATTCAGATGGCTCCATATGAAGCTCTTTATGGGAAGCGATGTAGAACTCTAACCTGTTGGGATGAAGTTAGAGAAAGAAATCTACTTAGAACTGATCTTGTGCAGGAGATGACCGAGAAGGTTCAAGTCATCCAGAAACACATCAAAGCTGCTCAAAGTCGGCAAAAGAGCTATGCTGACAATTTTTGAAGGGACTTGGAGTTCGACGTTGGAGATAAAGTCTTCCTTCGAATATCTCCATTGAAAAGAGTCATGTGATTCAGTAAGAAAGGTAAGCTAAGCCCAAGGTACATTGGCCCCTTTGAGATCTTTGACCGCATAGGAGCTGTGGCCTATCGTCTAGCACTTCCACCGAATATGGCTCAAGTTCCTTTCTTGATCTCTCCCAACCTATATTCATCCAAATTGTTTTTTAACTCCAGTATTATACATATACTGTAATTATTATGGTATATTATATCACCCCACACCCTTTCCCTCTTCCTTTTATTTTATTTAAGAGAACGTTGTTCATGAGGTGTTAATTTATCACCTTCAAAAACGACATGCTCTCTTTTTCCATTTCTACCTTCAGATCTGGTCATGAAACCATTTTTATGGTTGAACCAGAATATTTTATATGTATTATGTTCCATTTTATGGTATTTAAAAAACCTATGTCCAAATTACTAAGTTAAAAGTCAAAACGAGTTCTTTGTGATCTAAAAACCGCTCAAATTAACCCAAATAATCTACATTTAATTCTTATCTAATGATTCGTCCACATGGATCTAACATAACTAATTATAAAATAATTCAAGCTTCTGTAATATCATTAATAAAATGTAATATCAGTTCTGGATTTTTACCCATGATCTACCCAAACATCAATTTAAGAATACAAGTGGACCGCTCAAGAAAACCATGAAAACGAACATCCCCGATCAATGTTTTTAAACTCTATAAGTCATCCAAAGGAACATAATATGAAATAATGAAACCAGAATGAACCCTATTAATTTATAAAAGGTTATGGAATTTATAATTAATGAATATAATGTCATTATACAGGACATTAAAGATAAGGAGGCATTTGAGTACAAGGTAAGGGGAAATCTCGAACCCAATTTTCTTTCTTCGGGTTCTCCCTCTTTCACTCCATTTTTGATATGGTTACTCCTCAAAGATCATTTTTTCATCATTTAATTTACTTTTCTGGTATATAAATGTTTTTCACTGGTTTTTATGTCCATCAAAATTTTTTCCAAAAGAACTCTTCTTTCAAGATCTCACCTTTTACCTCTCATTCAAGGTTGATGGTTCTTGTATCAAGTATGTTGTTCCCTCTTTCTTTTGGGAACCCAAAGCTTATGAATGTGTTATTATGAGATGAAACCCATTCCTTTCCATGGGTTATTTATGTACATTTTTTATATGTGTTCTATGTGGCAAGCATGATAATGATAATGTTATGATGTGACGGGTGCGTTTGGAAATATATAGCGCAATATGAATGTTCAAATGTGACAGGTGCGCCCGGAATTATATAGCGCTCCAATGCATTGGGTAAAGTGATTAATCTCATGAGTAAATTTGAAATTATGTGTGAAAAAGATGCTAGCTTTGTTCACAAGTATGTTTGGTAGTTAACCACTAAGACATGATGTTTCATTTTTATGCATTGGCACATTTCAAGTTTATTATTTATGCTCCTCTCATGTTCATGATCTTCTTCCTATGTCATGATTATGCTCACTCCATGATATATTTTTCTTATCTATCCTCTTACTGGGCTTTTAGATCACCCCTTTCTATGTATATCCTCAGGTGTCTACATGTACTAAGGAGAGGAAAAGTGCCACTAAGAAGCTAGTGAAGAAGAAATTAAATAAATGTTTGTGGTTGATGTTGTATTTGTTATGTGTGGTCCTAGTTTTCCCAAGACACTAAACCTTTGGATCCTCCA
Source organism: Viscum album (assembly GCA_963277665.1). Taxonomy (NCBI): domain Eukaryota; kingdom Viridiplantae; phylum Streptophyta; class Magnoliopsida; order Santalales; family Viscaceae; genus Viscum; species Viscum album. The sequence continues at coordinate 1,850,435,019 of OY728163.1, read as the reverse complement.
TGTGTAATACTGTTATGTTGTTTATCTTTTTAATGATTTAATAGTAATGTAAGAAAAGTTCGGGTCACTATACAATCTTCCTAGATATATAGATTATGGGCATGGGAATAATAAATTAAGAAAGAACATCCTTCCTTTCACAACCATATATTCAGAAGAAGATAAATAAATCTCAAAGGGATTATGTTAAGGCAAAAAATAAGGTGGGTACTATAATAATGAGGAAAGTCTCAAAGTCTTTCATTGGTGAAGAAATTGCAAGATTTGGGATAAGACTTTGTATACCATTTGAGCCTGAGATAAAGCTATAGTTATTGATTAATGCTCATAGCTCAAAATTATCCATCCACCCATGGATCAAAAAGATGTATAGATATATACAAGAGAACTTTTTGTGGGAAAAAATGAAAAATGATATTTCTAAATATATATCAAAGCGATTTTTATGTCAATAAGTGAAGGTGGGAAGGGAAAATATCAAGCGGATTATACAACCATTATATATACCTATATGGAAATGGGATAACATCACCATGGACTTTGTCAAAGGTATTTTGAATATATCTAAATATAAATAATGTTATATGGGTTATATCGGAACTTCTAATAAATAATTTTCACTTCATCACAATTATAGAGTACTTCTTACTCGACCTACTGACAAAGATAAACATTAGACATGTGGTCAGACTTTATTGAAAACCACTATTGATTGTATCCGATTGAGATCTAAGGTTTACCTCAAGGTTTTGAAAAATTATTCAAACATTCATTGAATAAATTTTTCAATTTTATTATGGCCTATCATTCCCAAACAGATGTCCAATCTGAAATAATTATATTTAAACTTAAGTATATTTTGATAACTTTCTATATGGACTTAAAATGAGGTTGGGACCAATATATTCTTATATCCAAGTTGTAATATAAAATATATTTCACACAATATTTTTTATGGATTCTTATGAATCTCTCTTTGGTAATAAATGTAGATCTCCAACATTTTGGGATGAGGTTGGATAATATAATCTATTGGGACCTAAACTGGTAAAAGAAATCTCAAAGAAGGTTAAATATATTCAACAACACATCAGGGAAACAAAAAGTAGACATTAAAGATATATTTATTGTTATCAAAGATATCTATAGTTTTAGACTAGAGATAAGGTATTCATTAATATATCTCTATGGAATAGAGTCATGATCTTTGGGAAGAATGGGAAGTTAAGTCTCATGTAAATTCTCCCCTTTGAGATTCTTGATCGTAGTGGAGTTGTGGCCTATCGACTAGAACTCCCACCAATAATATTTAAAGTACATGATGTGTTATATGTATATCTATTGAAGAAGTATATACGATATCCCTAATATGTACTAAATAAGAATGTGGTATAGTTTGAGCATAAAAATTCTTACCAGAAGCATCTGGTGAAGATTTTGGACTATAAAGACAATGTTCTACAAAACATGATATCCAACCTTGTTAAAGTAATTTTTAGGAACCATAAGGTTGAATAAAAAATATGGGAACCAAAGGAATCAATGAAATATAATTACCTTCATTTATTTCAACTTATATTATGAAATGAAATTTTAAAGGTGAAATCTCTTAACGGGAGAAGAATGTAATAACCTAGAAATTTATAAATGGAATTCCCCTTCTAAATTAACATGTGTTTCATTAATAAGACTATAGTATTAAACACATACACTTAATTATATTAATTTATAATGTCATATGTAATAAATTTATATAATAATAAAATTAAATAAAATTTCTAAATATGATAAATAAATGTTTGTTATTATGAAATCATAATTGTATTTTTTTTAGTAAAACATATAGGTCTTATTTTCATTAAACTATAATTTTATTATTTTTAAATAAAAATTTTTTCTTAAAATTTCATTAAATGCTATTTATTTGATAATAAAATTTTATTAAATAATAATTAATTCTTTTAAGGGTTAGAAATTTGATCATTTCGTGAAAATTAGTATTTTTCAATAAGATGGATATTTATTTTAAAAAATAAATTTTTCATAATTAGAAAATTATTTTGATAAAATCGATGTATTTTTTAAATAAGAACATAAAATTTATCTTATTGTGAATTTTTTATATTTATCTAAAAAATTATATTTTTGGTGAAAAGAAAAAATACAGTTTTTAAAATTACTATTACTTTTATCACATCATAACTATATAAATGTAACATAAAAAATTATCAAAAAATGAGTTTAAGGAGTATAATTATGCATTAAAATTTTCTATTTGAAATTTATAATCCAATATTTAAAATTTTGGTACCTAAGTTGTATTTTATTATAATGAAAAGCTATTTTTTATCATTGCATTTATTTGAGTGGATGAATGATTCCATTTAGTTATGGAATGATTATAATGTCAAATAACCCTAATTTTTTATTAATAAACTAAATAATTTCATAGGAATCAATTTAATTCAAAATTAGTTGTCTTGATGATAAAATATTCAATATTTTACTCTAAAACACATCTCTCCCCCCCTTTTAAATACCACCCTTCGCAATTTCACCCATCCTCACAAATTAAAATCTTTAGATTGAACAAAATCTACCTGAATATCTACTCAAACCTCTTATCATGTACTAAAATCCTTTTTATCATAAAAATACCAAACTAAGGATCCTTAAGGTGTAGCCTTAGAGTGACATGTTAGGTCCCTTAGAATAGTAGTAGTGACTAGAGAGGGGTGAATAATCCTTTTTAAAATATTTAAATACATACTATTATATCATAGTTAGAATAGTGTTAAATGTGAATTGGAAATAAAAATAGATAAAACATGATATTTTCATAGAGGATCAAATCCCCAATATCCCAGTCCTCTCATAAATCTCCTCTAATTTGTGGGGAGACTTGTATTAACTATATCCCCATTTTTTAAAGAGAGTGATAACTCATTATATACAAATTAAACATACCTTTTTCACACTTGGTGGTATAACCTCTGACTTTTAAAGGAGTTACAACATACCTTCCTTTTATTAGGGTGGAACAACCTGGCCTTTATTTTAGATTGGAGGAATAACTCAATGAGACATATTTTGGATGGGAAAATCTTAAACCAAACTCTAGAGGAAAAATAATAAGTAAGAAGAATTAAAAAAGAAAAATAATAGAAATAATTAAGACAACAACTGATTAGATGATGTATTAATTCAGTGCATCTCAAGTTCATTGATCACTTTAGTGATGGAAGATGAAGATGAGGAAGATCTTTAGTGATCAGAGACTAATAAAATATTTTGAATAAGTTTCTTGATTAATTAAGACTAGTATAATTGTATCATAGTTTTATATCTAATCACAAGTTTATTTATACCATTTATCACTTCTCTAATGGATTAATTCAGGTTTGTTAATCAAAATATATTTGGGGAGTTTCTATATGTCCAATATCTACCTGCCACATGTTAGCATATAATAATAACATAATATTACCATTACATGATTATAAAAGTCATGCTGATAAACATAATGATTTCACACTCTTTATTTCTTCATGAAATTTCAAAATAAAACATCCAAAATGTTAAGAAAAAAATTCATATAATTAATTTTCTTAAAATAGTTAAAATAACAAGAAAAAGATTCCAGTTTGTAATAAAATAAAACTATAATAAAATAGACCATATTAAACAGTTTTAACTGCATGTAAATATGAACAATATAGATGCTCAAAAATATTTATAACTAACATGAAATAATTTTTTTGGAAAAAATTAATAAAATATTTATTAAAATATTTATTTTAATAACACCAATTAAAAATAATGAATACAAATTTCAAAAACAACTTTTGAAATAATGATGGATTAAAAATATGATCTGCAATTATAAAAAAGGCATATATCATTGGTTTCCAATAGTATAACAAAAGTATCTACCATTGGTGTCCAATGGTAAAAAAAGAGTGTATCTACCATTTGAGTCCAATGGTAGAAAAATAGAGTATCTACCATTGGATTCCAATGTTAGATATGATCTACAGTTGATGGAAGAGGCTGTAGAACATAAGATGTTATCAGGGAGGATCAAACTGCAGCAACCACAGTGTAAGGAGAAGATGGCATGATAATATTTTACTACCATTGTTGAAGCAAAGGAGATAAAGGGAGAACTGATTGAGAAATATATTACACCAATATATAGTGTAGAACATGAACAAATGAAGAGCATGAAGATGCTACTATGAAACAAGATGTTTCTTTTGTTGAGAAAATATGAGCTTTAGGGAAGTAAGGGGGTGAAATAGTGAAGTTGAGATCTACCGGTGATGATGACGATCTACCAATGACCCAACAGTAATTTCATTGAGGTAATCTACTACAGACCCAATGGTGCTTTATTTCAGGGATCAATCAGTGGTTATTGGTCTATTATTAAGAAGTGATGCTTCTATCGAGGGTTGGTGGATCCACCGTTGTAAGAAAACATCTGTTGAAAACCAAAGATATTCCTTTAATAAAATAGAGAGGTCGAACCAATGTTAGTTAGACCATGGTATCCTCGATATGGTGGCACAGAGTTAGAGAAAAAGTGTCAAAAACCACCGTAATAGAGATCATCCAAAGTTTAATAAAGAAAATGAAAAAAAATCTAATAAGGAAAGCACAAGATAAAGAACAATACATGAGAGATTAGATATTTATTGAGAAGTTGAGATATGATGGATCAGATATCTGACAAAAAGTTTGTGTTTTTTAAAACTATATGAATACTAACATGAGATTTCATCCCACATTGAAGATTCATTTGGTTGATTGAGTGATATAACAATTAACTTGTGTCGCTTCTGCATCGAGCTGTTAGTAGGATATTAGCAACCACAACCCACAAAACTCACCTACAAGCATACTGGACCAACCAACGTGCTTAAGGACATGCTCCATGGGCCTTAGACATGGGCTTGGTTTCTCTTGTCTTTCATTATTCATTGACCTTTCTCTAAACAATCTTAAACGACTAGAACTCCCACAGGTTATACCTTAGGTCCCCTGTGAGTGGTAGTAGGGCTGACCGAGGAGGCCTATTTAGATAGCCCAATTTTTAATTAAGGTAAGACAAAAAAAATTAATAACATAAATAGAAATAATTAATAATATTTAAAAATAAAAAAAAATCCATAATAAATTAAAAACATTAACACATGAAATGGATAATTATTATTTAAAAAATATTAATTGAATTAAATTTAATGAAACTATAATTTATCAAAATAAAGAAAGATGTTAATTATTAATACCCGATTACAAACAATCCCCACCATTTTTTAAATTATAAAACATAAAATTTATTAAATTTTCAAAAATTTATAAAATATTTATTAAATTTTTAAAACTTTCTCCCCATTTTTGAAATTTATCAAAAAGAACATTAGAATCCAAAGATTAAACCAGTTTTCCTTTTTAATCGAAAACTACTTAAAAGTAACATAGTAGAGTATTATCATAAGATTAACATAAATTTATAGTTTACAATTAAATCATGTACTCTAATTGTCATTAATTAGACTTGAATAGAACTTTCAAAAATTAAACACATGTAAAAATATACTTTAAAATAATGAATATATTTTCCAAAACAAAAAATATACTCAAATATAAATTTTAGGCTTGAATAATTTCCAATTCAAACTTCATCTTCTCAAGTTTAACAGAATATAAAGGTTTATTGAAAATTTCAGATAATTTTTTCTTAGTAGGAAAAAATTGTAAACATATATGACCTTTATTTACATGGTCCCTAAGAAAATTAAATCAAATATCTATGTGTTTTTTTATAGATTATTGATGAGGGTTTTCAAAAATAGAAATAGCCCTTGAATTATCATAGAATAATAGAACTTTTTATAAATAGATTTCAAAATCATATAGTGTTTTTATAATCCATAAAATCTATAAACAAAAACTAGTAGTAGAAATATATTCAGCCATAGCTATTGATAAAGATATTGAAATTTTTTTCTCAGATCTCTTTGAAATTTAAATTTTACCTGGAAAATGACACATATCTGTAGTGCTTTTCAGTTCAAGTCTATAGCCTCCAAAGTCAAAATCAGAGTAAGATAGTAAATCAAAGCAATTATCATTAGAATAGAATAATCCAGTAGATAAAGTACCCTTGATATATCTTATTATTTTTATAATAGATTTAAGATGACTTTATTTGGGGTTAGATTGATATCTATCACACATAATGACAAAAAATATAATATTAGTTCTATATGCAATGAGATATAATATATTTCTTATCATGTATCTATATAGTTTAATATCAATTGACTTTATAGATTCATCCACATCCATTTTAGAGTTAGTTCTCATTGGTGTTATCATATTCTTACATGAATCAAGTCCAAACCTTTTTACAAGTTCTTTGGAATACTTATTTTTATTTAAGAAAATACCAACTTTACTTTGATTAATTTTTAAACCAAGGAAATTTTTTAATTCTCCCATTAGGCTCACATAAAATTTATTTTTCATTAATTTTGAAAACTCATTACTATGTATATCAGTTTTAGTTTAAAATATAATATCATCAACATAAATCTATTAATAAGTATGTCATTTTAAACTCTTTTAATAAATAAGGTCGGGTTAACCATAACTTTAAGAAAATAATTTTTGAATTAAAAAGAGTGTTATCCTTTCATACCAAGCTCGAGGAGCTTACTTAAGACCATATAAATATTTTGACAATTTGAAAACATGATTTTGAAATTCATTATTTTCAAAACTATGAGGTTGATTAACATAAAATTTTTCTAAAATTACACCATTTAAAAAATAACCTTTTACATTCATTTGAAATAGTTTAAAATTTTTAAAACATGAAAAAGCTAATAAAATAAGAATGGATTCAAATCTAGAAAATAGTGAAAATGAATCTTCAAAATCAATTCCTTATTATTGAATATAACCTTGGGAAACTAATCTATCCTTATATCTAACTATATTTCAAGACTCATCCATTTTATTTTAAAAAATCCATTTTGTTCCTATGATAGTGTATCTTTAGGTAACTCAACTAGATACCATACATTATTGCAATCAAACTGGTAAAGTTTATCATGCATGAGATTAATCTAGTCAGAATATTTCAAAGCTTTTTTAATATTAACAAGCACAAAATCAGCTAAATATGAAGAATTAGCATTGAAATTTAAATATTTATATATATAGTCTTAATTTGAGATTCAAAATTTCCTATCACATTTTCTAAAGAGTGATATTTTTTATTTTTCCAATCAAAATGATTTGACTGATATGATATATGTTTCCCCCCAACTGATTAATTATCATTATTAGTTTTATCTTAATCAAAATTGAATTCATAAAATTCTTCAACATTAATAACAGAATCAGAAATTTTTTTCATTATTTTCAGTGAACTTTACATGAATATATTATTACATTAACATAGGTATCTTACTAAATACCCTATAAGGTTTAATTTTATTAGAGTACCCTAAAAAATGACTTCATTAATTTTAAAATCAGATTTGTCTACATTATCTTTAGTTATTAAAATATAGATTGTATAGCCAAAAACATTAAAGTAACCAATTTGGGGTTTCTTATTATTAAACAGTTAATAGGGAGTTTTCCTTAACAAGAATTTGATGTAAACTCTATTTAAGATATAACAATCAGTGATAACTAATTCAGCACAAAAATATTTTGGAAGTTGAATTCACTAAGAATTATTCTTTCCATTTCTTGAATAGTTCATTTTTTCCGTTCTACAACACCATTATGTTGTGGTGTTTTATAGGTAAAAAAATTATGAAAATATATATTATTTTTACATGATTTTTCCAAGTATAAGTTAACAAATTATAATCCTTCATCACTTATAATTGAAGAAATAAAATGACCTTTTTTATTCTGAATTTAATTATTGAATATAAAAATCATATTTAAGACTTCACTTTTATGGCATAAGAAAATTGTCCAACCGAATCTACTAAAATCATCTACAATTACAAACAAAAATATTTTTTAACCTAAACTAGTAGTTCTCCTATGTCTAAACAAATCAAGATGAATCAATTCTAATCATCTAGAGGTATTAAAAAAATATAAAAATCTAAATGACTCTTTGTTCTTCTTACCTTTTAGACAAGAATCACAAAAAATACTTACCAATATTTAATTTTGGAAGTTCCAACACTTGTTCATGTTTATCCATCTTATAAAACTGTCAAATATGAACATGTACTCACCTTTTATGCTAAATAATTTGATCTGTATCTACATCATTTAATCACTTTACATTATACTGTGTTAGTTCTTAAAAATCAATAGAATATATATTTTCTTTTCAATTAGCATAAAATAAAACAGTATTGTCTTTATAAACAAGTCCCTTATTATATTCAATCTTTACACTCATACCGTCAACAAAAATTTGTGATATTCTAATTAAATTTTGTTTTAATCCCTTTAGAAATAGTACTTTTGAAACTATAACATAAGTAAATATACCTACTTATCAAACCCTTTAACCACACTATTATAGTTGTCACTGAAAGTGAAAATACCACCATTATAAGAGTTAAAAGTTAAAAAATTTATAAAGATCACTAGTCATGTGCCTTGAGCACCCACTATCCATATACCATCTGACTTTGGAATTCTTCAGGTAGGCTTCTTATAAAACAAATCAAGAAGATAGTTGTTATGGTACCCAAGATAATTTGGGTCCAACTAGAGTAGTATCAAAAAAATTAGCTACCCATACAGATTTAAGTAATTTATTGTAGGGTAATCAAGAAAAAAAATTAGAAATAAGATTCTTATCATATCCTAAATACTAAGTAAACTTTAGTGAACATTCGTTTTCATATTTCCCATTCCGGTTACATATAAAACATGTTGCATTTGAAATATTCTCATTTCTTTTTTTAACCAAAGTAGTTCTAAACATATTCGGAACCTAATTATTATAACCAAAGCCTATTTTATCCTTTTTGGGTTTGTTTATATCTATTATCTTAGAAAATTTATCTTTCCCTAAAATAAAAATAGATAAGGTTTCTTTTAGTCCATTAATTTCCTTTTTAAGGTTTTCATTCTCTTTTTTAATATCTTTCAATTCATCACATATTTTCACATTTGAACATAATCTATAATTTTTCAATTTCTTATTTTCATGTTTAAGATTATTACATTCCTTTTCAATTTTATCTAAATCATCAAAAAAAAATTAAATCACATGTCTTGATCTTCATCAATTTTTGAAAATAAATACTTTATTATTTTATTCTCATCTTTAAAATTTAATAATTCAAAATCTAAAACAACTTTACCTTATATATAACTTCAATAATAATCATTCAGTTTTTTATTTTCTTCTTTAATCTTATTAATTTTTCTTTGTAGTAACCTATATAGTTTATCCAATCTCAAAATATCACTCTTAGAACTATCAATACCTTAGTTTTACTCTTATGTAAAACTCTATCCAGCATGATATACCTTTTTAGATCCTTATTGCATTGCCTATCTTTTCTATCTTATTTAAATTTGGGACAATTTGATTTTATATGTCCATTTTTTCTACACTCATAGAATATTAATTTAGAAGCATTGTATTTACTATTTTTAATTACCTTTTTTCATCCTTTTATTATCTCTTCTAGGACAATTCTTAAAGCCTCTATTTACTTTCATTTACTTGTAAACTCCTTTTTTGAAATTAAAATTTTCATCCTTATCACTTTTTTATAACTAAAAATAATTGGAATTAGCAATAACATTTATATTTAATTTAAATGATACACCTTTCCTTTTATTATGATCATCAGCATTGTCATTCTTCATTTTCAGGTCGTATTGAAGAAGTGATCTTATTAACTCATCCATTGAATAGATAGAGAAATCATTAATTTCATGAATAACAACATTATTTGAATTTAATCTCTTAGGCTGATCTTGAAGTAATATTTCAATAAGAGCTTTATTATTTATGGTCTATCTAATTAAAACTATACTGTTGAAATTTTCTAGTGAATCTATTGTAAAAATCATATATGCTTTCTTGATCAATCATCCTGAATTCTTGAAACTCAATTCTATGAATACCTAGATTGGTTCTATATAACTTATCAGTTCCTTGATGAGTGAATTTTAAATTCCTCCAGATTTGAAAAGTAGTTTTATAAGAATAAATATAACTATACATATTTCTACTTAACAAACTATATAAGTAATTAATAACTTTGTAATTTAAAACTCATTTTGTACCATCATTACCAGTAAGTGTGTCTAATTCTATATTTTATAGTATATATGGTTTTGAAATTATATCCCAATAATAAAGACCTTTATTTTTAAAAAATACCTTCATCATATCCATCTATTAAAAAGATTCACTTCCATTGAAGTGAGGTGGTCATATGGGATTTAACATCTCAAATTCCTGACTTTTCGTAATAAATCGGTTGATACTTTCCTTAGAATTGTAAGTCTATGATAATGATTAGTTCAAAAAAATATAATGAAAAAAATAAAACCAAATCCTTAAAAATGGAACCATGCTCTGATACCAATTTTAGGACCCCTGGAATACCATTGGTTATTAGAGGGGCATATTATTTTTTAAAATATTTTAAAAAAATACTATTCTATGAAATTTAGAACAGTGTAAAATGAGTAGAAGAAATAAAAATAGATAACACACAATGTTTTTATAGAGGTTTGGATCACCAAGAACCTATTCCTCACATCAATATTCTATACTTTGTGAAGAGACTAGTTTTAACTAGAGAATCACTTTTTAAAGGGAGTGTCAACCTGATTGCATATAAATGAAACATACCTTTCCACACCTGGTGGTATAACCCATAACTTTTGAAGAAGTCACAACCTAACTTCATTTTCTCTAGGAGAAACACCTTGACCATATTTTTATATGGGAGGAATAACCCAATGAGATAGATTTTGGATTGGAAAATATTAAACCAAACTATAGAGGACAAAAAGAAGGTAGGAATAATTACAATAGAAAAAAAACAGAAAAAAATTAAGACAATAGTTGATAAGATGGTGTATAAATTAAGTGAATCTCTATTTATTTGATCACTTAAGTGATATAAGATTAATAAAATGAAGATCTTTAGTAATCATAGAAAAAGAATAAAATTCGATGAAGTTTCTTGATCTATTTCAAGAAGTAAAAATTGTATCATAGTTTTATATCTGATCATAAGTTGATTTATCCCATATATCACTTCTCTAACTGATTAATCTGGGTTCATTAATCCAAATATCTTATGGGAGTGTCTATATGTGCAGTACCTACATGAAACATGTTAGAATATAATAATAAAATAATATTATTGTTACCTGATTTTAACATTCATACTGATAAACATAAAGCTTTTGCGCTCTTTATTTCTTCATGAAATATCATAAAAAACATCCAATATATTAAGCACAAAAAAAATTATATAATTCATATTCATAAAAAGGTTTAAATAAAAATAAAAAACTTCTAGTTTATAAGATAATAAAAATGTAATAAAATAGAGTATAGTAAACAGTTTTAACAACATGTAAATATGAACTGCACAAATTCTTAAAAATATTTATAACCAACATGCAATAATATTTTTTAGAAAAAATTATAAAAATATTATAAAAATATTTATTTTAATAACACCAATTAAAAATAATTAATAAAAATTTTAGAAACAACTTTTTAACTAATGGTGGATTAAAAATATAATGTACTATTTGAAAAGAGCATCTACCATTGGTGTCCAATAGTATCAAAGCCAAGCATCTATCATTAGTGTCTAATTGTATAAAAATAGAGTTTCTACCATTAGAGTCCAATGATAGCCAAAAAAAGTATCTATCATTGGATTCCAAGGTTATATATGATCAATAGTAGATTCCATAGGCTATATAACATAATATATTGTCAAGGAGGATCAAATTGTAGAAACCACAGTGAAAAGAGAAAATGATATGAGAAGATGGTTATGCCACTATAGTAGCAAAGGAGATGAAGGGAGCACTACAAAAGATAGATAATACCAAGATATGGTGTATAATATGAACAAACAAAGAGAATAAGGATACTACTATAAAATTATATGTTTATTCCATCGAGAAAAGATGAGCTTCAGTGAAGTAAGAGGGTGTAATGGTGAAGTAGAGATCTATCGGTGATGATGATGATCTACTATTGACCCAATGGCACTTCCATTAAGGTGATCTACTAGTGACCCAATGGTGCTTCTGTTGAGGGATCAACCAATGGTTCATGATCCCCCATTGAGAAATGGTGTTTCCATTGAGGGATGGAGGATCCACCATTTTAATAAATTGCCTATTGAAAAATAACGATCTTCCTTTGATAAAACTGAGAGGTTTAAACAGTGTTAGTTTGACCATGGAAGCCTCGATATGGTGGAACCAAGTCAAAGAAAATGTGTCAAATGTAATAATTCTAGATATCATTGGAAGTATAAGGAATATAATGAAAAAAATCGAATAGAGAATGTTCATAAGAAAGAACAATGCATGAAAGATCGAATACTGATCGAATGGTTGAGATCAGATGCATCAGATAGCTGAGGAAAAGTCTGTGTTTTTTAAAACCAGATGAATAGTAATGTGAGATCATGTCCCACATCATAGATACATTAGGGAAATATAGTGGTATAAAAATTAACTTGTTTCCCATCCACCTCGAGCTGTCAATGGGGTATCATCACCCGCAACACAAAAAACTCACTTATGGGCATATCGTCACATCCTATGCTCTTAAGGGCACACTCCATGGGCCTTATACATGGGCCTGGTTACTCTTGGCTTCCATTATTCAAACACCTGTCTCTGATAAGGCTTTCATAACTTGAGATCTCATTGGGTAGACCATAGGTCCCCAATGAGGGTAGTAAGGCCAGCCGAGGAGGCTTGTTTAAGTAGAACAATTTTTTATTAAAGCAAAAAAAAATAAAAAAATAAACAAAAAGTAATAAGAGTTAAAAATAAAAAAGTCAATAATAAATTAAAAACATTAACATGTGAAAAGGGGAATTATTTTAAAAAAAAATTAATTTAATTAAATTTAATGAAATATTAATTTATCAAAAAAATAAAGATGTTAAAGTATTAATACCCAATTAAAAGCATGAACATTCAAAGAAAGAGGTAATATTTTAAACTAAATTCTCTTAAATTATTTTCTACTAGTAAATTATATAAATTTATTATATAAGTCATAATATAATGAAATAATTGTCATTAGTATGTTTAAATTTTATTATTTTGATGGTATAACCCTTATATACCTTCCACACATCCATTCTATAATGAAAATGTAATCTGTGTTATGGTCGATTCACCGCATCCATGGACAACATGTTTAATTTTTCATCACCAAATTACACTGATGGTTTTAATAATTAAATTAATGAATAAATATAATATTTATGACATTATTAATATTATTTAAAGATAAATCGGTCATTTTATTAATTATATCACTAAATCAATTGTCATGGTAATATTTACCGCCCAAAACGATCATAACGTGAAATATTTTATGATTTGAGTCAATTTTGGATATATATTGAGTTGTATAAATTTTTTTATATTTGAATGATAAAGGATATAGAAATATAAAATTTTGTAGATTGTGGAACTAATTAATATTACGTTTAACTATAATAAACATGACAAATAAGTTTTAGATAAAATAAACTAAAAAACCCCAAGTGAATGATATAATAAGAAATTATACAATAAATGATTGACATATAAAGGTTAATAGACCTTAAAATAGAATATAGATGAAATTTTTTTGAAAAAAATTATTTAATAAACATGATTTTATTAATTATGAGGTTACACACATATACCAAGCAAGTTCGGACATAAGGTAATGGATCTTCCAAACCACTCTCATTACTTTTAGGTTACACATCCTCTTTCTTTTTCTCTATTTCCCTCTATCCTCTTCTCATTTACTTCTTACATATTATGTATATATGTTCCTTATATATATAACTAGTTTATTTTTACTTTATTTATTGTGTATAATACATATTATTAAAGGTCCCTTCTCAAATCCTTCTTTAAATTAAACTCATTTAAAGGGAAATTTTTAATTTCTTACCTCTTTTCATGAAACACTCCATATAATGTTTTTATCCATTTATGGTTTTTAAAAACACTAAATTTTTATGGAAAAAAATTTGGGTTAATTTCTGGTTTTAAGGAAATTATTATTCTCTTTCCCTATTTAAATAACCTTTACTATTTTACTTAAAAACTCTCTTAATAGGAATATTTCCAAACTTGATTCCCAACATTTTTATGTATTCAGTTTACTTGAAATTCATTTTAATGAGCTATTCTTTTTTATTAACTTGTAAATTTTCAATAATGATTTAATCCCTTATTTCATTGAAATCATTATGATATTCCATTTTGTTTTTCTATAAGACAATATTGCATAACTCGTTAACTTTCGATAATGGCAAGTTAGATTTTGAAGTAACCTATGAGGGGCTGAATTAGGTATCACTTTTTACCCTATTTTTTATTTTAAATTATCCTTTCTATACTTAAACCAATATCCCAATTATGAGATATTGTTCTTTTATTTCATGTGTGGCCTTTACCTAGGTATACAAATAGGCAAGTCAAATGCATAAAAGTATTTTTTACATGGTTCATCTATGATGTCAGAGCCTACTCCTTTCCATGTTCAAATTTTATTGAGTGCACATATTTTATAATCAATATAAATTTGGAGTGATTAAAATTATAGTATAATTTAAACCCAAATTTTAATATGGTGTCATATACTTCCCAAATATTGAATTTTTTATCCAAGAACCACCAATTCTTCAATAGCGTTGTTTGGATAGGCACCACTTGTTCTTCAAGAATTCTTCTTGGCCCACTAAACAAGACTTTAACTACTTGGATATGATTGATTAAACATCATTTATGTTGGAATTATTATTCACTCACTCTCATTGTGATTTGGAAACAAAATGAATCTTAATTTGTAATAGTCGCAATGAAATTAGATAGACAACAGAAGCATCAACGGTCTCTTCTCCTTATCCATATTCTCATTATTCTTCAAGATTGAGGAACTCCTGAATGTGTTTGATCTCACCTTATTTTATGGGTGTTTGTTTCTATAGAAACTTTAGTGTTGAAGGGTTCTCTATTTATCTAGAATTTTTGGCTTTATAGAAACTATAGCATCACATTAAAATTGGGAACTCTAACTTTTGTTATTGATTGACTTGTAGAATGTTCACCAGATGTCACAAAGTCAAACTCTGCAACATCCCAGCTTTTCATAAAGGTTTGTATACTTTAAATTTCAGTCTAAATCTTTGGTTTTATCTTAATAAAAGTTCCTAAAGAGGTCATGGAGGTCTCAAGATAGTCATTTGAGATTAGATCTTGCATTTCTTATTTTTAGAGGAACAAACTAATGCACACGGTTGGCACACAATTAATACTAACCATTAGTATCAATCATGATGCCCAATAAGGGAGGAGAAAGGTTAAGGAAACCATTAAAGAGTATCTTAATAGACGTGTGAAACCTATAATAAATTACAGAGGGAATTTTCATAGTATGTGCACAATTTTTCAAACCATGTCCCTAAGTCATGCGAGGTGTGGCTCATGGATAGTGGGAGGCACACAATTGGTGTACATTATAGAAAATTGTGTAGCCAAACCATGTGACCCCAAAAAAATGTTAGAAATTCTATTTTTACCCTCCTTCCTCTTAAATCTAAATTTTTGTCTCCTCCATCATTTTCACAGCCAGTGGAACATATGAGAGCTTTCCCTTCTTCTCTATTGAGGCTTTATGTTACCACCTTCATCAGAGCTCACATTTAACCCCATTCATTGTGTTATATCACTCTTGGAAGGTTTAATACTTTTTCCATTATTTTATCTATTTATATCACCATCTTAATTATTATTTATGTGTGAGATTATATACTCTATTTTTGGGGAGTTTTTTTAGATTATCTAATTTCTATCATTCTATCACAAATTATAGGTTGATTCTAGATGAGGAGTCTTCTACCCATTTAAGGTAGGTGGTCTAGTAACTTTACCTAAAATTATATTTGTTTATATTATCCATCATTGTTCCACATGGATTACTTTCCATACATCAATTATTAAATGTGAAATTAATTAAATAAACTATTAACATATTGAGTTAGTTAGTTAGTTTACCTAAAACTGAATTGTGGTAGGTTGTATACCTTGACTTGAACCACCCTTTAGGGTGTTTGGATCATATTCCTTGAATATAATACTCTTCTTATAAGGATCAAACACACCCTTGATAGATTTTATTAATTTCCATAACTATTTTCCTAATTTATGTAATTTAACCCCACTTAAGGTGGATTTGGATCATTTCATATAAATGATTGGTTTAAAAGGATTGAACTAAAGGTGAATGGTAAGACTATGTTCCTCCCCCCATGATTTATTCATACCTCATGATTGAGATATACCTTATAAATGATATTTCCAATTTGAATTAAGTGAATTTATAAAAGGTGTGGATAATCTTCTAGTCCATTACCATTTTTTATGTTATGTTCTGAGTGATACTTGTGTTCTGATTCAGAATACCTTAGACGAGCTCATTGGAAATATTGAATTGAATGAATTATAAATGGAATTATATTACTTCAAGGGTGATACTTGAATTTATACATGGAATACCTTATATGGACTTATCAGGAAGATGGATTTATATTTTATCATGGGAGATACTTAGATTCCTATATGGAATACCTTAGATAGGATATAAGGTAAAATGAAATTTTACCAAGCCTTCAGAAATACTTGTGTTCCAATTTAGAATTCTTGGATGGGATCATATTTTAATGGTTTTATATTAAAATTTTATGGATACATGGATTCCTTATATAGAATTCCTTATATGGTAGCGGGATACCAATCAATTTAATGATGCATATGACAAGTCAAAGAACACACTTACATTTAGTTAATGAATTAGATAGATGAATGCCTTGGTTTACTTTTGACTACTAAGTTATAAATTCTATGGGAATTTTTTAACTCTTAGTATTAGATCGGTGTCCCATAGGGGGAACCCAAACCGACATGGGTATTATGTATTTCATTTACTACTTTCATTATTATTACTTGAACACCACTTCATTGTATATTCATGAACTGAATAGTGTTATACACCATTGGTGGTGGCATGATAAGTTTTATTCACACCCTATTTAGGTTACTATTTAGTACCCAAACATACTTCATGGATGCGGGTAGGGATAAAGTAAATAACCAAGTTAGGGAAGCTTGATTTTTTTACTAGGATGAATTATGGAAATAGAGGATTGAGCTAGTGGTCATGATACTATTAGAGATTAGCTTGTGGTCTTTTTTGTATATTTTTTTATAGATTTTATTGTGTATGTTAGTTACCCCATTACCCTTATATCCATTTTTTACATCATCATGATATATTGTTTATATGACATTGATTATTGACTATATATATTATTATCATCTAGATGATTTATATTCCTCTGCCTTGCTATTATTATTATTTATTCTATTTTTTATCCTATATTTATCTTTATTACTATTATGATTCATTTTGATAAAGAATGTATAGTTTTCCAACTATACCATCATATACACTCACTACCGGTCAACAACCTCTAGCATACTAGTAGGTACACTTAAGGCTATGTGGCCACCAAGTCGGATAACTTATGAATGGATTAGGCATTGGATTTCACAATATGGAATCAAAGCCTTTTTCTTTCTTTATCTTACTATTTTTTGGTTGGTAGATAGGAGACTAGGATGTGTTAGAATTTAGTAATGATCATGGGCCTAATAGTATCTAGCTCATGTATGGGGAAAATGATAAGTTTCCATGAATGGGACTTGATGTTATGATATTCATATATTATAGTTATATAGTTTTCACCATTTGGTGACACACATAATTTATGTTATTTTTTATGATTATAGATTTTATCATTAACCTGGTACCATAAGGAATAATTGATCATGAAACATTATAGGAACTTGAGGATTTATATATCATGCATATTCCATGTAATCTTTAATTTATTACATGCATTTCTTTTAACATGTTTTAGTGCCTTGATTGATAAACTAGTAATTGTACTACCACTTGTTGTAGGGAAATGGGGAAAATAATTAGTTACCTAAAGTTTCTACAGCAACCTAAATGGAATTTTCTCATGTAGAGTGATGGTGGTACCTTAACTAGATAATTATTTTATATTTTTGCTATGTAAATATGGTTTCACAAGATGAAATGTTATTTGGTTATGACTAAATCGATGAAAATTGTAATGTATAGAGATTTGCATCTATAAATTGGGAATGGTGATCCATATAATCAAATCATCGTATATGAATTCTTATATCCTTAAACTAGTTGTAAAAGGTTAGGTTGAAGTTATATAAAGTTTCAATTTTAACTTATACATCTTAGGTATTTATAACTTAGAAATGGTGACTCATATAACTAAACTATTGTATAAGTATAAAAAAATTTAAATTATAACTCATAAATGAATTGGTTACTATTAAATGGGGATTCCAATTACAACTTAAAGGGTGTTTTTCTATATAACTTGTAATTGAAAATCCATATAATGGAACTCCTATGATTTAAATGTGGAACCTTACTAATACCCTAACCTTGGATTCATGTTTTTTGGTAAGTATACTTTTGGGAAGTGAGCCTCTATTGTTATCTGGTTATCGTATGTGAATCTCTTCAGTTCTATTGTCATATAGAGAGGATTTGGGATTTCTTTATTCCTATTAGTAATATTTCAATTATTGAATATCTTTGGAGGTGTTTTCTTGTAATTATAGATATATTCCTCCATATAGGCCTTGCGTTGACTGAAATTAAGGTAGCAATGACGATTTTCTAGAGTTGGTGGGACCAAAACCATCTGTGTTGCCTCCAGTAGTACCACCTATGATACCTCTTCTTATACTCATACAAAAAATCAATGGTCAGATTAGAGAGGGTTTTCTATGGTCAGTATTGTATATTTAGGGAGTTATAGAGCCTACATCAACTATGTCATAGATGACTAGGGAATTACAATAGCATCAAACACCTACTTTCTTTAGGGATAGTTTCCCCCAGGTTGTTGAGTCATGTATAGAGGGTTTTTAGTTATTTTTAAGAATAAGGTGATGCCTCATGAAAGGAGGGTAAATCCCTCAGTTTACATGCCTTGTAGGTTCTCTAAATATTTATGGGAAGTTCTAAATTAGGAAGGTCAGCATCGAGAATATATAGTTTTTCAGGACCTTTCCTCTAGTGCTCAGTGAGAGGGGGCATGCATCGGATCCAAGTTCTTGAGTAGGTTCAGTAGCTCCACATCAGGTAGGGAGCTAGAGTACTATGGTTCACTTAGGTCATGGAGGTGGAAGTGGTTGAGGAATTCATACTTTTAATTTGTATTTCCATTATAGTGGACCTACTCAGAGTAGTCAGGTTTTAGCTCAAGGTTTCAAATTGGGCTAGATATATGCGGTGAAGCCTGATCATGAGGAGTAGATTATCAATCCATATATAGTTTGAGGTACGATTTTAGTACCCTTAACTCTTGTATCTACTTTATTTGACACTACACCTCAAATTCGTTCATATATTCTATTTTAGTAAGTTTCCTTGGATTTGAGGTTGAATACATCTATGGGGTGATAACTATATATATTATTTTGGGAGTCCGATCAGAGGGTGTACACCCATGAAAATAGTTTCCCCTTAAGATAAGTGTAAATAATTTCTTATAGAACCTTTTCATCCTTGAGAAGATGGGATTTGACATAATTCTTTGGATTGATTGGTTAGTAACCATTTTTTTCATAACAATTGTTATCATTAGAGGTTGTCTTTTATATCCCCTAAGGTTGATAACTATATTTATAAGGGAGAATGGGATATACAAGAGAGTTTTGGTGGACCTGATCATCATGGGATGGATAGGGTGCCAGCCTAGATTGTTAGTCTTTTTCTAAATGATCAGGGAACATATGAGATATATTTCCATCTGGTGGTGGATAGTTTCAGGGATGTATTACCTGGAGAAATTTCTAGACTACATCCTGAGAGAGAGGTATAATTGACCATTGATCTTATTACAGGAGTAGCACTAATATCTATTCCTCCTTATAGGATAGATCCTACTAAGGTTCATGAACTCAAGAGACAATAAAAGGACATGGAATCCAAATGGTTTATACATCCCAATACTTCACCTTGGGGTTCACCTGTGTTTTTAGGTAATAAGGTGGATGGGAAACTCAGGATTTTTGTGGATTACTGGGGGTTAAATCATCTTATCATGAAGAACCAGTACCCACTACCACATATAAATGATTATTTCGACTAGCTATGAGGAGATACATTTTCTCAAAAATTTATTTGAGGTTGGTTTATCATCAAGTAAGGGTTATAAACTTAGATATAACATGTATGTATTTTCAAAGAAGATATAGCTTATATGAGTATTTGGTAATTTCATTTAGTCTAAAGATCACGTCAGATATATTTATTTCCTTGATGAATTAGTTTTTACACCTATACCTAGATTCTTTTGTGATATTTTTGATGGATGGTATTTTAGTGTACTCTCATACTTGACACGATCATAAAAACATCTTTTTTTTATATTGAATACACTAATAGATAATAGTTTATATTCCAAGATCACAAAATTCCACTTATGGATTGATAAAATTTACTTCCTAGGTCACATAATATTATAATTAGGGGTATATGTGGATACAGAGAAGGTGAGATCCATAGTTTCCTAGGATTAGACCAAGAATATCTTTGATATATGAAGTTTCATGAGGCTAGTTGGCTACTATCAACATTTTATTCAATAAAATTAATTCCTTACAGTTCCCCATATAGGCTTGACCAAAAAGTAAATCAAATTTATTTGTTTTGAAACTTATAAAAAAGACTTTCAGGAGTTAAAGGGAAGGTTTACTATAGTACTAATCCAAAATTTTTCTAAGCTTAGAATAGGGTATATAGTTTATTTTGATGTATGAGGCATCATGCTAGGATCCATTTTGAAGCAAGGTGAATGATTTATGGCATATAGGTCTCATAAATTGATACCACATGAACATAATTACCCAACACACTATTTGAAGTTAATGGAATTTTTTTATACATTACATTTATGGAGACATTAACTGTTGTGGGAATGGTTCGTCATATACACATACCATAAAATCCTCAAATATATATTCACTCAAAGTTATTTGAACCTCAAAAATAAAATATGGGTTAAGTACATTCAATATTTTGAATTTTAGCTTCCATGTATTCCAGGAAAGTAAAATGAATTTATTGATGCTCTAATCTGAAAAAATCAAGTGAAAACTATTATAGAAGCTAATTATGAATGGAAATTAATGTCTCTTATTTCTGATATGCATACAAAATTTTAGGAGTTCCCTATGAAACCTGTTATTATGGCATTATAAGTGAAATAATCACTTATGGATTGAGTGAAGAGAAAGAAATTATTTGATCTAGAAGGATTTATTAACCAGGAAATTGTTTTAGTTGAGGACTCAGTGCATGGTTGGGTCATTAATGAAGATAGGATCTTACATATTCATGGATGTGTTTGGGTTCCTAAATATGTGTGAGAGTAATTTATGTGATAATATCATGATTCCAAATGGGAAGTAAATCATGAAATTACAAATTAGTACCATGATTTGTGTCACTAGTATTGGTGGAATATAATGAAGAAGAATATAAAAGATTGTTTTTCTCAATGCCCCACTAATCAGTAGGTGAAATCCAAATATCAATGGACTAATGATATTTTACGGTCATTTCCCATTCTTGAGTGGAAATAGGATGATATCACTAGGGATTTTTTTGATTTTATTTATGAATTCCCCTCAAGGTAGTGATGTGGTGTGTGTTATCATGGATATCCTGACAAATGTCACTCACTTCCTAACTATCCGAGAGATCTTTTTTGTGGAAAAACTTGAATGAATTTATGACTGGTAGATTATTTTTCATAATAGAGTTCCCTTTACCATCATATAAAATAAGTATTATTGGTTTAATTCTCAATTTTGGAAGGGGTTTCATAGGGACCTTGGTTTATATGTACTTATGAGTACATTATATAACATGCAGACTGATGATCGGTCTTAGCATACTATACCAGTGTTAGAGGACATGCTCCAAGAATATGTACATAATTTTGGGGGTTATTGAGAGAAACATATACCTATTAATAAATTCTCATATAATAATATATTTTAAGTAGATATTAAAAACCCTCTTTACAATGCCTTATATGATAGGACATTTCATTCACCCATGTGCTAGTTATAGATGGGAGAGACAGGTTTATTGGGACCACATCTCATTTCGGAGGCCTAAAAATAAAAATATCTGATTACAGGTCATATGGTTGTGGCTCAATATTTGTAGAAGTATTATTCTTATCTCCATCATCGACCACTTGAGTTTGAGGTAGGCGATTGGGTATTCTTGGGTGTTTCACCTAGATTTGGTCATCGAAAAATTAAGAGGTAAGGTAGGTTATCACCTAGATTATTTGAACCTTTTGATATTTTGGAGGGTTCAAACTAGTGGATTATTGGATAAATATTCCTCATATATATAAGGATATTCATGATATATTTAATGTTTCTTAGTTGCGTCATTACTATTTATACCTGTCTCATGTCCTTTAATCGGATGAGGTTGAGTTGGATGTTGATGATTTTTTTAAGAATACTTGGTTTATATTGTTGATCATATAATGAAGGCTATTTGAGGAAATTTAGTGCCTCTAGTTTGGGTGATATGGATTCATAGACATGTATGGGATGAGACCTAGGAGTGAGGGTCAGAAGTACATGCTCAGTGGATATAAATATTCTCATATGATGCTCAACCACCCTGAAAAGGAAAACTAAAGGGAAAGTTGTTTGAGAGGGAGGTTGTAAGATCATGACTTTCTATAGAGGTTTTGTCCATTAAATTTCAGTCCAAACCTTTTATTTTAACTTATTTAAGTCACTAAAGAGGTCTTGATGGTATTGAGATATGCAGGCTTGGTTTGGAGCTCGGTGTTCTGGTTATTGGAGGAATGGACTAAGGCACATGGTTATTGCATGGTCAATACTAAATGTGTGTCTCAACTATACATCCCTGTAAGGAAGATTCATGGTTAAAGAAACCATTCAATAGAAGTTTCATGGCCATGTGAAACCTAAAATAAATTTTATAGGGAAGTCACATGGTATGCACATGGTTTTTGAAAATCATGAACCTAGGTTGTGTGAGGTCTGGGTCATGGACAGTGGGAGTCACACCATTGGCATATAGTTTGTAAAAATGTGCAATCAAACTATACTTCCAGTTTTTCCACTCCTTCCTCTTAAATCTAAATTTCTTTCTTCTCCCTCATTTTCTAATACATTAGACCACATAAAATATCTCCCATATTCCCCACCTAGGCTTTGAGCTACCTCCTTCATTTGATCTGGGATTTGACTATAGTTTATTGAATTGAATCACTCTAGGTAAGCCTAAAATTCCACTACCTTTTTTCCTATATTTATCTAACCATATTTGGTATTATTTTCATGTGAGATTATATGCCCTATTTTCATTTCATTTTTTAGATTATTCAATCATTCTAGTCTGAACCATAGGTCAATACTAAATAAGGATTATTCAACTCATCTAAGGTAGGTGGTATAATACCTTTACCTAAGATTTTAGTTGTTTATATTATGCGTTATTGTGTCGTATGTTAGAATGTTCATGTGTAACCTCTTAAATGTGAAATTAATTAAATAAACTGCTAACATCTTGATTTAGTTAGTCTGACTACACTAAATTGAATCATGGAAGGTTATCTACCTTGACTCTAACCACCCTTTAGGGTGTGTGTTTCATATTCCTTAATTGTTACACTCTGCTTGTAAGGTTAAAACACCCCCCTTGGGTGATTTTATTAAATACCATGACTATTTTCATTATCTATATAATTTAACCCTCTTAAGGTGAGTTTAGATTGTTTCCTATAAATTAAAGGTCATTGGTAAGACCATGTCACTTGGAACCCTTTGATTTATTCTTACGATATACTTGAGATGTCCCTTATAAATGATATGTCCAATTTGAATTAAGTGAATTGTTAAATGGTTTGGATAATATGCTAGCCCATAACCACTCTATATGTTATTTCATGAGAGATACTTGGGTTCTGATTCATAATTCCTCAGATGGTCTCATCAGGAATATTGAATTGAATGAATTATAAATGGAATTATATTATGTCATGCGTGATACTTAGATTCATACATCGAATAACATTGATGGGATCATTGGACAGATGGATTTACATTATTTCATGGTAAATACTTGGATTCTTATATGGAATACCATGGATGGGCTCTAAGTTCAAATGAAATTGTACCAAGCCTTGGGTGATACTTGGTTTCAAATATGGAATGCCTTGGATGGGCTTATAGGGTAATGGGTTTATTGTAATCTTTGAGAGATACCTAGATTACCTAAGTGGAATTCCTTGTATGGGGTCAGTGTACCAATAAATTTTATGAAGTATCTTTCGATTCAAATAACAAACTTGGATTCTATCAATGCATTAGATACAAGAATTACTTGGTTTACCTTTAACTAATAATTCTTAAATTTCATGGGACTTGTTGAACCCTTATATGCGTATCATTATGAAAGGATTCCCCAATTGTGTTCCTTGGGTCCTGATCTTATATTATTATATGGAAATTACTCAAAGACATTTTAGCTTCGTCTAAAGCATGTAGTATTGGATGGGTGTCCCATGGGGGGATCCTAAACAAACATGGGTGTTATTTATTTTGTTTAATGGTTTCATTATTATTACTTACACACTACGTAATTGTATATTCATAGACTAGAGATTATTGGACATCATTAGTGGTGGCTTACTGATTTTTACTCACACCCTATCAAGAATTCCATTTTGTACCTGAGAAAAGTTCATGGATTAAGGTAGGGATAAAGGGAAGTTCTCATCAAGGGATACTTAATTTTCATATTAGGATGGAGTACAAGATCAAAGGATTGAGCTAGTGCTCATGATGCTATTGGAAATTATATTTTTGTTCTTTTGTACTTTTTTTATAGCATGTATTATACATGTCTTCTACCTTGTTTCCCTTGTACCCATTTTATACATCATCATGAAATTTTTTTTATATGAAACTAATTATTGATTATGTTTTTTATTATCATCTGGGTGATTTATATTCCACTACCATGCTATTATTATTTTTGGTTATATTTCTTATCCTATATTTATATTTATTACCATTGTACTCCACTATAAGAAAGAGGGTATAGTCTCCCCAATATACCGTCATAGACACTCTCTGATAGTTAGTAGCCTATGTTATATGTGGAGGAATGCTTCAGGTCATGTGTCTGTTGGGTCAGGTCACTTATGAGTGAATCAGTCTTGAGACATCATATGCTCTACCTTTTCTTCTACCTCTTCTCATATTTATATACACAGTGATACATTAATATATTTTTTTTCATTCTTATCTATTAAATTTTATACAATATCAACATTTAATTATCCTATAATCTTTTTCTATAATGATCAAGATCATTGGTATTCATTTTAAACTCCTATAGACTCATCCATATGGCTATTTTAATTTAAATAGATCTTGACTAAAGGTTTTTATTTCCTTAAGACTTGGATAATGAATTCATCTTCCACAAAATCAACATCAAACTTTCAAAATAACTATATATAGTATATATACCACCATTATTTGTGGTTTTTATATCTATAGCACCACAAACCTTCAGTAGTGATATTTTCTTCTTCTTGTGTTCAATCATACTCATTTGAATACTCATTCAAATATTCATTAAAATCAATTAAAGACTCTGAAGAATTTCATCTCTCACTCGATATCCATGTACTCACCTTCTCATTTAAATTACTAAAAGACTTATAATTTAGTCTTCTATTAATTATATATAAACATTTCTTCTTCAATACCTATTTGAAATAACCATGTTCATGGTGATGTGCAACATTGCCACATGTACCTCTTTCTTTCAACATGGATCTCTCCCTCATCGCGGTCATATTTATTATGACATAGAACTATCTCCTATGATGAAAATATATCATCTCAAGAATATTATCCTCTCCCTTGGATGATTCTCCTTTTAAATTATATTTAATCATGATTATATTATTAATCATAATGTTAGTTCCGTTAAAATCGTAACTGCATCATCGTCTGATTTAATCTTTTCTTTAGAAATCAAAATCTAGAAAATCTATATTATTCCACCCAACACGTATATGAAATATCTTTTGGATATGTGAATTTTTTCAAGGATAATTTGGCGACATTAATCTGAAAAATTCCTACATGGAAGAAATTAGATACTTAATTCTCTATTTTCATACATCATATTGTCAGATATATCAAGTTTCCTATGTGGTAGAAATTGTCTAGATGAATCATTCAGCTATGTGACTAATTTGGATATTTGAATTATTTAACTACATGATTCATTAGAATACATTAAATCCAAAATTTTCATATATAGTTGAAATTGTGTATGTGGATCTTTGGTCTATGTGGTTTTAGTTACATCATAGAATCGGCTATGTGTTTTTTCCTATGTCACTGGAATCAGCTATGTGAATATGGAAAATTCTAGAAACCACTCAAATAAACTCATATCCTCTTCATCCTATATCTATGAATTAACAAATGATTTAACACTTCTCAAAGATATTATAGACAGTTCTCCTTCATCCACCATCACATTTTGATAGCCTCACAATTCATTTGAACTTCTTCACTTGAGTTCTTCAAGATTTATCATCATAATTTCGTTTCCATAGAATATATAATCCCCTCAATCATGTTATTTTGTAGGATTACGTGGATTTTTCAACAATAATGACATAAAATTCTATTAAATGTTTCCATAAAAATCCTCCAAGAATCATAATCACCAAACTAAACACATATTGAGCCTATTGTCAACAAATACAATCCTTTCATGGACACTTCAATCTTCCCATTTTTAATTTATTATAAATACCAATACTCACTATTAATATGTGTTCTTCGATGGAATATTTCTTCTCCCCCTTATTGATAATAAATACAAAGTTCAATATAAGGGTTTTATCTTCTCTTCTTCTTCCTTTCAAGGAACTTGGGTACTCTTCCTATTATTTTTAAGATAAGGATAATACAATTTGGTTATCTTAGAAAAGATATTTAGCCGGTATACTCTAAGTCTATGGAGTCTATCCTAGTGTATAAACATGATAGATAAAACCAATTATGTATATATTGATCATTCACTACCATGCATGTGATATCAAGTTCATTAACTCATTTGAGGTGTTATTTGAAACATATATCTCATAAAGGAATATGTGACCTACACTCAACTCAATAAAACCATCAAAAAGGAACATGTTCAATTAATAATACTCCCCCTTTTTCTAATATATTCATCAACCAACACTCCCCCTTCAAAAGTATGTTTGAAATAAACAAAGAGAAGGGATGAAAGTGTGATTGGAATTACCTTTTCTCTAGTATTTTTGTGGATGTCTATATTTTCATAGTTTCCTGATTTACATAAATTTTGATGTTTAATAGCCCATTTCAAATTTTTATCCCCATCAAGGAAATAACTATTCTTCTTAAATTTCATGATATTCAGTAGACTCCAAGAGGGATAATATCTTTATGTTTTCCAGTAGTGAAACCCTAATAATATCCTTAAATTCCCTTCGTTTCAGCATAAATAAGTAATATAATAGGTAATATAGAGGGAATTTTTGATTTATCATAATTAACACTAAGGTTGGGAGATTTCTCTCAACCTTGGCCACTCTTTCCTTCTAATTTCATTATTTTTCCCATCTTTATATTCAATATGTTTCTTACTCAACTTCTTTGATTTAATTTCTTGTAAAGTAGTTTTCTTCTCTACCTAATATGTGAAAAAATCTTCATTGAAATCTTCTTCCATAATCATATTTATGCTTGTGCACCCTTTAATTTATAAATCCTAAGTTTCTTTGGTAATAATTTAATTCTTTATTAATATAATTTAATTATATGATATGTTCTCAAATGATGCAGTTGGTGTGATTCTCCTTTTCTTTTGGACTTCCTATTATGTTGTCAATAATTTTAATCCTACATTATCATAATTTCCAACCATCTTACACCTACAAAAGAATTATTATTTAACACTTACATTATAATTTGAATTCAACCACTTTTTAAATTCATGATCTTATTGTGGAATTTTCTTTTTTCCTTTATCTCTAGTTTTTGTTTGTGATTCTTTTAATCATTTTTACTCTTCCAAATCATATAGAAAAGTAATCAAAATATCTTTTGGGATGAATCTAGATGGTTGATAATATCCACAAGAATTATTTTCAAACTAGTTTTTACACCTTTTAGGTAACATATTAACCACTTCCTTGGGAATGTCTTCAGGAACTAAACCAATCCTTTTGTCTCCTTCTTGGATCAATTTTTACCTTAAATCTAGCTTAATACCTCTTAAATTATTCTCCATGGATTATTTGTAGTAACCCATGGTGTGACTTATTGTATCATAGTATAAGCACATTCTTTATTTTGAGACATATTCTAAGGTATTCTAATTAGACTTATTTGGATTAGTGTGGTTAGTTTTATCCTATTTTTGAATTCCTTTCTTCACTTGCTTCTTATCATAGATAAGATCATCATTATTCCTTTTATTTTTAATCACATGTTGAGGTCTTATTCTCTCATAATCATATGATTTGTTCTATATTAAACCATACCAACACTGCATATAACAATAACCATATACGTTACAAAGAACAAAGAAATTATTTAATGATTCATATATTTTTTATAAGATAGATTATTCATTTTCTGTGAAGTTTTCTTTTGTAAAACTAGTTGTCTTATATTCTTTGATTTTTTTACCCTAGAAATGGAGCTCATATAATCTTCATAAGTTGATGTATTATACAAAAAATCAATAGGACTTTGATTTAACTTCCAAAAACACTAACAATAACCAATAGGTCATATTCTCTTTTTGGTTTCAATCTACCTAGATATTCCTGCATGCTTTCCCTAATATTTTTTGGAAAAATAAAAACCTTTTGGGTTTTTCTTAGAGAATTAATTTTATTGGATGTGCCAAAACACACCCTTTATTATTTTATGGGATTTATTTCATTTTTATGCACTTATATTTGCCTTTTTTTAGATAAAAAAATCACAATAGTATATGAGATAGCATTAGTGAAAAAAATCACTAGGACAATGGGGTACCTTTTTCTAAAGAGATTGATTCAAATGAATCTTCAGATGATTTAAAGCTCCTCATTCCCCTTGTATGAATATTTTTGGAGAGATTAATCTCATAATATTTTTGTATAAAAATATTCTTCTTCTCAACAGATTTCAAATTATCAACATCTGACCCTTCCAGATTTTTTAATTTTACTTTAAATTCAATAAATTTTGTGTTGAGGGAAATCTTCTCACATTCAACTAACTTTAAACTTCCTTCCCATTCACTCTTAAATTTTGTAATCCTATGTTAATATTGTATAATTATTTCATTCAAATAATTATCAAGATCTTTTAATCTTTTATCTTTATCCTCTAGTTGAGCTTCCTTGACACCAAGGATAGCTTTATTTGATTCTTCTTGATCATGGAACTTTTCATTCACAGAAACATTGAACAATGTTTCAAGTTCATGAATTACTTCACCAAAGACAAGTTTTGTCATCACATTCTCATAAATATATCTTTTCAATTATTCTCAAATCAATGAAATAATTTTATTTAAAAATAGAATAGATTCAAGATTTTTCAATTTAACCTCAATTCTAATATTTTTCATGTCTAGGGAGTTCTTCTCATCCTAAATCAATCTCAACCTTTATTCCCAATACTCATTCAATATTTAGATTAATTATCCATGCATTATAATATTTTCTTTTAGATATATATTAAGTTCCTTGATCTTATTAGCTTTGATTTCTAGTTGTGAAACCTTTACACTCATAAAAATTTTGTATAGCTTTTCAAATTCATGGATAACTTTATTTAGAAAAATATCTATTATTTCATTCTCACAAACATTACTTTTAAATTTTTATTCAATTAACAAAACCATTTTTATTTTAAAGATTCATATATTATTCATTTTCTTAGAAGATTTTTGTGATATAATTTCACCTTTTGAATTCACTCCATATTGCATACTCTATTATTTTAACTTCCTTTTCTAGTTGGGGTTTTTCTTTAATAAGTTCCTTAGTGAAGCCAATAATATATGTGATAACTTCAATATAATAATTATTCGTGTACCTTTGAAATTGAGAGTATAATTATTTCTCTTTTTTATTGTGTTTATACTACACTTACTCTCCACAGATTGAACATTTTCCTTAAAAAGGATCACTATAAATATATTTGATAGATGATCATATTCCACTTTTATTATCTATTATTAATTATTCAACTTTATTTTAGTTTTTTCTAAATTTTATTACCTATTTATTATTATTTCTCCTTAAATTTTTGTATGAAACTTTAATTTATGTTATTTATTCATTTCTAAAGTTCATAAAAAAATTAAAACACAAAAAAAATTAGATCCAACCAGAGACAGATCTCTTATGATACCACTTGTAGTTCCCAATAGGACTGTGAAGACACCTAAGAGGGGGAGGGGTGAATTAGGTGTCCTCTTTTACCAAGTTTTATTTTCTTTCAAATTATCCACTCTTATAATTGAACTTGTAACACCCCGAGCTTCCACGATACGCTTCTCATTCAATAATGCAATGTCTTGCATTGTACGCAACTTCGAGTTCTAAAACACTGCGACTAATCAAAGTAGCCGTTATGAATAGTAATAACCACTTTTTAAAATTATAGAAATTTTATATTTCAAAATGGACTTCATTTTTGGATTCGGAATATCGAAATTAGCCTATGTTGAATTTTTGGTATTTTTCTGAGAACTTCTAATTTTTTATGAATAGTGAAAAATACTTAAAAACAACTTTTTTAATCAAAATAATTTATAGTGATAAATTATACTATTTAGTAGTTTTAAAGTATAATTAGAATATATTTTTACCATTTTATCCAATGGTGGTCATTAGAATTAAATTAACATTGAAATTGGACATAAACAATTGTCAATCTTTTGATATAAATTGTTTCTTAAAAACACGTTATTTGTTGTGACAGCGGGAATTAATTATAAAATTAATTAATGAAACTTATATGTTTGGAATTTTGTAAAATATAAATCATTTTTTAATTCGGAATATCAATTATAGCTCAGGGTGAAATTTTGGCATTGTTCTGAAAAACTTCAATTTTTGATGAATAGTGAAACCACTAAGTGGTAGTTAAATAACTAATTTTTCATTTAAATGAAATATTACCACTTCTGTGATTTTATTTTCAAAAATATGACATAAATTTTTTTCATTAATAAGTAAAATGTGGTTCAATGAGATTAAATTAATTTTTGGTGAATAGAAACTTTTAAGTTCTTAATCGCGATTAGAGGTAATTAGTGTAGTTTAAGGTAAAAATAATGTTTTAATAATATGAGATGATCTTGACACATGTACTACCCTCATTGGATGTTCCATGGCCGACCAATACAATCCATGGGTCAACTTGGGGACCCCATGGAGCCACTTTAGTTGGAAAATGACATAAATACCTTTTATTTAATGTTAAAGTAAAAAATGACACAAACATGAAATGTTTTACTAAAACAATTTTTACATGGGGTTATACAAGTCATATTTTTGACTATAAAAAGTAATTGGAAATATAAAAAGATTTCCTACATCATAGTATTTTTTTTATAATTTTTAGACATTAAATAAATTAAATTATTTATGACATCATTATGATGCAGCGATGACCTCATTATTTAACGATTTTAATAAAATGAAAAGATAATGTACAATCCAAGGCTTACACTTGTCCAAAGACTATTGGATGGGTATATTTCTAACCCTTATCACCTTATCCACTAATTTTATAAGTGTGGGACCTTTATAATCCGAAAATCATTGTATAATAATGTAAAATTTCCTTAATTTCCAAGAGTGCCCCTCCTCTCCTCTTATAAAAGGCCCCCACCTCTACCACCTCATTCACACTTTCAAGCCATTTGGATTGGCCAACCTCTGCCCAAATACTCTCCCAACTTACCCCTCTTACTCCTAGAAGCCTCACTTTGGGCAGAACACTTCCCAAGGAATCCTTTGGCTCAAATCAAAAAGAGTTACCCGATTTTGAGGTAATGTCTTCTCTAATGTTGTTTTGTATTATTTTGCTTCTCCAACCCCATAAACTCTTTTTATTCATTTCTTTTGTAACAACACCAGTATACTCAATATACTAGGATGTTTTTATAAGAATGATTAAATCTAAACTTACACACACCTACATCTAATGGTTAAAGAACATACGGTTTCTGTGGATGGCGAATTTCTGCCTCACAAAACGATGATTGTTCAACACTCATATAACACCTTCAAAGGTGGCCATTAAGATGTCACTATATTTATATATGATATATAATATATTTATGTTTTACTTATGCTTCTGTATTTCTCATTTATGGCATACTTTATGATTTCCATTATGGGTAAAACGCGATAATTTCATTTTAGGAAGTGCGGACTATCGCCCCCTCAAAGTGATTTGAATCGTTAATGCCATATGTGGGATGTATAAAGGATGGAGTAAATGGTATTATACACTATATTATACTGGAATTATATTATACATTTATATCATTATTATTTCATTCCATTAAATACAAAATAGAAATGAAAGTAGCGTTCATGCGTACGTACGGCTTACCGTCTCCATGAACGGTGCATTTCATTTCTTACCTCTAAATGTTACGTAATATTATAAATGAATGTATATACTGGATATATATGATATATATTACATCTAAATCATGAATATAATTCTGTAGATAATGGATATTCTACCACATAAACAACTTGTAATTATAAGAAGTTTATTGTTGACTCAAGTACCAAAGATCGACAAAACGACCATTATTAACTTATATAATTACATAATGTTCATATCATTTTAATAAGTGATATAAAAAGGATAATGAAATTGAAAATGGTTCTTAATAAGGTATATATTAACTCTAGTTTATTATTCATGAGGTTAAAGAACGGTTGAGTCAAGTCAGACACGAGGTAAGGGAACTTCTTAACCCAATTTCCATTCTTTGGGTTAATCTCCTACTTTCCAATTATGTCAGGATATTATTATGTCCTATTTTGTATTTTTACTTTCTTTATCTGTACCTATAGTGAATACACATAATAGATCTATTTTATTTTTAAAATGATCTTTTAAATACTTCGTCTCAATCTCTTTTCATTGAGGCATATTTGGTTTTATACACAACTTTCTTTTATACGGTGTATAAACCCCTTTGACATTTACGTTTATTCAAAAGGAATCTTTTTATACGAAGCGTTTTGCTAAACCGCAAAAGGGAATGTTTTTCTTTCCGTACTTATGCGGTGACAACGACTTCTCCCCCGCCGTGACCATTATTTGAGTTTCAGCTTCCTCTACAAGCTATAACTTTTTAAAATGATTTAAAAAAAGAGAGAAATATTTCTCTCAAATGTATGAAAATCCAGTGAAAATGTATACGTATTTAACGCAAGATTAAAAGTGTTTTCAGAAAACCCGACTCTCGAGTGTGGTAGATAGGAAGGGATTGGGCGTGGACCCATCATGGCCTGTAATTAGTCGAGCAGTCTCAGAATTAGATATTTTGTTTTCAAAAGCTTTCATAATGTTTTCAGAAAAACACTGGAGTATATTTGAGAAATTTTAAACGTAGTTATATTCTAAAAAAAATTGCATCGGTAGGTCTCATGAGACAACTAGACGTGGAATTGGCTGAGTCCCTTTCCCAATTTGATTTATGGTTTTGGCCGAGGCCTTAATCATTTTAGACGTCTTGGCCGAGGCCTTGACAAAATGTTTCAGAATGTCTGGCATTATGCATTCCATCATTATGAAAGTGGTTATTGATATTTCATGTGATTATTAGACTAGTAGAATATCCATGTGAGTAAGTAAATGGCATTATTTCAGTTTACTTTTGCCATATTATGCTAAAGTTCGAGTTTAAAAGGCTTTTGTTTTAGTTATACATTGCCTTAAATGTTAATGTTTATTTATGAAAGCTTCCGCTATATTGTTATCCTTATTGAGCATATGAGCTCACCCCTTTCAATGTTTTAATATTTTCCAGGATGTGAAGAAGTATTTTATGAATGACTTGTAGGGATAGTCAAAAGGGGATATGAGTGTGGACTATGAAGACTTTGTTATTAGTTTTTCACTTTATGATGTAATGTAACATTTATGAATGTATCTAGTGTTTCCAAGGCTACTAAACTAATCGGTCTTTCGAGACTTTATCTTTTGTGATCATGCCAATGTTACGAAGTAATGCACCGACTCTAGGTAGCTGGGGTCGGGGCGTTACAGAACTTATATACCAATTAATAGATATGGATCTATTAATACATTTGTGATGTTTACCTAAGTATGAAAAAAAAATTAACAATAATCAATGATTCTTTTTATATTTTAACCTCAATGTGCAAACCTACAACTTATTATGTTCGTATTTTGTCAAGTATACAGATTTTATTATCACTATAAATTTTCCATGATTAAAAGTTAATTATAAGTCACACAAAAGTTTTAGGTGGGTATCATGCACTTCCTAAATATGAAGTTGTTTATATTGGAACCATCACATCTTCAATGGAGTTGTTTAAATAGATACCAACTATTCTTCAAGACTCCTTATTAAACCATTTTATATGAATTAGACCACTAGGATATGATCAATTAAACATCACACATTTTTTCCTTGTTCTTAACTAAGTCTCACTATGATTTGGAAACATAGTGTATCTCAATTTGCAAGACTCTTTATGTAATAATATAGAAAACAACAGAAACATCGGTCTCTTCTACTTCTATATCTTCTCATTCTTCTTCAACACAAATGAACTCATGAATGTGTTTGGTCTCGACTTCTTTGATTGGTTTTTTTCTCTTTATAAACTTTAGTATTGAATGGATTACTATTTCTCTCACACTTTTTAATTTATAGAAAATTTCATATCACCTTCAAGATAAGAAATATTTGTTTTGTTATTTCTTGACTTTCAAAATGTGTGTCGGATATAAAAAAATCAAACTATAACTTTTCTTATAATTATTCTCACATTCATAGTGATAAATGAATATATTTTTTCTCATTATTATCTCCTAAATTTTATGGAATATCAATACTTAATTTTTCTATAATAATTTTCTATAATTCTCTAGATCTTCGAACATCATTTTAAACTCTTGTATATTTGGACATATGAATATATTAATCTCAATTCATCTTGAGTCAATGTTTTTATTTCCATAATACTTTGATAATGAATTCCTATTCCACAAAATCTTCATCAAAAATTCAACACAAATATATAAAATATATACCAAAATTATTTATAGTGTAGTTTTCTACATCGCCTTAGAAATTCAATAATGAGATTTTATTAATTCATATGTTAATTAAATATAATTTTAATTCTTGTTTAAATCTTTATTAAAACCCCCTAAAAACTCGAATTAAATCCATATCTCATGTGATATCTATATAATAACCTTCTCATTTAAATTCCCAAAAGATTCTTCATTTAATCTTTTTTTAATTCTCCATAAAAACTGATTTATCAAGACATAATCAAAATAACCACATGTATGGAATCATGCCATATTTCCACATAATCAATCTTCTTATAGTGTGGATTTCTACTTCATTGTAGTATTATTTACTATGATGTGCAACCATATTATATGATGTGAAGATCTCATATAAAACATATTATCTTCTACCTTGGATAAATCAACTTTGAACTTATATTGAATCATGATCACATTATCGATCATAATGTTAGTTCCATGACGATTTTAGTAGCAACATGGTATGATTTAATATTTTCTTCAGATATTGAAATCTGAAAAACCTATCAAATTTCACCCAGAACGTATGTGAAATATCATTTGGGTATGAGAATTTTCCTATGTATTATTTGGATACATTAATATGAAAAATTCATACATGGTAGTAATCAGCTATATAATTCCTTATTCACATATGTTGTACAATCGAATAAATCAAGTTTCCTAGGTATCTAAAATTTCCAACGTGAAGAAATAAACTACATGACTCATTTGGATACATGAATTATTTGGATACATGATTCATTTGGATACATAAATGCTTAAATTTTCCTATTTAGTTGAAATAATCTATGTGGATCTTTTGGCTATGTCGTTTCTACAACAAAATTTTTCCTAGACCACTGGAATTAGCTACATGAATCTTTAAAATTCCAAAATACACTAAAATAAAATCATATCATATTCATCTGACCTGTAGGAATTATAAAATTCATAAAAACTTCTCAAATATGTTGTATATAGCTCTCCTTCATCTATAACACATTTTTATAGCCTCGCAATTCCTTTAAACTTATCCAATCAAGTTCTTCAAGTTGTAGCCTCATTTTTCATTTCTATAGAACATTGTAGCACCTCAATCACCATATTTTATAGTTTTACATGAATTATTTGACAATAATGACATCTAATTCCCTAACATGTTTCTATAATAATCCTCCAAGATTCATCATCGCCACACTAAACAAATGTTGAACCTATTGTCAAAAAATGAAATACTTACTCAGGCACTTCACTTTTCATGGGTTTTTCTTATTTTTATACCCTATGTATGATTTTATTATATAGAAAACATATACATGTACATGTTATGAATGTGATAGGTGGGAATGAAATTATACATCCCTATAGTGAATTGGGTGATGTTTTATATCTAATGAGATAATATATATGGGAATATGGTGTAAACCCAATCCACTATGGGGATTTTTCCACTATGTTATGTTGTCTTAGCCGTGATCCTTAACTTATGTTTATGATTTCATATTTTATATCATTTCCACATTCCTATGACTACATGATCCTATGATATCATCTACTCTATTCAATGCATTCATGTGAACATATATAATCCATCTCTTTTCTATTATCATGGTATTCCTCTTTTCACATATATATTATTTATCATTATGCTTTACTCTGATTGTTCCTTCAATGGGATTTATATCTCAAAATTTTTCCTTATGTATGTCTCCAAGGTATCATATACATTAAAATTAAACCAATTGGATTTATGAGTGCATTTATGGAGATAAAAATAAAGATATTATGGATTATGATTAATTTAATTTTTTATGTATCTAATCTCTAAAATACACTAGGCCTATAGATTATTGGGTTCTACTTTATAGAAATTGATTAAAAAATCATGAAATAAAATGTATAAAAGGATTATGTTGTTATATTAACTACTTGAATATGATGAAGGTTTATCTCAAATTACTCTAATAACCACTTTATCCCCTTATCAAAAATAGACACCCCATACATTGATGCATTATTTCCTTGAAACTCTTGAAAATTAACTCTCCATACCTAAGAAGTTATTGGTTTTACCCTCTAATGAATAAAAATAGGTGCTTCATGTACCCTATTTTCCTCTACCTAAGAGTTTAAATGCACAATAATCTTAACTATAGATAAACTCACATTTCATCCCAAGGGAAATGTGGATGTTTTTATTTACATTATCATAATATTAACCCCAAAAAAATCAATGCATATCACACACAATTATCATGATCGAATATTATATAATACTTGAACTCACAAATTTATAACTACCCAATAGATATTACATTATTACTCTAATAATGATCTATATGTTATCTAAGTTCATTCATAGAATACCAATAGTTATTATACTTGGATAATTTCACTAACTTACTCTACTTACTTGGTTCAAGTAATGATACAACCTTGCCTACACATGCAATCCTCACTGATGCCTAATCTAAATTTCATCCTAAATTATACACCCTAATGTTATTATTTCTTGACCTGACCCCACCATGATTCTTCTTAGGAAAAAAATGATATCATGAGTGACCCTCTAAGTTAACCTACAATAGGCCTCTAGGTGTAAACAAGCACAAAGTTTATTAAAACAGTAAAATTGGAGGCATTTCCCTTTTTTATTTAAAAAATAAATTAACAAATTAAAGAATGATATTTATACCAAACCATTATACAAACTCAAGAATATTATATGAACACAATAATGAGTATGTCACACACATAATCCCACTCTCAAAATAAATAATTGAATATTTCAAGTTCAATAATAGAAAACGAGAACACATTTTTTCCTACTCCCAGTTAGATCACCACATATTTGAATTAATGCCATTCAAAACCATCTTTGAATCAATCTTGTAAGTTTAAACAAATATAAAAGTAGATTGAGTATAAATTTATACCTAGTATGATCCTTGTGTAAAAACATAACTCAGGATGACTTGTATTAATATATTATTGAACCTTCTACAAGTTCCAAAGCATGTTCTCGGTCAACATAGACTAGTAACTAGTATCAAGGGCATCAAATTTATTTAAGAATAAAAATCATAAATTTTATGAAATTCATAATTCCTTTCAAATTAAAAACAATAGAAAATGGTAACATAAATATTTTAGAATCATCATAGGTATCACATATAACTTTTACATTATTCAAATCATTAATTAAAACATGAAAGTACTCATGGTTTCATTAACAAAGTAAAATATATAGAGCTACTTACCAGCTCAGGTATTAGGATTGGGTAGCTTATGATGGTTCATTACACCATCTCTAAACTCCCATGTTTTAGTTGGACAACATATTAATGACTTTTTGAATGAATTATATATTATTTATCATTTGATACATGATAATAATCAAGAAAATAAATTGATTTCAAGAAAAATTCCATAACATTCCATACACTATCTATTCATATTCATTAACAATCACCAACATCTACATCATCCCATTATCCAAGTCACCACCTATAAATACCTAGATAATTAGTGAGATTAAAGAGATTTTATAAAGGGAATTGGAAAAGGGTGAGATATATAAGGATATAAATTGAGATATGGTTAATATAATAGTAATATTTAAACTAAGGGATGGATAACTCTCAAAAACATAATTTTACCCAATGATGGTGTTTAAAAAAAATAAAATTAGAAGAATGTTATGATTTATTTCTTGAGTTAATTCATTCATGAGATTTGATGGTGATTTCATGTTGTATTTATTTTCAACATGTTCATAGATGAGTTAAATGTTGGTTAGAGTTGAGCTTAAATCAATGGGATGAAGAAATTATAATGTAGCATAATTTATGTCTTGGTTCATTAAAAATATGATGTGGTAGATTTTTTAAAATTTAATGTGAATAAAATGGGAATAAAATATCATTATCAAGGTCAATTTTCAATGAAATACTGGTGGATAACCATGAGGAAGTATATTTATGGCATGTTGAATTAACATTGTGGTGTGGTGTGTGATGGAAACCCCCATAAATGTGTTTGTTTTGTTTTGATAATTGGAATAAAGTATTAAAGATCACACAATGATAAGACAAGCTAAAAATCGCCATGGTTCATGCCATGGTGGAATCAAAACTCCTTTAACACCATGATCAGTAGGGAAATGGACAGAAAAGTGAGCATCTCGTATTGAGGATAAAAAAGAACTATAGTGCTTCTAGGATCATTATGTCATGTTATTTGTTAAATAAATGATGAGGGTGAAAAACCACCAGAAATGGGGATATGGGGAGATAACCAATTATGGATTTCAAATATAACTACTATTTGATAGAAAATTTCATGAATGGATCTAACATTGCATGGTCGTGTTCTTTCTATAAATAAATTATTTTTTTAATAATATGAGATTATTAAATATTGAGATAGTTATATATACATTTTAGAGATTATTTTCCTAGTATTTAGGAGAATAATGAATATTCTTTCTTGATCTAATGTCTTAAGGAATATAAAGAGAGAAGTTAAAGATTGATCAAATTGCTAACAATTTTTTTGGTATTTCTTATACTTGAAGTTTAAGACCATATTCCAACACTTATTTCATCTTATTTGATAATAATATAAGATTATAGATAGTGGGATCACAACCTTGGGTCATCAAGGATTGGCCACTTGATAAAGAGAGCGTACAGACCATGGAAATTTATTATGTCATATAAATTCTTTCTCTCATAGTCTCTTGTCATCACTGTGTTTCATTCATTAATCCTAAATTTAACCAGTATAGGAATAATCATTTTGAGAGTTCGTATTTTGGTAACTAATTATTCCCCCCTAGTGGTTTTCCATCTCTCACCTAGGCCTATTATTTTTTATGAGATCACATTATTATAAGGATCATATTTATTACCTATCTAATACATTATTATCATTTGGTATCAAAACAGGTTATTTAATTTAGTTAGGTATCTTAAAAATATATTAGTGGGTATATTTATAACAATGAATCCATTTATTTCAATAGATATGAGTTTTTTCTTAATATCAACATATTTTTATTGAATATATCTATGTGATTCATGAATACCTTCAATAAAAAAGGAGTTCCAATTTTTTTATGGGAATGGATTTCATCTATGGAAAGAGTATATGATTTCATATATTTTATCTCTTAACTTGTATATTCTGAACATCATTGATAATGGTTTAAAAATTAACAGAGTTGAGGTAGACTACACTTTCCTTAAAAATAAGAATATTTAAGTTTAAGTGTTAACGTTTAATACATTACTATCATCTCTATTAGAAAAGGTATCGAAATAAGTTATCAGAACTAAAACAATGACCAAAATTTGGAGAAAACATCATGATATTCATGTGATATATAAGAAATTCAAGGAGTCATAATTACAAACATGTTATCTCAATTTGAATATATTTTAATAGGAGAAGATGAATTAGTGGATGAGCTATTTTTTTTAGTAAAAAAATTGTGAGCTCAATTTGAAGTTATAGATAATTTCTCGACGATTCAACCATGGTGAATAAACTAATGATAATTATCCCAAATAAGTTTGATGAAAAAAATTCTGCACTTGAGTATCAAGTATTAAATAATTATATTATTTATAATATCAATAATTTCTTTATTATCTATGAGATTTTGAGGGATGATCCTTAAGCAATAATGGTAAATATAATCAGGAGACAACATTCCAAGATTATAAAGGTTCTAATAACTTTAAACTTAAGAGGACCCATGAGGATAAAAATGATGTTGAGTATTATTCCATGAACTTCAATGAGTTTATATCATTTTTATCTAAATGAATACAGTGATGAAAAATAAAATGCAATGGTAAAATTCCTTTTAAGTGTTTCAATTGTGGGAAGATTGAACATTTTT
This sequence comes from Viscum album, assembly GCA_963277665.1. Classification (NCBI taxonomy): domain Eukaryota; kingdom Viridiplantae; phylum Streptophyta; class Magnoliopsida; order Santalales; family Viscaceae; genus Viscum; species Viscum album. The sequence goes on along the minus strand of OY728163.1, from coordinate 1,850,393,294 downwards.
CATCTAATTTTCCCATGAGTGAAGAAGGATATCGAGATGATGATCAACCCAAAGGATAATCCGGTATAAATAAGGTAAAAAGTGTTTAAAATGGATGAAAATTATTTACATTCAAGATCAAGAGAAATTATTCAAAGAAAATGAATTTTATCTCAAAATATGATACTACATCTTGTAATAAATAATTTTAAATAGAGGAATAAGGCTCCAAGAATGAAGGAACTCTATCCATTATGGTTGAATAAAAATAGTATAATGATCTATTTAGTTAAGAGGAAGAATTAAGTATTGAAAATAATAGTAGTGAATAAGATAAACCAATATAATTACAACTAATAATGGATTTATTTTTGTTTTTAAAATAATACAAGAAGCTTGAAAGTTAAAATAAATCATTAAATAATGAGAATGATTCATTAAAGAAAAATCTATATAAATCAAATTCAAATTATATTTTTGAGATGGAAATATAATTTTTAAGAAATATTTGTGATCTATATGAAATCCTTGAAATAATAATAAAAAAATACTTGATATTACTACACAAATATAATTACTTAGAATGAGGAAGTGATGGCTCATGGATCCATTATCTCTTAGTTATCTCTACATCAGTGCACTAGGTTTCTTCTGTTATGTGTTCTATCCCTCCCTACAATCTCATATCCCTCCCATCCTCATCACCATAACATGTTGGGTATTTCTCCCCCTATGTGATGGAATTTATCACTATTTTTTCTTCTAGGTTCCTAGTTTTTGGGTTAGTTTTTTTTCTATTTTTTCATTTTCATTCTTCGATGAAGGATACTCTTTACTCCAGACCCACTATGTGATACCGTAGTTTTTGTCAAATGTTATATTATTTTGAAATCTTGGGATTGTTTTTATGTGGTTTTAGTGTTTATTCCTTTCTCAGTATCTCAATTTTTATCATCTTAGAGTTTCTTGTTTCCCCCCTTTTTTATGATATTTATTACTAGGTTGTTTTGAATGTTTTTTATTGTCAGTGCTCTCTGTATGTGTTTTCTCCCCAATTTTTCTCTTATTTCCAAGACCATCATGCTTGAACCCATATTGACCAATAATGATATAGTTTTCGGTGGTTTGGGACCAATTATAGTGGAATAGATAGTAGGTGGCTCGGTAATTCTATGACTTGATGTGTGATTGGTCTTTTTCTATCTAGTCCCCATGGTGTGTCCTATTCATCAATGCTTATCTGAAATTTGGTTTGGTGATTGAATTAAATTTTTTTGTCTCTTTTATGTTCTTTTTTCAATAATATTTTGGTCTTAAGTGTTTTTAAAAATGTTTTTTATGGTGTTCCAGTTTTTATTATGATCAGTTGCTTGGAAATTGTCTGTAATCACTAATTATAGATATGTTATTAATATTATTGTTAGCCAATTTTATCTAGAAGCATTGAAATTTTTTGTGGAGATTGGATTTTTGGATGGTGTATCTCATTGGGGATAATGATCGATGATGTTTAGGCGATGTAGTAGGTGAAAGTCTTGAGTTTTCTATTATTGATCATTGGAAGTGGTTGGTTCCAATGAAATATAATGGGAATGTTTTTATTAGTGATGGGTATAATGCTCAATATCCTGATTTATAATTATAGGAGTATGTGGTGAAATTGGTATAGTTCTTGAGTAATCTACGTTGGTAGTTTTGGGCTACATTGTTGTCACTAAGCTCGATGCTTCCACCTTTATGTGTGTTCTGGAAGTTTGATTTTGAATTTGGGTTGAATTTGGGTTGTAACTTTTTATTGTATTTTTTGAATTTTTTTTGGGTTCCAACTTAATTCCATAAAATTGGTTATAATAAAAATCTATAAAAATCAATTTTTAAGGAACTAAATTCTCTTCAGGTGAATTTTTGTGAAGTTTAAAATTTCTTGAGAAAATCTCAATTTGAATTTGAAAATATTGTAAGGGAAATTAGAGAATATTTAAAATTTGTTGAGAAAGTTATTTATTTAACTAATAAACTTTTTTCATTTCCTATATTACCAAGAAATATTGTCTTAGGAACTCAATATTTCAAACAAAAATGTTGTGGTGGTGACAAGAAGGGGAAAAGTTGATTAGTTCACCAAACCAAAGGATAAATACCCATTGAAAAATTAAAATATGATGTTTAAAGTCACATAATCAATAATGTGTGGAAAAAGAAGAATATTATAGCTAAACTAAGGGAAAATCAAAGATAAAATAGTATTTTTCTAATTATAAAGAAACTATTTATAAGTAAAAGGTATAAACCCGATAATAAATTTTTGAGAATATTTTGAGGAAGAATATTTCCAACTGAGGGGATTTTGGTTTGAAGTAACATTTTAGTGTTAAATAGTGTATTGAAAGAAATAATATGTGTGATAATAAAATATTTATGGTATTTAGAGATCATTTTATGATCATGGATGAGGAATAAAACCTTTAAAATTATTAATCTATCATCAATATAATCAATGTGTATAAATGAAGAGAATACACATAATTTCATACCTAAAATACAGCATCCTATATCTTTTACTCATTGTTAGAGTTTACTTGATAGGGATATCCTATGAAACATCCAAAAGGATCCTTACTCTGATGGAATTAAATAGTCCTTAGATCCCCATCTATAATGAGAGAATCCTTGTTCTTCAAAGGTTTTCTATAATCCTCCTCAATGAAGATAAATGAAGAACCAAGTAAGAATAAAAATTTAAATATTAATTTTGAATATCATAGGTACATCCAATAGGGGTATCTCATCCCTTTATATAAACTCTCATCATTATATAAATAGATTGGATCATCATCTCCCATTTCATGGTAGTTTACATGCATTTTGATAATGCATGACTCGTTGAAGTTATATATTCATTGAACACTTCAAAAAAAATATCATGCATGTATTTTCATATATGAATCAATATAATTGATTCAAAACTAATAAAAACTAATCAGGAAGACATGGTAGAATTCATGTATTTAATACCACATATTTCATGTCTATTATACACTATGATAGAAACCAATTATAGGATACAATATAGGTGTCTATACACCCCTATCACTCTCTATAACCAAAGGATATCATAAAATATGATATCCCTATATTTATAATTTCTAAAAATGTCCCACTTTCACTAAAATCCTATAAGGACTTTATGAAATACATCACAACTATTTATGAATGCATCCAAAATCCTTCATATATGGTTTATAAAACTCTCTTTATTTTAGAAAAAAACACTTTATCCAAAACATAATTCTTATACTAAGGCCTAACTGTGTGACCCTAAGAAATTTTGTATCATTGAAAACAAATATGAAATCCAAATTTCATTAAGGTAAGAAAAACAAATCCTCTAAAACCATCAATGTTGCTCAATATACAAAGGGTTTTGTTGTTATATCTATCAAACATACTCATATATCTATATAAATATGTTCACTAAAATATTTATCATATACATCATGTGTATAATTATATAATCACTTTTTATATGACATCGAGTGTCCCCTAGAATTATAACATATCAATCTAGTATAGTCCATTTCAAATATTCACGATTATTTGAAAAAGACTAACCAAGTAGATGAATACATCACATTTCATTCATCTAGAAGATGGGCATATCACATGTCTCTCATCCATGTAGCTAATCACATCACATGTCACTCAAATAAGAATGGAATTGTATTTCCTTAGTCAAATAAATCAAGGGTAAAATTACTTTTCTCATTATATGAATGGAAAATCCCATATTAGTTGACCTCAAACTAAAAACATGATAAAAAAATATATCCATCCACCCCCTGATTATCTAGAATTCGAGGATTGTGAAATAAATGTATCAAATTATGAAGGTTCTCATGCTAGGTATCTCTATAACCTCTAGTAAAAAGGTTTCATAACAATCATACACCCCTGGGTATATTGATGATTATATGATAATCCATGAGATATAATTTGGTAGGTTATTTTAAATAATAATCCACTAATTATTATTGCATAATTATACTAATCATGTTAATCTTAAAAATCCATCAAAACCCATCATAATCTATGATGATCATTGATTATGTAAAACTAAAATTCATGCTTTCATAGAATATTATCATCCATTGTTCATCTAATATAATATACAACACACATGAATGAATTATAAATCATGATACATTTTACAACCATTACATCCAATATCACTTGTATCATATACTAATAGATTCAAAATTACCCTTATGCTTTTTATATGGTAATGGTTTCATTAATGGATCTGGTACATTATTTTTTTTAGCCACCTAACAGATATTTACATCACCCATCTCAATGATCTCTCAAATGAGATTGTACTTTAATAGGATATGTTTGGTCCTTTAGTGAGACCAGGGTTCCTTTTCCTAAAAAATAGATCCATTGTTGTCACATTAAATCTCTATTTCTCCCTAAATTATCGGAACCACCCCAAGTTCAAAAATTAAATTCTTAATCAAAATAGATTCCTTTAAAGAATATGATACAATGATTTATTTTTCCTCTATTATAGAGTTATTTATGGTGGATTTTTTGATCTCTTCTTACCAATATCTCTATCATTTATGAAAAACACAAAACTAGATTGAGATCCCGTGTTGTCTTTATTAAATTATAAACTTTCATTAATGTAACTCTTAAATATAGCCCATTCGCTCCTCCAAAAACCAAATAATATCATTAGTTCTTCTCAAATACTTAAGGATGTTATTAATATAAATCCAAAGACTCTCACTATGACTATATTGGTATCCACTTGTAATTATCAAATCATAAGAAACATCAAGTTCAGTATAGTACATTGCATACATGAAAGATTTTATAGTGAATGAATAATAAATTTTATCCATCCTTTCTAACTCTTTTATAATTATCTTCAATATTTCTAATATTTATGCCACATAACACTAGTAAATACCCCCATTTGGAGTTCTCCATGAAACAATACTTTAGAAAATCTTCAATATATGAGTTATTACTCAGTTTAAGAAACCTCTTAGATCTATATCTATAGATATTAATACCCAATATATAGGCTTCTTCACCCATATATTTCATCGAGAATCATTTCCCAACCACATATTTATAGAATCTACTATAGGGATAACATTTCTGAAAAGAATTATTCCATCCACATATAATATCAAAAATATCACCACACTCCCACTAATTTTCTTGTATACATAATATTCATCTTCATTCTTGATGAAATGAAACTCTTTGATTTCATTATAAAACCATATATTTGAACACAAAGAAGCTTTCTTTAATCCATAAATGGACTATTATAATTTTTATAACTTAGAAGACTCATTTGGAACTCTAAAACCTTTTGGTTTTTGTAGTGACTCATATTTTTGATGTATTATATTTTTATATTTTAATTATTATTTTCAAGACCAGGCATTGAGACGACATGTGATTCTAGGGCCCGATGTGCCCGAAATAAATGTTTGGAATGTATTAAATATATTAAATAGCACACACATATAGTTTTCCTTAAAAAGTGGAATAAGTTATAAATGTTGGCTCAGATAAAAAATATGAGTTCACCATTTAGTTCAGAACCTGGGTTTTACTTTAGTCATGACATAACCTTTGTTATTGTAGGGCATTTCTGAAAAATTCATCACAGGCCTAAAATAAATAAAATAAATTAATTAAATATATTTATTTTTAAATGATGCAGAGACCTAATAATATCTTTATAAATGTGCTTATGTAATATTCATATGGTTATCTTCATAACACTATAAATCAAGGAGATCCATTGGTGAGCATTGAGGAAATTCCATTAGCAAATGAAAATCAGATCAAGGTTCCATGATTGGTGTGCAATGAAATCAGAGGATATCACTAATGATGATGATGCATCTTTATTCTTCATTATTGATTGATTTGAATTGAAGTAGGTAGTTTTTTAATTGTATTTATTTATGTTTTATGATTCCTATAACTAATTCAAATAAATCAACTAATGAATTGATTCACATATCATGCGTATTGTGGGTACGGGATAGATTCATCAATGAATTGGGGAAATTTCTTTGTGATTAATTTTTTATCTCTTCATTCATCATTATAACCGAAAATAATCAAGTCCAACATGAAAATTAGTTGAGAATTTTTCCTTATTTTTTTTATTGTACTTTTCTTTCCCATTTATTATTTCATCATGGGTGATTTCCTTTGGCCCATGGTTCGATGAATACTGAGAAATCAAACTTTTTGAACCTGTTTCTTAGAATAATCATTAAATATCATAGATATGGGCTCAAAATGACATGGATATTATGATATGGTAACACCCCATGATTTTATGGTATGTCATTTTTAAATTTAACTAGTACTTCTCTCGTACATTCGCCCAATGCTATAAATCAACTCTTATTTTAAAAAATCATTTACATTTTTAAAAGTTAATAATGAATGTTAATTAGAAATATGGTGAAATTAAAAGTTAGTGGTAGATAATATTGGAACATTTAGAGAACCTTTTAGGAAATCATCATAATAGTAGAAAATATAAATAATAAATGTAAAGAAATAAAAATTTATTTTGAGCATAGAGAAATCAATTACATGAATTAACCTAACTTTCAAAAAAGAAAAAATAATAATGAATATTGAAATATGAAAATTTAAATTGTGAGTTTTAATATAAAAGTGATAGTTTGAAACCAATAAAAGATAACAAAATGTTTTTTAACATAATTTTGTGCTATACAAAAGGCTTTGTTTTTTAAAAGAAGGCTGAGTTTTATAACAAAAGATTCTAGTTTTTTAGAAAACATGGAAATATCTGAATATCCTTTAATATGATATAACATTTCAAAAAGTTATGATCATCTGTGTTAACAGTATCTAGTGTTTCCTTTGAAGAGACAATTGCATGGACGTCTTTGTTAGTAAAACCCCACCAGTAGTGGTGTAAATCCTTAATGTAGTGGAGCCCCTATCCTAGATGTTGGGTTGACAGTGTTGGAAATCCTTGTAGTAGTGAATATTGGTGAGAAAAAAACTGGGTAATTTGATTTTTATATAGGTAATAGGTAATAGTCATAATAAACTAAAAAATTGTGGAAAAACATGTTCAAACAAGATGTATGTAAACATAAATAAAAAAAGAGTTCATACCATAAATAAAAATTTAAAAGATAATTTGAAAATAATAGAAGTATTTAGTTGTTAGTATTACCTTTCTCTTACACCACAAAATTTCAGTCATATTTTTTAGTCTTGTTGTTTATTTTTTTTCCTTCATATGGGGATGCAGTTCATTGGATTGGTTTATTGTTTCCGCTTAGTCTTGAGACATTGTAACATTTCGTTGGACCACTTCTTCAACATCAGTCTCACTCAACATATTATTCTGCATAAATAATTGACTTTAAAGAATAATTAACAAATAATAGTGAAAAATGAAATCATATAAGCAGAAAATTTGTGGTTAACAATTTCCAATTGATAAGAATAAATAGGCTTTTGTTTTAATAATAGAAAATATGAAAATGACATGAAAAAATGTAGTTTTGTTTGCTGTAATGATGTCATGAAAATAATATTCGATGAAGATAAAAAACATATACCTAAGTAGATAAAATATTTGTAGTTTTTGTAACAAATCCAGGGTCAGTGTTGTAAGGTAAACTCCTAAAGATACACCACCTTGATGTTCCTATCATGCAAGGATAAAATGAATATTACAATAATGTGGTGTTCATTTTCTAATAAATTAAAATGGAGAAATTAAAAACAATAGTGCATGGTTATGTTCAATGTTAATACTAACTCGTAAAGATTCACTACTATGATGATCCAATATAGTAAGGCTAAAAAGTTTATTGTTATATGATTATTTTATGGTTTTTAATGTAATTTATGAAATTTTAATATTTATTACCTGGATATCTTCAATTATTTGATGGAAATTGCTGATATAATTTTCATTATCAGTGATGAATAGAACTTTTTATGTGTTTTGTTCAGAAGAATGGAAATGATTTTTAATGTTGTAATTTTTTGCATATATTGTTAAAAAAATTCTTTTTGATTTGAAAATTTTTAACTCTAGAGGGAAACCAAACTCATCATGTTCATAATTTGAAATTTAATAGCAATTATAATATAAATAAACCAAAAATCTATGAAAATAAAAAATAGTTGAATAATTTTACTTGTATCAAAGCATCTCTCAACTAAGAAACTATTTTGGTTATAAATTGCATAACTTTATTATCAAAGAGAATGATTGATAATGAGTCTTTGTGATCTATCACCAGCAGTTTCACTCTAAATCTATTGGATTTAAAATTTTGATAAGACAATGAGTTATTTAATAAATAATAAACTTTAATACTAACCAAATACCAAATTAATAATAAGTAATAAAGAAAAACAGTAAATGAAAACCTAAGAGTAGTGTAGGTAGGATAAATTTTTCAAGTTTGTCACCAAATATTGAAATCTGTATTGTGTACTTTCTTCATGCAAGAGTTGCATGATTCGTAATACTAGTTATGGGTGCTTTGAATTTTTTGTATTATAATAGAATTCAAACACCTTGTAGTCTATGAAATAATGAGTTGATATTAATATATAGAATATAGTAGGACATAATTGAATATTAATTAATAGCACATGATGAAATTACAAAGTTTGGGATATATTACTTACCTCCTGACACTTTTAACCTTGGAAATTTTTTTTATTATTCTAATAAAGGATAGGTGTAATAGAACTATTTGAATGTATTGTTGGTGGACTCTAAAATTGTGATTTAAAAATAAACCCATACCTGATAAATGCAGAATATGCATCATTATAAATAATAGTTTCTAAATAATTCATCTATGATTTTGGTATTTTGAAACACAAAAACTCCACACATAAATTCAGAGAACATGAGACCTATTTCTGAAGCTTTGGACTATTAGAATGTCTAGCTGGAAAATTATTCTCAATGCATTAATTTTATTTGTTATAATAACATATTATGAAAGAAGTTCAAAAATAGAAGCATATTTTTTAGTGTTAAATATTTCAAAAGAATGATAAAGAGAAAGAGGGAAAAGCTACTATGTAGCTGCAAAGCATACCACTCAATCTCTTTACCCTAAATTGTTTCAAGATAAAAATTGTAGAGGAGTCATTATTGTTTTTTAAGTAACGTGACATTTAGTTGAGAAACTCACCCTCATAGTCTATATTTAATTCATGACCCTCTGTAAGAAAATAAAGAAACAATATTGTTAAATGTAATATATTGTTCAATTGAATTAATAAGACAAGATCACTAACCTCTCATCCTCTATAAAAATTTACATATTTTGGTTAGAATTCCCCATATAATCAATAATAGGGACTAAAATATATTTCTAGTAATTTCTATAACATATACTAATAAATTAAAAAACACTTAAAATCATTAGAACTTTATTAAATACAGTTTCATTTGTAATAGTTCACAGTATGTGACATAAAATGATATAACATAACAATATGTAGTGAGATAATTATTTTTATAAAAGTTATTATTTAAAAACATGCAGTAAAAATTAGTTGAATAAACATAGAAAGTCAGAAATTGTAATGGTAATGAAATGTACCTATTAAATGTTGTTATGAAACCATTTTGTGAATAATGTCATCATAATAAGTAAAGTAAAAAAATTAAACATTGGTGGTTGAGCATCAGATGGATGAACATAAAATATTGATGTGAAAAATATTCTATAAACATGTATGGTCCCCAAGTATATACCTTTATTGGGAGCTATTTGGAACTTTTGTATAATTTATCACAAGCCTTCATGAATGAGCAGTTTGTACTTGGAGATTATGTGGCGGATAGTAATTTTACACAGAATCTTTGTCCCCTATAGTAGTTATAATAAACTATTGACTACACCTTTAAAAAACATTTATAAAATTTCATTATTATAGGATAATTTCATGGAATATTAGTACATGATAATAGAGTAATGAAAAAAATATACAAATTTTATCATTTTTATATGGTAAACTCACTTGTTCATAACTAATAATGAGATCAAAAGCAAAAAAATCATTGGAGTACTTGTATGATGAGTTAAAAAAGATATTTAATACATTAACTTGTATCTTTAGTGTTTTATTAACCTCAATGTTAATCTCATTCAAAGGATTTATTGATTAGGAAATTTTGGTAATTCTGTACATTTTCAATTTGTGTATAAATAAAATATAGTAAGCATTAATGGAAGTCATGTATTTCTATATAACTAAAATGGGTAACCATAATGAAATTTATTTATTCTAATTTAAAAGATACCTAAGGTACGTTATCAAAAATTTCCCTATAGAAAGTGTTTTTTTTTTGTAATCAGAGGCTATGTTATCCTTATCATAAAATATTATTTTCAAAACCCTTTGTGATGTGGACCTATATATGGAAACATACAGTTTTACATAATATATCATATGCTTTCAAAGATATAAACCAACACAAGATAGTGACTATCCTTGACTTTTGTTAATATTCATTACATAAAAAACATTCAAAGGATTTTTTCTTATTTGTAATTTGAAAGGACATCTATTGTCAAAGTGTGTAATATTTATTCTTGGAATGAAAGATAGATACCAATAATGATATACACTTAAAATTTATACTCCAATTACATGGTCTCCCAAGTTTTTAATGATTATATGAGTACCATTACATAAACCCATTGATTGATCTACATTTCTAAGAAACATAATGGGCACCCCTATGTTCAAAGTAATTTTGTGTGCATACAACCCAGAGACATTGATACTATTTAAATTTTTAGTTGTATATATTTTCTATGTACTATCTGTATCAACAAATTCATTCAAACTAAATCATTACTAAAGTAATATTTGTTTTCAGAAGTAGTGAGAGATAACATGAAGTCATTTACCTCATGAAAACATCACGGGTTAGTGCTAATATAGAACAATATTTCAAATAAAAAACATATCCATAGTTATCATTGAAACTAGGGTATTAAAAGAAAACAACTTCGGTCATTGGGGTTTGATCCGTTGTAAGAAGATACATTTATCAAATTTGAATAACTACTTCACCATCGTTAGGATCACCAATTCGGCCTTCTCTAATATCCAAAGTCCACTTAGAAAACTGTTGAACTTCATTTGAATCATCATTTCTATCAGTTGAATTCAATCTCATGTTCTTTTTCAATGTCAAAACCTTATATTATTTCTATAAATATGATGAATTTATACATTAAAACACAATGTAACTTCTATTACCATCTAGGATTATAAGTAGTATTTGTCGGAAATCCCCACCCAAGAAAAATGTTAGACCACCATATGGTAATTTTGAAGAATTATCATTTTTTACTAACAATATATCACTAAATGTATGCTCAATAGTTTTGAAATATTGTTTATGAATCATTGGTTTCTCATCCCAGATAATAATTTTTTTTGATTGTAGAAGTTTTGTAACATCACTCCCTTGCTGAATATTTCAAAAAGACTACTCATTAATAGATATTGGAATTAAAAATATAGAATGGGTTATAATCCTATGAGGTATGAGTAATGATGTTATTCCCCTAGAAGTAACTAAAAGAACAATTTTACATTATGGATGGAGTAGACATGTTAATAATATCCAAATGAAATTCTTACCCATGCCTTCAAATTCATGCAAGAAAAAAAACAGCAATAGAAGATAATGAAGATATAACAACACCCATCACTTGGTTTGGTTCAACAGTAATCCTACTATGTAAAGTTATGTACTTATTATGAATTTTTTCCCTAATTTAATTACGTTCTTCAGAAATAAATTGGTTTTTTTTATTATCAATTGAAAAATATGGAACTGGTATTGGAGGATAACATTGAAGAGATCTAATATTATTAAGAAGAATGTTTTTTTATTTCAAACAAAGCATACATTTTCCTTTGATAATCAATGTGTTTAAAATATAAAATATAGGGAAATAGTATTACAAAACATTATAACAATATATATATTCATTCATCTCCATTTTCATGTATGAGAAAATGATAGGTATTAAGCTACATAAGGAAGAAAACTGATATATGTTAATAAGAAAACTATTTTACACTAGGCTACAAGAATTTCCAAAACTCCAACAGATTAATATTATATAGAAGGCATAAAAAATCAGTACAGTACAATTTTTTTATGAAGGAATTTTTTTTTGTAGTTATAAAAAATATCTTTATGTTGTGTAGAATGAATTAAATTTAATTTTATCATTATAATTAATTACATATCTTATAATACTAAAAATATAAGAAATTTATTATAAAAATATTTATTGGAGTCAGCTAATTTTTTTGTATAAAATGTCAGACATGATAAATTGATATACCTTGTATTTTTTACCTTTGTTATTGGGAATATAGAATATCCTCACTTAGGATGTTCTAGGTTTCATGCCAAACAATGTTGGGTCAAGAAATAGAATTTGATAATAACATTCTGACGAATAGTCTGCGCAAAGAGTATCCCATCCCCCTAAGCTGAGACATAAATTATTTCTTGGATAAAATCATTATCATTATATAATAGTCCAAAATTGGAATGAGCCTATATGAATGATTCATGAGTAACATTGTTCACTATTTTAATGTATTCATATGAAGTTTCACTTGTGATCTTTGTAATAAGTATCTTCAAGTAATATAGTTCTCCAATTATTGGTGGGATATGATACATTCTTCCAATACAGAATCCCTGGTTGCATGGATACCATTTTTTATCATGAGAATGGAAGAAAAATATCTTTGGGAATTCCACATATGTTAGACTTCTGCCTTCAAGGAAAATTACATTTTCTTGAAACCAAGAAGTAAACATGGTTTTAGAAATCTATCTCTTATTAAAGATAACTTCAATATTATCACAATATATGTAGGTCATAGTGTTTTTTCTTGGAAAATGGAAATGAAACCTATCAAATATATGATATCTATAATGGATATCAAAATAATTATCCTCTAGGAGGCTTCATAAGGTGAGATGTACCAGTATTAATGGTACATTTTAATCTTGTCTATATTGTTGTTAGAAAAATGTCTATTATTGATCTCAAAGAGTGAGACTATAAAATGATCATGACCATTGTTGATATATTTAAAAATCTATTTTACAGAATATGATTGATTTAAACTTTCTATATTTGGATGATCTTAATACTTTAACATAAAAATTGGATTATATGGAACAACAAACCGATTACCCAATGCAATTACATTCTTGATGATAGTACTTTCATAATTTCTTCTTTGATATACAACATAACTATCATCATAAATTTTTGTATACACAACAAATTGTTTTCAATAAAACATTGATCATTTTCAATTTCATATATAAGGAGAGTGACGATTAACATCACCATAAGTTTCATTGATCATAAAATTATTGACTAATTTATTATGTTTTAGGAAGGTAAATTTATTTGGAATTTTTTTAGAAAAAAAATCTATTAATGTTTGTTGGGGTGATAACTTTGTCTTCACAAAAAAGAAATAATAGAATGAGAACATGAGGCAACCCTCTTATTTTAAACTCTTTAGTATGAAAAAACTACATTGGAAAGAGAAGGGTAAATGAAATAACATAGAACCTAAGAAAATAATAAAGGTTATTGTAAACCTATAGAATAGTAGGTATGATGATCTATTCATTCTCCAGACTTTCTGAATAAACATCCTTCTCATAAACCTTTCATGATATTTTCAACCTTAATATTGAAAATTATTGATACTATCTAAGGATAGTCAGATGGGTGAAGATTTTTTAGTGTAAAAATATTGAAATTTCATGACACATTAGATTACATTTAAATATTAAAAAAAATATAGATACCCTACCCAATTATAAATTGAAATCACATATTGGTAATTTTTAATAATATACCTTGGACCACCATTAAATTTATAAGGTAAAATGATATTCTTCACACATGAATTCCCATCATGATCACCTCTAATGAATGCATATTCCAACCCATTGTAGAGTTCAGCCATCAAACACTTTTGATTAAAGTGAATAAAAGATAGTCTTTGACACTCAATCATTTTATAAGAATCTATAATAAACTTTTGCAACAACCTTCTAGAATAAATCAGAGTTGATGCATCATTGTAACAGAATTGAAAGTGATAATAAAAGTACACTATCATTATTACTTTCTAGAGTATTGTACTTATAGTGAAGTATGTATCACGATAGAATATGTTTTAAACATATCCATCCTCTCCACCTATGAAAACCAATATATATTTAAATAGAATTTACAATGGTTGAAGATCATCTATGCATTGTAAGTCGCCATTTTTTTTAAATTATTATATCCCTCTCTTTATTAAGATCTTTAATGTCACTCACAATGATCATCGAAATATTATAAGTAGTTGGAAAATTATATGCATGTGAATTTTTTTCTCATCTTTTAAGAAGGAATAGCTTTAAATTTGGAATTTCATTACACAAAATCCCTTGAAGTTCTAAAATGATGTTCTAAAGCATTATTCTCATCAAGCATATCTTGTAGTTTCTCAACAACAGTAAATTAAATAATAGATTTTTAGTTTGTGTCATCAAAGCTGCATATGAAATACATGTTAATAAAAAGGTAAAAATATATTTTCAATTAATTTTTTAATACTTGATATAACAGTCACCTAAAGGCCCATACTCTATTGTGATCTTCATTTATAGTGTCGTAAAGATATAACCGTGTAGAATTTGGTGATTTTCTATTAGGATAACATAAACTACCAATGTGATGGTATTGTTTTCCATTTAATATATATATTTGGAGACCCACCATTTTTAATAGATCTGTCAACCTTTCCACCCAATTATGTGAATGAAATCATAGAATTGTAAATGTGCATGTAGTCTTGGAATGTTCTTGAATTTTTAGAGGTATAATTGAAAACTAATGTTCGAAGGTATTTTGGACATACAGGCAGTAAGTCTAAAGCAATATTTCCCAGTGATAATCATGAAGAGAAACATGGGTTATGCTAATTTCTACATTTTTTATTTCTCACATCAAACCAGAATTTTGAACCACATTACAAATATATGTTATAAGGATCTTCAATATCTGAATATTCTAAGATAAAAAATGAATACAATATTTTATTTTATTTGGGAAAGTAACAATAATATCATAAACTCTTTTACAAAGTTATTGTAGTAATAAAATAGTTTAATTAATGAAACTAACCCATGTGTTCTATATTTTGATGTTATAGTGAATTATCTATAGCAGCCAATGTTACTTTATTGGTTAGTGTTGTATATTTCACAATAGTTTTAAAATAGGTAAACATTTAATTATTAAAAATTAAATGTTTATGTTGATAGACCTATAAAATTGACTGTATGACCTATGATAGAATTTTTTATCACATTTGATTCCAAAATTATATGATTCATTGAATTTTTAACCTTTGGAAGTTGGGTAGGACTTTCATTCTTATTATTATCTCATCACAAGAACATCATAATTTACAATATAATTAAATATTATATAGAATGTGTGTGTGTGTGTGTACAAGTAAACTATGGTATTTCAATTGTGATTTGTAACATACATTTGGTTGAAAAGTAAGTGTAGCTTCTAATAATAGTATTAGGTGTAAATTTTATGTTATAAGTTAAATGCATAAGAAGTAATATTGAAATGATAGAGAATAAAATGAGTATTGGATTGTTTTGTGCTTTTTGTGACGAGGAATCAAGGGTTGACTTTGTAAAAACACAATCATTATTAGTCAAATCTAGTAAGATTAATAAAGAAATAGTTAATAGTTAAATACAAGGATTAGATAATAACCATAAAGTTCATGATCGTACATTGACATCATGCCTACAAAATGAAAGACTATGTTGTTTCATGGTATCTATTTGTTGTCTTCACTTGTTTGATCTAGCAGATAAGGTTGATAGATTAGAACATTGTTGATGAACTATCAAATAGAAAGATGATAAATTCTACCAATTTATGCTAATTTGTTTGGCATTATGAAATCAAACTAATTGTAATGTCCATTTTAAAATGAACTAACCATTGATATATATAAGTGATAATGGAATGTGTGTTCCTCTTTGTGTGTTGCTAGTTGGTGTTAGGAGTTCAGTTGTACAATAATTTTCAAGAGATCTTGATCCTATAAAAGTGATAATATAGTAAATATATATACTTTCAAACAAAAAGATGATAAATTTGACCAATTTATACAAATTTGGTTTTCATTATGAAGGAAAACTAATTCTAATGCCCATTTTAAAATGAACTAACCATTGATGGATATAGATGATAATGGAATGTGTGTTCCTCTTTGCATATTGCCAGTTGGTGTTAGTAGTTCATTTGTAGAAGAATTTTCAAGAGATATTGATCCTATAAAAGTTAAAATATAGTCTATATATATATACTTTCTGAATGATAAATAATTGTACATTTTCAAGTGAAGAAAATACATAATTGAAAACCAATTTTTTATTGTAGCCTCCGTAGTCTTCTTTGAAACCTCACTTCTCTAGATCTTGATAGGTATTTTTATTTTTATTTTTTATATTTTTATTTAATTTTCAATGAGTTCATGAAAATAATGTAATGCACCATTGTGATCATATTACATGTTATATATCTTGTAAAGTAAAATTATAAGTCCATTGTTCATGTGATCGAATACATTTATATGAACATAAATGATATATATATATATATATGAAATATGCATAAATGAAACTGGAATAATTGTGTATTGAATAAAATTATTTATATATACCAATAATGTAGTAGGATTTTACGCGATAGAGGAAATAAATATCAAACCTGGTAAAAATTATAGATAAAGAAACAATAATCGAATAGAAGAAGGACAGTGCATGGTTAGAGTATTAAAATATGTGATGTATAGTATGAATGTTTGAAAAAATCATGTGTAACTAGAAATACTAACTGACGGAGAGAAGGGGGGTTACTTCCAAAAAATTAGGAGAATAGACATTTTTCATATCTCTGGATCTTTAGGCTCTCTAAAGAAAAATAGAATTATAGATATGGTGGCTGACCAAATTTAATGGATCCCTAGTTATTTTTTTGTGATAATAGATGTAATGAAATTTAGTGTGGAAATTTTTTATGACTAGAGGTAAATGAGTTAATTAAAACTAGACTTAATTCTAATATAGTATTTTCAAAGGAAAACTCACTGAATGATGGATGTTTCTAGAATAGGTTGAATATCCTCTAAGTCCAAATGTTGAAACAGCGTACAGATATCCAATGGAAGATGAAGAAAGATCTTGGATGGAAACGGTAGGTATCGGTGATGGTTAATGGCTTCATGAAGTTTTTTTTTGGTGTCCTCCATGGAGGTGGTTGGTGAAGGAAAAGTTTAACAGCTTTCAGGAGGTTGAGTATGGAAGAGTCAAATGTAATCGAGAACTGAAGGAGAAGGTTAGGGAACTCACAAGATGTGTGAGTGGGGATTGGAGATAAAGAGAGATAGCGGTGGTAGATGGTGTAAGAGAATCTAGTTGATGATGAAGCAATAGTCAAAGGTACTTGATCTAGAGGATGGAGGAAACATTTTTCATTAGGAACCCTAGGTTAGGGAGAGGAAAATTGTGAGCGAGAGGGGTTTTTTTGGGGGGAATGAGAGCTAGTTGAGTCAATATATTGAATAGAATTAAGGATATGGTGACACATGTACAAGAAACTACCCATATTTTGTGTATATATATATTTCTTCAACATCATAGGTTTCACACAACACCAATCTTAAATGAACAATGTATATAATTAAATATCATTATTTTAAAATGACCATTATAACCTAGCCGTTAAATTGGCGGGAATGAATAATATTAACCAAATTATGAAATTTATATATTATATGTTTAATAAAATGTTTTAATATTCATATAAATGATTTTATAGTCATGAGATAATAATGAATCCAATTTTACGCATTAAAAGACTATATTTTTTAAAGTTGGTTTTACCACCTTTTAATGGCGCACTTGTTTTAGAACAAAATTTGAACACTTTTATAAATTTTATTGAACAAAATAAAATTCATTTTTAAAAGTGTAATGTCAAAATTATCTTAGGGTGAAATTTTGTTTTTTTTCTAAAAATATTTATTTTCTAGTGAATAGTGAAAAATACTGATTTTTATAAAACCCTCATTTTCATTATATTAATATTCTAATTATTATTTTAATACTAAAATCACCTATTAAATTATAAATAAAATTTATTTATATTATTAATGAGAATATAATATATTTATATCATGAAATAAGAAAATAAATATTTTAAAAGCGACAAATTAAGTGTTGATATTTTTTCTATAATTAGTATAATGATTTAAAATAAATTTCATTTTCATCAAATATATTCATAAATTAAATTTTTTTTGTCTTATGATTATAAGATAATTTTATGAGACCTTAATTAATTTTTGAAAGTGTCATAAAATTAGTTATAATATTAAAATTAGTATTTTTAAAATAATGATTATTTTATTTAAAAATAAACTTTCTCATATTTAGAAAATTATTTTCATAAAATGGGGTTCATTTTTGAATTATAAACTTATAAAAATGGTTATGGTGAATTTTTGGGATTTTTCTAAAATTGATGAATTTTTAGTGAATAGTGAAATACGGTAATTTACAGTATTAGCTAAATATGTGAATTATTGAGTCATAGATGTTGCATGGATGATATAGGAACCATTAGTTCAAAATAACATGAACTCATTACTATATTTTGTCAAAATAATCAAAACTATTCATATTCTTGATCCAAAATAATAAACAAATGAATAAAATATTCAAAAAACACTTCACTCATCCACTATAAATACCAACCCTCATCACCCCTTCTCTTCACACCTTCAAATCATTTAATTTTTCAAATATTCTGACCATTTACTCTACCAAAACTATCACCTATGTTATTTTATTTCTGTTCTCACCTAAATATCATTTCAATGTTCCTCAAGTAGGTTCACAAGGAGAAGAATTGAGGAGGTAAATCCCCTTTCATTCTTTTAATTTTCTTTTAATTTTCTTTCAATTTATTTGATTTTCTTATAATTTCCTTACCTCCTCTATACTAAAATGCATGATAAATCTATTATATTATATATAATATAATTTTATTATGGTAGTGGGAATCCACCATCAATTATTTTATCTTCTCCTTTTTTTCTAAAAATGAAAATGTCGCCCTTTGATGTGTCGATTCACCGCCTTCGTGAATGATGATTCTTCAGTTTTCGAATATCACCTTCAAGTCTAGTCATAAAACCATTTTTATGGTTAATAAATATTATAATATTTATATTAAAACTTAATTAGTGTTATGGAGCCAGTATATATACGTGATATTAATTAATAAAACAAAACTAGTGCATGATGATTGAAAAAACGACAAAATAATCCAAACAGTTATCATTAAAATTTTATCTAATGAATCATTCTAATATATAGATAAAATGATATATAATACCATTAAAAATAGTTTAAGTTCATTAATAACATACATTTTCAATTCAATATAACTATTCTCATTCCACATGATCTTTCATACATATATACATGTGAAGAAATCATGAAAACCAAGGAAACGAACACTCACGAATGATGAATTTGAATCTCATAACTCATAAAAAATGTTATAAATGAACTTAATAAAATTAAATTAAATATAATATATTTTTATAATGTTATAAATTAAATTATTAATGAATATAATTTCATTATCTAGGACATTAAGTGCAAGTTCATAACACTTTCATACATAAAGTAAGGGTTTTCTCGTCTCACTTTTATTTCTATGAGATATACCTTATTCACCACTATTTCATATATGTGGTTTTTGTATACTAAAAATTTATGTATCTTATCATTAATATATTTATATCCATGTTATTCAATGTCTTTTTTTATAATCATTAATTTATGGGGATCATGGTTCGACTATTTGTAAAGTAATAAGAGATTCTCCCTAAACTTCCATTTTTCCTTCGGGTTGCTCTTTATCTCTCTTTATCCCAATGTAATTATAAATTAATATTATGTACTCCCAAATTCCATTTTTATATTCCAAAAATATTTACTTCGCTCAATTATTCTTTCTTTGATGAAGAAATATGTGTTTTTATGGTTTCTTTTTCAATTCCTCATGATAAGTAAGCTCAGTTTAAGGGAACTTCCTAGTTTCTTACCCATTTTCACTTGAACGCCATAATCTATTTTAATCCATAATTATTTTTATAAAATCACAAATTTTATCATGAAAATTTATCTTTTTAATTTCTAGTTTTATAAAAAAAATATTTGTTTGTTTGTTTTAAATACTCTTTAATATTTTCCCTTAAACCCCACTAAAGCGGCTCATTTCTAAAGTTTCTTAAATGATATTTTTACATGTTTTAAATTAAAATGGAAATAATTTATGCCTAAAATATAATTTTATTTTCATTACCATTTCTTTTCTGGGATATATTTGTTTATAATCTGATTTTATAACAAATACAAATGTTTTTTTAAAAGAACTATTCTTGGAAAAGTAAAAAATGGTATTTCTCACAAGAATTCCTCGATGATTTTATTATAGTTTTTTCATCTATTTTAACACCCTTTGTTTAATATTATTATTAATTGGTATTTATCCTTTATGATATAATCTACCATATTTAATTAAATGGTTTATGATCAGTTTGATGGTGGATGTGTTATCTCTCTACCATTCAACATATTACTCAGAATGGTTAGTAAATATGTTTACTGATTGTTAAAATTTATGTATAAGTTATTTATGTTTCAAACCATTAATGTGAGGAATTTATTGGACTTATTAAGTGATTTTTTGTCCAACTATATCCCCTTGATGCATCGATAGGTCTCATGAAACAAAACAGATATGTATTTAGTCGAAGCCTTAACCATTTATTTTTAGATGCATTGGATGAGACCTTGATAGTATATTTATGATGTCCAGAATTATTCATTCCCTCGTTGTGATATTAGTAATATATGATCCATGTGATTATTAAAATATCATAATTTACATGGTTAAGTTTTATTATCATGTGGTTATTTATATGGAATTATTTTGACCATCTTTTATTCATTCCATATTATGTTCAAGTTTATGTTTTAATGGCATTTGTTTTTAGTTATTCACCTTGAATTATTGTTTATATTAGCTTCTGCTATATTTATTACACTTATTGAGAAACTAATCACACCCCTTTATTATGTTTTATTTTTCCCCAGGATGTGAATATGTATATTATGAATGACTTATAGGGATAACCTATTAGTTTATGGGTGTTTCCAATGGAGTTTATATGTTGTTTTTTCTTTAAAGTTTTAATGTAAAACTTATGTTTGTATATGGTTTTCCAAAGCTACTAAACTATTCATTTCTTTGGGATTTGAACACTTGTTCATAGTACTAATGTAATAATTTAAGGCACCAGATCTGGGTTACTGGGGTTGGGGTCTTTACAGTTGATATCAGAGTAAGTTTAGTAGAAACCTATGGAACTAGATTAGGGAACATAACCCTAAGATAAAATTTGAGGATAATCATAGAAGAAGATCCTAGAATTTTGGTAAGGTATAGATTTTGTGGATCTTCCTAGAAATACATCCCTATCTGGATACTTAAAGTGTATGTGGTTCTGGAACATGAGCCTCAGCCTAGTTGGTGAGGTATCGTTAAGTGCATCCACAAGACCAAGGTTCAAAACCAGGTAGAGGCATATTTACGGGGGTACTGTAGTAGTACTATAGTAGGCACTATAGCAGTACTGTAGTAGAACTATACACTGTGTGAGTACTGTAGCAGAACTATAAACTATACAGGTACTGTAGTAGAATTGTACATTGTGCGGGTATTGTAGCAGACATTGTAGCAGTTACTGTAGCAGGTAATGTTCTGTACTGTAGCAGCTGGAACCATTCACCTTAGGCCACTAGTTTGGTCTTGGAGTACTTAAGGCTTTCGGGCCACCCAGGCCTTCAAGTCAGTAGGGCTTTCAGGGCACCTTTAAGGCCTTCAGGCCACCTCAAGGCCTTCAGGCCACATGCAGTTTCCCCAGACACACTACAAAAAAAAGAGCAGCCCCAAAAGAGGATTCAGAGCAGGTGCTCTCACCAAAGTAGAGCCAAATATATTTGTTAGAATGAGAGGGTATGGATATGCCATCGGGACCAGCCTATGATTGCATTGGAATCCTAGACAGATGGCCATGAGAAGGTGGAGAGCTACTATCATGATGCAGATGCAGGGGAGGGGCAGTTCCTTGTAGATAGTCGGGTTGAATTCCCTAAGACCTTCGGGTCATGTAATCTCGTAAGCCTACGGGCCATGTAATATCTAATCCTATAGGCCTTGTAAGGGTTCCCCTCATCCCTTGAAAGGGGGGTTATCAAAAATAAATAAAAAAATGAAGGCCTTCGGGCCATTCGGGCAAGTGTATGTGGTTCTAGTGCAGATGTACTTAGGGGTAATAACTCTAACAAGGTGTGTCAGGCCTGACTTGGCATTACCTGGTACCTGACAAAGGGCCTTACTGTGCATCTAGTTTGACACTCCTGGGGGATATTCATAGGATAATTCCCATTTTATTTAAAAAACATTATGAAGCATTTGAATATATAATGAAAATGAATAACCTAGTTTAAACATAAGGTGTTTTAGGTTTAAAATAAGGTGTCATGATATTATATAAATGATTATACATTTTTCTCACTATGAATATTGTTACTCTCACTATTCTTTTTGGTTTTAGTCAATGGATAGAACCCAAAGTAGTTATGTTAACATTGAACATGGTTTACAAGGTGGTGGTGGTGAGAAACCAAACGGGATGTTGATATAAGTGAAAGATATTGAATTTATTACTAATTAGTTTTTTTCTGAAATATTATTAACAACCTATACCTTAACCTACTCTCAAAATCACCAAAGAAGAGAATAATGGAGTTTTCTAAGAGCTCCAGTGGTGGATACCATGGAGAAAATAAGGATTGATTTCCATCATGTAAGAAATGTGGAAGGAGACACCCAAGAACATATCTCAACCAAATGGAGAAATGAATTATAGTGGGAAAGAATGACATAAATAAATTAATTTATGAGGAAAATAAAGATTATGATGGAAGTAAATAAAACACATCCTAAGAATACATTTGTATTTTATTGCCTAAAATTTGGAGAATCTGGGAATTACCTGAGTCAATGCCCTATTCTAAAGACAAACTCTAGACTAAGGAAGGACCTATATGGAAATTAATAGTTGAGGTATTTATGTATTGGGGTTTTATTGACAACATTATTGATTAACCTTATTTAAATAATGTCCATAATATCTATTTTAGAAGTTATATTAATATAGTTTTAGAAAAAGGACAACCCACAGGCTGGGTGATAACCCATCGCAACTGGCAAGATCGTGAGGTTTGAACCCACAACCGAAGGGCAATAAGGGTAGATCGCCTACCACTAGACTATATTAAGTCCTGATTAGAATGAATTTGTTTATATCTTATGGATAAAGGTTATTATTATTTTAGGAAAAAAATTTATCAAATAGATAACCTTGGGATTAGAAAAATATTTAGGGATTAAGTGATTGATATTATTTCGAAAGACGCAAAATATTTTAAGTAATGAAATTAAAATTGTATTTTGGAGTCAAATATGATTTTATTGTGGAATTATGGTGATTTAGGTTATTTATGAAAATGGTTGGTATATATTAGAAATTTATAGGCCTTTTTGGACTATGAATTTAGATATATGTATTTTTTGATGATTTTTAAGGATAGAATTGATTAAGTTGAACATTAGATATTATTGTTTAAGGTTAAAGTACAATTTATTGGAAACTTTGTGATAGAAAATTTGGTTTCAGTAAATGTTTAAAGGATAAATGAAAGAATGGTGGATATTTTGATTCATAAAAGTACTTCATGCATGAAAACATCATTTTGAACATTTATTTCCATGTGTGAGGGATGAAGTGAAAATAGATCAAAGTACAACCAAAGGATGAGATTATGCTTATGAAATGGAAATAAATAAAGTAAGTTTATTTTCTCAAGTGATTTTCTAGAAAGTAAAAGAAACCCTAAACTCTAGGAAAATGATCTAGAAGAAAATTTTTTATGTTTACTCTTATTTATGAGAAATAAATATTATTTTAACCGATCAAAGATTTATGGTTTTTTATGGTTAACTTTCTAATAAACATGTTTTTTATCACTCCATATTAGAAAATGATAGTTAGATTCCTCTTACATTTACATGTTATCGATTTTCACTAATTATTTTCTACCCAAAATCTTAGTTTTGTGGGGAACTTTACTTTTCCCTTTCCCTCTTATTAAGAGGATATTTTATTAACCCTATTTCTGATGCGGGTTTTCTGTAATGGAATTTTGAAGTATCAACCTTTGATTTTTGAAGTATAATTTAAAATTGGGAGGATGAAATTTTTTTGAAGCGGGGAGTACATGTCAATATTGTATGGTATATATATTTTTAAATTTAATTTCTTCAATAGCATAGGTTCCACACAATACTAAACTTAAACAAATAATGATATAGAATGAAATATCATTATTTTAAAACAACCACTGTAACCTAGCCGTAAAATTAGAGGGAATTAACAGTATTAAAAAAATTATGAAATTTATATATAATATATTTAATAAAATGTTTTTAGATTCATCCAAATAATTTTATAGGCATAATATAATAATAAATCAGATTTTATGCATTAAAAGGATATATTTTTTAAAAGGTGGTTTTACCGCCTTTTAAGGGTGCACTTATTTTAAAAAAATTGGACACTTTTATAAATTATATTAAACAAAATAAACTTCAATTTTAAAATCTGAATGTCAAAATTAGATTAGGTTGAAATTTTGGTATTTTTCTGAAAATATTTATTTCCCAGTGAATAGTGATAAATCCCGATTTTTATAAAACAATAATTTTCATTATATTAATAGTATATTTTTAATTTGAATAGTAAACTCACATATGAAAGTATAAATAAAATTTATTTATCTTATTAATGAGAATATAATCTATTTATATCATGAAATAATAAAATAAATGTTTTAAAAATGATAAATTATGTATTGATATTTTTGTTATAATTAATATAATTATTTAAAATAAAATTTATTTTCATAAAATAGATTAATAAATTAATATAGATTTTTCTTATTATTATAAGATAATTTTATGATACCTTAATTAATTTTTAAATGTTTCATAAAATCGGTTATAATATTAAAATCGGTATTTTTCTAATAAATGGTTATTTTATTTAAAAATTAAATTTATCATATTTAGAAAATTATTTTCATAAAATTGAGTCCATTTTTGAATTATGCACATCAAAAAATGGTTATGGTCAAATTTTGTTATTTTTCCAAAATATTTGAATTTTTCTTAAAAGTGAAATACGGTAATTTACGGTATTAGCTAAATACATGGATTATTAAGTCATGGAAGTTGTATGGACTATTTAGGCACCATTAGTTCAAACCCACATTAACTCTTTAATTTATTTAGTCACAATAATTAAAACTATTCATATTCTTGATCCAAAATAATAAACAAATTAAAAAATATTCAAAAAACACCCCTCTCCCCTACTATAAATACCACCCCTCACCACCCCTTCTCCTTACACCTCCAAAGACTTGAATATTTATTATATTATTCCCATGTATTCTCTCAAAACTCTCCCCCATGTTATTTTCTTGATAGTATCACCAAAATACCATTTCAAAGTTCCTTAAGGAGGTTCTCAAAGAGAATAATTCAAGAGGTAAATCCCCTTTTGTTCTTTAAATTTTCTTTCAATTTATTTTATTTTATTATCATTTCCATACCTACATAGTCCAAAAATGAATGATAAATCCAATATCTTATATATAATATAATTTTATTATGATAATGGGATATCCACCATCAATTATTTTCTCTTCCCCTTTTTGTTCTAAAAATGAAAACGGTGTTCGTGAGGTGTCGATTCACCGCCTTCGTGGATGATGATTCATTTATTTCATAATACCTCCTTCAATTCTAGTCATAAAACCATTTTTATAGTTAAAACATATTATAATATGTATATTACAACTTATTTAGTGTTTTGGGACGAGTACATATACATGATATTAATTAATAAAACAAAACTAGTGCATGATGATTGAAAAATACCAAAATAATCCAAACGATTTTCATTAATGTTTTATCTAATGAATCATACTCATACCTAGAAAAAAATGATATATAATACCATTAAATATCCTATAATTTAATTATTAAAATATAATTTCAATTCTGGATAAATATTCCCATTTCACATAATCTTTCATACATATATACAAGTGAAGAAATCATGAAAACCAAGGAAATGAACACTCCCGAACGATGAATTTGAATCTCATAACTCATAAAAAAGGCCATAAATGAACTTAAAAAATTATATTAAATAAAATACATGTTTATAGGGTTATAAATTAAATTTTTAATTAATATAATTTCATTATTCCGGACATTAATTGCAAGTGTAGAACACTTTCAGACATAAAGTAAGGGTTTTCTCATCTCACTTTTATTTCTATGAGATGTGCCTTATTCACTCTTATTTATTATGTGTGGTGTATTTATAATTACCATTGATTTATATTATCATGAATATATTTATATTTTTGGTATGAAATTTCTTATTTATGATCATTAATTTTATGGGGCTTATGGTTTGGTTGTTTGCAAAGTAGTAAGGGATTCTACCCGGACATCTATTTTTCCTTCGGGTTACTCTTTCTCTATCTTTAAACTGATTTAATTCTCAATTAATATTATTTAATTATCATAAATTCTATTTGTATGTTCCAAAAATATTTAATTAGCACAATTATTTTTTATTTTATGGGTAAATATCTGTTTTTAAGGTTTCATTTTTAATTCCTCCCAATAAGCAAACCTAGTTTAAGGGAACTTCCCAATTTCTTTCCCATTTTCAACTACACTACATAATATGTTTTAAGCCACCATTATTTTTATAAAATAACTCACTTTATCATGGAAAAAATATCACTTTTCATTTTTAGTTTTATACAAAAATTATGACTTTGTTTTTTTAAATACTCTTTAGTATTTTCTGTTAAACCACACTAAATCAGCTCATTTATAAAGTTTCTTAAATGCTCTTTTTAAATGTTTTCACTTCAGTTGGAAATCATTTATGAATATACTCTAATTTTATTGTCCTTATCTTTTCTTTTCTATGATATAAATTTTTATAATCTTATTTTATGACAAATAAAAATGATATTTCTAAAAGGACTCTTCTTTTCAAAGTAAAAAGTGTTTTATTGTGGATGTTCTATCTTGATACCAATCACCATATTACTCAGAATGGTTAGTGATCATGTTTACTAATTGGGGAAAGTTATGTATATATTGTTTATGTTTCACCCCATTAATATGATGAATTAATTGGACTTATTAAGTAATGGTAGGGGCCTTCTATATCCCCCAAATGCATCAATAGGTCACATGAGACAAAACAAACATGGATTTGGCAAAGGCCTTAAACATTTATTTTCAAATTTCTTGGTTGAGGATTTGACTATATGTTTATGATGTCTGACATTAAGCACTCACTCATTATGATATTAGTAATAGATAATCAATGTGATTATTCTAATATTATAATTTCCATGGTTAAGTTTTATTCTCATGTGATTATTTATATGGCATTATTTTGACATGATTTTATTCCTGCTATATTATGTTCGAGATTATGTTTTAATGGAATTTTTTTAGTTATTCACCTTTAATTATTGTTTTTATTAGCTTATACTATATTTCTTACCCTTAATGATATTATAATATTACCCCTTTCTTATGTTTTATTTTTTCCCAGGATACAAAGATGTATATTATGAATGACTTCCAGGGATAATCTAGGAGTTTATGGATGTTTCCAATGGAGTTTCAATATATTTTTTCCTTTAAAGTTGTAATTTAAAACTTGTATCTAGTTTTCCAAATCTACTAAAATGTTCAATCCTTTAGGATGTGAACACTTGTTCATAGTACTAATGTAATAATGTAATCCACCAGCTCCGGGTTACTGGGGTTTGGGTCTTTATAGTGATGATGGAAGTAGAAGTGGATTGGATGGTTTTGGGATACTCATTTACATGTTCTTTGGTATGTGGCCATAGAGGAAAAATGAGGGATTTTTTTAAGGAAAATTAGAGGACTAGAATTCAATGAATGGTGATGGAAAGGGTAGACCATACTAGATCCACCATCTCTAGTGTGATTCATGGCCGGATTTGGTACTGGAGGAGTGGAAAAATCTACGGAAATAAGAACAAGGTTTATGGAAAATCCCATAACACAAGCCATGTAATCTAGTATTACATAGTGTGTGGGACCCCTAGTGTGGTGTCTAAGATTTCTGTGAGAAGTTAAGTATCACATGGTGTGTGACTCAATCACTCATCATGTGAAACTTCCCTGGAAACTCATCATGTGCCTCGGAGGGTACACAGACATGACCAGTAATACACAGGCATGGGCACGATGTGTACTCCCACATGAACACAGCCACGAAAAGTGTACACTAGCATATCCATGTACTTGGACACAGGAAAAAGTACATGGTAATGGGAACACTGTGTACTTTTACAAAAATAATGAAATTGGTCATTTACTTGGGCAGAACTCAGGGTTTAAGGGGCATGTCATGTATTACTAGTACATGTCATGTTCTCTTTCAAGGTTTTCTTGGATCCCTTTTCCTTTATACCTTGGAAAAGTTGAGTTATGGCTCATTCCCTTTATCCATTCCATGAGAGTTACTATGGAATCTTTTCCTACACATAGGATAGTGATCCCTTAAGCGTGAATTCTTGGATAGAGTTATTGGAATCCTTCCGTGAGTCTCAGAGTGAGATCCTCTATCATATTCTTTTCCTAGGTGGAGTTATTGGAATCATCGTGACTAGAACTACATGGGAATCGATCCTCTACTTAAGAGGTGATTTCAGATTGAGTTTTTTGTATACCCCATGGACTTGGGTGTGATCCTCATATATGTATCATATCTCTTCTGAATTTCATAGTATGCATCTTAAGGTGAGACCTAATTATCTATACATCTCATACAGATTTCATCAGTGTTATCTGACTCATGGAGTGTGTTCTCCTAGATGAGTGCTATGTTGAACCTTCGAAAATGAATCCTTGGTTGGAATTATGGTTGTGAATTTTTCCTGAGACTGTATGTCTATGTTGATTATATCTATATATTCTTGTTATATGTGTTGTAGACATATACCTTTTTAGATATGATTGTTATTCTTTTTGTTATATGCTTTGTAGTTTCGGGGTGTCCTATTGGGTATTGTTATACTCACCACTACATGAGATTTTCCTCACCTGTCATGTATTGTGTAGATGATCAGCCTTTTGATGGAGTCCTAGAGGGACCAGGGCCAGGTGGTTCTTAGTGATCTAGACAAATGAATGTGTGTTCCTATAGTATCTTGACAGCAGACCCTATCTTTACTTTTAGGTTTGACGTGTTTTCAGACTCTTTGTGGTGGGCTTGTGTTTGTCCCTATTTACATTACATTTCTTATTTTCATACTTAGGTGGTCAGATTAATATTTATGCATGCATATTTTATCTTTTTTTTTAATTTCATAATTGTATGGGATTATAGATGTGTGCATATGTATAGGTACTTAGGCTAAAGCCTCCCATGTTAGTGATATTCCTACTCGGTGCTAGTCGCTAGCCCTTGACATATTGGAGGTAGATATGGGGAGTCACGGCATTGGTCCCACTAGTATGGGTCATGATAGAGTGGTATCATAGTAGTAGGTTCTACCTTAGGACTCAAGTCTATGATATTGGTTTAGGGAAATAGTGTTAAGTGTTTCAAGTTTAGATTTTAGGCCAGGGAAATTAGTGTTGGTGTGATGGCTAATGTATCCATACAATAGAACATTGATCACCTACCTTTAAACTTGGTGAATGAGAGCACTGGTTAAAGATAAAACAATGGTACATGGATCATATAGTATTGGGTTTTGTTTTCTATGTCCTTCTTGAGTCAGCTCTCCAGATATACTCATTGACTATGGTACATATTTTTTATTCCAGGATGCCTCCATGATGTATAAAATCTAATATTCAGCATCAGGATCATGATGATAATATCATCATTGATGAGTCATCGATACAGGGAATAGTTCCAGAGATGTTACCTCTAGGTGGTGCACCAGTTATACCACGACCTATAGAGAAACATATGGTACCCACAGTAAGATCGGATGAGTTGTGCAGGATGATCACACATCAAGAGTTTTAGTGATAGATACCCCTAAAGTTCTGAGGTGAGACCAACTCATAGGTGGATGAGTTATATCATTAGGTGGTGAAATGAGTTTCCCATCTTGTCAGGACACATTAATATGAGATGGTGGTTCTGTCAGTGATCCTTATCCATGGCTCAGCAAAACGATGGTGGGGTTTAGTGACCTAGTCTTATGATGAGGAGACTCTATCATGGTTAGATTTTGAGATAATATTTCACTCTAGCTATACTAAGGTTTTTATGCATCCAAGTGATTCTATAGCTTCAATAGGGAATCATGAAAGTAGTTGAGTATTCATCGAGGTTAACCAACCTCTCCAGGTAATCGATGGATATGGTTCCTGATTAGTTCTTCTAGGGTCATACCTTCAAGAAAGAACTATGTTGGGAAATATGAGCCAGCGTTATACCTCTAGGAATTACCATCTATGTTGGGGTGATAGAGAAATATTTGGTGGTTTAGAGTTTATTGAATGAGAAGACACGTACTTTGGTTGTCGGTAGTGGGCACATAAGAGAGAATCCTTCAGTAGTAGGGAGTCGATGTCAGTCTTAGTGACCTAAACATGCAATTTGTTTTAGAAGGAGGTCCTAGGATAGTGGATCTATGGTTAAGGGATCACATGATAGTTTTATTTATCCCAAGGAGAGGCAATGATACTCATGTGATGGTACAGAACATCTTGAGAGGGATTGTCCAACCTAATGTATGACTGAAAGAGAGATAGTGGATGGACTGTCAAGGTAAAGTCATTAGAAATATCAGATAGGTCATTAGGTAATAGGATAGGGTATAAGAGTTGGTAGAGTAGATACAGGTGGTATATGCCTTGATTTGTTACCACCAACACCTCTAGGTAGTCCATGTTAGGCTTAGGGATCTCAAGGATAAGGGTGGTGGAAGCTATAGGTTGTAAAGGCTTATGACCTAGAGACTTATGGGATGATATGAAGTATGATCAGTTTCTTTTCTACCTTAGTTATAGTAATGATAGACATAGGTTTTAGTCATTCCTTTATTTACACATATCTGGTGCAAGACTTGGAGATTCTAATTAATTCCTTGGCTCAACCCTTATGCTTAGAGGCCCCTACTGGATATGACTCAATGATAAAACACTTGTGTTGATAGTGTTACACGACTCTTGGAGGTAAGAGTTTCTATTGGGATCTCTTTTTATTAGTTATGAGGCCTTGTGAAATCATCTTAGGTATGAACTGGTTATCTATAGCTTATGCCTAGATCAATTGTTTTAGGCAGAGAATGCGGTGTGTCCATAGTAATGGGGTTAGGTTTTACTTTGTGGGAAAAAAAGGAAACCCAAGAATAATATGATAGATTCATGCATAGGAGGTTGTATTTGATTACTCTTAAATTTTCTAGAATGAACCTTGGTGTAGTGGATGTTATGATTTTTCAGTTCCCTATAATGGTAGTTGAGTGTGAGGATGTCTTTCCTGGGGATGTTCTAGACATACCTCTTACTGATAGATATACTTATGTATTGATCTAAAACCCAGTATAACCTCGATATATGTTCCATAATATCATATATATCTTATATAACTTTTTTATATGAGGGTGTAGTTGGAGGACTTGTAGAGGAATGGATTTTTTAGACACAATTTTTCACTCTAGGAGGCTTCAATGTTGTTCCCCAAGAAGGTAGATGGGAGCATGTGGTTATGTGTGGACTATCATCACCTAAACTAGGAGACTATAAATAATAAGTATCCACTATCAAGGATAGATGACCTCTTTGATTAGTTGATAGGGGAATGATTGTTCTTGAAGGGTTAACTCAGATCATGTTATCACTATTTATGAGTATGGGATGGGGATATATCAAAGACGGCATTTAGATGTTGCTACGGCCACTATGAGTACTTGGTGATGCCCTTTGGCATGACAAACGCCCCAGAACTATTCATGGAACTCATGAACTGGATCTTTCATCCTTTCTTATACCTATTCATGGTAGTCTTCATCGATTATGTCCTATTATACTCAGTATCCAATGTGGATCATGAAAAACACTTGAGGATGGTTCTATATGTGCTTCAAGAGAACCAACTTTATAGGAAGGTCTTGAAGTGATGGTTTTAAATTTATGAGGTACACTTTCTGGGACATGTTATCTTAATAAATGTTGTAGTAATGGACTTGATAAAGGTAGAGGTAGTGCTAACTTGGGATCCACCCAATAGCATAATGGAGGTGCAAATATTCCTTGGGTTTTTAGGATATTACTGAAGATTCATGCCTAATTTCTCCAGGATATCATCTCTCATGAAAACTTTGACCTGAAACTGGCATCCTTTCATATGGATGGATATGTGCTAGTGTTATTTTCTAGAGTTGAGATAGATATTGAATAGTTCTCCCATATTGAGATTTCTAGAGGTGGTTGTCAAGTACATAGTGTTTTGTGATGCATCAGGAACCAGGGTGGGTTTTGTTATTATGCAAAGGTAGGAAGTGATTTCCTATGGTTCACATCAATTGAGATCACATGATCAAAACTACGTGACCCATGATCTTTAGTTATCAACAATATTCTTCTCACTAAAGATGTGGATATACTACTTGATGGGTGAGTATATTATCATATATTATAACAACAAGAGTCTCAAGTATATCTTCTCTTAGAAGGAACTTAACTTGAGATAGATATGATGGCTAGAGTTCCTCTAGGACTATGACATTGAGATTTTCTATGCTCCTAGAAAAGGTAATTGGTATAAAATGATATCAATGGGATATATTGTTCCAAGTTTTTTATCAATGTGTAAAATCATTTAGCCTCATTGCAGTTATCCTTTTTGGATGGAGATGGAGTATCTCACCTCCAATAGATGGTTTTTACACCTCTACTTCTATAGTGATTCAGGGAGTCATGGATTAGGGATGTCAACTCTGATACCCTACATAATTAGATGTCCACTGGACATTATCCTAATGGATTTTATGAAGTTGGGGAGCATGTAATTATTTTAAGGGGATACACAATGGTACCAATGATGTTGTGGGAGAAGGTTCTGAGCGAGTTTCATAAATTTCCTTTGGAGGTTCATCTAGGAGTGGAAAAGATGTACTAGGACCTCTGACATTAGTTTTGGTGTCCAAAGATGAAGAAGGGAATTGTAGAGTTTGTCTCTTGATGCCTTACTTGTCAGCAAGTCAAGGCTGAGCACCAAGTTTCATTGGGTTTAGCTCAACCCCTTGAGGTTCCAAAGTGGAATTGGGATGTGATATCCATGTACTTTGTGAAAATATTACCACATATGTCTATCGTACATGATTCCATCTGGTTTATCATAGACCGACTCATCAATTTGGCCCACTTCCTAGCTATTTAAGATTATAATTAAGTAGAGAACTTGGGACATCTCTACATTTAGGAGATAGTTTGACTCTATGGAGTTCTCTTGATGATCATTTTTGACTGTGATGACCACTTTACATATCATTTATGGATGGGATTATATGAGGATTTTGGGGCTCAGCTGCATTTGATCACTGCTTTTCACCCCCAAAATGATGACCAGACTGAGCATATCATTTACGTCTTGGAGTACATGTTATGGGATTTTATGTTGGACTTTTAACATAGTTATGAGGATCACCTTCCATTGGTGGAGTTTACATACAACAACAGCTACCATTCCACCATTAGTATGGCACCATTCGAGGACTTGTACAGGAAACCCTACATATCACCACTTTACTGGACTGACCAAGGAGAGTCAGCACTTATAGGAACAAAGTAGGTATGAGATACTACAAAGAAGGTGAAGATCATACAGGAGTGGATGAGGACTATACAGAGCCATCATAATTCTTATGTGGACAGGTGATGGAGGAATTTGGAGTTTGAGGAGGGAGATCATGTATTCCTATGGGTTTCACCTCATCGTGGACTATGGAGATTTGGTTGGGGCAGCAAGTTATCTTTGAGATTCATAATCCCTTTTAAAATACTATATATAGTTGGAAATGTGGCACACCACTTTGATCTACCTCTGCAGTTAAACCGAGTACATAATGTCTTCCATGTGTTGCAACTAAGGAGGTACATGCATGATCTGTCATACGTTATCGACTATGGTGATCTGGACATTGAGGATAGAGCTACCTTTTTGGATTACCCAATAGAGATAGAGGATAGGTAGGAGAGGATCCTTTATGTGTTAATGATTCCTGTATTGAATGTCCATTGGCATCATGGGAATCTTCAAGAGATCACTCGAGAGTGGGAGTCTCAGATGCGTGCTTAGTACCTACATCTCTTTGTATATCCAATTATTTTGGATTTTAAGGACGTAAATCCATCATGCGTGGGGGATGTAGCAACTAATATTTTCTATGTATTATTTTTGGATATTTTATGGATTATTTTTGACACAAGGAGATGAGAAGATGTGTGATTCTGAGGCCTGGTGTGCCCGGAATAAATGTTTGAAATATATTAAATATATTAAATAGCATGTGTGCATATTTTTTCTAAAAAAGTGGAATAACTTCTAAATGGAGGCTTATATCATAAATCTGAGGGCACTATTGAGTTCAAAATATGGGTTTTACCTTAAGTGAAACATAACCTTTCTTGGCATAGGGAGTTTGTGAAAAATTAATCGCGGGTGTAAAATAAATTATATAATTTATATAATTTTTTTTGAAATGATGAAGGGACCTAATAATATCTTTATAAAAACATTTATGGAATATTTGAAGGGTTATATGTATAACCTTGAAAATCAAGGAGATCATTGGAGATAATGGATGAAATTACATTGGCGAATGACAACCATATTGAGGTTCAATGATCGATGTACAATGGGATTAGAGGATCTCACCAACGATAACGATGCAACCTAGTTATTCATTATAGATCAATCCAAATCATGGTAGTGTGTTTGTTTATTTTTAATTATTTCTGTTTTATGATTCCTATGATGAGCTTGAATCAATAAAAAATTAATTGAATTGTGGATCGTGTTTAATGTGGGTGCAGGATAGATTCATCTGGGAATTGAGAAAATTGCTCTGTGATTAATTTTTTATCTCTTCATTCATCATTATGATGGAAAAGAATTTAGGCCAACAAAAACATTGTTCAAGGTTTATTCCTCATGTTTTTATTATTCTTTTCTTCCCTATTTCTTCATTCATTGCGGGTGATTTACTTTGTCCTGTTGTTTAATGAATATCGATAAATAAATTGTTGTGCACCCATTTATTAGTGCAACAATTTGATATCGTAGATTTGGGATTGACATGAAATTGAGATTGTGTGACAACATAATTAGTAGTGGATTGAAGTGAGGCCTAAAGTGAGATCCTCTATCATATTCTTGTTCTAGGTGGATTTCTTGTTATCATTGTGACCAATATAATGTGGGTGGTGATTCTCTAATTAGTGGGTTATTCCAGATTGAGTTTTTGGTATACCTCATGACCTTGGGTTTGATCCTCATATGTGTATCTTATCTCTTATAACTTCCAATGTATACTTCTTATAGAGAGACTTGATGAGATATATATCTCATATGTATGTCATCAGTGATATCTGACTCGTGGAGTGTGTTCTGCATGAGTTCTATGTGGAACCTTCGAGCAGGAATCCTAGGATGGAATTATGGTTCTTAATTTACCTTGAGACTATGTATATTTATTGAGTGTATATAGATATTATTGTTATATGTGTTGTTTACATATACCTATATAGATCTGAATTTTATTCTTATTGTCATATGATTTTTGGTTTTGGGGTGTCCTACTGGGTATTGTTATACTCACCCCTATATAGTCTTTTCCCGCACATGTCATATCTTGTGCAGATAATTGAACTTTTAATGGAGTCCTAGAGGTACTAAGACCAGGTGGTTATTAGTGAGATAGACATACCAAGGTGTGATCCTATTATATCTTAACAGTAGTTCCCATCTTTACTTTAGGGTTGGACTTGTTTTTAGACTCTTCGTGGTGGGCTTATGTTTGTCCCGGTTTACTTTCCATTACTTGTTATCAAACTCTGATTTTGGGATTTAGATGTATTCATGCATAGTTTATCAGCTGTTTTACAATTCAGCATTGTATGTTATTTGATTATTGTGTGTCGGTACTTAGGCTAAGGGCTCCCATGTTAGTGATATGTCTACTCAGGGTTAGTCACCAACCCCTGGCCTATTGGAGGTAGGATTGGGGAGTCACAACATAAGCACCACTATAATGAGTTATGATAGTTGTGTCATATACACCTCTTAGAATAATTCCATATTATGGAAATTCATTCTAAAATCTATTTGATATATATCATAATTATAATGATATTTTATGGTAATAAAAATTTAAATAAACCTTATCATCCCAATAGGTGAAAAGGTCTCTTCATATTCAATACTATGAATTTTTTGTAACACTTTTCCACCATGAGTACTTTATAGGTAAACACTATACCATTAATGATAGTTTTATTATATAAAACCCACTTTCATCCTATGTGTCTCACCCCTTTAGGTGCATCCACCAAGTTTCAAGCTTGTTCAGTATATATAGAGTCCATTTCATACTCAATAGATTTTAACCACCACTTGGAATTAGAACTCTCAATGGACTCTCAAAAGGTAGTGTATTCATAACCTATGAACATTAATTAATCATCATTTTTTATAAGAAATCTATATAACTTGATTTTCTAATGAATCCTACCATAACTTTTAGCTTCTTGTGTAAACTGAGTTGGTTTCTCTTCCAAAACTCTTTGTGGAACTAGATCAACTTCTTTATCATCAAAACTTCTTATTTATTGGTTTTTAGCTTCTCTAAGTTCAATTTTATTCCCACTTATTCCTTGAATAATGTGATTCTTCTTAAGGAAAAAAACAATTTTGATCCAACACTTCGTGTTCAGTAGGAGTATAGAAATAATCACCCTTTGTTTCTTTGGGATTATAAAAAATGATCATTTTTATAATTTTAATGCTCAATTTTCCAAAATAAAAATGTCATATATATTCTTCAATACACTAAATCATAATAAAATACATATTTTGTAATCTTCCAGTATATATATCATATGTTATATTTATGAAAACTTGAGATAGACTATGGTTAAATAGGAATACAGAAATTTCCAAAGAATGTCCTTAGAATGAAATAAGAAGGTCACACAACCTCATCATAGATATAATTATGTCCAAAAAAGTATTATTCCTACTCTTAGATTCACTATTATTCTATAA
Source organism: Viscum album (assembly GCA_963277665.1). NCBI lineage: Eukaryota > Viridiplantae > Streptophyta > Magnoliopsida > Santalales > Viscaceae > Viscum > Viscum album. The sequence goes on along the minus strand of OY728163.1, from coordinate 1,850,355,521 downwards.
AGTTATAGGAGGATTTATTTGTGGAACAATTACACAATCTCTCATATGATTAGTGAGTTCCTAGTTCAAGTATTCGCTACCCTAATTTGATTGAATAATCTTAATACTTTTTCCAAATTGATTATGTACTTTTTTTAAACTATTTAAACTTTTAAAAGAATTAATAATTTTATCTCATCATAAAAACATAGTCATACCAACTAAATTCATCATTAAATATAATTAAGTACCTAAACCCACTCTTTTCATGAGTACTCATTGATCCACATACATCAGTATGTATGATATCTAATAGTCTATTAGCCTTATCACATTTTCCACTAAAATGTGCTTTGTTTATTTGACACTAACTATAATGGGGTTTAGAAAAAAGTTATTTATTTTTTCTAGGTTAAATTCAATAGTAATGGTAACCCTAGGTTGTCTCCAAAGAGGAGTACTCAAAATCGATGGTCACTTGTTGGTTAAAGAAAGGGGTAATTTGAGATTGTTTCATTTTGAGAATAAAATAACGTGGTGAAACAATTATTTGAAATTAGAATGATTAAAAAGGTGATCATGTAAAAATTTTATTTCTCATTGCAAATTCATCATAGTCTTTAAAGTGGTTTGAAATATTTTATTATTGATTGATAAATGAAATATTCCTTAATTTATTAATTGATCTCCCTTGTTTTATGTTTATTGTGGATATTGATCTAATAGCGATTACTTATTGGTAAAACTCCCTTCTTATGCGTGTGAAAAATTCAAAAAACCAATCCTAAAATACCAAGGAAATACCTAATTGGGTTTTTCTATTCTTGGAAAATTAAGAAGAAACAAACTGATTTGACTCACATGCCAAAAATTTCTTAACACTCCCTAGCTAATTAATATTATTCATTTGAGATAATTTGTACTGGTTGGAGGGAGATTATAAATTTTTAACCTTAGTAGTAAACAATGAATAAGTTCAAAACCTTAAACATGATTATATTAAAAGTATCAAACACCCACTAAAACCAAAATCAATCAATAAAAATTAGTTTTAATTCATTAAGTACATGAGGACTCAATAATTATGAAAGGAAACCCATCGCTTTCCCAATAAATTGGAATTTAACTCTCTACTCATGGGGTATCTGAGATCAAGGAGGAAGAATATGGAACTATAAAACAAAAGAAACATTTAAATAAAATATACATAATAAGTCTCTCTAGAAAGTAACACACACCCATGACCTTTAGTCTCTTATCCTTATTGTAGGTCCCTTGATTCCATATTCTTTTTCCATGGTCCAATCATTAATATCCTCATGTGTTTTAAATTTTTTCTTTCCATTTCTCCCAAGGTTTTCCTTCTTATCCACAATTTCTAAATATCTATTAATTATATAGAAAACCTTCTTTTATTTTGATTGAAATATCATAAATATGATAATCCACATGGCCTCTTGTGAATGGGTGTATGCATGTTGATGTGGTAGCCTGAATCCCTAATAGAAAGTTTTACGAAGTCCCATGAATTATCCTACCTATTTTAATTTCCCGCCTCATTGGATGATATCATAGGAAATTGAAAATTTAGGCAATCAGTAAGTCTGATGTGAATGTGAAATTCCTATGATCAACCCAGAAAGTCATATGATTAGAAGTAAAGACTTATGATCAGGATCAAAGTCTTATGATGAAGTCACTAAAGTCGTATGATTAAGTTTCATGATCTAAATTCATACAACTTTAATAATTAGTCTCCATAAAAGGATTAAAATTATAGTAAATTCATATGATAGATTCATACGACCATGACTTTCCATTTTTCTACATTATCTTAAATTCATATGAAACCCTTATATTCATACACTCTCATTCAAAGTAATAATATTAATATTTCATTTAAAGTCTAACTATAGAACCTTTATGTGGAGTATATATGACACTAAATTATGTCATTTTCCTCTGGGATAACCTTTATATGATTGGTTATTACTCATATGAAACTATTGAATCTAACCTTTATGCATTGGTCATTTTAACTTGACAGAGTGGCATGATTACCTTGACGTGGTGCCTTGGAACACCCTTACTTTTATATAGGGGATAGGTTACCTTGATGTCATTGTTGTAAATCTTTGATGACACTTATTACAAACATATATGTCTCTTCAATAGACTAAACTTCTCTAAAATCCCATATCTTTTTCAATCCACTATAAAAAACTTCATAACCAAGGGAAATTAAATATGGTGTTTTATTATATTAATCTTAAAGATAGATGAAAAAATTAAAACTCAAAAATTAAATAATTTTTAAAATTAAGATCAAAATTCCTATGGAATTAAAATATGAGATACACACCCATAAAATGGTAAAATGGCGGGATTAAAATTATTAAAACATAAAGTCAAATATATAAAAATATTTGCTTTGACAATTCTCTCACACTTGATCCTTGGTCTCTCGCACAAGTGAACTTCAAAAAAATTACCAAAGAAAAATTAAAACACTAGCCAATGTGGGTTTCCTTTTCAACACCATGGTTATAAATATCATCATGACTCTTAAATGTTCTAGATTATATTTCCTTAGTTTAGTAAATTCAATTAATTACCACTTATTTTATCCTCTTATACACCTTATACCTACCATTCCAGAAATATTTCACTCATCACTCAAGTATGAATTTCAAGAAAATATTTTATCATTCAAAGATCATGTAGGGGTCACCATATTATGGATGAATTTATTCATCTCCACATAATGAGTAAAGTTTTTTTTCATATCATGAGGGATTTTTAGGGTTGTTTCATGGATTAAGGTGGGTGGTTTATATTGATAAAATTTAAGTTTTATTATAATTCTTGGCTCTATATTGAATTTTAATGCATGATTTTCAGTTTCCTTCAAGATTGGTTTACTTAATCAATTTTTTTCTGCTATAAAATCTCTAACCCCTTAATATTTAGTAGGAAAAATTACATTTTTCATTTCATCAATATCCAAAATTTCCTCTCCCTGTTTCCTTCAACAGGTTTCAATTTTTTTACTTTAATCTACTCTTAAAGGTGGATAGGGACTTTGTAATCTTCACTTATGGGTGAATATATCTTCCTTGACTCAAATTAGAAATTATTTCCCTTCCCTTTATGTGTTACAAGTTTTTTATTCCAAACAACATCAGTACTTCCTTTCAAATAGATCCTAATTGACTGACTTCATAGGTTTTGGCATCTCTAAAACATTTAAATTTCCATACAACTCCGTTTGTCCTTTAACTCCAACTCATATTCTTAGATAATCGAACCTTGAGAAATTAAACATTAATGATGAATTTATTTGATATTTCACCCTTTGTAGCATTTCTTTATATTGGATTTAGATCATGAATTTTGTAAATAATTTAATTTTTTGAGGAAATGGAGGTACTTTTATCTTTATAATAATGGTATATTTTAATGCCTATCCTTTTATGATATCTTGTACATATTCCCATACTTTCTAGAATGATATTTCTCATAAACCATTATCAAAAAATTAGTATCACTAATTTATATATCTCAATAAAATTCAGCAATATAGCTTGTTCCATATTACTTTCTCTCTTTCCCAAAACCCGAATTCAATTTATATCATGCAATAGCTTCTAAAGTAATTTGGATAGGTATATTTGGATTGTAATGTTGCTTCCTAAAAAATACATTCATGGATTCTAAGGTATACAAGGGTCAAATATAAAGGTATATAGGAAAATAGTCTTCATTGAAAAAGGTTATTAAAAATAAAAATAATACCTCAATCATGTATAAAAAAAAGTTCCAAAATTCACAAAGGTTTTGACTAGATTATTCATCATGAGTTTCAAAAATTAGTGGTCCTTTCATTAAATTTCCTTACTCAGAAACTGAAGAAAAAAAATCATTTCAGCAATCATCTAAGGTTATTAAATGGGTCAAATCAATTACTCAACATTATAATAGATTCAAAATTTGCAATGGAATTCAATTTAAGCTCAAAAATTTTCAATTGATAACAACAAATGAATAAGAAAAAACAAAAAAAATTGAAAAATACACAAAATTTTGAAAAACATATATTTGAAAATTCCTAAGCTAAAAAACTTAAATTACAAAGATTCCCTCTCCCACACTTAAATTATGTAGTGTTCCCAATGAATTAAAAGAGATTTATCATGTAATAAAATTTTAAATGGAATCATAATTATATTCTAAGTGAAAAATAAAGTTAAAACATAATGGTTTTAGTGATAAATAGGTTGGAGGAGTGTGATATTCTCCACTGGCCCTTGGAGAAATTTCCATGTATTTATCCACTCTATTCCCATTCATAATAAATGGGTTATTGTTTCCTTATTTTACAACATTTACAACACTATAATAATATACATGAGTGACTATTATTGGAATTTATCCTCTAGAATTAATTTTACCTGGAATCTTCTTGAATCTTAAGTTGTACAACATCATTTTTTTCTTGGGTTGGAAGTCATTTTTTTTGGGTAATATTTTCATGAGATACTCTTTTCATTTTTAAATTCTATAATTCTCAATATATTCTCTTCTAATTTCTTCCAACTCCTGTAGCTATAGTTTCCTCTTTTTATTATATTTTTCTAGATCCAAATTCTTCTCTCTAAGAGCTAAAAATACTTTTTGTTCCAACTCCACAATTAGATGAAAACACTTCCCATAAATCAATCAATTCGGATGCATGCTAATGGGTGTCTTGTAGGCTATCCTATAAAACTGTAAAGTGTCTTATCACATTTGGCTCTAATAATTTCAGTTTGGTTGAATAGTTTTATCTGAAATTCCTTAGATTTATCTATTTGAAACTTTGACTTGTCCATTTTTTTGTGGGTGTTAGGGTGTTGATGTCTTATTATGTACTCTATACTTTCTCATCAAATATTCCATGATCATATTGAAAAAGTGGGTCCCTTATTCATTGATGGAGGTTCTTCGATCTCAAACCTATAAAAGATATTATATATGAAAAAATAATAGACAACTTTATTATCATTAGTTTTAGTAGCCTTAGATTCCACCCACTTTGAAACATAATCAACTAATAAAAGGATATAAGAGTTTCCAAAAGAAATAGGAAAGGTCCCCATATTTTCTATTCCCAAAACATCAAAAATTTCATAAAATCTGATTGGTTTTTGATTAATTCTTATCTTTTTGAAATATTTATAGAAAATTGACATTTTCACACCTTTTAAAAAAATATTATGTATATTTAAACAAGTAAGGACAAAAAATTCCAAATTATAATACCTTCCTTATTGTCCTTTGTAGTATAAAGTGTCTTTTAAAATCTAAAGTATAAAAAAATTCAAAGATAAATTGTTTTTTAATTTCATATAAGATTCTTATTATCAAGAATTCATTGAAAATTTTTTAAATATATATATATATTTATATATTCTCAAATATAAAATCTAGATTCAAATTTAATATTTTAATTTCATTGGGGATTAAAAAGGATATGGTACTTAAGAGGTTACCAGATAGTTGACCATGTTATCATACCAAGGTAGTTCCCATTTAATCAAGTATAGATGATCTCAAGGAATGTGATCATTCAATGGTTCTTGTTTTAGAATTTCCTCTTCTTATATGTTTGTCATCCTACTCAGGTGATATTCCACCTGGTTCTAAACTCCTTTCTTATCATTAATATCTAGGATTAACTCTTTTAATAGAAATATCTATCTAAATAGTTTCGGTTTTTCTTAAACTTTCTATATCAAGTATCTAAGTGATTCATGATATGGCAACACGTTGACTTTTGTTTTAAGAAAATAGGATTTTAATTTATATAAATAAAAAACAACTACAATAAATTATTTTTAATGGGTTTTATAGTTGATTTTGGAAACATATAAGGTTCTTGAGGAATGAGCAATGACTTGAGGTATGCCTTCAATTATTTGGGATATAACTACTCCCACATCTTGGTTATAAGCATCATAAAGTAACTCAAAGTTGTTCACCCAATTGGGTGGTTACATCATTGGTGGGGTTATCAATCTACTATTTAATTCGAAAAAATATTCCTTATACTCATCGTTAAATTCAAAATCAACATCCTTTAAAAGTAATATTGTGATTTAGAAATAAATATTACTAAATTCCTTTATAAATATTCTATAAAATACTATAAATCTGAAAATGGATGTAACATTTTTCATAAAAGTTAGGTAAGTAAAGAAATGCATTACTTTAATTTTTGACATATCCACCTAAATTAATTTTTTGAAATTAAATTATTTATGACTAATACATTTTCACTATCAAAATAACACCTCTCAAAATTAAAAAACAAATTATTTTAAATGAAATTTTTCAAAAAAATACCCATATTTGTCCAAAAATGATCAAATGAATTTCTAAAAACAATTAAATCATCCAATAATACCTTTCGGTGGTCTTCAATATGATCATAAAATATACTTACTGTACACTTATGAAATTTACATTGATAATTACACAATCAAAATGGAATCATCTTATAGGAAAATTTTTTAAAGGGACATGTAAAGGTAGTCTTCTCTTGGTCATATTAGAAGATGGGTACCTAGAAATAACATGAAAACTCATCTAAGATGAAAGGGTGAGTTTTCCATTCTAATATTTCTAACTTATATTAAATAAAAGGAATATGGAAATTATCTATCCAAGTGACCTAATTCAACTTCATATAATCTATAAAAACTCACCATCTATTCTGAATTCTCATAATAAATGATTCATTTTTTTTATTCCTTTAAATAGATAGTCTAGTAAAATTCAGGATAAATTTAATTGGGTTGACAGATTATTAGTTATAGATAGGGTAGATGATTCATGATTCAATAACCTATATATATCCTTTTTAACTACCTCCATCATGGTGGGATTTAGCCTTCTTCAGGGATACCTAATAGGTCTATAATTTTCTTTTAAGTAAAATAAAATTCATGACGATTTTTACTCTAATGCATGGATTATCACTTAGAATCCATCCTATTGATTTCATATTTTCTTTAAAAAGTTTAATCAATTTATGTTATTGATTTAGGGATATTTTATTACAAATTATTACTAGTAAATTTTCTCCTTCCATGAGATACACATATTTCAAATTAGTGGGTAATGTTTTTAATTATATATTTGATGGATAATCAAAAGATGAATTTAAATTTGGGTTTCTCACTTCAAAATCTTTTATTTCCTATGCATAAAATGACATTTAAGCTTCCTGACTAAAAATTACCTTTCTTATTATGCAATAAATTTTAATGTAAAATGTTTTTTTAAGGATATAAATTCATTTAACATACCTAGATATTCAATGGGTTGGTCTCTTAAGTGTGGGAGAGTCTAATGAGTGAGTGTTCTTCTAATGGATTCTTTGTGGAATCAAAAATTTTGAAATGGATAATGTTATCTTCAAACTCCATAGTAAGGGTTCCTTCATGCACATTGATGATGGTATTGGTTGTCTTAAAGAAAGGTATTCCCAAAATTATAGGAGAGTGTCATGGTGATCTATAATCTTACATGTTAAGTATATATAACTCTATAGGAAATATTAGATCTTGTACTCTAACTATAACACCCTAAAAGAAACTTGTTGGAAAAGTAGTGGATCTATTTTCAAGTTATACCACTACTCTTTTAGGCTTCAATTATCCCATATAAAAATATGTAAACACATAGTTTGTCATATAATTTATAGAATCACTTAAGTTACATAAATCATTATAAAAATTTATATAAAAAATAATTAAATGGATATAAGATTTCCATGGATTTTGGAAACTGTGGTGTGATCAAAGCTAAGACACTTATTCAAAAATTAATTTTTTTTCATTCCTTTAAATACTCTTTTTTTTAAAATATCCTTGTCGAACTTAACATAATTGGGAATATCCTTGAGGGATTCAAGAAGGGGTATGTTGATCTCTAACATCTAAAAAGTTTCTTGGATTACTCTTTGGAGTTATTCATCTTGTATCTTTTTGGATTGGATCATCCTTGATGGGAAGGGAAGTGGGATATTCTTCTTCTCCCTTTTGTGTCTCTATATGGGTTTCTATGGTATCTTATTTTTACTTGGTTTATCTTTATCCACTTCCTTATTTTATTATTCCTTCTTTTTATTTTTTCCATGTTCTTAAATAATTAGTTCTACTTGTCTTTGTTTTCTTCCTTTATAGCTTTCTCTTTAATGTTATATTGTTCTTCTTATAATTTAGGTGTTTATCTCCTTTTTCTTCACTACTAGGTTGATTTATTTCAAGATCAGATTTGTTCATGGGGTGAATCTTATTGTTTCTTCTGATTATTATCATTCTCAAATTCCACTTTAGATTAGGGACTGATTGTGTAAGTAATTTACCTAGGTTTTTGGATAAAATCTCAACCAGACTACGGATATGGTTCCTTAATTCTTCATTGTAGGTCCTTAACTTATTGAATACAAGATATATTTATTATATAGGTGGTGCTTCACTGGTTGAATTTTTTAAAAATTTTATTATAAATTAGGTGGGTTTTATTAAGTAGGTTGAGGATAAGGTTTCTTATGATTCTATTGAAAGGGTTGTGGGTGCTAAAATTGAGTTTTTTATTACAATAGGGTTGTTGTTAGTATTGATTTTAGAAAGGTGGTTGATACAAGATATTTTTATTTCAAATCCATATTGGACTTGGTTAGGCTCTCTTTATCCTTGGTTTTGTTGGAATTTTCTTGGATAAAAGGTTCTTCACAACTCCTCATTCCATATATATCAACACATTGATTAGTAAAATGATGATAGGATGAGAACAAAATACATACCTTGGTAGGTATGTGTTATTCACTGGATTATTTCAATCACATGCATATTAAAATTATGGTTATCAAATAAAGTCTATATTCCAATAATGGATATGGGTCATAAGTTCTTACCTCATGAAGTTATGTTATGATTATTCTATTTGGGAAAAATTGTTGTGATTTTTTAATGATATTCTTAAGCTTCTGTCATTGTACAATATGTCTTGGTAAAATAACACAAGGATTTAGTGCTCCTATATAGCTTGGTGTGGTAAACTAACACATATCTTCTTAAACTATTCCCAATACTCATAAAGAGTTTCTCTAGATGCATGTATAATGGAATGTATATTTTTCCCAGTTGTTGTGATTCTATAAGTGGGGAAGAATATTTGAAATAAGAAACTCTATAGGTCATACTAGACATGAACTTATCTTGGTTGAAATTTGTACAACCATTCCTTGGATTCTATTTATAATGAGAATAGGAATTAACTCTAATTTAATTATTATTTACCCGATCCTATGGGATTAAATGTAGATAAAACAAGGGTGAATTCATTGATATGATTGTTAGGGTATTCTAATCCAAAGACCTGAAAAATTGGAACTAATCAGATCAATAAAGTTTTAAATTGAAAATCATTTTGTAAAGTTGGTATAACAATTTGATTATTTTTATTTATGAATTGTGGCGCATAGAGGTATCTTAGGGTTTGATGTTGATTTCCTTCCCTATTATTGGCCTCACAGTGAGTACTCAGTGTCTCCCTAGTGTTTAGAAAGAAAATATCCTCAAATTATGTATGTAAGTTCAAAATTTTAATCTCTATAATCAAGGTTCTATCTACCTCAGGGTCAAAAGATAGAATTTGTTCGATTGAATATGTAATCATACAATTTTAAAAGGAGATCTTGGAAATACCTCCCTGGAAATAGTGAAAAGTTTTTGACACATCTATAATGGGGTGGTACCAAATATAATAACCTTTCTTTTTATTACACATTAATACTTGATTTATTACAAAAAAATACACTTAATATAACCCAAAAGTTCTATAAGTATACTGTATTTCAGAATTAGGTACAAAACATAATATCTTGAACATGGTATACAACATCATTTATAAAAAACTTTCTTAATATGCTTTTATTGAAAACATCTTTAACATGCTCAAAATACTCCTTCAAACATAAAATTGCATGGGATGACCTGGGGACATACATAATAAAGGGGTGAAATATAAATACAAGTAAGGGAATAAACATGGAATAAGTGATACATGTTAGACAATAGGAATATAAATGAGGAATAAATGGAACACTATTAATAATGTGTGACATAGCATGATAATCATAACATGGGAAATGTGAAAATGACTTAAAACACTGAATCATAAACATAGGTCAAGGAAAAACCACCAAGAATTCATGGTGGATAAAGTACCATAAAAGAATTAGGTACACACCTATCCCAACGTGACATATCATGATACTAAATGTTACCCAATGAATTGGAGCACTATCTGGGTTCACCCATCATAATCATTTCATTCTCATGATTAAGTGTACCACATTGATCATATGACATGGATTCATTCATCATCATAATTTATTACATGATAAATAAATATATAATATATACATTTAAGTCCCAAATAAATAATTATTTGTGTATAAATATGAATACCATTGATAGAATAATGGGTATAGTATCCACTACATAATTGTTTTGAAAAGGAAAATCATGATGAAGTTTCCACATCATAACAGAATTACTAAAAAATTCATAAAAACGGTTAATGATGTTGAAAGGGTTCTATAATTATTTTTACATAAAATGGGTAGTATTAGGGACATGTAAAATCATATCCCAATATTATAAATTTGGAAATAAAAGGAATAAGGTAATGAAGAAACATAAATAGGGAAAAGAATCCTTACGAAATTTCGGCATGGTAACCGTTGTACATGAAGGATCATGGGAGGATTAATGAGAGGAAAGGAAGATATCATAATTTATAAATCAAATTTATGTTAAGGGGAATATGTAATATAATATCCCATCATAATCAAATGAAAATTAAAATACATAACATAAAAGGAGTGCTTGATAAAATAGGAGAGTAGAAGATCACTTACTTGAGTGTGTTATTTCAAAGGATTGGGAGGGGATTCATGAAAGCTTTGGGGAGCCTTGGGAGGAAAATATGGAGTCAAGGGAATCTTTTTTATGTTCTACAAGGAGTTTGAGTGAATATAAATGGGATTTTGGATTGGTTTATATAGGAAATGTGGAGATTTCTTTATTATTTTGGTTTTGGACTCTACATAATAAAATAACCAAAACCACAAACCATCTCATGGTTTTTTACCATGGTTTCTAACAAAGGGGATTTGTTTTTATTATTTTAGTATTAAAATGGTCTAAAATATTAAAATATTACCCTTGGTGATTTGGAGGTGATTCACACTCTTAAACAAATTATTTTAAAATCTTAAAATATATTATATGTCTTGCAGGATTCATAATGGATTTAAAAAATTGATCAAATAAACAGAAAATCAAATTATTGTAAATTTAAAACATATATTTTTTCGTTTATATCATTTATATTACTTATTTCATCACTTTTGGGTCATTGAGATTTCATAAAACAAAAATTATATTTATAGGGTATTTAATTTTTACCCGAAAATTCGACTGTATCAAAAAATTATAAAAAATTCACCATAGGATAATTTCAACATAATGATTCCAAAAATAATATTCATTTTATCTAAATAATTGTATAAATATATTATTTTTCACTTTTTAAATAAAAAATGACATTTATTGAAAATAATGGGTCTTTAACAATAACATTTTCTGAACCCTTATAAAAATTACATTTCACCTCATAAAAATTATATGATAATTTATATCTAATAAAAATTATTTAATAATAATATAAATACTCATATTTCTAGGGTTTTGTTACATATCCCTTAAATACACCACCAAACACCCTAAGGGTAAGGTGTGTGATGGTGGGACTTTCATGGGGTGGTTCAGTGAACATGGCTTGGTCCGTGATCTCGATGAGCTTGAACTTCTCCCCTAAATGGTTTCTACCATGCTTAAGTTATTGGATCTCAGCTTGGGATTGGTCAAGGTAAAATCCCAAAAATTATATCTCCCTTGAAAGATCTGATAAATGGGATTCATATGGTATAATCCTACTGGTCGAGGCCATCACTTCCTTTGTCTGTGAAAATTGGATTTGTTAAAATCCTATATTTATACTAATAATGTGATCATTTTTTAATGAATATATAATAAATGGTAATTATTGTTAATGATAATTTAAATACAATGGTAATAATAAGACAAAATAAGTGCATGTGTTTTCTATAACCATATTATATAATAATACATTTAATAAAAATACAAGGGGGTTTATTTATAATAGTTCAGGTTATTATAATATCCCCCCTCAAGAAATTTATCCCTTGAAATTTTATTTTCCCACACTAAAACCTATGAGGATAATTCTTATTCATCACTTCCTATGGTTCCCACATTTCATCTTCAGACTTGCAGTTTCTCCACAACACTTTGACTAGTGGTATCATCTTATTTTGTAGAGCTTTTTCACTACGATCTAAGATATTCACTGGTTACTCCTCATAGGAAAGACCATTCGTCAATGGTACCACCTCTGGATTGAGTACATGAGGTGGTTTGGTATGTACTTTCTTAAGAGGGATTAATGGAATACATCTTATACTTAATATATGTTTGGTGTGAGTGATATTCTATAGGCCACCACTCTGATTTGATCAATGATCTCAAAAGGGATGACATACCTTGGACTAATATTGCCATTCTTCCCAAATCTTGTCACTTTATTACATGGAGATATGTAGAGGAATACCATTTCTCTAACATCAAACTCTATTTCTCATAGATGATTGTCAGTGTAACTCTTCTATCAACTTTGAGAAGCTTTGATGTGATGCTAAATGGTTTTAAAATTCTCCACTATTTTATCAACAATTTTAGGACCTAGTAGTTTATGTTCCCCAACATCATCCCAACATGTATGTGTTATGCACCTCTTCCCGTAAATGGATTCATATGGAGCCATTTTGATGCTCGATTGTAAACTCTTATTGCAAGAGAAATTGGTCAGAGGAATATGTAGGTCACATCCTAATTTAAAGTCAATTGAGAATGCTCTCAACATGTCCTCAAGTGTTTATATAGTCCACTCAGGTTGAAAATCAGTTTGATGGTGATAATATGTATTGAAGTTCAACTCATTGTTTAGAGAATGCTGGAGACTTTTCCAAAACTTAGAGGTGAATCTTGGATCTCGATCAGAAACAATCGACAGTGGAACTCCATGAATCCTTACCACTTCTCTGATGTTTATCTGTGTAAGTTAATCTGGTGAGAAATTTTCTTAAATCATAATGAAGTGTGAATTATTTTTAATATGATCCACAACAACCCAAATAGCATTGTTTTATTTGGATGTTTTTGAAATTCTGGTGAAAAAGTCCATGGTGATGTTTTCCCATTTCCATATTAGTATGGGTAATGGTTTCATCATCCCCTTAGACTTCTTCCATTCATCCTTCACTTGCTGACATACTGGGTACTTTTATGTATATCCAGTTATCTCCTTCTTCATGTTGCCCCACCAATAGTGCTCTCAGAGGTTTTAAAACAACTTTGTGTTTCTTGGGTGATTGGAGAAAGTATAACTATGTGTATAATCCAATAGTTCCTTATTTAACTTAGGATTTGATGAAACACATAGTCTTTAACCAAATCTCACAATTCCGTCTTCATTAACATTTACCTCTGAGGATTTCCCTTTTCTTATAGTTTCCACTTTATTCTAAATTCCCACATCATATTTTTGATCATCTTTTAACCTTTCAAGAAGAGAGGGTTGGTAAATAATCTGTGAAAGGATTGATTATGTTCCTTTATTTATGATTACCAGGTCCATAATCTTCAATTACAAGAAGATTGGATCCTTATCAATTCTCATTAATGATAAAATTGTTGTATCCTTTCTACTTAGGTAATCTAGCCCTTTTTTCACTTTCTCAGGATGGTATTGAATTTAGTAGTCGTAGTCTTTGATCAAATCTAACCATCTTCGTTGGTTCATATTTATCTCTTTCTGTGTGAATATATATTTGAGACTTTTTTGATCTGTATATATTTCACACTTCTCCCCAAAGAGATAATGAAAAAAAATCAAAGTGAATATCACTGCTTCAAACTTCAGATCATGTGTGGGATAGTTTTTCTCATGAATTTTCAAATACCTTGAGGTGTAGGAAATGACTTTGTTGTTATGAATTAACACACATCCCAATATCTTCTTTGAAGAATAATTGTATACTATGAAAAGTTATCCACTTGTGGGTAGTGTGAGAACAGGGGCAATGATAAGCCTCCTTTTTAACTCCTTGAATCTCTCTTCACATTCATCACTCCAAGAAAACTTGACTCCCTTCTGAGTTATCTTGGTAAGAGGATTTGACAATCATGAGAAATTTATCACAAATCGGTGATAATACCCAACAAACCCATGAAAAATTTGGATATATTCCATAGATGTTGTCCTCTTCCATCCTTCTATTTCTTTTTTCTTTGAAGGATCCATATATTTCCCATTTCTTGTGATGATATGACCCAATAATGAGACTTCCTTTAACCAGAACTCACACTTTTTATACTTGGAATAAATATTATCCTTTCTTAAGTTCTTTAGAAACTTTTTAAAATGTTCCTCATGCTCCTCCTTGATTTTAGATTATATTAGGATATCATCTATAAGTAATACCAAAAAAATTCAAGATAATATCTAAAGAATCTATCCATCAAATCAATGAAGATTATTAGAGAATTATTCAGTCTGAATGGAATCACTATGAACTCATAGTGCATGTAACTTGTACAAAAAGAGTTCTTGGGGGTATCTTGTTTATTCGCCCTTACTTGATAATATCCTGATCAAAGATCCACCTTAGATAAGTATTGTGATCTATGTAGATTATAGAACAAGTCATAAATATGTGGTACATGATAATTCTTCTTTATTGTGATCTTATTGAGCTCACGATAATCAATGTAAAGGTTCATTAACCCATCCATATTCTTAATAAAGAGGGTCGGTGCACCCCGTGGTGAAGAATTTGGGTGTATAAACTCTTTATCTATATTCTATTATAGTTTTTTCTTTAGAACA
Organism: Viscum album; assembly: GCA_963277665.1. Taxonomy (NCBI): domain Eukaryota; kingdom Viridiplantae; phylum Streptophyta; class Magnoliopsida; order Santalales; family Viscaceae; genus Viscum; species Viscum album. The sequence goes on along the minus strand of OY728163.1, from coordinate 1,850,340,458 downwards.
TCAATTTCCACAACAACCATCCTATACAAATTATTTTATATTGGCAATGACCTAAGTATAAGATCGATTGAAAATTCAACCTCCCTTCTAGGAGGAAGACCCGAAAATTCCTTAGGAAACACATCAGTGTATTCCCTCACAATAGGAATGTATTTAAGGAAGATTCATTCCTTTGACTCAATCCTTTTATCTAGATATACTTTCTCATGGGGAAATAATATCCATGCTTTAGATGATGGTGTTAAATAATATTTATCCTCCTCCTTACACCTGTATAGAATCGAGGGTTTATTTACCATACAAAGAGTTATTTCCTTATCATGGAAATTTATGTTGGATCTATATAGGGAAATCCAATCCATGTCCATAATTGCATCAAATTCCACAAAATGAAGTATGATAAGGTTTGTTGGGAAGTTCATCCCAAAAATTGTGATAGGGCAGGAGTTATATACATGGGATGAAATAATTTCCCCATTTTCTATTTTCACCAACATATTAACTTCCATGATTTTTAGTGTTGTTTGAATAGTTATACTAAACCTTAATGATATGAAGGAATGCATAAAACTAGAATCAAAAAGTAAATTCACTATTCCTGAATGAATAACTAGCATACCTATCACCATTAGCGACTTTCCCCTACTGGTAAATATTAGTTACATTTCCTTCCTTCCTGTACCTAAATCATTTCTTTTTCCCCTGTAGGAAATTTCTAGGGTGCTTCTTTCCATAACTTTTACAAGTGGGATACTATTTATTGGAATCATTAGATATCTCTATCAGACCGCTAGAATTAAACTCCACTTTCCACTTATTATCCCAATGATACAATTGATATTCTATGATCTAAATTTCAAATTTAACTGCATATAGGACAATTTCCTCATAGGTATCAAAGTCAGAGATCGTCATGACTTTTAGTATACTAGGTTTTAGCCCACCAAATAAGCGGTCAACCTTAAATTTGAGGGTAAAGACAAATCTGGAAGTGTATCATGAAACTGTTGTGAAGTTTTCCTCATACTCCTAAATAGATTTGTCATCTTTTTGATTTATTTGAAGGAAATAACTTTCTATTTTAATATGGATAGTTTAAGAAAAATATTTATTGAAAAACATTTTCCAAAATTCCTTACACTTCGTTGCTCTAATCTCTTCCTCAGGCTTCATATTCTTGATCAATGTACACCACTGATTAAGTTCTCCCTCCACATAAAAAACAACTAGTATAACCTTCTCTTACTCAGAACATTGAAGGATGGAGAATATCTTCTTAATGGAGTTGATCCATTGTTCTACGATTAAGTGATCATATGACCCTTTGAATGTATAAGGACTTTGTCACATGAAGCTCTCGATTGTTACTTGTTCTCTCTTGGGGGATTTTAGCTCTCCTCTTGATCAACATTTCTATTTAGAACCTGAGTCTTCTAAGAGAGTATCATGAAAAAGTTTGGGATTTATTCTCCCATTTTATTGGGTATCTCATTAGGTAGTCATCTCATTTCTCATTGCATTGATTGTTTACCCAATTTATCTTATTTTCGACCATTGTCTAGAATAAAAGGAAAATTAGTGATGGTTATTTTAAACAATTAAATACAAAATGAGAATCCAATGGAATTAAATGAATAAATTATAAATTGCATTCATCTCCTTAACTTATGAGTTTCTAGGATTCAATATATGTTATCCATGATTTATTTCCTAACTTATATTCTTATTGGAATTTTTTTATTCCCCTAATAATGGTTTGTAATGATATAATTAATTTACCAAAGCATATACCTTGGGAGTGTAAAACCTGATGCACAGTAAGGATCATTTTCATGTACCAGGTTACCCTGAGTCCGGACCAAAACACCTTGTCATAGTTGTTACTCCTAGGTACATCTATGCCAGAACCATATCCACTTATAGTATCCAGATAGGAATGTATTTTCTTGATAAACCACTTACTATATACTTACAAATATTTAGGTATTTTTTCTTATACTTAGTCTTATCCCTAATTCTTTCTCTATAGTTCTCTAATCCTAATCCCAAAAATAACTAAACTTTTACTCTTATATCAAATATAACAACCCTACTCTTTGTTACACATTAATACTTGATTTATTATATAAAATTACACTTAATACAACCTAAAAGATTGATAATTCTAGTGGCATTGGTAATTAGGTACAAAACATAACATATTTATCTTGGGATATAACAAAATTATTAAAAAATTCCTTAACATGATTTTATTTAAAACTTCTTTAACATGCTCAAAATAATCCTTCGAAATAAAATTGCATGGGATAACCTGGGGAAATACTTAAGAAAGGGGCGATATATAAATCCTAGTAAGGGAATGAATATGGAATAACTAATACATATTAGACAATAGTAATATCAATTATAAATAAAAGGAAGATGAATAATAAGTCATGATATAGCATGATAACCATAACATGGGAAATGTGGAAACAACTTAAAACACTAAATCATAAAAATAGGTCAAGGATAAACCACCAACACATAATGGTGGAAAAAGTCTCATAAATTAATTAGGTACACCTCTATCATAACATTATGTATCATGACACTAAACATTACCTAATGCATTGGAGCTCTATTTGGATGCACCCATCATAATCAATTCATTATCATGCTTAAGTGTACCACATAGATCATACAACATGTATTCATTAATAATCATAATTTATTCCAAGATCAAGGAATATGTAATTCATACATGTAATTACACAATAAATAATTATAAGTTCATAAATGTGAATACCCTTTATAGAATAATGGGTATGGTATTAACTGTACAATTTTTTTTTCATGGAAAATCACAGTGAAAGTTCGGCAGCAAAACGGTGTTACTTAAAAAATCATAAAGATAGTTGATGAGAGATAAATGGGTATATAATTATTTTTACATCAAATTGAAATTAATAGGTACACTGAAAATCATATCACATCATTAGAAATTTGGAAATATAATTCATAAAGTAATGAAGAAACATGAATAGGGAAAAAATCCTTACAAAATTCCAGCATGGTAATGGGTGTACATAAAGAATCATTGGAGGATTAATGAGAGTGAAAGGAAGATATAATTAGTTATAAATAAAATTGAAAGTAAGGGGAATATTTAATATCATATCCCATCATAAGAAAATGAAAATTAAAACACATAACATAAAAGGAGTGCTTGATAAAAGAGGAGAGTGGAAGATCCCTTACTTGAGTGTGTGACTCCTAAGGCTTGAGAGGGGATTATTTAAAGATTGGGGTGCCTTGGGAATACTCTAGAGAGTGTAGGGTAGAGTTTTGAAGTTATATAAGTAGTTTGGGTGAAGATAAATGGTATTTTGGGTGAGTTTATATAGGAAATGAGGGGGATTTCTTTATTATTTTAGTTTTTGACTCTACATAATAAAATAACCAAAAATACAAACCATCACATGGTTTTCCCCATGGTTTCTTCCAAATGGGAGTGGTTTTTGTTATTTTAGGAGGAAAATTTACGAAATTATTAAAATATTACCCTTAGTGATGTGGAGGTGAGTCACACTCTTAAATAAATTCTTTTAAAATCTTAAAATGTATTATAAGTATTAGAGGATTCATAATAGATTTAAAAAATAGATAAGATAAACTTAAAATCTCATTATTTTAAAGGGAAAAATATATTTGGTCATGGATCCCATTTATAATACTTATTAAATCACTCTTGGGTCATTGAGATGCCATAAAACACAAAGTATATTTATACAGTATTTAATTTTTACCCAAAAATTCAACTGTGTCAAAAAAAACTTGAAAAATTCACCATTACATAATTTTGACTTCCTGATTGGAAAAATAATATTCATTTTATCTAAATATTTTTCTAAATATGTTATGGTGGTACTTTCATGGGGTGTTTTAGCGAACATGGTTTGGGTCATGATCTCGATGATCTTGAACTTCTCCTGTAAACAGTTTCTCTCATGCTTAAGTTGTTAGATCTCATCTTGGGCTTGGTTAAGGGAAAAGCCCAGAAATTCTATCTCCTTTGGAAGATTAGATAAATGGGATTCATAGGTTATGATCCTACTAGTCAATTCCATCACTTCCTTTATCTGTGACAATTGGATTTGTTAAAATCCTATATTTAAACTAATCATGTGATCAGTGTTCAAAATCTACATTATCGATGGTAATGATTATTAATGTTCAATTAAATCTAATGGGCATAATAAGACAAAATAAATTCATGTTTTTTGTATAACCATATTTTTTAATAATACATTTAATAAAAATTCAAGGGGAATTTTATTTATAATGGTTTTGGTCATTACACCGAATCTACTATTTATTCTTCAAGTGTAGCATAGTGGTTGAACAAGGTTATCTCAATTGAGTATATTTTACTTTAAAACACTTAATGATACTAATTAACTTATTATAGTTGTTTGGTTTTTTTATATTTATGAAAGTAGTGAAAATATGGTAGTTGAGATTGTGGAATTTAAAACTAGAAAAGAAACATGAAGATGCAATGTAGATATAATGAATGTAGTTAAAAATAAAGGAAATACTGCTGAAAGAATCATCTCAATTGAACCTTTATTATGTTATTATTGTTTTAATATTTACTTAATGAAAAAACTCCATAGTATCTATGAACACCCTATTTTACCCTGGTTGTGCATATATAGTGCACTCAATGGTCTCTCAGTGCACTACAGATCCACCTGCTCTATAGAAGAGAGAGAAAATGGTTATAGAATAAGAAGCTAAGCCTAAGATGACCAAGTGGAGACACACAGTCACATTTACCACTTTGGATCTCCCTTTTCCTAACTCTAATAAAATACGAAATGTTAATAATTAATGTGAAAATTCTTGGGTTCATCACTAGATTACTCCCCTAGAAGATCCCTTGAGTTAGTCACTTGTTATCATAAGTGAAAGTGATCACATTTAATAAAGTATAAATAAGAGAAATGAGAGAGGTAGAGAATGAAATGAGAGAGAAATAATTTTTTTTTAAATCAAGAAAAGTGTGAAATATAGTGAATGATAAATAAATTTCAAAATAGAGAAAAAATCATAAACAAATTTAATCAAGGAATAAATACATCATGTGAAATATATAAGTAAAATGGTTGATCCCCTCATATATAAACCTCCTTCTTAATTTATAGGTATTAGTTCCTTCTAAAAATGTCCTTGATAGCCATGCATAAAACATACAGTCAAAGGGGCTTGTATTTCTTTCCTACTTACTTCCAAAGATATTATGGGATATTAGATAATTCAAACTCATGACTTCTTTTACATTACTTATTTCATCATCCATCATAGAATATAATTTCATGAGTCCTTCTCCTTATATAATTTAAATTCCACACATGCATTGGAAAACATCTTTCATGTTAACCAATGGTTATTTTCTAAGAATTTCTTATATTGTTGAGATTCAAGTGTACATCCATGATATCCCTAATCTTAATAGTTGAAATATTAACCTTTACAAAGCTTCACCAGCATCATATATCATGGTTCATCCATCACAGATCTTCACCGAGCTTGTTAGTGCTTATATAGTGGTTCTTTGGTTTAAACATGTGTGGTATGAGGTGAAACAACCCATATTAGGTTAATTCAATCCAAAATCCCATCTATGAAAGGCTATATAAACCCATTATGTAAGGATAACATGATCATTTCATGTAAAGGTAAACAAACCCTCACACAACCAGTATGACCTAATGAAATTTATGCATATTGATCTACCTTTACACAACCATCAGTTGAATCAGAGTGTAGCACAATGGTAAAAAATATATATATATAATAGAAGAAGTAATAATAAATGAACAGAAATAGAAAATAAAATATCATCCAGAATAATAAGTAGGTTAAAACTAAATAGTAAATAGATACAAAATGGTGATGATGATCATGTCATTTAGCTTTACAAAATAAGTTACATGGGATACAGAGGAGAATGAATATTCCACATGCTATAAAAAAATAAAAAAATTCCAAAATATGTAACTACTATCATCACAAGAATAGGTTTGGTCCTCTTCCCCCATACTCCAACTTAGTACAATAAATCAAGCATCAAAATTCAGATGTTTTTCTTTATCTACACCTATAATCATAAAGTATGCTTGGGTACCAAGGGTGTTCCGAGAAGGCTGCGAGATATCTCAATAGGCCACCACCAATAGTGTCTAGATCAATCCATTAATTGCATATAAAATGATAAGTGTTCTAATAATAATAAATTCAAGGTAATAGATAAATAAATACATTGGAAAGGGTTCCTCGTGGGACACCTGACCGACTCTACCTAATTTCGCCTAAGTCGGATGTCTCTAAATCAAGGTGACCTATGCAAGTATGATATGGGTGCAATAAATAGTCATCATAAATAAAGTAATAATATTGGACTGATCCCAATCATGTGATTTTTCTTGGAAGACGCATCCTTAAATTTAATAAATTGTCATTCTTAGATTTATATAAAAAGGCATCTCTTGAATTTAATTAAGTGGCACCCTAGGCCTGTCCAAGGTGAACCATATCAAAAAAATCCAAGTATCACACCAAGATCACAATAAATACACAATGCCATAGGATTCCATACAAGGTGATCCTTAAATGGAATCCCAAGTATCATTCTCAGCCTAGTACAAAGGAAATACCCTCCAAGTCTATCCCTATAATCTCAAATAGGGGATTGAGTATCACTTATGACTTGGTATAACCATCTATACACTGAGACCATCCATGTTGTCTCCCTTAGGGAACTAATATCACTCATATAGAGATAGAGAAAATTCATAGTGGTACCATCCAAGGCATACCTAGTATCGCTCTTGGAATATATGAAATCCATTTACAAACTCTAAATATATTTCATGATGAGACCGTCCAAGGTGATCCATAAATGAAATCCCTTGTATTTCTCTTGGGTAAGTATGGAAGTATTTCTTAGCATTCAGGATTCAAACCATTTATCAAGGCATTTAATTTATAATAATTTAATAAATTTTTCTAAATTATTTAATTCAACTAATTCAATAATGTAATGAAGTGTGTAGGTCTAACTCATGGCCTATAAATTCTCATAATTTAATTTATTATTTAAAAATCATTTATTACAAGTGAAAATACACCGCAAGAGGTATTTAAACAATTTAAGTTAAAGGGTAATTAGGCCTCTAAGAAAAGGTATGCCTATAGGGGTGGATCATGTCAATGCAATAAACCTAAGGTTCAATTTTCCGCTAGCTAGGGTTGTATTGGTAATGGAAAACTATTCAATTTAATTTATTAAATATTTTAGAGGCATCGCTGGAAAGGTATGGTACGTGGAATAATAATGTATTATATAAATGAAACCAAGCTTAAGGGAAAATATCTATATCACCTACCTTAGGTTTTTAGCACTCTCCTCATCTAGTGTTGTCCCTTGAATCAATCTAGAATGGTAGAAAATAAAAGAACGCATCAAATCCATGAAAATATGGAAAATGATATCACACCAAAATAGTGAAAGTGGTAGGAAGATAAACTAATAAAATAACTAAGGGGGTGTATATCTTACCAAGAGGAATCCAACACACCCAAAGGTGATGAAAAACGAAGTTTATATGGAGGAGATTCCAAAAATCCTAGCTTGTCTTGAGAAGAGAGAACATGTGAGGGTGTTATATGTGGGAGGGGGGAGGAAAAAAGAAAAAGGGTTTAAAAGATACAGGGGTAAATAATTAAATTCTCATTTAAATTTGGGGTTTCACCATTTAGACGCATGGTTCGACAGCCCGTATGCTAACCATGTGATATCCACTACCCAAGGACACCCCTCACATGGGTTAGGTGCACGGTTAGGCTAACCATAAAAAGCCCATGTAAAATGGATCTCTTCTAAAAGTATGAAACATGGAATGATCATGCAGCCTGGATTTTATAGTTGTAGAAAAACTGTATAGCCTCCCCTATGAATTGGGTGCCTCACTTGGTTGAGTCACACTATTAGCACTAACTTTTTGATAACTGTGCAGCTCAGTCTGCCTTCCAAAATTCCAATTCTCTGGGCTTCGAACGAGCCCCGGACTCTCTTGAACCACTCCTTATATTTTAGATTTTATTATTTTAATAAAATGAGAGGTTTTAACAACAAACTAAGAGTTTTTATCTCTCTAAAAACTTAGTATGTTACAAACTCTCCTCCTTAAAATAACTCATCCCTTAGTTTCCCTTCCAGGGGTGGTAAAGCATCGTCTGATAAATGTTTCAACCACTGAGCGCATACATCGGCCTCTTACTCCCAAGTCTCATCTTATACATGGTCATGCTTCCATATCACCTGGACCAATGGAACTGACCTACCTTATAGAGCCTTAATTCTCTGATCAATGATACATATTGGATTCTCCTAAAAGGATTCATTAACCTCTATCTCAATATCATTAGGATCAAATGAATGAGATGGGTCATCATGATACTGGAAAAGCTATGATACTTGGAAGATGTTATGCAAGGTATGGTAACTTTGAGGCAGCCAAAACTGATAGGTTACCAGCCCGACTCTCTCCATGATCTCAAAAGGACCAACATAATGAGATAATATCTTATCCTATATTCATAATCATTTATGACCCAATCTAAGTGGAATTTTTAGAAAGATCTGATGTCCCACCTCAAAATTCATAGGTTGATAGTGATGATCGGTATAAGACTTCTTCCTGGACTAATATATAGTCATACATTTCTGAATCAATTATACTTTCTCTGAAGTCTTTTGAATGATATGAGGACCTAGTAGTGCTTCATCACCTACCTCTAACTAGTATAGAGGTGAACAATATAAACTACCGTAAAGGGCCTCATACAGATCCATCTGAATCATTGCCTAAAAATTGTTATTATATTAAAACTCAATGATAGGTATATGCTTCTCACAAGAACCTAAAAAATAAAGGATACATTCCCAAAGTATTTCCTTCAACGCTGAAATTGTCTGTTTAGCCTTATCATCAGTTTAAGGGTGATATACTGCACTCAAGAGCACCGGTGAACCCAGTTATTTATGTAGCCCCTACCAAAACCTTGATGTAGACTAGGAATCTCGATCTGATATAATGAAATAGGGAATACCATGAAGTTTCACAATATCCTGAATATAAATCCTCCCAATATCATTAATTGAGATGATCTCTCAGATTGGTAGGAACTGTGAAACCTTGGTTAACCTATTGATTGTCAACCATATTGAATTGTTGCCTCGATGGGATCTTGGAAATCCTATCAGGAAATCTATAGTTATGTCATTCCATTTCCACTTAGAAATGGATAGAGGATATAGAAGTCTAGAAATTCACTAGTTCTCTACCTTCACCTACTAACAGCTGGAACACCTCGTGATAAAACCTACAATCTTTATCTTCATACTTGGACACCAATATTGGTTATGTATGTCTCGGTACATCTTGGTAAGTCCCAGGTGGACTGTAAAAATAGAGGCATATGATTATCGTATCAACTTCTACTATATGTCAGTAGGCACCTACACATTTCTGTGGAAGAGAAAGATCTCATTCTCTTCGATAACCCAAACAGGCAGTGGGTTCTCACCTGATACACTCTCCCTCAAGATAATTCCTTCATGATTTGATATTTTTCTCATCTAAACCCACTCTAGAAGGGAGAGATTCACTTTTATAGATAGTAAAATAGGATTCATGTTCTATTCTTGAACATCTAGGTTCATCTTAGAAAATAATGCCATCAACTTCCACTCACGGTTGGCCTCCCAGATGGCCTATGTCTGAGTCTTCTAGATCAAGGAATCATCCACATAATTACCCTTTCTGGATGTATAAAAAAGATAAAAATTAAATGAACGTAGGTATTCTACTCACCAACATTTCCTAAAATTCAATTCTTTCTATGTGAAGATGTATTTGGGACTTTTTTGATCCATGTAAAAGTGAACTTCTCACCCAATAGATAATACCTCCAACAACATAAAGCATGGACCGTGACATCTAGCTCGAGCTCATGTGTGGGGTAATTCTGATCATGAGGCCTTAGACGGTAGGACCCAAACACTACAACCAGGTCTCCTTATATCAAGAAATACCCTGGCCTAATTCCTGAAGCATTCTAGTAAATAGTATAGCTTTTGTCTCACTATGTAAGAATCACGATCGGTGTTGAATTCAGTCTCCATTTCAACTCCTGAAAGGAAATACCATGAACTTTTGAAAACATGAATTTAACACCATTCTTATCCAATCATGTAATAGTTTCTTCTATGAATGATAAATCCTAAATTAATTGCTTGTAATAGACACATATCCCCAAGAAACTATGTATGTCAAAGACATTCTTGTGCTACTCTCAAGAAACTATGGTGCTCACCATCTCTAAGTCAATAGATACTCCTATATTTGAAATAATATGACCCAAGAAGTAAACCTTATCAATCCAAAAGTGTCATTTGATGATATTCATATATATATAGTTCTATATCAGTGTATTCAGTGCAATATCAAGATAGTTGGAATGGTCGTTTATAGTGTGATAATACATTAATATTTAATCTATAGAGACTACTAAAAATGAATCTAGATATGGATGGAAAACTCGATTCACGGAGCCCATAAAAATTGTTGGCATCTTCATAAGGCCGAATAGCATAACTAGATACTCATACAAGTTGTATCTACTCTGGAATTCTATATGTGGTATGTCTGACGATCTCACATGCACCAGATGGTATCCCAACCTAAAATATATTTTTTATAAAACTATTTATCCTCATAGCTAATCAAAGAGGTCATCTATACGAGGTGGTGGATATTGGTTCATCATTGTAATCTAGCTCAACCATCAGTTATCTATGCACAAATATCCTCCTTATTGGTGAAAATTATGGGTTAACCACAATGTGAAGTGTTGGTTTTTATAAAACCCTTTGCATCCAAGCCTTCCAACTACTTTTAGACTTCCTAGAGATCAGTAGGTGTCATCCTATAAGGATGAATGGAAATTTGATCCACACCTAGAACTAGCTCAATGTTAAAATCCACCTCCCTTGTAGGAGGTAATACAAAGAAATCATCATGGAATATGCCTCTGAAATAATCCATAATAGGAGGGAATTACACAAGACACATTCCCTGATCACTCATAAAGAGACTAGCCATCTGGGTTGTCACTTTGCCCATCCCATGGTGCTAAGGTCCCGATCGACTTAACTGGATATCATATTCACCCTTATAAATATAATCACTACCCTCAGTTTATGTAAATGACACCTTCTAGTTTTAGAAATCAATATGGGAATGATAATTCTCTAGTAAGTCCATACCAAGAATGGCATAGAAGTCGGTAATCCTGGGGACAAAAAAATCAACAAGAAATGGTACCCACCTATCTCAAGGGGAACTCCTTTCACTATAATATACCCTCTAATAGGACCCCTAACGGTGTTTCAAGTGCCATCACACCACTAAATTACTCTATCTATAGGCCCAAACTTTCCATGGTTGTGGCAGATAGAAAGGAGTGTGATGAACTTATATCAAATAGGGAAGAAACTAAAGTATATGCTACCATAATAGTATTTCTAACTATAGAAGGCCTTGGAATATGCTCCTTAGGTTTAGGCTAAACTGCATAGATATGGCTCAATATATGGCCTTGATATACAACCAAACTAACCTGGGTAGTTCCACTCTACTGGTTCTGAACCTTTGAGGTCTGACTACCTCAGCCACGACCACCTCCACATCCTAATCAGTTGATAGTAGACCAACTCCACACCTTACATGGAGATAATAATCATGTACCTAAAAGTGGTATTAGTACAGATCCCTTATCACTAGATATAATAGGTATTGTTTGACAAATGTTCTAAAGGTGACCCATTCTACTGCAAAATTGAAACACAATTGGGTTCGTCATACATTGGGGCTTCTTGTGGACTACCCTACCACACTAGTGACACATTACAAATATATTGGTGTATATCATCTAGTTGGAACTACCGCCACATGCACCACTGAAACAACATTTACGACCACTAGATATACCAGCACCCTTCCTATAAGTTTAACCACCTAGGCTCACATTACCTGCTTTCCTTAGGTTCTAATCTCTAATGAGGGTCTAGTTCACTATCTCAAAAATGGTGGTCAGTCTGAAAAATTTCACCTATGATAGGATGGTGTACACAATCCCATCCTCAAATCATCTCACAATCATCATTTCATCACAGGTAAGAGTCGGTGAGAAGCACTGAATCTTGGTGAAACAAGAAGAATACTCCATCACTAACATAATGCCCTGCTAAAGGTGCTTAAACTCTCTGGTGTGATCCGCTCTAAGCATCTACAAAAACAAGTAATCATAAAAGTATGTCTATAATTCCACCCAAAGCATACCCTAATTTCAACCATCCTGAGTGATTACAACCCACAAATTCTTGGCATAGTTATGGAGTAGATATATAGTGAGTTTGACCAACACTCTGAAGGAATCTCTAGATGCTTAACGATTGACAATGTGGCCTCTATCAAAGACTTGGAATCTGGTGGACTTCCATCCCTCGAGGAGGTGGGAGGATACTGTTATTGAAATTTTTTCATCAATTCTTACATATAAGGGGTAGGTTACAGAGATCCCTATATAGACTTTATAAATTTAGAAGAATCTACCTTGTAACTAAGCATCGGTGCCTAGTGAAAGATCAATAGGAGGTGCCTCGGGTGGCACTATAGGATGTAATACTAGTGGCTTAGGGCCCACCACCTATGAATCATGTTCATCACCACCTTCTTGGTGTATGAATCGAGGATATTGTGGCATCATAGCACTAAAATTTCCAAATACATGCCTTAGAATAGATTTAATAGAAAATATGAAAAGAGATTAAATTATGGGATATGTATAAGACCTTCCTATAAACAATTCACATATCTTTTCCTACTCCTAAATCTATGTCTATTTGATAAGAAGGAGTCACAGAAGTCTCATGAGACACTTCCTACTTCCCACTACTAAGGTTGTATTAGCATCAAGGTCTCGTATAATATGGAATAGGTCCTAATATATATAGTTTCAATTGAAAGTTATAAAGGAAAACAGCCTTTAATTTTCAATTAGAATCTCTATAAAGTAGTAATCTATTCATTTTAAAATATTTAATTTATTTAAGTTAATTATTATTTATATGAGTATAGATATCTCAGTCTAGTTAAATGTGTCACCATTATCAGTTTATAAAGGCACATACTCTTTATAAATTTCAATTGGTGCATCAAGTAACTACGATCTAACCTTTATGTCTGGTATCAGGATGTACAAGGTTTGTATAATGATTTTATTGAATGAACCACCATTCCTAATTTATATAATTACTTTATTTATAAATTACCATTAGCATTAATCAATCAAAACAACTAATATTTTATCATGTAGAACTAGTGGTTCACAACTCAAATGTGTCATAATTATTTAATTAATGTTTTATCATCAATCTATGTGGAAAAATACATTTTATATTTATGTAGGAACTTTAATTAATCCAATTATTTTATTCCTAAAAGAAACATTATCACATTTCAATATATAAAAATCAAGGAACTCAAAACAATAATGTGTAATACAGAAAATGCACGCAGGAAATATAAATCTGGTATGGCATAATGAATGACATTTAAGTCCTATGGTGCCTAGTATGATACATGAATTGATACACCATCATATAATCAGACCAAGGTAAATAAATTTCATTATAAAAACATCAACAGTAAGAACATCACACAATATGTGCATCACCAAATGGTGAAATCAATGAAAATATAATATGAACAAACCAAAATAGAAATAACATATCCTATGTGATTTGGGTTTCCCCTATATGTGGGTTAACTACTCCCAGGCATAGTCTCATTACCAAATTATGATACATACTAGTATCGTGTCTAATACACAAAAATTAATAAAAAATGAAAAAGATCATTGATACCACTTTTTAGTATCCCTCCCTATAAGAAACTAAGAGGTGCCCTGAAAGAGGTGGCCACAAGACCTCAAGCATGCCTACCCATACGCTATAGTCTACCGACTAGAAGTAAGGGCCTATAGAGTGTCTATGGGGTGACTGTTCCCTCATGATTATAAATGTAGAACAAAGGTAAAAAATATATGTAAAATAGTGGAAGTAGTAATAAATAAACAATAATGAAAAATAATATATCATCCAGAATAATAACAAAGTGGGAGATAAATACTAAATAGATATAAAATTTTGATGATGATCATGTCATATAGCTTTACAAAATAAGGTACATGGTATATAGGGGAGCATGAATATACGACATTCTATAAAAAAATACAAAAAATTTAAAAAGTTGTAACTTCTAGCATCACGATCATAGTCTCAGTCCTCTGCTCCTATACTCTAACCTAGTATTGGAAATCAAGCATTAGAAGTCTAATGATTCCCTTTATCTACACCTACAATTACAAAGTATTCTTGGGTTATAATGGTAGCCTAAAAAGGGTGTGATATCTACTCAATAGACCACCACCAATGGTTTTTAGATCAATCCATTTAGTGCATATAAAATGATCAGTGTTCCAATAATAATAAATTCAAGGAAATAAATAAATAAATACATCAAACTAGGTTCCTTATGGGACACCTGGCCAACTCTACCTACTTTGGCCTAAGCTGAATGTCTCTAAACCAATGAGACCTATGCAAGTATGATATGGGTGTGATAAATGGGCCACCATAAATAAAGTAATAAGATTGGAACAAACCCAATCATGTGATTTGTCTTGGTGGATGTGTCCATAAATTAAATAAATTAATATTTATAGATTTATATAAACAGGAATCTATTGAGTTTAATTAAGTAGCATCTTGGGCCCATCCAAGGAAAAACATATCAAGGAACCCATGTATCACACTATGAGAGAAATAAATACTCAACACCGTAGGAGTCCGTCCAATTATATCCCTAAATGGAATCCCAAGTATCACTCATGTCCTAGTATAAAGGAAATACCCTCTGGTTCTATCCCTGGTATCTTACATAGGGGATTGATTATCAATCATGGCATGATATAATCATATATCAACTGATCCCATCAATGGTGTCTCCCCTAGGGAACCAGTATCACTCATATCTAGGTAGATAAAGTGAACAGTGAGATCCTCTAAGGAATACCTTGTATCTCTCCTAGAATATATGTAATCCATTTATAAACTCTAAATATAAAGCATGATGAGACCATATAAGGTGATCCATAAATGGAATCCCTTGTATCACCCTCAGCTAAGTATGGAAGTATTACATATCATTCATGATTCAAACCATTTATCAAGTCATTTAATTTATAATACTTTAATAAATTTGGCCAAATCATTTAATTCAAGAAATTTAATTAGGAATGAAGTGTAGGTTCCTAACTCATGACCTATCAATTCTATTAATTTAATTAATTATATCAAAATAATTTATTACAAGATAATACACACAAAAAATAGGTGATTATAAAATTTAAGGTAAAGGAGAATTATGTCGATAAGGAAAGGAACACCTATAGGGGTGGCTCACATCAATGTGATCAACCCAAGGGTCGATTATCTGCTAGCTAGGGTCGTATTGAGCATGAAAAACCATTCAAATTAATTTATTAAACATTTTAGAGGAATTTATAGAAAGGTATATTTAATAGAACAATGGATCATGATATAAATGAAACAAAATTTGATGGAAAAGAGATAGACCACCTACCTTAGGTTTTTAGCACTCTCTTCCTCCAGTTCCGACCCTTTAATTGAGCTAAAATATGATAAAATAGAAGAACATATCAAAGCCTTAAAAATAGGGAAAATGATCTCACACAAAAATAAAAAAATAGGTAAGAAGATAAACCAAGAAAAGAAGGAAGTGGAATTTATAGGTTACTAAGAGGAATCCAATTCACTTGATAGTGATGAAAATGGAGATTGTATGGAGGAGATACCAAAAATCCTAGCTTTTCTTGAGAGGAGATATCATGTAAGGAGGTTATCCACATGAGGGTGAAGTAAGAAAGAAAAAGGGTTTAAAACATAACAGGGGTAAAAAGGTAAATTTCACTTTAAATTTGGGGTCTCATAGTTGGTCAAACTATGCACCAACCATGCGATAGCCTCTATCCAAGGACACCCCTCGCTTGGGCTAGGTTCACGGTTAGGCATAACATGTGCAACCCATGAAAAATGGATCTTTTCAAAAAGTATGTAACACAACATAGGTGCATCCTAGACCACATGCTTGTAGACAAACCATGTGACCTCCCCTGTGTAATGGGTGCCTTGCATGGTTGAGTTGTAGGGTTATCACTAACTGTGTGCTAACCATGAGGCTTAGTCTTCCTTCCCAAATTCTGGAGCTCTGAGATCCAAATGATCCCTGGACTCTCCTAAACCGCTCCTTAGATTTTAGAGTACATTATTAGCATAAAAATAGAGGTTTTGAATAGTTACCTAATAGTTTTTACCTCTCCAAAAAGTCAAGATGTTACAAGTTTCATGGTGGTTTCATGGAATCTTCTTTCCTTAACCAATGAACATCATGATTTCTGTCTCTTGTTCGTTCTTAAATAGAAATTACATAGTGTATAGGTGAATTTGGAAGGAATAAGGAATTAGCTTCGAACTTCCTATATGTAATTAATTATAGTCTATGGAATGGTGATGATCAGTATAGTATATCTCAAGGAAAATGAATATGAGAGGTAGTGGGGAATGATTACATTCCATTATGTTCAAGTGTGTAGATTTTAAAAGAGATGAATAATTATTTTTTCATGCATCCCACATGAAAATTTCAAGAGTGAGAGGCCCACTTTATAATACTTGATGTGACGATTGAAGTTATCATGGTACACGGTGGAAGTAGATGGGTTGGGGATTTAATATTTTTCATTTTCGGTCGAAGTAAATTAATCATTGTCAATGAATCACATCCCCGATAGAGTCCCAAAGATCTCGTGTGATGAATTTTAAGAACATAAATTAAATTTAATAAATACCTTTTGCAATTTGAAGCCCCATTCATTAACCATTCATTGTTGTTGATCATTTCTCAAAGAAACTTAATTTTATTTCCTCTTGATCATCTACACGTACTGTTAAAGTATACAAGAGAATCAATCATCAAATTTTGGGTGCTAGTGAAAAAATTTGATGATGTCATTGACGTCTTGACTATCATTGCAGTGATGATCCATTGATCTGTGAAGTAGAGCTTGGATTGAAGTATTGGATCATCTACTTCTCTCTCTATAATATGGGATTGTAGAGAGGGTCCCTCATCTATTTTTGAATGAATAGTATACCATGTGTGATCCTCTTCTTCTTTATATAGTGAGATTCCAAAATAGATGAAAAAAGGGTCCCTAGCCCCTGAATATTTATTACTCACTATAAACAGTATCTTATAACTGCTTTCCCGAGTCATAAATATCATTTATATTTTTATCACTTTATTATAATATAATAAATATACTACATGATAAAACTAAGCTATTAACTCGACTCTATATTCCTATAAATATTAAATGAACCTTGAATATTAAAATAATATTTTTTCATATAATATTTTCCCTGTATTTACTTTAATTCTTATAAATACATTTAATAAATAAATTCAATACCAATTATTCTAAATTTAAATAATATAAATTTATTTATTCATTAGAAATAATATATTTTTGGACATCGCTCAGACCCCTATGGTGGGGCCCACCATGTCCTAAACTCTTATTCATTATAATAGGTAATACTTTAAAATATGCTAAGTGTGTGACTCTCTAGGTCCTTATCTCAATAGTAGTGAATACTTTTCACAGACCAAGAGAAAATTCTAGAAACCCATTAAGGTCCCTAATGAGATTATGATTAGTCATAGCAAAGAAAACCTTCCTAAAAACACATTTCATGTAATATAATCAATTTGTCTCATAATATCCCATAAAATAGGTTAAAAACATTGTTTCATCATCCTTTATTTCTTTATTATTTATTGACTTTGCTAGATGGATTTTCCATCTTATACCATGTAAATGGATTTAGTAAAGGTACTACCATCCTTATCAACTAGGCCAAAGATATTAATTCCTTTCATAAGTGAAAAAATATATCTTAATTATTCAATCGATGTTATGACACTAATGATACACCCAACGCAAGCTACCTCTCTATGATGTCAAATCCATAGTTTTTTTCATGCATCAAAGTATGTGATCAAATAGTATACATTGATAATAATCTCAATTACGGAGACCATTACATGTTTTCATTGATAGGAACTGCCAATGACACCATGAACATGTGTTGTTTCTATTGGCAGGTCAATCCTCATGATATCATCTACTCAAGATAACCAAGTGAGAACTTCAAGTCTTAATGCTTATAATCCCCCAACACTTGATAGTCAGACATCATCTATGTCTAGTTAGTATTATGTATCTAGACCATATTACATATGTTTAAGATTAATGTCATTATATCTCAAGGTTATCATTATATCCTTATAACTGGTATAACTTTTTAATATGACAATTAATCTATAGAAATTACCAAGAAAATAGTGCACATAAAAATATCAACACTATTATGGTAAGTATATATCATGAATAACTCACTATATACATGATAGGATAATAAAAAATTATTGTTTAAGTTGGTTCTAGGTCACCCACTATTAAAAAAATGTCTCCCAAATGAGCATCACCTGTATTGGCCAACATAAGTCCTCCTACCCAGTGCCTCTCAATGCTGGGCATTCCTCATTCCTTCCACATAGTTCCAACCAATGTTACACACGCTCTTAGAATAGGGCCTACCAACCTTATCCTCCTCCATGATCACCCATACTAGGAACCTTGTTGATGATTAGTTATCTTTATCTAAGTGTGTATCCTAATATCTTGGGGTTATTGGATTTGGTCAAGCTCAATTTTTTATCAAACACTATAAATCCCTTCAAAGTTGTATGATAAAAATCCTAATGTTCATACATTTTGGCCCATCAAAGTCATACGGTAAAATTCCCATGAATTTATTTTACCATATTTCAAGGATTTTAATCCCCAAAGTCATATGGTGTGAAAATTCCCATCCACCCAAGTTATATGGTGAAATTTCTATGAATTTTTCAAATATAAGCAATAAAATCCTCTAGTAATTCCATATTATGCAGTTTAACCTAGAACCACTTTTTATTTCTTCATAATAATATATGGCTACATAAAATAATTATCAAACCATCCAAAATTAAGTGTAGGCTTTATACTGATAATTCCAAAGATAAATAAAAAAATTAATATCCAAGAAGTAAACCATTTTCAAAATTTAACCCAAAATATTCTTATAATATAAATATGAAATATTACCCAAAAAAAGTTGGTGGGGAGTAAACCATCCAAATATCAAGTAAATTCAATTAAAAAATGGTTGAAAACTATTTTCTTGAGTCCTAATGCACTCAATGAATCAAAACTCTTTTCTATTGATTAGTTTTTCTTTCGGTTCCTGTTTGATTATTTTAATAAAATAATGTTTAAGGTTTTTTAATTTTTAATTATTTATTACTGAGGCTAATAATTTATAATCTCCATCCACATAATGTTTCTTTTCATTAAGTAACGTGGTTAACAAGGTGGTGAGTGTCTATCAATTGATGGCATGTGAGTCAAATCTATAAGTTACTTTTTAATTTCCTAATAACACCAAAACTTGATTGGGTATTACCTTGGTAGTTTAGGAGTGTTTTTATTACTTTTTACACATGTGTAAAGGGAGTTTGATCAAGATGTATTAAATGATATATTAGTATACAAAATGACCTTTAAATAAGGGTTATTTATCAATAAATTAAGGAACATTTCATTTATCAATCATTAATAAAAGAAGAAAATTTGTTTTAAAAACTATTATATTAATTTAACAGGAAATTCAAATTTAACCTGATCACCTTCTAATTACTATTATTTTAAATACTTCTTTCATATCTTTATTTTATTTCCAAAATCATGCAATATTCAAATACACCTTTCTCTAACTAGTAAGTGGCAACTAATTTTAATCACTCCTCTCTAGAGACAACCTAGGGTTACCATTACTACTATATTTATCATAAGAAAAATAAATTGATTTTACCATGCCCTATAAAAGGTGGTGTCAAAACTTGGAATATTTTTATGTGAGCTAATTGGTCATTAAGTTTCTATTTTATTTTCATTTTATAAATAATTATTCATTTTCTATATAAAAATTAAAAAAACTATCAAAAAAAATTGAACCATTTTCTAACTCATCCCCACCCATTGAAGAGATTATTTATTTATTTTATTAGAAGGTGAGGGTATATTAAAACTTAATTTTCTTAGAGGATGAATTCAAATATGTTATTTAGAGATTTAAAGAGGCCCTTGAGTACCCATTATTGGAATCATTAGCCTAAGAATTAATTGAGAATTGGGAGTAATTCCCTGAGTTCCATAAAGAAGAATTTGAGGAAACAAAAGTGTCTATTTTATTTCCTCCTAATTTTATTGAAAATATTCTATAGGCTAGGAAGGAATCAATTAGTAATATACTACTAGACCTCACTAAGACATTTCTAGAGGAGATTCCAGAAGAAAACATGTCTACTGATGCACTTATGGGAGATCAATAACATTTGTATGAATTTTTCAATGAATTTGCAAGTATTGACATGGAACAAGATCATTTCATCATAAAAAATAATAGAACCTTTGTACCTTTATCTAGACATGGAATAAGAAACCACCCAAGTTTTGAAAATTAAAGAGATATTAAAGGATATTGAGAACCTGCCTTCATCCATGAAAACCCAAATCTAAGTGGACTTTAAGAAATGATTAATAATCGAAATATGAACCAAAATAGAGATTCAATACCTTCTTGAAATCATTTTCAATTAATTTTATTAAAACTAAATTGAGCCTTAACTCTCACTATTTAAATTTTTCAGATACAAAAAACACATGTATTTTACTAGTGGATAAAGAATAAAAAGAAATTTAACCTAGTGAGGCACACATGGAGCTACCTGAACCTATTGAACATATATTGGAGGGAGTAAATGAGAAGATTCTAGGGTTTGTTTCTAAAGAAATTAATTCTAAATATTTTATTAATAAGGTATAATTAGATTTTAATTTAGTCTATTTCAGTTTTATTCAAAATAAATTATTCACTAACTTCCATTTTGATAATTATATTTATGTAGAAAATTATGATAAATACTTGGATTATGAAGAATAATTTTTACAAGTATCATCCAATTCAAAGTAAGGCCCATTTTTACTCTTACCCCCACTATAAAATTTGTACCTTATAGACAAGGGGATGGATTTGGTGCACTCTATACATGGTATCATATAAATATGGTGTAAAGGAATAAAATTTTGAAGGAATTTTATGTGGTGGTTCATCTCAAAGAAACTCCACCCACCATCAAACTATATATAACCATTAGAACTACTTGTCTAGGTGAAACAAAACCTTTGTACCTTCTTGAGGATTAAAAAAATAATTATAATTTTAATTGTCTCTTTCTCTTTATTTTTATTTATTTCACTTTCAATGAATTTATTATGTTTTATTATTTTTACTTACATGTTTTAAGTGGATGTCTCTTTGAATACTAACTTAAAGTTTCCCTTACAATAAGTTAAGTTGTATTTATCTTTTATAATTGTCTTGTTTCTTCCCATTTAAATTTGGTGAATACCTAAGAAAATAATTTATTGAATCAAAAAGGGATGGGTGAAATTTTAATTTTGAGGGGGTTGGTATAATATTTTTAGTAATTTTATGTTTTTTTCTATTTTTTATTTTTTGTGCGTTTTAAGAACCTTGAGCTTCATTGAAAACTTTGATAAATTGATACCATCTTGATGTTTTTAAAAAAATACTTGATTTAATTTCTAAAAAAATTAAATGGTTTATTAAATTATATTTTCCTTATTTATTTTTAATATAGTCTTTTAATTAATTTTTGACAAACTTTAAAGTCAATGAGAACTAATGTTTTCTATAATGTTTAATTTTGGCCAAATACAAGAGGTTTTAAAGCCTATTTTTCATCTTCCTTCCATTTCTAGTTTTCTTGAGAATATTGAGGCATGTTGTGAAATCTAAAACTTTTTGTTCTCCTCTTATTAAAATATATTAAAATTCATAAATTATTTTAAATATGATTGAGTCACCATTTTTAATGACCATTTTTACATTAAACTCAATTTTAAAAACTACACTTACATTTTAACTTTTTATTAATCCACTAGTAGCCATGAATAACCTTTTTATACAGCCAAATTATAATCCATTTATCCCTATCTACTTTCCTCTAGAATTAATTGAAATAATATTATTTAAATCAAGTGTGAGGTAGGGAGAATATGAATTCCATGCTTTTTTGAAAAGTTTCTATTGAAAATGATTTATGAAGTGTTAAACATTTTTAATGAAACATTTTGGGAAGAAATTCATATTGTTGAGATGTCACGATGACCAAAAATGTCATTAAAAGATGGTATAGAATTTTAGAGCTACTTAAAGGTCAAAAATTTCCTCTCCTTCACTCAAATATTTGATTCTTCATAAAAAATACATATTTAAATTCAAGCTAAAATAATGCAACAAAGGGGGAAAGAGAGAAGAAATTTATTATTGATGATAAAAATTCCAAGGTGTGGGATACCCAAAAAAATAAATAAGTGTTTGGTGATAAATATCTTCAA
Organism: Viscum album; assembly: GCA_963277665.1. Classification (NCBI taxonomy): domain Eukaryota; kingdom Viridiplantae; phylum Streptophyta; class Magnoliopsida; order Santalales; family Viscaceae; genus Viscum; species Viscum album. The sequence goes on along the minus strand of OY728163.1, from coordinate 1,850,317,613 downwards.
AAATGATTTATTGAGGATCTATTATCATTCCAATTTTATCGGATGTCTCCAAAGAGACATTGAGGATATATTATTGATCTTAACTTGTTTCATGAATTATATTTAATTTTAGAGCCAAGACTCCTTCTACTTGTGAGTTTTTTAACATCTAAACCCTATCAACCCTTTATCATTATAAAAAACCTAGGTAAATTACTCATGATTAATACATTTTTATTATTCTATGAAGTTGAAATTTTAGGATAGCATCAAGGATATAGAAATCATGCATTCTTTCGAGAAACAGAAAATATCCAATTCAAAACCCTGGAGTGAATAGAGATACACATCCAGGGAGGTAAGCACAAAATTTCATTAGAATTGAAAAGATAATGAATGAGTTTTAATTATTTATTTAGGAAAGATAGAATTATGATACATGATATTTCTTTGGTTGTTTGAATTGAAAAGTGGTGTCATTTACATCTTGAGAAATCTGAATTAACCATTGTATAAAATGATTTCCTTGAGTAAAATGTTTAATTGTGGGTAAATTGATAGATCCCATTTGTTCATTAATTTTATATGGTGTTTGAATGGTTTATATCACACCAAATTATCATTTTTAGGGTAATTGTGTCATATTTATATTATAAGAGTTTTTTGGGTTATATTGTGAAAATTGTTTACTTCTTGGATTTAAATTGTTTTATTTTATATTTGGAATTATCAGTATAAATACTAAACTTAATTTTATATGTTTTGATAATTATTTAAGGTATAAATAGTTTATTTTTAAGAAATATAATGTGTTTCTATGTTAAATTGAGAAATCTGGAATTTTTAGATCAGTTTAATGCATATATTTGGAAAGGGCATTGAACTTTCACCATATGAATTTTATGACTGGGAATTTTGACACTATATGAATTTGAGGATTAAAAATCCTTAATATATATAAAATTAAATTCCTAGAACATTAACCATATTACATTGATGGATGGAAAATATGACATTGAAGATTTATATTGTATAAATTTGAAGGGATTTCAAGGGTTTGATAAAAAATAAGGATGAACTTGATCCAAGAAAACTAGGAGATCAGGTTAACCACCTAGAGGTATCCAACCAATCATCACCAAGGTTCTTAGCATGGGTGAGCATGGAAGAGGATAAGGTGGGTTGGCCCTATCTGAAGAGTTCACTCTGTATGGGTTAGCACTGTGTAGAATAAATGAGGAACTCCTAATATGGTGAGGTTTTGGGTAGGAGGACCTATGTGGGCCAACATAGGAGCTACTCATATAAGAGATAATTTTCATTTCAAGTATGATAAAGTAGACCTATCCCTCTCGAAACTAAAATGTGGGGTGCAAGTGGGGTGGGAAATATTCATCTATTTTAAAGTTTTTTCACTCAAATATAATGAAACATCATTATTCCCCACTTCTTCTAATATCTTTTGTCCTTATGATACACTGCACGAATAACCACTATGCAATAGAATATAATGAATTACATTGAAAAATATCGAAGATAGGTTATCAAGCCTTCCTCATTCACCAATATGTTGAGGAATCACCATAAAAACATGACGATAATATTAATATCATTATGTGAAATATAAAAGGTTGGAGTATTCCACAAACCACTATAAACCACTATGGGGAAGCTATGATCCACTATTAAAATTGACTGTGAACCTCATGTTAACCACTGTGAAAGAGCACAGGCACTAAACCATAATGGGGTATTGATATAAACATGAGTTTATTTATATAGAATTGAGGCTATGTAAAGGTTATTGAGGAAGATTAATTAAGGTATAAGTTTCATAAATGTATATTGATAAGGTTTCCATAAATATATTATGATTGTTTCATAAAGTTTTTTCAATACTATGTTAATGTGGTAGGTTTATTCTAGTTTTTGGAGGGTTTGTTTATCTTTACATGGAGAGGTAATGTTACCCTTACACAGTGGGTTTATCTACCCTTACTAATTGGGTTGTTGGCATGAGTTACCCTTATATTATTTTTTTCACCTCGCACCACACCTATTTCTAATAGAAAACCACCATGGAAGAACTGTGAATATCAATGAAACTCTATGAAGGATAAACCTATATAGACAACGTAGTTGAAGCTCTATAAAGGTATATATTGTCATTGAAAATCCTGAATATATCATAGAGGTACACTGAAAGATTTATATTGCATGAAATGATATAGAAAATGAATTTGGGGTAACATGCAAGAAATTTTGGAATGCAAGTGAAAAATTTAAATTCTAGAAGGATAATACCTTGGACAATCGCATTCCACAATAGATGATGAAATAAGTAACGCATCATAAGTCATGATTTTCAGAATATAATATTCCCCATAATATTTGGAATGAAGGTGAAAATAAATGAATTCCCATTTGAATTTGAGTTTTATGTGTGTCTTGTAAGGATATTTTTAGAAGGAATTGTTTCTTATAAATTGAGGAGGAGGCTACTATATGGGGGGATTGATCATTGTACTTAGAGAGTTCACAGGTTGGAGTTATTCCTAAGACGAATTAGTTTATGATTTTTAATCTATTTTCTTCTTTATTTCTATTTCACTATATTTAACATTTTTCGTGATTTTAACAATACTGTTTCTCTCTCTTTTTTTCCTCTCTTTTTCCTTCTTTTTTCTTTCTTCATTGTGATCTCTTACACTCATGATAATAATTGACTAACCTGAGGACTCTCTTCAGTGAGTAATCTAGTGTCAAACCCAATTATTTTCACATTAATTCATAATGTTTAATATTTTATTAGAGTTAATAAAAGGTTTATCTAAATTTGGAAAGGTGCCTTTATGTCTCCACTTGGTCATCCGAGGATTAGCTTCTTCTTTTATAACCATTATCCCTCCATTTTCTGGAAGAGGTGGATATATAGTGCACTTGGTGATTATTGAGTGTGTTGTATATTCATTACTAGAATAGAAGAGTTTTTTCACAAATATGATAGATTTTTTTCCTTAAGTAAATATGAAATTGAATGAAAGTTGACTCAAAATGATTCTCTAAAGAATATTTCTAGTGTTTATAATTGCATTCATTATGTCTGTATTGTATCTGCATGTTTTTTTCTTATTTTTTCATAACACAATCTCAACCACCATATTTTCACTAATTTCATAAATATTAGAACACTAAATAAATATAATCAATGAATTAGGATTATTGAGTGTTTGACTACAAAAGGTCCTCAAATGAGATAACCTTGGTCAGCCACTACATTTTACTGGGATAACAAATAATAGATTTTGTACCACCCCATAGTAAGTGTTTAATGGTAATTACTTATTGGTAATACACCCTTCTTGTGGGTGTGAAAAATATAGAAAACCACTCCTAAACAACCAAGGTAATACCCAATAAGGTTTTGTAGTTCCTGTGTAATTCATAAGTAACTCACCGATTTCAGTCACATGCTATAAATTTCTAGACACACACCACCTAATTCACCATGTTCCTTAGAGATAGGCAACACTAGGTAGATGGAGATTATAAATTATCAACATCAACATTAAATAATAAAAAAATTAAAAACCTTAAACATGATTTTATTAAAATCATCAAACAACCACTCAAAACCAAAATTAATAAATAGAAAATAGTTTTCATTCATTAAGTTAATAAGGACTCAAGCATTATAAAAGGAAATAATTCCCTTACCCAATCACTCAGAATTTACCCCTCTCTTTATGGGATAGCATAGATCAAGGAGTAAGAATGAGGCATTATGAAAATAAGAAAATAATTATATGAAATTAGCAATATAAAATTATCTAGTAATTCATGCACACCTCCGATCATCAACTTCATATACTTCTTGTAGGTCATAGTTTTCCATATTATTTCATCATGGTCAAACCTATAAGGTCCTCATGTGTTTGAAATCATTGTTTTTAATCTTATTTTTCATGACCCGTCCCCCGGGTCTCGTGTCATGACTACCCCAATCCCATCTTCCATAGGCCAGGGGCTAGCGACTAGCAAAGAAAGATGTATTCTGTAAAACAGGGAAGGAATTTCCTTTATACCCTGTAACTCACACAACTAAGCAAAAAGTAGGATACAAACAAAAAATTAAAACTATATAGTAAACAGGGTGTGTACAGAAAGAAAAAGGGGTCAGAATACAAGCCTAATTGAAAAGTACAAGTAAAACTGAAAATAGCTTCTGTGAACACCTTTCAAGGTTCCTACATGAAGGGTAGATACATCTCTTAAACGATCGTCACTATGGTACACCTCGTCTATGTCCACCTCCATGCTACCTCTAGTCCCAGTACCCTCGCCCTCAGTCAGTGTTGTCCGTCGTCTGCACCAAACACAACAAGGTGCGGGCATAGCCTATGTAGGGGTGAGTATAATGATTCTCAATAGGGACCCCGAGACCCTCAAATGTCTCAAAAAATCCACAAAGGATTAACCACAAATCATGGAAACAACATTCAACCCAACTTAGCTATATTCCCATACATATAAATAAGTTATCAAGTATACCCATCTCATTTATGAGGAAACACAAGGCCCAACTCAAAAGCCCAAAGCTCAACTTTTCCACTGAGGAAAGATTACCATGAAGATAACACCCCAAAGATAAGTACCACAAAGGTAAATCCACATGGAATTATACCAAAAAAGTATCACCACGAAGGTAAGTACCACAAAGGTATCACCACACAGAAGAATACCACAAAGGTATCACCACAAAGGTAAGTACCACAAAGTTATCACCTCCAAGAAGAATACCACAAAGGTATCACCACAAAGGTAAGTACCACAAAGGTAACACCACACAGAAGAATACCACAAACGTAAGTACTTAGCTCACACTAGGTATAACTTAGGTGTGGTAGTAGAGATGATTAGATATATCTATTGAATCATCTTACTCTATTAAGAGGCAGACCTATGTAGGATCCTATATCATCAGACCCACATAGGATCCTATTACATCATACCCACATAGGATCCTAGATCAGTCCTACATGGATTCCTAGAGCAGATCAATGTGGGACCCTAGAACACAGACCCACATAGAATCCCAAAGCACAGACCCACGTAGTATCCCTTTCTCATATTACAGTCAGCCACAGGGTTCCCGCACTAATCTCACTTGATTCCGGGAGGGTCCTCTCCTCAAGCCACAGGTCGATACTCCAACTTTATCAAAGTCCCATGAAGAAGTATCCCAAAGGACCTCCATGTAAAAGGGGTCTCAACTCAATAGACGGTGCGTCAATCGGACGCATGGTCTGTAAGTTATTGGAATTTTAGTCCCGAGGGCCCGGTTGGATTCGTGTTTGATACAACATGGATGTACCCCAACTTTACTCAAAACTCAAGTGGGGTATACCAAAAGGATCATCTCGATCAAAGGTTTCTAGAGCCGCAGACGGTTCATCAAACGGATGCTCGTAGCTCAAGATATAGTTGAAAGAGCGAAAAGGGGTCGAAGCTGGTTAGGGTATGGTCTGACCCGGTTGGACCAACCTGGCCCAACCTGGCCTGGGCTGACCCGACCTGGTTCCGGTCGACCCGGCCTAACCTAGTTCTGGCCCTGGTTCTGACCCAGCCCGTAGAATCCGACCTGGCCCGCTGGGTCCGGCCCGGCCCGCAGCTGGGTGGCCCTACGGTGGGGTCCGCCCTAGCCACCACCCAAGGGGGAGGCACCCCTTGGGTACCCCGAATGGCTGGGCCGTTTGGGTTGGGATGCCGACCGGTCAGCACCACATGGCGCCGACAGCTGGAACGCGGGACCTAGGGTCCCGCTCGGCTCCCTGGTTGGCCGGACGGCCGGCCCTCCTGCACGGTGCGGTCACGTGCCAAGACCCCACAGGTGGCCGAAAGCAAGCTGGCCACCCTCCTTCGTCATCACGGCCTCGTGTCACGGCCCCTGCATGCCCGGTGGTGCAGACGTGCACTGCCGCCCCCTTCACGTGGTCGGTCGTGCGCTGGTCGTCGGCCTTGCTCTACCGTGACCGATGGGCCGTGGCCATCCTCTGGCAGCGCGGTTGCGTCGTCACTATCTTCTCGATCGGTCGAAGTACCGGCCACTGCTCTTGATCCCTACTTATTCCAGTCGCCGGCACCGGTCGTCGTCCTCCTCCATCACAAAGAACGCGTCAATAAGGATGATGCGGAGGGATCGGGCCATGTTTGTTTGGCTCGTACCCTCCACATTAGATTGGTAGAACTCATATCATGGGAAAAGATTCAACGTAAAATAAATTAACAAATAATAAACAAAAACATCCCTACCTTTTCATTCGTTGGAGGTGTCGAGAGGTAGAAGATGAAGTCAATGAAGGGGATGGTAACGTCATCGTTCTTCGCTCCCGCAAGATGCTTTCGATCCGAGCTCAAGTGTCATTCTTATTCTAAGATTTTGGAGGATTCTCTTCATTGGAGAGGTTTTCTTCATTGGAGATAACGATCCACCAAAATCTCTCCCCTAAACTCCTCTCCTCTGCCAACCCAAATTCCCCCGTAGGAAAAGAGGAGCCAACTTAATGTGTTAAGTTTATTAATTAAACAATTAAAAGTTGGCTCATTAATTAAGTTAAGTTGGCATGACTAAATTGATATTTGAAAGTTTTTCCAACATTAAGAGGGGTTCGTGTGGTCCCCACCATAATGAATTCAAAATGGGAGGTTTTCCAGCTTGGGTGGTCCCTATATCCATAATTCAAAAAGTGAGGTTTCAAAAAAATAAAATTTTAATTGTTTTATTTTTCTTCTTCCATGAAAAAATAAAGAACTAGATTCCACCCTTGACCTACTGCGGTCAAGGTGAAGGTCTCCTTAAGAGAATATCGACGCTTTGAGTTCAACAGTGCCCTCATATTTCAATTCCGATCACTGGTTCAAAAGTTACAAAAACCCGCTTGCACGTTTACTGAACGTACTGAAAAAAAGTTCAGAAATTCATTCCGAGAACATCGGGCCTCGAAATCACGTGCTGTAAATTTTTGAAAACTCATAATATTCCCATATAATTAAAAAAAATTACATGGAAAATCCTATTTTTAAATTCTCCCCACCTCAGGGCTTTGCAGAAATCCACATCACAAAAACTAAAAAACAAGTGGGGTACTGAGCACGAATCTGAGCCTCCCTCTCCCACGTGCTCTCCTGGAGGTTCCCGTTCTGCCAACGTACACGCACTAAAGTTATCGATCGCCCACGAAGGACTCTCCCCTGTCGATCCTTAGTCTCCACTGTAACCTATGTAAACGTCACCCCATCGTCGATGTCCATCTCACCGTGGTCGATGATGTGAGATGGCTCATGAACATATCTCCTTAGCTGGGATATATGGAAAACATCATGCACCTGGTGCAATTGAGGGGGGAGTTCTAGGTGGTAATCCACCTCGCCAACTCTTCTGAGGACCCGGAAGAGTTCGATGAACCTCAGAGATAACTTTCTGCCCCAACCAAATCACCACAAACCTCATCGGGGTGAGACCCATAGAAAGACGTGGTTACCGTCCTCGAAATCCAGAGGTCTCTGTCTCCTATCGACATAAGACTTATGCCTACTCTGTGCAGTCTTCATATGCTCCTAGATAATCTGCACCTTCTCTGTGGTAGCTCGTACCATATCTGGTCCCATAAGTGCTGACTCCCCTGGGTCAGTCCATCACATAGGCGATCTTCAAGTTCAGCTGTACAGAGCCTCTAAAGGTGTCATCCCAATGGTGGAGTGATAGTTGTTGTTGTGTGAAAACTCCACCAACGGCAAGTGATCCTCCCAACTGCGACCAAAGTCGAGGATACAAGTACGCTGCATGTATTCGAGGGTCTGAATGGTCCGCTCAGTCTGGCCATCTGTCTGAGGATGGAAGGCGGTGATCAAATGAAGTTGTGTCCTGAAAGACACCTGCAACCCCTTCCATAGCCGAGAAGTGAAACCTACATGACAATTAGATACAATTGTCTAGGGTACTCTATGTAGCAACACAATCTCTAGCACATAGAGGTGTCCCAATCTCTCTACTGAACCCTGCTCTCTGATTGGTAGGAAGTGGGCCGACTTGGTGATCCGTTCGATGACCACCCAGATTGAATCATGACCCCTGGATGTTTGTGGAAGCCCTATCATGAATTCCATGGATATCTCATCCCACTTCCACTCTGGGACCTCTAAAGGCTGAACTAATCCTACTCGTACCTGATGCTCCACCTTCACTTGCTGACAAGTGAGGCACTGAGAGACAAACTCTGCTACTTCTTTCTTCATTCTCGGCCACCAGTGATGTCATCGGAGGTCTTGGTACATCTTCTCCACTCCTGGATATACTACTAGAGTGGATGTGTGGAACTCCCTTAACACTTCCTCCCGAAGCGGTACTGGTACCATGATACGTCCTCTAAAGAGGATGACGTGCTCCCCATATTTAGAAAATACATCAGGTGCCTGCCCTGTGGATATCTGAATGCGTCGAGCCTCACAGTCAGTATCCCCATGATGTGCCTCCCTAACTTGCTGAATAAGTTGGGGAGTGACTGTAAGAGACTGAAGAAAAGCTACTCCATCTTGATCCACAAAGGATATCTGCAAAGTAGCCAGCTGGTTCGTCACCTCACCTAGCAGTTGTATACCAGATCTCCTGCTGAGTGCATCTACTACAACGTTCCCCTTCCCAGGAGTATAGACTATCTCAAAGTCATAGTCCTGGAGGAACTCAAGCCAACGCCGTTGTATCAAGTTCAGGTCCTTCTAGTAGATGATATACCTGAGACTCTGGTAATTAGAGTAGACCGTAAAACGCTCTCCCATCAGATAGTGTCACCACATCTTCAAAGCGAATACCACTACTGCTAACTCAAGGTCATGGGTAGCATAGTTATGCTCATGTTGTCTCATCTGTCGAGAATAATATGTGATAACTGCTCATTCCTACATCAAAACACATCTTATACTGGTCCCTGATGCGTCGTAGTAGACTACATACCCAACACCCTTCTCCAGAAGCCTCGAGATGGGGGCACTAGTCAGCTTCTACCTCATCTCCTGAAAACTCCACTGGCATTTCTCCAACCACACAAAGGGTTTCCCCTTCTTCGTCAATGATGATAAAGGTGATACAACTTTGGAGAAATTTAGAACAAATATCCAGTAGTATCCATCCAAACCTAGGAAACTTCGTACTTCCGTCACACTCCTGGGTGGCTCCCAAGCAAGTATCACCTCAATATTTGTTGGATCAACCACAACTCCAGCCTCCGAGATGACATATCCTAGAAAATGAACCTATCGGATCCAGAACTTGCACTTCGAGAGCTTACCATAAAGCTGGTGCTCTCGGAGTGTGTCCAGTACTACCTGTAAGTGACAGGCATGATCCTCCTCAGTAGTCGAGTAGATTAGAATGTCATCTATGAAGACTACTACAAAGTGATTAAGGTATGGCTGAAAGATCTTATTCATGAGTCCCATGAGCACAGCTGGAGTGTTGGTCACGCTGAATGGCATAACCAAGAACTCGTAATGGTCATACCGACATCTGAAAGACATCTTATGCACATCCTCATCTCGTACTCTGAGTTGGTGATAGCCTGATTTGAGGTCTATCTTCAAGAACCACCATGCTCCCTTTAGCTGATCAAAGAGGTCGTCAATCCTCGGGAGTGGGTACTTGTTCTTCATGGTCACCTGGTTCAGGTGCTGATAGTCAACACAAAGTCTCAAGCTCTCATCCGCCTTCTTGGCGAACAAAATCGGGGCTGCCCAAGGAGAAACACTAGGCTAGATGAACCCCTTCCCCTGTAAGTCCTCCAGTTGTACCTACAACTCACGAAGCTCCGCAGGAGCCATCTGATACACTGGTGTAGATATCGGTGTCATCCCAGGGTACAATTCAATGTAAAATTCCACATCTATATGAGTAGGTAGACCCAGAACATCATCAGGGAAGACATCCACGTACTAGTCCACCACTAAAGGATAGCTTGGACTCTCCACATCAACCACCCTGAGGGTAATGTTATCCAACTGATGAGTGGTCGGTTGTACTCTCCTCCGGGTATGTCCATCATGTGCTTCAAAGGCTCCCTTCTCTCCAGTGAAGGTAAACCTAGTCCCATCCATGTCGACACACCGCACTTTTCACCTAATACAGTCAATCTGAGCATGGACTGTAGATAACCAGTCCATACCCAAGATGATGTGGTAAGGCCTCGACGCCACTACTAGGAGATCCCAGTCGAAGCTCTCACCTCCTAGAGTAAGCTCACACTACCGGCACCAGTGTTTAATCATTGAATCCTCTCCGGCAGGAGTCTCTAGCCGTAAGGATCGAGCCAATGGCTCCACCGGAATCTCGAAGCTCCAAATTAGGGTAGTGGCAATAAAAGAATGACCGGCACCTGTGTCTATAAGTACTGCAGGTAAGGTGGAGTAGATGCATATCATACCTTGTATCATCTTCAGAGCACCATGGTCGTAGGCCTCAGCTGCCTAAAGCTGAGCTCACCCATGTCCACCTACTCCCTTTGGTCAGGGTGGACCACCTGGTGGTGGTGGTGTTAACACCTCGATTCGTCACCCAATGCCAACTGCATGGCCAGCTCCTCTTCCATGTCCACCTGCTCCCTGCAGACCTCCTCGGTCGGACCTTTGTCTCTTCCTGGGTGGTCCTTCAACCATCTAATGATCATCTGTATGGCGGGTCGAGCAGTCACGAGCCATGTGACTCTTCCTGTTTCATGCGTAACACTACCTACTCCTCGCATGACTGGCCCTGTCTTGGGTGCCCCGCACAACCGACCCTGAATCCTGCGGGCGTCCACCTGTAGCTCTGGTCCTATTGGAACTCTATGTCATTTTTCTGATTCTAGTTGCAGAATACTTCACTACATAATGCCTGGTGGTGGTTCTCGCTACTGGTGACTACTCAGAAAGAAAACTCTCCACTAAGAGGGATCACTCTAACACCCCCGCCTACGTCGGGATGCTGAGAGAAATCATCGAAGCCCTGATCTCCCGCCTGAGTCCCTGCTCGAAGGTTCAAACCCTGAAGAATGGGTCTCGTATCATATCAGTGGAGTTTTATGAGAGGTCGGTGAACCTCGCTGAGTACTAAGCCACAGTCATGATACCTTGCTGCAGATGAAGAATCTCATGTATGTGCACTGCACAAAGGTTCACTGGGACAAACTCTTCCCAAAACAAGCTCTCAAAGTCTTCCCTGAGAAGTGTCACCTAATTGTGAACCTGAAGCATCAAGCTCCACCATCTGTCTGCTGCTACCTATAGAAGAGCGGCAGCAAGGATCACCATGAGATCAACTGGTGTCCCTACCAGTCAGAAGACTCTCACCACGGCCTCCAGTCAATCCTCAACTGCCTATGGGTCCGTCTCACCCCTAAACCTGGGTGGCCTCTGGTTCTAGAATTCGTGCAACATACTCAAGTGGCATGCACTCTCTACTGTTGGGGCCGGTGGCATCAGTGGCCCAACAGGTAATGGTACCGTTGGTGCCTCCGCTGGTGCCTCTACTAAAAGAAGTCCCTGCATTGTGGCCTCATCACCCAGTGGGCTATCATCACTTACTATACCTAGAACCTTGTCTGGCTATCTGCATGGAGGCATCCTGAAAGAAACAGGTGTTCCATGGTCAATAAGTTATACCTAGTGAGCTGACTCAAAGAGATCACAAAGAAAACTTTTCAAAACACACATGTAATCAGTGTTTTCATGAACTGAGTCAGAAATTAGAATTCAGGGTCCTTGTGTATGGATACGTCGTCCGCCACACGAATAGTGGATTCCCTAAACTGATAACCACACTAATAACTCTTAACACTATTTCTGTTAAAAGATTAGAGTCTAATGTTATATGGTAGAACTTACTCCTGTAATACCAATTTGTCATGACCCATATCCCAGGGCCTATGTTGTGACTACCCCAAACCCGCCTTCTATAGGCCAGGGGCTGGCGAATAACACTGAAAGGCATATTCCCTAAAACTGGTAAGGAATTACCTTTATAACCTGTAACTCACACAACTAAGCACAAATCAGGATACAAACAAAAAAGTAAAACTACATAGTAAACATGGTGTGTATAGAAAGAAAAAGTGTCCAAAATACAAGTCCAACTAAAAAGTACAAGTAAACTGAAAAGTACAAGTAAAACTAAAAACAGCTCATGTGAACACCTGCCAAGGTTCCTACCTGAAGGGTAGGTACATATCTCGAACGATCGTCTCTGCAGTACGCCTCGTCTATGTCCACCTCGGTGCTACCTCCAGTCCTAGTACCCTCGTCCTTAGTCAGCAATGTCTGTTGTCTGCACCAAACACAACATGGTGTGGCCATAGCCCATGTAGGGGTGAGTATAACGATACTCATTAGGGACCTCGAGACCCTCAAAGTTCTCACAAAATCCAAAAATCATGGAAACAACAGTAAACCATACTTAGGTATATGCCCATACATATACCTAAGTTATCAAGTATACCCATCTTATAATTCCCCAACCCTAGTTACCTAGAGTCGGTGAATTATTACATAACATTGGCATAATTACAAGGAAATCATGTCTCGAAAGACCGATAAGTTTAGTATTATTGGAAACAAGATTCATACATAAGTTCAACTTTACAGCTTGAAGAGAAATACAACACAAATATATTTCATTAGAAACATCCAAGCCTCCTAGATTATGCCTGCAGGTCACTCATAACTAACTTCTTCATATCCTAGGAAAATGAAACATAAGAAAGGGGTGAGCTCAAATTCTTAGTAAGGGTAAGTAATACAGTGGAAAATGACATAAATATTAAGCATCGTAAATAATTGAAACCACAAGCCTTTACCAACAATAAACATGAATACGTTTATGGCAAGAATATGAGCTAAGTAAATAATGCCATAATAAAACATAATCATGGGTATTCTATTAGTTGAATGACCACATGAACCATCAATATTATTTCCATAATTATAGAATGTATAATGATGGACATTATGAAACATTTTAGCAAGGCCTCGGCCAAGACGTCTAAAAATGATTAAGGGATCGTCCAAAACCATGAATCAAATTGGGAAAGGGCCTTGGCCAATTCCACATATAGTTGTCACAAGATACCTACCGATGCATCGAGGAGATATGGAGGGCTCCACTCATCACTTACTAAGTCCAATACATTCCTCATATGAAAAGGTTTAAACATATCGTAAACATTCATATTAAAACTAGAATACGAAATGTCAATGCTTTAACCATAAATCACGAATAGTATAAAAAAAGAACATCCATAGTCAAACATATCACAAAACCTTCAATACAATATGGAAGTTTTTTATCATAATAAATCAACCCCAAATAAACTTAAAATCCATCAAAGGATGTTGACATAGATGAAATCAAAACTCTTTTTAGAGAAATATCTCTATCTATTTTGAAATCATTTAAGAGTCACATAATTATAAAATAAAACATTTACTTTGAAAATATTATTATAATCTTGTAAGGGAAGCTTCTATGAGTTTATAATGGTGGAAAATAGTCATACCCATCGTATAAGTTAAAAAATACATTCTTACCTTAATTTTTTCAAAAAGGTTAAAAAGGACCTTGTTTGGAAAACGACAGAAAGATTCATTTATAAACTTCTTATAAAAATTAAAACAAGGGTACAAATGACTTTAACCCATATTCTGTAAAATAGTAAAAAAAATTTGAAATACATTTTTAAGAAACATGGATGTGGATGATAAATAGGTCTCAGTAGATAATTACGTATAAACAACCTCGGATAATGAAGAGATTGTGAAATAAACCCTTACCTTTTATTTTTCCTTGGTTGAGGGTAGGTTAAACTCCTGTATAATGGTGAAATAATTTTTATTAAATTATACAAGAATCATATACATTAATATGATATCATATATGATCTTTTAATATTTCTTTGTTAATAATATCTCAGTATTATCGTCGTTTTGGGTGTTAACTTACTCATTTTCTTTTATATGTTTTGTTACATAGGTTGTGTTTGTTATGTATATGTTGTATCTTATTCATATACAGAATGATATCAAGTCCTTAAACATTATTTTTAATCATCAAATGAGAATTATACTTGAATGGATACGATGGGGAATGAATCTCATCGCGTTCGTGGAGACGGTAGTCCTTACGTACGCACGAGCGACAATATCATTCTTTTGATATTAAAATAATATATAATTGGATGGTATATCATATATAAAGAATCATTATCATGTTATATTTATTATTTAAATTAATTACACATCATTATTATACCCATCCAAATAATAATGTATTTAATAACAATTACACCACGACATGGAGACGGTAAGCCGTACGTACGCACGTATGGTGACATGTCATTAAAAGGATGGATAGAATACTGAATATGGTTGTACCATATTTATAATAACATCATAGTATATAGAAGATACTGGATTTATTATTTTATAATGTAAACAACAAAGAAAGAAGAAGTTGAAGAAGAAAGGAACTTGAAAAGGGGTGGTGAAAACATTACCTCTTCTTCGGGTTCTTCCTTTTGAATTGATAAAAATGGATCCTTAGGTTGGCTTTCTGACTAAAGGAAGGCCTCTAGGATTAATAGAGGACAGTTTAGAGGGTATTTGGGAAGAGGTTTTCTGAACCAAAAGGCTTTGAATGTATGAAGAATTGGTTAGAAGTGGTGCCCTTTTATAAGGGGGAGGAGGGGCTCTTTAGGAAAAACTTAAAATATTAATTTATAATAAATTCATATTTGGTTTATAATGAATACAAAGTGGATTATTCAAAGTCTAAGGTGGGGATTGGTCAAAATAATTTCAACCAATAGATTTTAGACAGGTTTGGGTCACTAAATTAACCTTATCATTTATATTTAACTCTTAGTTAAATTGTTTGACATTTACCATATTTCCTTGTATTTTTATATTATATGGTTAATAAAATTACCATATACATCCAAGAGAACCCCAAGTGGTTAATTAATGATAAAACTATCATTATATAAGTCTATTGGCCGAACCTTAGATTTTTAGGAATTTAATATCAATTAATAATATAATATTTTTTTAAAAACTCTTTTATGTCAATTTTGACACTATTTGGTATTTGATTTTTGTGAATATCATAACAGCATGATTAATTCGGAAAAACATAATTAAATCAATACTAACATGTCATATTAACCTATAAAATTATTTTAATTCAAAATAAGTCTCAAATTACATTTATTTTGGTATTTATATTATCAATTATTTTAATATTTCATTAATTAGGTAATTGTTGTATAACTATTGTGTCATAAATAAATTAAATTATTTAATCTCTAAAAATTATAAATAAAATACCATTATGTAGGAAATATTTTTATATTTCTAATGAATATTTATAATAGTATTTATCTTATGTATAACCCTATATTAAAAATGTTTTAGTTAATAAACACTGATTTTAACTCTTTCAACTCTTCTTTAAATTAAATAATAATAAATGTCCTAATATAATCCAAGTGGACATAAATGATAATATTTTATTCCTAAGGTTGTTTTTGGTCAAGATACACTTGTCCAATAGAATTAGGACATGTGTTAGGGTAATATTAATATCATTTTTACCCTTAATTACCCTATTTACTTTTAACCGTGGTAAATAAAAGTAAAAAGTTACTATTCACAAAAAAATTATTTTTATCTTATTGAACCACATTTTACTCCTTGATATTAACTGTGTCTCTTGGATTTTCAAAATTCTACTCATAGAAGCAGTAAAATTAAGTTTTATGTGAATTTCCAAATTCTCCTAGGAGGTGGGTAAAAGACGGTGAAAATTTCAATAAAATTTTTATATATCTAAAATTATTCTAAACTAACTCCAATTAATTACATTGAACTTATATATGTATTATGTATCTATTTAGACCTTAATTAAATTTAAATAAAATAAATAATTATTTAAATAAAAATTCGGTTTTAAACTATAACTCAGTTTTTTTCACTATTCATCAAAAATTGAATGTTTTCAGAAAAACACCAAAAATTAACCCTAAGATAATTTTTATATTCCGAATCCAAAAATGAAGTCCATTTTGAAAGATAAAATGTATAAACTTTCAAAAAGTGGGTATTACTATTCATAACGGCTGGTTTGATTGGTTGTGGTGTGTGTTAGAACTCGAAGTTGCGTACAACACACGATACTGTATTATTCAAAGAGAAGCGTATAGTGGAAGCTTGGGGTGTTACATTCTCCCCTCCTTCAAATAATTTTGTCCTTGAAATTTTGAGAATATTATTGCATAAAAAGACTCGGGTGGTTCTTCATCATAATTTCCTCGGGTTCCCACGTTGCCTCTTCCATCTTATGGTTTCTCCATAGAACTTTTACCAGACGAGTCGTCCAGTTTCTCAACACTTGTTCTCTTGTATCAAGAATCCTGACGGCTCCTCGCAATAAGACAGATCAGGTTCCAGTTCTAATTCCTCGTAAGTGAGTACATGCGTTGGGTCAGGCATGTATTTTCTCAACAGTGATATGTGGAACACATCGTGAACTTTGTAGAGACTTGGCGGTATTTCCAAACGGTAAGCTACAGCCCCAATTTGTTCTAGAATTTTGAAAGGTCCTATGTACCTGGGACTCAATTTACCTTTCTTACTGAAACGTATAACTCCCTTCCATGGAGATATCTTCAAGAAAACATGATCTCCTACCTGAAATTCCAAATCCTTCCTTCGGTTATTGGCATAGCTCTTCTGCCTACTTTGAGCTGCTTTGATGTGGTTTTGGATTACTTTCACCTTTCCCATCGTTTCCTCCACCAGTTATGGGCCTACAAGTTTTCCTTCACCAACGGCATCCCAACAGGTTGGTGTGCGACATCTCTTTCTGTATAACGCTTCATATGGTGTCATCTGAATACTCTAATGGAAGCTATTGTTATAGTAAAATTCTACCAAAGGTAAATATTGATCCCACATACCCTGAAAGTCAAGTGAGCATGATCTCAACATGTCTTCTAAGGTTTGAATAGTACATTCTGATTGTCCATCAGTTTGGGGGTGGTAAGCAGTGCTCAAACGAAGTTCAGTATCCAGGGATTTCTGAAGACTTTTCCAGAATATTGAAGTAAAACGAGGATCATGATCAGAAATAATCGATAGGGGTACTCCATGAAGTCTCACAACTTCATTAATATATAGTCTTGGTAGGCGTTCGAGTGGTAAATCTTCCCTTATAGCAAGAAAATGTGCTGACTTGGTAAGAAGATCAACAATGACCCATATTGCATCATTCTTTATAGTAATCTTTAGTAGTCTCGTGATAAAGTCCATCGTAATATTATCCCATTTCCACTCAGGTATGGGAAGAGGTTGCATGAATCTTCTAGGCTGTTGCCTTCCATATTTCACTTGTTGACAAACCATACATCTTGACACAAAATCCGCAATCTCCCTCTTCATGTTGTCCCACCAAAAATTTTCCTTCAAATATCTATACATTTTGGTGCTCCCATGGTGTATAGATAAATTGGAACTATGAGCATCATCCAACAACTCTCTTTTTAGATCAGGTATATTGGGAACATAAAGTCTCTTCCCAAATTTCAAAATTTCATCTTCATACACAAAGTCACTCAATCTCCCATCATTCACATCTTTAATCTTCTTTTGAAACTCTTCATCACCGGTCTGAGAACTCTTTATCCTTTCTATTAAAGATGGTTTGGAAACCATTTGAAAAAGTATTGAGGTTTCACCTTCCATGGTGATTCCCATATCCATATTTACTAGATCCATGTATATAGGATACTTTTCAACTCTCATCTTGTTCAAAACTCCATGATCCTTTCTTCTCAAAGCATATTCCACCTTATTTGCCTTCCACAAGTGGTAGTATATCGTACAATCATAATACTTGAGTAGTTCAAGCCATCTCCTTTGCCTCATGTTGAGTTATTTCTGTGATAAAATATACTTCAAACTCTTGTGATCAGTATAAATCTCACATTTTTCACCATAGAGATAGTGTCTCCAAATATTCAAAGCAAAGATTACAGCAGCTAACTCAAGATCATGATTAGGATAGTTTTTCTCATGAATTTTTAGTTGTCTTGATGCATAGGCAATAACTCTATCATTCTGCATAAGGACGCAACCAAGTCCTTTCTTCGATGCATCACTATAAATAACAAACTCGTCATTTCCCGATGGTAGAGTCAAAATAGAATCATTGACTAATATTATCTTCAATTATTCAAAACATTTTTCACACTATTTTGTCCAAACAAATTTAACCCCTTTACGTGTGAGCTTCATTAATGGGTTATCCAATTGGGCAAAGTTCTGGACGAAACGTCAATAATAACCTTCTAAACCAATAAAACTATGTACCTCAGTTATACTCATCGGTGTAGGCCATTCTTGGATTGCCTTAGTCTTAGAAGGATCAACATAGATTCCATCTTTAGAGACAATATGGCCAAGAAAAGAAATCTCCTGAAGCCAGAATTCACACTTGCTAAACTTCCCATATAATTCATGTCTTCTCAGAGTCTTTAGGATAATGCGCAAGTGCTTTTCATGATCTTCATAGATTTTGGAATATACCAAGATATCATCAATAAATATCACCACAAAATCATCGATATATTCCTTGAAAACTCTATTCATTAGATCCATGAATACATAGGGTGCATTAGTCAATCCAAAAGGCATTACTGTAAACTCGTAATGCCCGTACCTGGTTCGAAATGCTGTCTTCGGAATGTCTTCCTTCTTCACACACAACTGATGGTATCCAGATCAAAGGTCAATCTTTGAAAAGTATTGAGATCCATGTAGTTGGTCAAATAAATCATCAATGAAAGTTAGGGGATACTTGTTCATTATTTTTATAGCATTGATCTCCCTGTAGTCAATTCACAACCTCATAGATCCATCTTTCTTATTAACAAAAAGGATAGGGGATCCCCATGGAGAAACACTAGTGCGAATAAATCCCTTATTACTCAATTCCTCTAATTGTTTCTTTAGTTCAACTAATTCCACAGTGGCCATTCTATAAGGGGTTTTCGATATGGGCCTTGATCCATGAATTAAATCAATAGAAAACTCAATTTCTCATTCTGGAAGATGTCCAGGTAAATCTTCTGGAAACACATCAACATATTCTATCACAATAGGTACATCCTCTATTTGAACATTCCTTTCCTCACCCATAGTTATTTCATTCTCTTCTTCCTCGATAATTGAATTTAGTTGAGCTACTAGGGGTGGATCTAGATAAGAATCAGGTGGTGAAGATTCTTCTCTAAAGATAAGGTGTTCTTTATCATCATCATCAAAAATCGTAACCTCCTTCTTCTTACAATATATTTTCGCATCATGGTCTGAAATCCAATCCATACTGAGGATTATATCAAATTCAGTCATGGTTATGACGATCAGATCAGTAGATAAAGAACATTTATATGCCCTAATGGGAACGGATCCACAGAATTTTGTAGCAATGATACTTCCCTTAGGATTTTTAGCTGACAACTCCCTTGTTAAATAAAATTGTAAATATCTAATTTTCTTATCAAACTGGGAAGATATGAAACACTGCGATGATCTAGAATAAAGTAAATCATTTTATAAACTTGAGGAAACCATAAAATTACCTGCCACCATGAATTTTGGGGCTTCAACCTCAGCAGTAGTGATTGCATAAGCTTGGCCTTGATCCCTTGGCATTTTCTGAGGTAAGTTTCCCTAACGCTTAGGACATTCATTTGCATAATTTCCCATCTCTCTACAATTGTAGCATTGAACATTGGTAACGTATTTCTTTCCTTTACAATCACCAGTTAGATGACCTTTCTGTCCACATTTGTAGCATACTCCTTTTCCTTTTAGACAGGCACTAGGGTTCTTCCTTTCGCAATTATCACAGGGTGTAAATTCAATTCTTCCCTTCTTCCATGTTTATTTATTTCCTTTTCCCAGAGTGTTCAGTAGATCTCTTCTTCTCTTGTTTGGATTTAAATTCATAAGACTTAGAGAATTCCTTTTTTGTCTTGATAGCACATGAGACAATATCTTCATATGATTAAAAGGATTGTAATACTAATTCTTGATGGAGAAATGGTTTTAACCCATCAAAGAAAAGATCAATATTACTTCTTGGGTTACGTATATAATCTTCAGCATGCCTCGCTAACCTTGTAAAGTTAGCCTCATACTTAGCGACATTCTCATCCTCCTTTTGCCTCAGACTTATAAATTGTCTGTCCATATTCGCTCGATGGTCACAATGAAAGTATTTTTCTAAGAAAATCTCTTTGAACTCCCTCCATTCCATATTTTATACTTCATCATCCTCTTTTGTGTTTTGAATCAATGACCACCATTGATCAGCATCTTCAGTGAGGTGGTAAACTGCCATGATAACTTTTTCCCTTTCACTACTCCCCAAGGCAAGGAATATTTTCTCCAAGGAATTTATCCATTGCTCATATACTAAGGGATTTGTACTACCATTGAATGTTGGTGGTTGTTGCCTCATGAATCGGTCTAACATTGATCATCCACACTGCAGATCGGGGTGCTCCATACGGGTAAGGTTATTATTCATAACCTGGGTGAGTTGTCCCAGTATGGTGATTAGCTGATCAGCAGCGCCACTATAATTATCTTGAGTAGGAGGGAAATCCTTGCATGGAGTGCGTTCATTGATATGGTTTCCATTTCTTACACTAGGCGCCATTTCTAAACAATGGCATAAACTAGATTAGTTTATGAATCAAAATACATAATTTCATACTTGTAAAACACTTAACATTAATTGAACTATTTAGGGATATAATCCATAATCATAAAAAAATGTTTTCTTTGAGGAAGTATATACTCATAAACCCTTTATAATGGTTTGTAAATAAAATGAGAATTATCCTAAGAATATCCCTCGGGAGTGTCGTAACCAAGAGTGCAATAAGGCCCATTGTCGTGCACCAGTTCTCATTCGAGTCTAGCTCAAAGCGGTGTTTTCGGGTTTTAGCCCAAGGTACATCTGTGCCAGAGCCGCCTCTACCTGCTCGTATCCAGACAGAGATGTATTGCTCATAAAACTAACAAAATTTCTACAATACCAAAATTATAGGAAGTTCTTCTATACTATTCCACAAAGTCCATCTTAGGTATATGTGCTCTAATCAGAGTCTATCTAAATCTAGTTTCCAAGGTTTGTACTAAACTTCCTATGATACCAACTGTAACACCCCCACCTAGTTACCCAGAGTCGGTGCATTATTACATAACATTGGCATGATCACAAGGAAATCATGTCTCGAAAGACCGATCAGTTTAGTATTATTAGAAATAAGATTCATATATAAGTTCAACTTTACAGCTTGAAGAGAAATACAACACAAATATATTTCATTAGAAACATTCAAGCCTCCTAGATTATTCCTGCAGGTCACTCATAACTAACTTCTTCATATCCTGGGAAAATGAAACATAAGAAAGGGGTGAGCTCAAATGCTCAGTAAGAGTAAGTAATGCAGTGGAAAATGACATAAATATTAATCATGGTAAATAATTGAAACCACAATCCTTTACCAATAATAAATATGAATACTTTTATGGAAAGAATATGAGCTGAGTAAATAATTCCATAATAAAACATAATCATGGGTATTCTACTAGTCAAATGACCACATGAACCATCAATATTATTTTTATAATGAGGGAATGTATAATGTTGGACATTCTGAAACATTTTGTCAAGGTCTCGGCCAATACATATAAAAATGATTAAGGCCTCAGCCAAAACCATAAATCAAATTGGGAAAGGGCCTCGGCCAATTCCACATCTATTTGTCTCGATATACCTACCGATGCATCAAGGAGCTATAGAGGGCTCTACCCGTCACTTACTAAGTCCAATACATTCCTCATATGAAAAGGTTTAAACATATCATAAACATTCGTATTAAAACTAGCATACGAAATGTAAATACTTTAACCATAAATCACGAATGGTATAAAAATAGCACATCCATATTCAAACATATCACAAAACCTTCAATACAATATGTATGTTTTGTATCATAATAAATCAACCCCAAATAAACTTAAAATCCATCAAAGGATGTTGACATAGATGAAATCAAAAGTCTTTTTAGAGAAATATCTCTTTATATTTTTAAATCATTTAAGAGTCACATAATTATAAAATAAAACATTTACTTTGAAAATATTCTTATAATCTTGTAAGGTAAGCTTCGACGAGTTTATAACGGTAGAAAATAGACGCACCTACCGTATAAGTTAAAAAAGACATTCTTACCTTAATTTTGTCGAAAAGGTTAAAAAGGACTTTGTTTGGAAAACGACGGAAATATTACTTTATAAACTTCTTATAAAAATTAAAACAAGGGTATAAATGAATTTAACCCATATTCTGTAAAATAGTAAGAATTTTTTGAAATACATTTTTAAGAAACATGGATGTGGATGATAAATAGGTCCTAGTAGATAATTACGTATAAACAACCTCGGATAATGAAGAGATTGTGAAATAAACCCTTACCATGTACTTTTCTTTGGTTGAGGGTAGGTTAACCTCCTGTATAATGGTAAAATAATTGTTATTAAATTATACAAGAATCATATACATTAATATGATATCATATATGATCTTTTAAGATTTATTTGTTAATAATATCTTAGTATTATCGTCGTTTCCTGTGTTAACTTACTCATTTTCTTTTATATGTTTTGTTACATAGGTCATGTTTGTTATGTATAGGTTGTATCTTATTCATTTCCAGAATTATATCAAGTCCTTAAACATTATTTTTAATCATCAAATGAGAATTATACTTGAATGGATACGATGGGGAATGAATCTCATCGCGTTAGTGGAGACGGTAGTCCGTACGTACGCACGAGCAACAATATCATTCTTTTGATATTAAAATAATATATAATTGGATGTTATATCATATATAAATAATAATTATCATGTTATATTTATTATTTACATGAATTACACATCATTATTATACCCATCCAAATAATAATGTATTGAATAACAATTACACCATGACTTGGAGACGGTAGGCCGTATGTACGCACGAATGGGGACATGTCATTCAAAGGATGGATAGAATACTGAATATGGTTGTACCATATTTATAATAATATAACAGTATATAGAATATACTAGAGTTATTATTTTATAATATAAACAACAAAGAAAGAAGAAGTTGAAGAAGAAAGGAACTTGAAAAAGGGTGGTGAAAACATCACCTCTTCTTCGGGTTCTTCCTTTTGATTTGATCAAAAGGGATCCTTAGGTTGGATTTATGAATAAAGGAATGCCTCTAGGATTAAGGGAGGATATTTTAGAGGGTATTTGGGCAGATTTTGGCCGAACCAAATGTCTTTGAAGGTATGAAGAAATGGTTAGAATTGGTGTCCTTTTATAAGGGGGAGGAGGGGCTCTTTTGGAAAAACTTAATGTATTAATTTATAATAAATTCATATTCTTTTTATAATGGCTCCAAAGTGTATTATTAAAAGTCTAAGGTGGGTATGGGTCTAAATCCTTTCAACCAATAGATTTTATACAGTTTTGGTTCACTAAATTAACCTTATCATTTATATTTAACTCTTAATTAAATAGTTTGACATTTACCATATCTCTTTGTATTTTTATATTATATGGTTAATACACATACCATATACATACAATATAACCCCATGTGGTTCCTTAATAATAAAAATATCATTATATAAGTCTCTTGGCCGAACCTTAGATTTTTAGTAATTTAATATCAATTAATAATATAATATTTGTTTTAAAAAATATTTTATGTCAATTTTGACACTATTTGGTATTTGATTTTTTTGAAAATCATAACAGCATTATTAATTCGGAAAAAAAAATTAAATCAATACTAACATGTCATATTAACCTATAAAATTATTGGAAGTCATAAAAAGTCTCAAATTACATTTATTTTGGTATTTATATTATCAATTATTTTAATATTTCATTAATTTGGTAATTATTGCATCACCATTGTGTCATAAATAAATTAAATTATTTAATGTGTAAAAATTATAAATAAAATACCATTATGTAGGAAATATTTTTATCTTTCTAATGAATATTTATAACCGGATTTATCTTATGTATAACCCTATATTAAAAAAGTTTTACTTAATAAACTTTGATTTTAACTCTTTTAACTCTTCTTTGAATTAAATAATAATAAATGTCCTAATCTAATCCAAGTGGACCTAAATGATAATATTTTATTCCTAAGATTGCTTTTGGTTGAGGTACACTTGTCCAATAGAATTAGGATATGTGTTAGGGTAATATTAATATCATTTTTACCCTTAATTACCTTATTTACTTTTAACCGTGGTAAATAAAAGTAAAAAGCTACTAATCACCAAAAATTATTTTTATCTTATTGAACCACATTTTACTCCTTGATATTAATCGTGTCTCTCGGATTTTTGAAATTCCACTCACAGAAGTGTTAAAATTAAGTTTTATGTGAATTTCCAAATTCTCTTAGGAGGTGGGTAAAAGACAGTGAAAAGTTCAATAAAATTTTTGTATATCTAAAATTATTATAAACTAAATCCAATGAATTACATTGAACTTGTATATGTATTATGTATCTATTTTGGCCCTAATTAAATTTAAATAAAATAAATAATTATTTAAATAAAAATTCGTTTTTAAACTATAACTCAGTGTTTTTTCACTATTCATCAAAAATTGAATGTTTTCAGAAAAATACCAAAAATTCACCCTAAGATAATTTTGATATTACGAATCCAAAAATAAAGTCCATTTTGAAAGATAAAATGTATAAACTTTCAAAAAGTGGGTATTACTATTCATAATGTCTAGTTTGATTGGTTATGGTGTGTGTTAGAACTCGAAGTTGCGTACAACACACGCTACTGTATTATTCAAAGAGAAGCGTACCATGGAAGCTTGGGGTGTTACACATCTCATTCATGAGGAAACACAAGGCCCAACTCAAAATCCCAAAGCTCAATATTTCCACTAAGGAAATATTACCATGAAGATAACACCTCAAAGATAATTTCCACAAAGGAAAATCCACACAGAAGTATGCCATAAAGGTATCACCATGAAGGTAAGTACCACAAAGGTATCTCCACACAGAAGAATACCACAAATGTATCAACACAAAGGTAAGTACCACAAAGGTGTCGTCACACAGAAGAATACCGCAAAGGTATCACCACAAAGGTAAGTACCAAAAAGGTAATGCAACATAGAATAATACCACAAAGGTAAGGACTTAGCTCACACCAGGTATAACTTAGGTATGGTAGTAGAGATGATTAGATATATCTACTGAATCATATTACTCTATTAAGAGTCAGACCCACGTAGGATCCTAGATCATTATATCCACATAGGATCCTAGTATACAAAACCCATGTAGGATCCTAGAGAATTCCCACGTGGATTCCTAGAGCGGATCCATGTGGGACCCTGGAACACAGACCCACATAGGATCCCAAAGCACAGACCCAAATAGGATCCCTTTCTCATATTACAGCCAGCCACAGGGTTCCCGCACTAAGCTCACTTGATTTTGGGAGGGTCCACTCCTCAATCCATGGGTTGATACTCCAACTACCACAAAGTCCCACTAAGAAGTATCCCAAAGGACCGCCATGTAAAATGGGTCTCAACGAAAAAGACGGTGCGTTAATCGGACGCCCGGTCTGTAAGTTATTGGCCTTTTAGCCCGAGGGGCCGGTTAGATTCGTGTTTGATCCTACCCAGACATACCCCAACATTACCCAAAACTCAAGGGGAGTATACCAAAAGGACTGCCACGATCCAACGTTTTTGGCGCTGCAGATGGTTCATCAAACGGACGCCCGTAGCTCAAGATATAGCCAAAAGAGCGAAAAGGAGTCGAAGCTGGTCTGGGTCTGGTCTGACCCGGTCGGACCAACCCGACCTAGTTCAGGTCGACTCGACCCAACCCGAGTCTGGCCCTGGGTCCGAACCGGCCTATGGAATCTAACCCATCCCACTGGGTCCGGCCCACCCTGCCTCGTCGGCGCGGCCCGGGGGTGGGTGGTCCCACTGTTGGGTCCGCCCAAGCCACCACCCAAGGGGGAGGCGCTCCTTGGGTACCCCAAACTACTGGTCCATTCAGGTTGGGAGGAAAACCGGCTGGCGCCACATGGAGTTGGAAGCTGGAACGTGGGACCCGGGGTCCCGCTCGGCTCCCCGGCTGGCCAGACGCCCAGCCCTCCTGCACGGCGCGGTCGCACGCCGCGCCACCACCAGTGGCGGGCAGCGAGCTGGCGTCCTTCCTTCACCAACGTGACCTTATGCCGCGGCCCCTACACACCCAGCAGTATGGACGCCCACTGCCACCCACTTCACGTGGTCGATCGCGCGCCG
This sequence comes from Viscum album, assembly GCA_963277665.1. Taxonomy (NCBI): domain Eukaryota; kingdom Viridiplantae; phylum Streptophyta; class Magnoliopsida; order Santalales; family Viscaceae; genus Viscum; species Viscum album. The sequence continues at coordinate 1,850,291,113 of OY728163.1, read as the reverse complement.
GCCGCTTCCCATGCTCCGTTGTGTCTGATGGGCCGCGGCCCTCCTCCGGCGACACGGTTGCGTCGCTGTCATCTTCGTGGCCGGCCGGAGTGTCGGCCGCCACTCTTGAGCCCTACCAACACCAATCTCCAGCACCGGTCACCGTCCTCCTCCATCATGAAGAACGCGTCAACAAGGATGATGTAGAGGGATCGGGCCATGTTTTTTTGGCCCATACCCTCCGAGTTAGATTGGTAGCACTCGGCTCATGGGAAAAGATTCAACGTAAAATAAATTAACGAAGAATAATAAAAAAACACCCCTACCTTGTCGTTTGTTGGAGGTGTCGAGAGGTAGAGGATGAAGTCAATGAAGGGGATGGTAACATCAGCATTCGTCCCTCCCGCAAGATACTTCTGATCCGGGCTCAAGCTTCGTCCTCATTCTTCTATTCTAGAGGATTCTCTTCATTGGAGAGGTGTTCTTCGTTGGAGAGAATGATCCTCCAAAATCTCTCCCCTAAACTCCTCTCCTTTTCCATCCCAAAATCCCCCACAGGAAAATAGGATCCAACTTAATGTGTTAAGTTTATTAATTAAACAATTAAAAGTTGGCTCATTAATTAAGTTAAGTTGGCATGATTAAATTGAGATTTGAAATGTTTTCCCACATTAAGAGGGGTTTGGGTAGTCCCCGCCACCATGAATTCAAAATGGGAGGTTTTCTAGCTCGGGTGGTCCCTAAATCCGTAATTCAAAAAGATAGGTTTCAAAAAAATAAAATGTTAATTATTTTATTTTTCTTCTTCCATGAAAAATTGAAAAACTAACTTCCACCCTCGACCTACTATGGTCGAGGTGAAGGTCTCCTTAAGTGAATATCGATGCTGCAAGTTCAACGGTGCCCTCGGATTTCAATTTCAATCACCGGTTAAAAAGTTACAAAAACCTGCTCGTATGTTTACTGAACGTACTTAAAAAAAGTTCAGAAATTCATTTCGGGCACACTGGGCCTCGAAATCCCACACCTTAAATTTTTTCGGACTTGTAATATTCCCATATAATTAAAAAAACATAGAAAATATGGGTCTTTACATTATTCCTCTATTTCTCTTATTCTATATGGTGTTCAAATCTCTACAAAATCTATAGATTCCCTTATTTTATTTTAATTGAAATATCATGCACATAATAATCCACATGGCCTCTTGTGAATGGGTGTATGTGTGCTGATGTTTTAGTATTAAGACCTATTATAAATTCTTATGAAGTCCCATGAATTATCCTACGTTTTTCAATTTCTTGGATCATTAGAAGATATCATAGGACTATGAAAATTCGTATGATCAATAAGACTAATACAGAGGTTAAAGTATTATGATCAACCTGGGGAAGTCATACGATCAGGAACAAAGTATTACAATAAAGACTAAAGTCTTACAATTGAGTCACTAAAGTATTTCAAAGAAGTATCATAATCAAAATTCATATGAACCAAAGACTCAAACTCCCTAAAGGCTTATGATGATGGAAAATTCATATGATCATGCCTTTTATACAGTGGTTTTAACTCCATGAAGATGCTTACATGGAACATTTTTTACCCTTATATAGAATAGACTTCTCCAAAATCCTGAAAAAAATCAATATCCTAAAACAAAATTAAAACCAAGGAAAATGAAATGTATTATTTTATTATATTAATCCCAAATATAGATATAACAATTGAAACTAAAAAATAAACCATTTTCACAATTAAGTTCAAAATTCCTCTAGAATTAAAATGTGAGATACTCACCCATAAAATTGTAAAATGGTGGGATTAAAATCAATAAAACAAAAAGTGAAATGTATGAAAATATTGGATCTATCATCATGTTTTCTAATAAAAAAGATTTATAAGTATCAAATGATCCATAATTTAATGACTATAATAATACATCTCTATGGAGTATTTAGATGTGTTACTCATTTATATGTCCAAGTTAAAAATTCCAATGGTAAGAGGGTTAAAATCAAACTTTACCTTCTTATTATGAATTTTATAGAAAACATTATCCATATCCATAATTTATAAAACATTTTCTATATTTATAATTCCATAATAAATTTCATTAGTATATATATAAAAAATATTATTCTTAATAATGAATAAAAATATCCTATTGTCCAAAGAAGATAAAGAAATCAAATTTCTATTTCTGGTCAGAACGTAATAATAGTTCTTCAACTCCAGAACTAATACACTAGGTAGATATAGATAATAAGTGTTGACTTCCTATGAATAAACTCTTACTTAACTGCCAAAATTAATATATACTTCAATATTATTAAATTCCCTTCCATATCTTAGTTTTTTTTATCAGCACAAATGTGGTATAAACACCCATTATCTAATACCCATGAGTCATAGTTGTAGAAAACTATCTCTATAACATTCACACTCTGATACTCAAAAAGAATCTTTTTGAGAACAATTACCAACTTTAGATACCAATCTATAATTTTTTTATAGCTCATACGTATAATAGATCTCAAAATGATATACATTATGCATTCCATAATCTACAAAAAACACATATATATGGGTGAGTATCTTGTTTTATATATTTTTACCAAGGACTTTTAATGAAAGTAATCCCACTAAAAATGATGACCACATACATCATATCTATTTAGAGAGACAAGATTCATATTTCATAAATAAATTTCCCTAGTTTTGTGTGAACCTCGTCAATTTAGTTATTTAGGTAGGCTAAATTTATAATCATATCCATATGACTCTCAGATATTTTAGTGGATGACACTTCACCTAAATCCATCATATAGATATAAACTCAACATTATTTCTCTGGTATCCTAACTCTTAGGGTTTCCCAGCTAAGTGTCACCCAAAGTACACAGTAGGATATGACTACCCAACTCTTAGGGTTATTCACATTCACTACTCCTTACATAATATAATCCATAGACACCATGTTTTTTGTGGACATACATGGTTGGATGATCGAGTTCCTGACATGTTTTTTCTTTAGAAGGAATCTCATATATAGTATTTTAGGAGATTTATTTTAAAATATCACCAATTTAATATACATCATATGCATATTAAATTCATAACTATTTTATCACATGAAATATTTATTATCTCATGTTTTATTCCTTTATGTATGTATGTTTCTAATGATTTATTTTTGGAATCATTATTTTATCCACCAAATTAATATGACCACACCATATTAATGTACAACTCTTTACACAACCCACAATTTGTGTTACTCACAAAAAAATAGATTCCATATATATTCATACATATCAAAATTCATCATATGCATAAAGAAAAAGAACTTTTTATATAAATGTTTAAAATTATATGAGATTGATGATATCTACATTAGTAATCTTGGATCCACAAATAGCCAAATCCCACTTTTCTAGAATAAGGAATAATCCTCTGTGATAGTGGAAAGTCTAACCCAAAGTCCATATATCAAGGGATACATTATTCAAGTGAAAATATAATTCATAATAACTCTAAAAACTAATATTCATAAACTATAAATAACTCAATTCAATCTTATAACTTTAATTACAAACTGAGGTCAAGGTAGATAAAAACTAAATCTTATTTCGTCATACCAAGCATGTAATTCATGGCATGACATGACTTGAAAATTTATAAGAATCAATTTATTACATAAATTAAAGCATACATAATATTCACATGTCATAAACACTTTATAAATATTAATATTCAAATAATAAATAAATAAATAAAAAATTTATTTATTTTCAAGACATATGATAAAAATATGAATATTTCATATTTAATTTTGGTATAAAAATATATTATTTACAATTCTTAATAGTTATCATTTATATATAATTTATAAAATATAAGAAATTAAAGAAAACTATTAAATTTTTTAACATTTTATTCTATATCATATTTTATGATTGATAGGTGAAATTACTAATCATAATTTATGGTGCTTATGATAAGCATTTTAATGTAAAGGAAAAAACCATACACATTGTGTAAGGTTTTTCATATGTAATATATTTTTCATACGTATGGTAATTTTTCTCACAAAGGAAAAAACCTTACATATGGGAAAACTTCTTACATATCAAAAATATATTATATATTAAAATATCTTATATATGATTATTATGTATAAATTTATATTTGACTGTATATTTTATATCATATTTACAACACGATACACTATTTTTACACCCAGATTACAATTTTAGCCTATGATTTCACCTATATCATAGCCTACATGTGACACCCCCATGTCACTGAGGTAACAATTTTATTAAATTTTGGGTTAATCTGAGGTTTTTGGGTGTTATTGATGTTTTCCTAGTGTTTTAGGAAGTTATGAATAGGTTTTAGCATGTGTGATATCAGACCGTGTTGTGGCCTAGGGAGACCACATTGTAGCCTTCCTTTTTTTGTTTTAAAAAATTTGGGATAGGGGTGATTATACAGTGGATCAAGGGTTGTGCTGTGGATGTTCATTTTATTCTACTAAGTTGATTTTGGGTAAAGGGAGAAGTTTTTCCTAGGGGTAAGACTATATTGTAGAGTTTGGTTAGGTCGAAGATTTACATCATGGAAGGAATAGGTTAATACAAGAGTACCAAGGTCGGGACCTGGGGTTCAGACCAATTGAGGGGCTCTATACTATATGGTGGAGGAAAATTTCATAGTAGTCAGGGACTCGGGGTTGGTGGACTTTTCTAATTGAGGATATCCACACTGCAGTCCATGGGTTTCACTATAAAGGGTTTCTATAATAGAGAATTTCATCACAATCCATGAGGCTATGTTGTGGTGGGTTCTCATAAAGGGTTAATGCATCAGAGGTTCCCTATAAAACTATTTAATTTTTTATTTTAACTATCTTTTCACTACCAAGTTTTTAAGGGTTTTAACTATCTTTCTCCCCTTATCCATCATTTGATTAGCCAGGGGTGAGCCATGGGAGATCCCACTTTCCTCCTCCTTCCCCTTTAGTTATTTTCTCCTCCTTTATTAATTCCAAGTGGTCCACCAAGGTATTTTCATTATTTCTTCTTCTCTTATCCTTCTCTTCTCTCTTCCCTCAATTTCCCCTTTCCCCATTAACTATAATCATGATGTAGATATATTATAGGACTCGTGATGAGTTTAACATGTAGAATTTAGTTATTAGGGTTTTAGGACGTTGTATTCTTTCATGGTTTGTCTTCCTTCACTGAAGGTAATTTTTTACAGCTTATTTATGCTTGAATCTAAGTAGGTGTTTTTATATCCTTCATTTATATTATATTCCATGAAATTTTGGGTTGTTTAAAATTCTTTTATTTCCAAATTATATCTATATATAATACCCAATAGAGGTTTAAAATGGTTTTCAAATTATTTCTATACTTGGAATGTAATTTTTCATGTCAAGTGTTTATAAAAAATCCTAAGTGGATACATTAAAGGAATTAAATTTTTTAAGGGGTATTTGACACTAGTTTTAATTTCAAAGGGATTTTTTTATGTTTAAAGGGGTGGTTTATCAAAAATGGGTGTGTTAACACATATTAAATGATTTTAAGACTTATTATTTTGGTGGTTTTTTAAAGTTATTTCAAAGGGAAATGGGTGGTTTTAAAGGTGTCCCTAAAATTAGTTAATTTAAAATAATTTTTTTATGGACTGGTTTTGAATATTTTAAAAGTGTCTTGGTATTCTAAGTGTGTTTTCAAAGTTCCATTTGGAAACATGTTAAAATTTTATTTGAAATTTTGATTAACATCATTGTTAACCCCATTTTTTATGTTATGTTCATTATGGAATGTAATCCTATGGGGTATTTTTATTATTGATACTTATTCATGGATGTGAAAATGGTTATTTCATGCATAGGTGTTGGAGATGATATGAGTTTTATTGATTTCCTTTAAGGTTTTATTTATGTGATGATCTTGTGTTTTTTATCACCTATTTTTTTTTAAATCATGGTAGCCTTAGGTAACTAAGTAAAAGTTTTGGATGCGTGCTACATTATCTTAGTGTGCATAGAATTTTTAATTCCCTAGGAAAGTTATTCCTCCAAAAGTGTTTATTTTTTACTTAGTGAATTGAAAGTGTGCCAAATGGGATGTTATCATTTTACATAGGGGGCCTAGATGTAGTGATCTGATGAATCCAATATCATTCATGTTAGATCCTAGTGATTTTTTCATTATTCTAGATCCTTTTAAGGATTATTTAGGGTATCCTGGTACATATACATCATTTGTATCCCATATATTTTGAATTTATGGAACCACTGCGTGGTAGTTTTTTATTTTTTAATGATTTATTGATTCCTTAGTTTTTGTTTTGTTTATGTGATTTTTCAATTTTAAGTTTTTGTTTACTTTCAAAAAAATTATAAATGGTTTTGAAAGTGTACATTTTCTAAAAAAAAGTGTGGTTATTTTGAAAAAGTCATTAAGAAATGATTTGTAAAAAGAGAAAGAGTTTGATTATTCTTTTATAATTATAAAATTAAAATTTTCATTGTTTGAAATGTATTTCAAAGAAAATATTTGTTTTATTGATTGGTTAGAAGGTGATGATTTTAGGTTAGATGAGCCTAATTTATTCTTATTGGGTTTTCCCTAGTTTTGGAAATAAAGAGATAAAATGTGACACTTTTTTCTTTGGGTTTGTTCATGAAAAAAATTATTTTATAATGTATGTTCATGATAGAGTGTATGGAATGTAATATAAAAGGAACTACATAAACTCTTTGGTGAAATCCTTTTGGGAATGTTTGGATCACACCTTTCATATACACTAGTGTTTGTGTGTGTGTGTTCATCTATTAGATTTTCTTTTAGGTGTATAGTATTTGATCCCATGTTTTGATTTTTTTGTATAAGGAATAATTAATTGGTATATGATGTGTTATTGTGGGACATTTGGTGGTTTTGTTGGAACCATTTGGGTTCCATTTTATTTTCATGATGTAGTATAGACCAATTTATCCTAGTGTATTTTATTTTTATCCCATTATATTCTATATATGTTATATTTTATTTGGTTTTATAGTTTTATATTTTTTTTATGTTTATTTTATTATTTCATGTTTATCATTCTTATTTATTTATATCTACTTATTTGATAAGCATGGATTCCTAGCATCTGGATAGGTCATGCTGGATTCTCACTAGTTTCCACCACTTGTTATATATTTTTTCAATGGTGAAATAACTCATGCCATTTTATGTTTATATCCTTATCACTTATCTATATCCCATGGAAATAAATAACATCCTTTAGGTCTTGGGTTGAACCAAGTTTGGTACTAGTTTTGTGGTAGCTCAATCTAGTTCATTACAAAAATGTATCAAAGCCTAGGTTCTCAAAAAAGTAACTAGGTTCTTGGAATTACTAATTTTTATTTGGGTAATTAATGGTATGATTTAGATTATTATTTCTATTGAGACTCAAAAAGTTTTTCATGAGTATGTTCTAGATCACCACCATTCATAACGATATATTAGTTACCATGGGTAGTTGGGATTTGGATTCTGTTTTGACTATATTACTAGACTATAGTTTGATATTTTAGTTTTTTTATCTTCATTTTCATTGTTTGAGTTTCCTTTGTGTTATATTGAGTTTTTTTATGATAATTAAATAATAATAAGTGGTGTGTAGTTACCTCACATGGTCTGACAACCATTCATAGGCTAGGTGTGTGATTCTAAAACTGTTTTAGAGGTTATTTCATGATTGTTTCATGGCCCATCTAATCAGTTTTCCAAGTAATTCATGGTATTAAATCCAATTTTGGATTGATATTTAGAATTAAATTAAGTGATTATTGATAATGGGGATGATCAAGGGAGCTTATGGTGATATTATTGATGATTTGAATGGTAGTTTTTTATTCATGGTGTGTTTTTGTTTATTTGGTTGTTATGAAACTAGTTTTATAAGGAAAATATGATTTTATGAAAAAAATGGTTGAAATGTGTCCTTATGTATTTTTTATAAATGGAATTTTTTTCATGAAATTTTTTCAAAAATGGTTGATTTCATAATTAAATCCGTAAAGTTTTTTTTTTAAACTAGTTTTTTAGTTACTTGAAAAAAGGTTTTTGGCCTTTTTAGAGTGTGTTAATAGGAGTGGTTGAGTTTAAAATAAAAAATGAGAAGTTTTTTTAAATTTTTTAAAGGGAGAAATTATTTGAAATAAATATTGTATTTTTAAGAAATCATTTTAAAATAATGGGGATCCTTGTGATTCTTGATTGGGTTTCTTATTTAAAAGAAAGATTTGGTGGTTTTTGAATTTGGGTTAAATGTTTTGAAATTATAAATGTGGAGTTAATATTTTTAAATAAATTAGAGTGTTTTCAAATGTTTGAGTGTTTTCAAAATCACATGGGTTTCTAGAAAATGATTTTTTATTCCTTATGTAATGTGGCAGTTTCTTAAGGAATGATATTTTTGGAATGTGTTTTTCCATATTTAAATGGGTGATTTTTTCTTTTTTTTCCCCTCATTTTTTTTGGGATGGTTGATTTGGTTTTATAAATATGAATGGTTTGGATTCATTTTTTTTAATTAGTCCTCACAAAAGGGTTTCTATTGAAGGTAGAAATAAAATCTCTTACGATAACCCTTATGGTGAATCCACTTGTTTCTTGGTTGAGTCCCATGTAGTATTGGGAACTACATCGACTCTAAATAGTGTGGAAATACAGTTATTTCATCTCATCATGTTCTGATTCATCTTGTATAATTATTCAAGATAGTTTTTGTTCAATGGAATTATCCTGAGACTGTATGGGTGGATAATCCTCTAAGTGTTTAACACTTATTTTGGGGTGAGCGATCTGTGAATATTTATGGTTCTTATTTCTCTATTCTTTATAATATTTCCCCACTCATGACTTAGATCTTTTCTATGTTCTAGTATGGAACTCCATAAATTTAAAACTGAGTTAGTGTTAATCTCTAGGATATTTTTTGAGGTGGTTGTTTGGGTCACTGTTAGTGGTTTCATATATAGATTCCTGTGGACGAATTTTAGACGTGGTATAGATTTGGGTAATAATTTTTTTGGGGGTAATTACTCAAGGAGATTAGAGTGGTTAAGGGTTTGAGGTGAAATTCATTTATTTTGTCCTTTGGGTGACCATTTGGATTTCTCTTGGGTGAGTGGTAGTTGTTTTAGGATGATTAAGCCTCATTTATTGGTTGTGCTTTTTGTGGATGATTTTTATTCTAGTTTTGTTGTGAGATGTGTGCATGAGATATTTTTGATGGATAATATGGGAATTTCTTGGATTAATCCTATGGTAATGGTAATTATAGGTAGTTATATAGTTAGAATATGAGTGCTGCCAAGTTTAGGATCTCTTCAGATCACCATGAGTGGGTATTCTATAAGTTTTTTCCCAAGTTACCCTTAATTATAGTTTCATGACCCAAGGTTAGAACCATATTATTCCATATTGAGGCATGTTTTTTATTAGAGTGTTTCTCTTATTCCTATGAGATGTGATGAATTGGACCTCGTTTTGTGGTATTTTGGATACACCTTGGTGGTTTGTGCTCCCTTAATGTGCTTCGAGTTAGTAATCTTTGTGGATATATATGGTTGGTCTAATTTGGTAATTTCATTTGGTGATTAGTGGTAATATTGATGTTTTGGAAATATTCATTCTCTTGGGTATACATATCTATCATTTCACTATTTTATATGAATTCTAAATGGTTGAGAGACCTATGTTAGGTCTTTGTATTCTCAGATCTTCATGGAGAGTGGTTGGTATCTGGGTGATTTTTGAGGATTTTTTCGATGTATTTTAAGGATTTGGATGATGAGTGATGTGTCATTTTATTGGAATCATATCTAATTTTCCACACCCCCCACTGATTTTACTCGGGTGTGTATTTTTTAGCCTTTTATTGGTTCTATTTTTTCAATGATGTTTTGGAGGAAGAAAGTATCATGGTGGGAAGAATTTTAACGCCCCCACCCCCCATAGAAACCCTATCCTTTTATATAAAAAATTACATGATTTAATAATAATTATACATCATAGTAAAATCCAAGGATCGTTAAGTCTAGTGCCTTGGAATACAATGGACATAAAACATAAAACATGGGGATAAAAAACACTTCTTTATTTAATCTTCATAAAGAGCTCTTAAATTCCTTTTATCCCTTACATCTATATAGGGTTCCCTAAGGAACACATGAAAAAAGGGATGAGCTAAAAAGCCCAGTAAGGGAATGAACATAAGAATAAATCTTAAGCACATGAGTTAGGAGGTATGACATAATGATATCAAAAGCATGGAACATATGAAATCATAACATATAAACATGTAATCATATAAACATGGAATCTTATTAATGTGGAAAAAACATAAAACATGTTTTTAGTACGATTCAAGGCTAACCGCCAATCCCATTTCCCATAGTAGTACTGGTCAAGGCTAACCGCCAATCTAGTTTCTCATAGCCAAGGCTAACCGCCAAGACCGTTGCACAGAGAATCTCGTGATACCTAACTTTACGCAATTAATTGGAGTGATATTTGGGCACAACCATATTACATTTCATGAATATGTTTTCTACATAAATAATCATACATAATCAATCTTATATAAACATAAGGTTTACCCATGGAAAGAATTGGGTGCCACAATCATGACATAAAGCATAACCAATGGGTGTATCATGAAAGTGTCCATGAAGAAAGGAATTAGAACATACATGAAAGATCATAAGGTAAAATAGGCATATATAATGTTAATTGTTTCCAAACATAAGTGACAACATGTAATAAATGTATTTGAGAAATTTTAGCATTATGACATTTTTGTGTGGTTTTAAGGAAAATACTTTAGAGCCTTTAAAATAGAAAAGGGTGCAATATTTTATATAAAACCAGAAGTGATCCAAGAATGATTCCATAATAAAAATACTGATTTTATAAAGACAATGTTTTATTAAAATAGAAGATATAATGTACTTGAAATCGGGTAAGAATTCGGGAAGTTCCCTTAAAACAGGTTTGCTTATCAGAAAGTACTGAGGGAACTTTTTAAAAACATGTATATCCCCGAAAGAGAGTGATGAAAGGATCTTAAAAAATTATGTTTGTAAAAATAAACATAATTTATAAGATTCACATAATTAGGCAATATAATTTCATTTTGATATAAATAAATATAAGGCAACCTAAAAGAATAAAGGAGGTTCGGGTAGAATTCGTTATGGATTATCGGCATGGTATCGGGTGTACCTAAGAGGGATTGAAGAGAGAGAAAATGGGTTTCTAATCACTTATAAATAATTATAAAAGTAATTTGGAGGTATAAACTCATACCCCATTATTTTTTATTACACATGGAAAGGCATAACATATAGAACAATATTGATTAAGAGTGAAATGGAGAGGATCCCTTACCTTAAGACCGGTGGTGTTCTCCACTTGTTAATAATGACCTGAATAAAAAAAATAGGTTTATTAATTAATAATTTCAGAACCTTTTATATAAGTAATTTATTTATTATAACCCTTTTTATTTCATTAAATACCTTTTTTATTGGTTATAAAGTTCAATTTCATTGTTCAGGCATGTTTGCTTACTTGGTTTTAATAATCGGTTCGCTTATATTCATGTTCAGATAAACATGTAAGATGAAATTAGTTGTCCATAATTGGAGTTATATGTTATTATTGAACATAAATTATATTTCATGGTTTCAAATTTAATTTTGTTTCTTATAATGAAGTATAATTATTATATAAAACATTAGTGATAACTATTTTGGTTAATCAGTGAGTTTGATTACAATGAACATTTTTTTCTTTATAACTTAACACCATTTGTAAAAAAGGATTATAGAACCATAACTATTATATATATATATAATAATCTGTTTCAACCATAACACAAATGGTTTCATGACCATAATTAAATATGATAATAAAAATTGACAAACTGTTGTCCTTGAATGTGCTAAATTAACACATCTCAAACGATGTTTTCATTTCTTTCAAATAAAAGGTGGGGAAAGGAGAGATGATAATTAAATATATCATTATCATAACAACATTACATTAAATATATGGTACTGGATTTTTCATAACATTTGGATGATTATAGGTTATGAAATAAAATAGAACAAAGGAACTTAAAATGAAAGAAAATAAAAGAGGAATTTTACCTCTTGAATCAACCTTCCTTGATAGCTTATTAAGTGGATAGGATTTGGTATTTTGAAGATACTTGGGGCTGTTGGGAATGGGGAGAGATCTTGGGGATAGATTTGGGCAGAATATTATTAAGTAACAATGCTTGATAAAAGTAAATAGAAGAGGGAGTAGAGAGATTTATAATGGAGGAGAGGAGGGTTTTCATAATCTTTAATCATTAGTTTATTAATTTCCCTCAAGACTAGAAATAGTGATTATTACATGACCAAAAATAGTAAATAGTTCATGTGAATTGTAAACAAGGGTGGTGGCATCATACATGGTTCTAGGAATAGTCCATTTATCTTATAATGTATATATATAGTAAATTACTGTATTTTACTATTCATCAAAAATTCAAGTATTTCAGAAAAATATCACAAATTCACCCTAATCATTTTTCGATGTGTAGAATCCAAAAATTAAATCCATTTTTAAAAAAAATCTAAATATGATTAATTTAATATTTAATTAAAATCATAATTTATTTGAAAAATACATATTTTAAAACGTTTATTTTCTTATTCCCGTATATAGGTATATCGTACTTCCACTTGAATCTTATTTATATACTATCACAGGTAAGGTTAAAATTAATTAGGGTATATCAATATTAATAAGGGTAATATTACTATTCATACGGGTATTTTACTATTCACAAAAAATTAATTTGGTCATATTATACTCCAAATAACTTACTGATCGCAACAGTGTATGTCATATTTTCAAAATTCAAATCACAAAAGTGACAAAATTATATTTATAGGTCACATAACACTTAGTAGTTCATTATGTTGTGATTTCATGTGATTATATGACATAATTATAAGAAATTAATTTCCATTAAAAACTTTGGGTCCTTACGTTCTTCCCCCTTATGAAAATTCTCCCTCGAAATTTTGTTTTACATTCTAGGCCATAAATAGGTGCAGGTACTTTTTATTCATTGTCTCCTCTAGTTCCCATGTTTCCTCTTCATAATTATGGTTCCACCATAGTACCTTGACCAGGTGAGTAGTATTATTACATATAACTTTATCTCTATGATCCAAGATCTTCATTGGCTGCTCCTCGTAAGAGAGATCATCCTCTAATTGTATCACCTCTGAAGAGAGTGCATGTGACGGGTCTGGTATGTACTTCCTTAAGAGGGATACATGGATGAAATAATGTACTTTTTACATGGTAGGTGGAAGTTCCATTCAATAGGCCATAGCTCTGACTTGATCAAGGATCTTGAAGGGGCCAATATACCTGGGACTTAGCTTTCCTTTATTCCCAAATCTTATGACCTTATTCCACAGAGATATGCATATAAATACCATGTCTCCAACTTTGAACTCAAGATCTCATTGACGATTATCAACATAACTCTTCTGTCGACTTTGGGCTACCTTGGTATGTTGTTGAATGGTTTTCACCTTCTCCACCATTTATTTAACCATTTCAGGTCCTGGTAGCTTACGCTCACCGACTTCATCCCAACATGTTGGTGTTCTACACATTTTCCCATAAAGGGCTTCATATGGTGCCATTTGGATGCTCAAGTGGAAACTTTTTTTGTAAAAGAATTCAACCAGTGGAAGATGTTGGTCCCATCCTCCTCTTAATTCCATAGAACAAGCTCTCAACATGTATTCTAGTTTTGGAATAGTCTTCTCAGATTGGCCATCATTTTGAGGATGATAATCCATTCTGAAGTTCGGTTCAGTGCTTAGATCATGTTGGAGTCTTTTCTAGAACTTTAAGGTGAATCTCAAATCATGATTGGATACAATAGATAGTGGTACTCCATTCATCCTTACCACTTATTTGATGTAAATATGTGAAAGTTTATCCAATTATAAGTCCTCTTGAATTATGATAAAGTGAGATGTTTTTGTAAGATGGTCCATAATGACCCATATAGCATTTTTTCCTCTCGATGTCCTTAGAAGTCCAGTGAAAAAGTCCCTAGTAATGTTCTCCCACTTCCATGTTGGTATGGTTAGTGGTTGAATCATCCCCTTAGATTGTTGGATCTTAGTATTTACTTATTGACATACCAGTCACTTTGATGTATATTTATCAATCTCCCTTTTCATATTGTCCCACCAAAAGTTTTCTTGGAGATCTCGATTCATATTTGTGCTCCCTGGGTGGATAGAGAAGGTTGATTTGTGTGAGTCATTCAGAAGCTCCTTCTTTATCTCTGTATTATATGGTATAAATAATTGTGTCCCAAATCTTACAACTTCAACCTTTTCAACCATGAACTCTGAGGATTTCCCATTTCTGATAGCTTCCACCCTTTTCAGAATTTACACATCTTTTCTTTGAGAATCCTTTATTCTCTCCATGAGAGACAGTTGAGCAATCATTTGAGAAAGGATTGATGGTGTTCCTAACTTAATGATTCACATGTCCATACACTAAAATATAAGAATATTGGATCCTTTTCAATTCTCATCATTGATAGAGATACAGGATCCTTTCTACTTAGATCATATGACACTTTGTTTTCCTTATCGGGATGGTAGTAGATTGAGCAGTCATAATCCTTGATGAGATCTATCCATCTTCGCTACCGCTTATTAATCTATTTTTGTGTGAATATATATTTGAGACTCTTTTAATCAGTATATATCCCACAATTCTCTCCATAGAGATAATGCTACCAGATTTTCAACGCAAAGATCACAGCCGCCAACTCCAGATCATGTGTGGGATAGTTTTTATCATGTATTTTCAGCTGCCTTGAGGTGTAGTTTATCACTTTATCATTTTGAATTAGCACATATACTAATCCCTTATTTGAATCATCACTTTACACCACAAAGAGTTCTACACATGTTGGGAGTGTGAGTACTGGTGCAGTGATAAGCCACTTTTTCAACTCCTTAAAACAATCTTCACATTCCATATTCCAGATAAACTACACTCCCTTCTATTTCATCTGTTCATTGGGTTTGACAATCATGAAAGGTTCTTTAAAAATCATCGATAATATCTATCTAGACCCCAAAAGATGTGTATCTCTGTTACAAATGTTGGCATGGTCCACTCTTTAATTTCCTTTGTCTTAGAAGGGTCCACAGATATCCCTTTGCTGGTGATAACATGACATAAGAATGATACTTCCTCTCTCTAGAACTCATATTTACTGTACTTTGAATATAGCTTCTCCCTTCACAGAGTCTTCAACAAAGTATTCAAATGCTTCTCATGCTTCCTTTCTATTGGAGTATATCAGAATATCTTCAATAAATACTACCACAAATTTTTTGAGGTAATCTCTAAAGACTCTATTCATTAAATCCATGAAAATTTTTGGAGCACTAATGAGTCTGAAGGGCATCATTATGGACTCATAGTGTCCATACCTCGTTCGAAAGGCATTCTTGTGAATATCTTCCTTCCTCACCTTTAGTTGGTGTTATCCCAATTGAAGGTCCACCTTTGAGAAATAACAGATCCCATGAAGCTAATTGAAAAATTCATCTATCTGAGGAAGGGGATACTTATTCTTTATCATAGTTTTATTAAGCTCATGATAATCAATGTAGAGGCGCATTGATCCATCCTTATTTTTGAAGAAGATGAATGGTGCACCCCATGGTGAAGCACTAGGGCGTATAAAACCCTTCTCCAGATTCACCTGTAACTGCTTCTTCAGCTCTTCCATCTCTACGGTGGAAATTCTTTAAGGTTTCTTTGATATAACAAAAGATACAAAAATAAGATCAATTGATAACTCAACCTCTCAAATAGGAGGAAGACTAGGAAACTATTTAGAGAATACATCAATGTAATCCCTCATGATGGGCATGTCTTCAAGCATGATTCTCTCCTTTACCTCAATCATTTGAGCAAGATATTCTTGCTCATAAGGTAGCAATATCCACACTTGAGATGATGATTCAAAATGAGATTAATCTTCCTCCTTACACTTGTATAGAATTGGAGGATGCTTTAGGATATGAAGAGTGATCTCCATTTCCTGACAGTTGATGTTGGCTTTGTATAAAGATAGCCAATCCATGCCCAAGATAGCATCGAACTCCACTAAAGGAAGTATGATGAGATTTTTTGTGAGGTTCGGTCCACAAACATTAACCGGGGAGGAGTTATAAACCATGGATGCAATAATTTCCCCATTTTTTTCTCACAAATAACTTTTCCTCCAAATTTTTAGGTGGTGTTTTAATAGTTATACTAAACTTTAAAGATATGAAAGAATGTGTATAACCAAAATCAAATAGTAAGTTCACTATTCTTGAATGAATAACTAGCATACCTGTCACTACATCATTGTTCAGCTCCACCTCAGAAATAGTGATAGCATAATCCCTTACTTATTTCCTTGGAGGTTTTTGTTGATTTCCTCCACCAACCCTTATCTTAGGGAAATTTTCTCACAATGCCCATGCTCCTTTCAGTTGTAACACTACACCACTAGATGATATTTGATCTGAACCTTCCTTTTTTCTTCAACATTAGCGGGATTTTTCATATCCCTTCGGCAGTTTTTGTCCAGATGACCAAACTTTCTACATTTGAAGCAACTCTTGGTTCACTTTAAATAGTTCCCATGATGCTTCTTCCCACAAATTTTCCAAGTGGGATATTCGGGCTTCTTTCCATCATGGAACTTGTTTTTTGAACCACCCATGTTTTTCTACATTTTCTTCTTCTTGTCACTAGCCCCACAAGACCACTGAGAGTCTCTAATCTCCATTTCAACCTTGAGGGCACAACATACAATCTCCTCATAGATGTAAAAGTCTCAGATCTCCAACCCCTTCCGTAGACTCATCTTTATCCCATTAAATAAGCGATCCACCTTGCTTTCGGGGTTCATGAAAAAGCCAGATGTGTACCTTAAAAGCCTTGTAAAGTTTGATTCATATGCCCTGATGGACTCATCTTCCTTATGCTTGAGTCTGAGGAACTCTCTTTCTATATTGATATGGAGGGTTTAAAGAAAATATTTATTGAAAAACATCCTCTTTAATTCCTCCCAATCCATGGAATCAATTTCTTCTTTGGACTTTGTATTCTTGATCAGTGTCCACCACTGATCAGCTTCCCCACCAAAATGATAGACTTCCAATACAACTTTCTCTTCTTCCGAGCACTAGAGGATGAAGAATATCTTTTCAATGGAGTTAATCCATTGTTCTATGAGGAGGGGATCAGAAGATCCACTAAACATGGGAAGACTTTGCTGCATGAAAGATTCTATGGAAACTTTCTCTTTCCTTGGAGGAGGAGGGTGTTCCACATGATTCAAGTTATTATTCATAACTTGATCCAACTGATCAAGTATTGTCATGAAGTTTTGAGCACCCATTCCCGTTATATCAGGCATATCATTAGGGCAATCTTCATATTTCCCGTCACATTGGTAATTGGAACATATTCTTCTATTTCCCTCCATTAACTAATAAAAAGAATGTATAATTAGAGGGCTTTAATACTTAGTTATTGAATATAAAAAGTAAACTTTTGAACATAAAAGGATAAACTTGTAGAGGAGAATTATATCTTAACTTGTGATTACTTAGGTTTAAATTTAGGTTATCCTCGATCCATTTCTTAACCTATATATTTATGGGGTTTTCCCTTATTAATGGTTTATACTAAGCTCATGAATTTACTAAAGAATATCCTCCAGGAGTGTCAATACCAAGAGTGCAGCAAGGCCCGTTGTCATGTACCAGGATACCGCAGGTCGAGCCTGAAACTCCTTGTCGGAATTTTTACTTCTAGGTATATCTGTGCTAGAGTCGCCTCTACTTGTTTGTATCCAAATAGGGATTTATTTTCATGATAAACCACTTACTATATACTTACCAAAATTTAGGGATGTTTTCATATACTCCATCTCATCCTAAAGGTTCTCACTAAGGTGCTCTATTCCTAATATCTAAAAATAACTAGACCATCATCTGATACCAACTATAGTAACCCTAGCCTTTTACATATAACATTACATGATTTAATCATAACTATACATTAGAGTACAATCCAAGGATCGTTAAGTCTAGTGTCTTGGAAGACTAGGTACATAAAACATAAAACATGGGTCTAAAAAACACTTCTTTATTTAATATCCATAAAGAGATCCTAACTTCCTTTTAGCCCTTACATCTGCATATGGTACCCTAGGGAACACATGAATAAAGTGATGAGCTAAAAATCCCAATAAGGTAATTAACATAATAATAAAGCTTAATCACATGAGTTAGGAGGCATGACATGATGATATCAAAAGCATGGAACATATGAAATCATAACATATAAACATGGTATCATATAAAAATGGAATCATGTCAATGTGTAAAAAACATAAAACATGTTTTTAGTAGGAGTCAAGTCTAACCGCTAATCCCATTTCCCATAGTATTATGGGTCAAGGCTAACTGTCAATCCTGTTTCCCATAGCCAAGGCTAACCACCAAGACCGTTGCACATAGCATCTCATGAGAATTAACTTTACCCAATGCATTAGATCACTATATAGGCGCACCCATATTACATTTCATGAATATTTTTTTCCACATAAAGAATCATACATAATCAATCTTATATAAACATAAGGGTTACCAATGGAAAGAATTGGGTACCACAATCATGACATAAAGCATAACCAATGGGCGTATCATGAAAGTGTCCATGAAGAAATGAATTATAACATACATGGAAGATCATAAGTAAAAATAGTCATATATCATTTTAAGTGGTGTCAAACATAAGTTACAACATGTAATAAATATATTTGAGAAATTTTATCATCAAAACATTTTTGTGCGGTTTTAAGGAAAATACTTTAGAGCCTTTAAAATAGAAAAGGGGAGATATTTTATATAAAACCAAAAGTGAACCAAGAATGTTTTCATAATAAAAATAATGATTTTATAAAGACAATTTTGGATTAAAATATAAGATATAATTCACTTTAAATCGGGTAAGAATTTGGGAAGTTCCCTTAAAACATGTTTTCTTATCGGAAAGTACTAAGGAGGGAACCTTTTAAAACGTGTATATCCCTGAAAGAGAGTGATGAAAGCATATTTATAAATTAATTTTGTAAAACTAAACAGAATTTATAATATTCACATAATTATATAGGATAACTCTATTTTGATATAAATAAATATAAGGCAACCTGAAATAACAAAGGAGGTTTGGGTAGAATTCATTACAGATTATCAGCATGGTATCGGGTGTACCTAATAAGGCTTGATGAGAGAGAAAATGGGTTCCTCATCACTTATACATCATGAGGGAAGTAAGGTGGAGGTGATAAATCATACCCCATCATTTTGGATTACACGTGGAAAGGAATAGCATAGAGAATAATCTTGATTAAGAGTGAAATGGAGAGGATCCCTTACCTTAAGATCGGTAGTGTTCTCCACTTATTATTAATGACATGAATAAATAAATTAGGTTTATTAATTAATAATTAAATAACCTCTTATATAATTAATTTATTTATTATAACCCTTTTTATTTCATTCAAGACCTTTTTGATTGGTTATAAGGTTCAATTTCATTGTTCAAGACCATTTTCTTACTTGGTTTTAATGATTGGTTCGCTTATATTCATGTTCGGATAAACATGTAAGATGAAAGGAGTTGTCTAGAATTTAAGTTATATGATATTATTGAACATCCAGGATATTCCATGGTTTCAAATTTAATTTGATTACTTATAGTGAAGTCAAATTATTATATAAAACCTTAGTGATAACCGTTTTGGTTAATCGGTGGGTTTGATTACAATGAACATGTTTTGCTTTATAACTTAATACCATTTGTAAAAAAGGATTATAGAACCATAACTAGGATATATATATATATATATATATATATATATATATAATCTTTTTCAACCATAACACAAATGGTTTCATGACCATAATTAAAGATGATAATAGAAATTGACAAACTGTTGTCCTTGAATGTGCTAAATTAACACATCTCAAATGGTATTTTCATTTCTTTCAAATAAAAGGTGGGGGAAGGAGAGATGATAATAAAATATAGCATTATAATAATAACATTCTAGTACATGTATGGTACTGTATTCTTCATACCATTTGGATGAGTATAGGTTGGGAAAGAAAATAGAACAAAGGAACATAAAAATGAAAGAAAAGAAAAGAAGAATTTTACCTCTTGAATCAACCTTCCTTGAGAGCTTCTTAAGTGGAGATGCTTTGGTATTTTTAAGAGACTAGGGGCTGTTGGACATGATTAGATAGCTTGGGTGATATTTGGGAAGAATATTGGAAAGTAAAAAGGCTTGAGAGGAGTAAATAGACGAGGGAGTGAGGGGGGTTTTATAGTGGGGGAGAGAAGGGTTTTCATAATTTTTTAATCATTAGTTTATTAATTTCCCTCAAGACCAGCAATAGTGATGATTCTATGACCAAAAATAGTAAATGGGTGGTTACATCAGCTATGAATTATAAAAAAGGGTGGTTACATCATCTATGATTCTAGGAATAGTCCATTTATCTTATAATGTATATATACGGTAAATTACCATATTTTACTATTCATCAAAAATTCAAGTATTTCAGAAAAATCTCAAAAATTCACCCTAACCATTTTTCAACAAGTATAATCCAAAAATTAAATACATTTTTCAAAAATAAAATTTCTAAATATTATTAATTAAATATTTAATTAAAATCATAATTTACTTGAAAAATGCAGATTTTAAAATGTTTATTTTCATATTCCCAGATATAGGTATATCGTACTTCCACTTGAATCTGATTTATATACTATCATAGGTAAGGTTACTATTCATTATGGTATATCAATATTCATAAGGGTAACATTACTATTCATAAGGGTATTTTACTATTCACCAAAAATTAATTTGGTCATATTAGACTCCAAATAACTTACTAAACACAACTGTGAATGTCAAATTTTCGAAATTCAAGTCACAAAAGTGAAAAACTTATGTTTAGAGGTCACATAGCACTTAGTAGTTCATTATGTGGTGATTTCATGTGATTATATGACATAATTATAAGAAATTAATTTCCATTAAAAACTTTAGGTCGTTACACCCCCCCCCCATTTCAATATGGTATTAATTTTATTAAATTTTGGTTTAGTTTAAGGGTTTTGGGTGTTCCTGATATTTTTTGGGTGTTTCAAGAAGTATCGAATGGGTTTTTTCCTAAGTGGAAGAAGAAAACATTGTGTCCTATGGAGACCATGTCATATCCCACCTCCATTCCTTTGTGAATTTTTAGGTGAGGTTTGATTTCATATTAGAGAAAGGGTTGCACCATGGAAGGTCATTTTCTTCCGATGGTTTGGTTTTGGTAAGGGGAACAACCATGTTGTAGGGGGGAGGTTGTTTTGTGGATTCTAGTTGCATATGAAAATTATGTTGTGGAAGGGAGAGGCTATGACATAGAGGCCTAATGTAATTACCCAAACATTTATAAATGATATTATTATTTTTAATGAGTAAATTTCTTATTTAGAAATGAAGTTATATAAAAAACATGCACTATTTTGGTTAGTTTGGACCATTATATGGTCTTTCAAATTAAAAATACCATTAAGCATCATAACTATTGATAATATAGTCATTTTATAGTGACCATTAATATTAGTATATTAAGGGTTATGATAAAGTCTATTTAACGTAGAAAAGGGAATAGATAGCTTCAACCATTAAGATCATACCCTATGAAGCACATTTATTAGAGACTTTGATGGAGATAGCATCACTGGGATTTTCCCTTGACCAAGACCAATATGATATTCAACAAATGAACCAAAAGAAAAACCATTTATGATTGAAGTTCAAGCTCGTCGATATCATGTCACAAACCATGTTCACCAAACCATCCCATGAAAATCTCACCATCACACACCTTACCCTTATGGCATTCGCTGGTGTAATAAAGGGTTATATATCTAGACCCTAACAATATGAATTTTTATATTTTATTTCTAATAAAACAATTATTATATTTATCCCTTTTTAATATTAATTTGTAAATGAATTAATAATTAGTTTGATAAAAATTATATTTTGATACAATGAAACACAAATTTTATTTTTGGTAAATATATAGTTTCAATCAAGACACAATTTTTTATTGATTAATATTTTTTTTTAAATAATACTTTTATAAAATAGTATTATTAAATATAAATGATAATATAATTTTATGATGTAAAATGTAATTTTTATAAGGGTCATAAAACTATTATTGTTAAAAAATAGTGTTTTTCAACAAATAGGGATATTTTATTTAATAGTTTAAATTATCAGATTTAGATTTTAATGTTTTAAAATCAATTCTTTATAAACATTACTCACTTCCACATCTCCAAGTTCATTATTTTAATGTGTTTGGTTATTATCCTTATAAAATAATAAAAAACAGTCCTATTTGGTAGAAACCATTGGAAAAAACCATTGTATGGTTTTTGGTTTTGATTACTTTATCATATAGAGTCCAAAACCTATGTTTAGAAATTAATAAATAATTCCCCTATCTTTTGCTATATAAACAAACCCAACACCCTTACCTCTTCACTAAAATATATTTGATCATGTATTTACTCTGAAATTACCTCTCTTTATCCCTCCCAAGGTTCCCACAAGCTCTTAATAATTTCCTCCCAATCTTTTAGAAGTGCCCTCTCAAGGTAACAGATTATCTCTTTCTCCTATTTATTTAAGCACATTATTTATGTCATTCTATTTTATTTAAAATTATTGAAGTTGGTATATGTTTTTACACATCCCTATTACTATCCTTATGATTCCCGGGTTATAATATAGCCTATTTTTCTCATTCACCCCTTCTATAAATTTTTATGTACGCTAGTTATACTGTCAAAAATCATCCTGCAATTTTCCATTAGAATAATTTATATAGAGAATACCTATATATATTTCCACTCAAGAGTATTAAACTAGTTGAATCTAACCATAATTTATTGTGGATTTACATGTATATAACCCACACTCCTTAATCATGAGTTTAAAATTGATTAAATACATCCTTATGTTTTATGATATATGTGGAACACTTAGGCATGTACATGATACGAAAGTGACTGGTGGGCCCAGAATTATATAGCCCTCCAATGCATTGGGTAATTTTTTTATATCATGATATTCCATGTATGATGTGTTATAGGTAATCATAATCACACTATATTATGTTTTCTTGGAAATTATATTTGACTTATGTTTATGATGTCAGGTTTTATGTTGTTTCCACATTCCTATGTTGACTTTATATTAACATGTTATATCATGACTCATTATTCAAGATTATGATTTTCACCCCTCTTATATTACCTTTATATACCTATGTTATCACATTTACTGCTTTACCTTATGGTATGCTTTGTTTATTCCCTTACTGGTCCTTATAGCTCACCCCTTTCTTATGTACGCCCCTAAGTTATCTCATGCAATTTTAGAAGATCCAAGGAATATAAGGGAATGTTTAGGAGTTTTTAAAAAATTATTTTTTACCCATGTTTCAAGTTAATGTTCTATGTAATTAATTTAATAAATACATTATTCCTCATGATCTCTTAGGGTTTTATTAAGTATATCTTTATGTAATAAATCCTAAATTAAGGTGAAATAAAATATTGGTTGTCATGGTTGGTATTAAAACAAAGTCTAGTTATTTTTAGGGATAAGGATTTGAAAATTTTATTTAAATCCTTAGGTATAATACTAAATATATGAAAACATAAACAAATTTTTTTAAATTATATAGTAATTTTTTTCCATGAAAATGCATCCCCTTCTTGACACTACAAGTGGATGTGGCTCTGGAAGGGTTGTACCTAGGGGTAATAACCCATGAAAAGGGCACATTGAGTTGGACTCAGTCATCACCTAGTGTATGATAATGGGTATTGTTTCACACCTATTTGGAAACTCCCACTAGGTATGATTTGGTAAATTCATATTCTCCTTATGAACCATTATTAAGGGAACCAAAATTCTTATAAGATTTTATGTTGAGAAATATATCACAGATAACTTAGATTAAAACCTATAAATTCATAAGTTAAAGAATCTATGTCATTTATAAGTTATCCCATTAATTTTTATGGTTTATTATTCATGTATTTAATAGTTAAAAAACTTTAACACCAAATTTTTCCTTTATTCCTAGTCAATGGCCAGAAATAGGAGGAACCGATTCTACAACCAATGTGAGTGGAAATGTGATGACTTACCAAATGGGATTCCCAACCCAATGGGAGCAAGAATTGAAAATTTTGTGATAATACTTTATCAATTGACTCAAGTTTTAAATATAAACCTAAATAATTATTAACACCAAAATCCCCTTAAGAAATATCAAGTCGCAATTGATACCATTATGTGATAAGGTTCTCTAAATTTCAGTGGATCTTTCAATCTCTTAATTGTGGAGAAATGGATAAACTCTATTAAAAAGATAGTCACCATCCTTAAATGCTCTGATTAATTTAAGTTCATGCTTAAAATTTATCATATATAGGGATAAGTTGATCAATGGTGGACATTATTCAAAAATATAAAACCTTATGAGGAGATTGAAGTGATAGAGGTAAAGGAATTCTAAAAAAAAGATCAACAAATATTTTCCTCTCACTCTCTAACTTAAAATAGAGAAGGACTTACTTATCCTAAAGAAAAATGATGATTAATCCCTCAAGTAAAATAAAGAAAACTTTATAAGACTTTCAAGATACACATTAGGCTTTTTCATTACCCCAAAAATTAAATCTAACCACTTATTTAGTGGGATACAGTTTAATATATAAAAAGAATTGGATATTTGAGACTTTGATAGCTATGAAAAAATTTTATGATGTGACCTCAAAGTAAAAATAGAGATCATTGAATCTCAAGGGTCTCTTTAGAGTGGATAAAATAAGAAAATAATAAATTTTAATTATGGCGGTGTGATGGAAAAATATCTTAGGTGTAAAAAAATCCATCATCCCACTTGTCAAAAGTGTGGGAAGAAGCATCCCAGAAATTTGCTAAAGGGAAAAAGAAAATTCTTTAGGAGTGGGTAGGAAGGCCACCTAGCTATAAATTTCAAAAGGGAAAAACCCACCAATGTGGTGGAATAAAGGAATTCTCTAGTAAACCCTCGTTTTATCATTCAATGTTTTAAATCTAGGGAACAAGGATAATGTGAATCAATTCCCTAAGCTAAGGGTTTTTTATGATAACCAGAAATAACAACCTCTAAGTCCTAGAGATAAAGGTAGAGTGTATGCCATCACAAATTTTGAGGTGGATCCTAGTAAATTTTTGGTGATAGATATGCTAGGTATTCATTCAAGGATAGTGAATATAATATCTAATTATATTTATATTCATTCTTTAATATCATTCAATTTTATTAGAAAAATTCAAACACCACCTCAAAACATGGAAGTAAAGTTATCAATGAAGATAGAAAATGGGTCAATTATTACATCCTAAGAATATAACTCATCCCCTATCTAAATTTTTGGGTTGAATTTCCCAACAAACCTTGTGTTTCTTCCCTTAACAGAATTCAATGTTATTCTAAGCATGGATTGAATTTCCTTGTATAGAGCCAATATAAATTCTAGAGATAAGGAAATCACCCTCTGTATCACAAATCACCCTATATTTCTATTCAAGTGCAAGGATAAGGATGAATATTCTTTGGTACCAACATCTCAAGCATGGATATTATTTCCTTACAATAAATTGTATCTGGCTTAAATGATTGAGACTAAAGAAAAGATAATCCTTGCTGAAATGTCTATTGTAAGGGAATTTACCGATGTGTTTCTAAAATAATTTCTTGGTCTTCCTCCTAGCCATGAGTTTAAGTTCTCAATTGAGCTCATACTGGAATATTTTCCAATATCCAAGACACTATATAGAATGTTCATTTTTTAACTTGAGGTGATGAAGAAAAAATTCTAGGAAAATTTAGATAAAGTGTTCATATGCCCAGATGTTTCACCATGGGGTGCATCGGTCCTCTTTGTCAAGAATAATCATGGTTAAATGTGCCTCTACATTGATTATCATGATCTTAGTAAGATCATGATAAAGAACAAGTATCCTCTACTAAATATTGATGACATTTTTTATCAGATTCATGGAGATGAGTACTTATATAAGGTGGATCTTCAGTTAGGATATTATCAATTAAAGGTGAATAAGGAGGATATCCCCAAGACTATTTTTCACACAATGTATAGGAAATAGAAGTTTATAGTAATTTCATTTGGACTTTCTAATTATATATAAATATTCATGTACTTAATGTACAGAGTCTTTAAGGATTACCTCAACAAATTTTTGGTAGTATTTATAGATAATATTATCATCTGCTTTAAAATCAGGGAGGAATATAAGGAGAGTTTAAATATTATACCAAAGACCTTGAGAAAGAAAAAATTATATGAAAAGTACAGTAAATATTTTTTTAAGAAAGTAACTTTATTAGGGAATTTTATCACCAAAAGAGGGACATATGGATCCTTTGAAAATAGAGGCAATAGACGGATGTCCTAGACCAACATATATGAAATAAATCAATAGTTTTCTTAGATTATTTGGGTATTATCATTGATTTGTGAGAAAATTATCATGATTTTCATTCCCACTAACCAATATAAATCTGACTGGTGTTAATTTAATATGGACTGACGAATATGAATAAATATTTAAGGAGCTGAAGAAGAGGCTAATCACTGCACATGTCCTCACATTACCCACTAGTGGGGAAAGATTTTTGATCTAAATTGTTGTGTCCAAAAATTTATTGGGTTGTGTACTCATGAAAAATGAAAAATTGATAGCCTTTTCCTCCCACCAATTAAATATCCATGAGAAAAAACTACCCAATGCATGATCTAAAATTGGCAGCAATGATCTTTTCTTTAAATATTTGTAGACATTATCTCTACGGGGAAAAGTGTGATATATATACGAATCATAAAATACTCAAGTATATATTCACACAAAAGGATATCAATATGAACCAATGTAGTTCGTTAGAGATGATAAAGGATTATGATTGTTCAATCCATTACCATATTGGGAAGGTAAATAGTGGGGTAGATGCTCTAAGTAGAAATAATCCTACAACCCTATTCATGATGAGGATTTAAAGGGATCCAATCTTCTTGGTCTTGAAAATGATGGAAATGGGAATAATAAAAGTATCTTAATCTTACCTTTATCAAATAAATTCTCAGCCATTTATTCTTGATAGGATCAAGGAGGACCAAAAAGATGATGATTTGCTACAGAATAAGGTAGTGAATATTCTAGTGTTCAACTTTTCTGCAGATAGATTTATAAGGTTTGGAACCTAGATATGTGTCCCATAAAAACCAAAACTAAATAAGGAACTTCTAGATGAGTTTCATAACTCATCATTATTTATTCATCCAAGAATCACTAAGATGTATAGATATTTGAAGAAAAGATTCTGGTGGTATAACATAAATAGGGTGATTATGAATTTGGTATCTAAATGCTTGGTATTCCAATAGGTCTAAGAAAAATTATATAAGTATAAGGATATGATATAACTATTTCCCATACTAGTATAGGAATAGGAAAACATAACCATGGATTTCATCATAGGATTCCCCATAAAACCTGAAGGAAATAACACCATATGGATGGTACTTGATCACTTTAAAAATTCATTACATTTCATTACTATCAGGGTATATTATTCTCTTGACCAACTCACAAATATATATATATATATATAAAGGAATTGTTAAGACTGTAAGTAGTTCCACTCTCTATTATATATTATCATGATCATAGTTTTACCTTGAGGTTTTGGAGAAGCCTTCTGAAAGCACTGGATACAGACCTGAGCTTTGGCACTGCTTATCACCCTCAAACGAATGGTTAGTCTGAAAGAACTATTAAAACTCTAGAGGATATGATGAGATCATGTATAATGTATTTCCAAGGATTTTGAGACCAGAACCTTCCCCTAATGGAGTTATTATATAACAAGGGTTTCTATTCTTTTATTCAAATGGAACCTTATGAGTATATGTATGATAAAAGGTACCAAACTTTGATATGTTGGGATTAAGTTAGAGAGAGAAATTTTATAGGACCTAATCTTATATAATAAATTACATAAAATGTTCAAACCATTCAGTGTCATATGAAATCCAAAGAAAATTGATAGATAATCTATGTAGACAATCATCGACAAAACCTTGTGTTTGAGGTCAGATATAAATTGTTCTTACATATATCATCATGGAAAAAAATCATGAGGTTTGGAGATAAGGGAAATATTATTCCTAGATACATCATCCCCTTTGGGATTCTTGATCGCATCGATGTAGTCGCCTATTGACTAGAACTCTCACCTAACCTATCTCAAGTACATGATGTCTTCCATGTATCCCTCTTGAGAAAGTACATAGCAAAACCCTCACATGTACTGAATCTAATGGTGGTTCCTTTTTAGAATGATATTTCATATGAGGAGTATCCATTGAATATCTTAGAATGTAGAGATAAAGTTCTACAAAACAAGACAACTCACTTGGTTAAAGTGTTTTGGTGGAACCACGAGTTTGAGGAAGAGACATGGGAACGAGAAGAGAATATGAAATAAAAGTAACTTCATCTGTTTTATTGTATCACTACTAAAAAACAGGCCTTTAATAGCACTTGTATTTATCAGTGTTAGAAAAAAACATTGATAAATCGCATCTTAATCAATGCTAAAGAAAGCACTGATAAATTTGACCCTTTTTCATCACTTTGTTTTTAGCACTGATAAAGGGTACCCATTATCAATGCTTTATTTTTAGCACTAATAAAGGGTACCCTTTATCATCACTTTATTTTTAGTACTCATAAAGGAATCATTTATCAGCACTTTTTTAGCACTCCTAAAGGTCCAAATAAATAAAATGAAATAATTAAATAAATAAATAATAATAAATTATTTTATTAAAAAAATATTACAAATTTTATTAATTAAATTAATATTCATAAAAATGAATAATTAAGTATACTATATATAAATTATAAATACTAATAAATAGTATGTATTAAATATATAGATATATAAAAAATAAAAACTAAACAAATTAAAATTAAAAATAGGTAAATTAAGAAAAATATTAAACATTTTATTAATTAGATGATTATTGATAATGTTAATAAATAATATATATTAAATATATATATATATATATTAATGTATATAAATATGATTTATATATTAAAAAATATTTATGTGCTTTACATTAAGTAGTCATATATTTAGTGAATAATGGTTTATAATTAAAAATTAATATGAATTAAAAATACTGACTAATTACATAGAGTAATGGACATATAATTGAATGTCGTTTGATTTTTCAATTTAACATAGATCAAATGTGTGTTATATTGATTTCACATATATGTAATTAATGAATTTGTATATACAATGCACACAAACAAAACTTATCCATTTTTTCAATATTGTTAAAGTGTACTAATTGTTAATTTATTCAATTTTTCTCATTTTTAACATGCATGCACTTAAAACTAGATATTCATTAATAATGTTAAAAAAATATTTTTTAAAAAAAATATTTATAAAAAAATATATTTATAAATGTACATACTATATTTATAATTATAAATAAATAAATATTTTTTTAAAATTATTTATATAATTATAAATAAATAATTATATATATTTAAATAACTATATATATTTAAATAATTATTAAATTTATAATTAATTTACTTAAATAATGAATATATTTACTATATTTATATTTATATATTTAATAAATATATATATATATAATAATATAATTATATATAATTATATAAATATATATAATTATATAAATATTATTTTTTAAAAATATTTATATAATTATAAATAAATAATTATATATTTAAATAATTATAAAAGTATAATAAATATATTTAAATAAGGAATATATTTACTATATTTTTATTTATATATATTTATTAAGTATATATATATAAATTTTTTATTTATAATTATAATTATAAATCATTTATCAGGTATTAAGTAATAAGTGCTGATAAAGACATATCTTTATCAGTGCTAAAAAAGTGCTGATAAATGGACTCTTTATCAATGATTTTTTGAAAGCACTGATAAAAGTGTCCTTATCTATTTAAAAAAACCTAACCAGTTGTGAACCCTTCATGATATCATAAGCTTTCTATGAAAGCCACCCACTGTTAGTGCTCCACCTCAATGAATTGAAGCTCAAATCATTCAAACCCACTCGAATCACACAAACCCACTACCTCCAGTTACTCAAACATCATCCAGAATCTAGTGTTCTCTTTTAGTTAGGGTTTTTGAAGAAAACAATGAGATCTAGATCTGAGGGTCTCATATTTTCTTTAACCTAGCGAGGTAGACCTATGTTTTCCTTGTTAGGTTCTAATTTTCTTTCTGTATTGGTGGTTTCATTTTTTATTTCTTCTTCGATAATGTCGTCAGTTATTTGTACTCTGGTTGTTGTATACTATTTTTCTTTTATTTATGATATTTTGTTCACTTGACTACTAATTTGAATATCATGTTATAGTATTTTTTTAATTATTTTTTTGAATCAATTTTCTTTGTTGTCTACATCTATACCCTAGATTTCTTTTCAAGATTAATTTTCTCACTATTTTGAAATCTTATAGAATCACTCTAGTTCATAGATAAACCAATTAAATAAATATTTATACCACTATATAAATATTTAAGGTTATGAATATAAAATACTTAAACGAATGAAAATTTTGATTTAGAAAACCAATTTTTAGTTTGGTGATGGTGATAAGAAGTAACAAAAGCTAATTTTATGCAATTCATGTAAGGGGATTTATTTATTTAAGTTCTGTTTTAATATTCTGTTGTAAGGGTTTTTCATTACAAATTTATTTGATTATAATTTTGTTTTTTTATTTTAAGATAAATCTTATTAAGGGTGATACCATATTTATTTATTTTCAATGGATCTCTATTTTCAAAATTAGTATGGGGTTGTATTTATTTTTCTATGTTGTGATATTCTGCTATAAGGGTTATATATATTTTTATCAATTTATGTTTATTTTATAAATACATATATATATATATATATATATATAATATATATATCTTTCTATCTATTTATATGTGTTTTCAGAACTTATAATGTAATAGTGATTTTATAATTATTTATTCACAAATTATGGTTCAAGATTTCCAAATTAGGAAGGGATTATATTTATTTTCATTAAAAATTATGTTTAAATGTTATTTTTTTTGGAATTGTGTGTATTATAAATTCCATGTTATATATATATATGATTAAATGTGTGTGGGATAAACGTTTCAAGGGATGGTGTTTTTTTCTCTCTTATTTGTGATATATCTTATTGATGTGTATTATTGATTTATGCCAACTTCTTTATAGACCTCCATAGAATCTAAAGGATGGGTAAATATGTATTAGATAGCCTACCTAGAATCCTTTAGATAGGTAGATCTGGTGTGTACCTCCCTAGAATCCTTGGGATGGGTCGGTGTGGTGATATGACATCCCAAGAGTCTTAAGATGTTTTCAAATATTTCATATACCATTATTTTTAAATGTAATAATTCCTTAGGTTTCTACACATTTGATGATGATTGAAGAGTATTTCACAAGGATGTGCCTGTAAGGGGCCTCGCGATGATAGGGTTTCCCCCATGCCGCCTTCATCTTCACCATCACGGATCATATTTCTCCTCGGCTCCTCTACTCAGTGCATGCGCGGCGTGCATCCCCTTCCTGTTGTGGCATCTTGAAGGTTCGTGACTCTCAAAGATCCCATCATTTGCTTCTGGTTAGGGTTTTCTTGGCGAAGCAGTGTTGGTACGGAGTTTGTACTTCAGTTACTGTGGCCCGGGGGTTGTTTTCGTGCTTTGGGTCGGCTGTGAGTGTGCTAGAGGGGCTGGTCTCTGTGTGCAGGTTTGAAGGCAGTAGCGGGATCCATACCTCTAGCTTTGGTTAGGTCTTCTTCTGGCATGATTTGGGAGGTCCTCAATCAGTTTTGGTTCATGATTCTTTCTCCTCATTTGCATCTTTTGGTTGTTATTTTTCTATGGGTCAACTTCGCTGGGTGGATCTTTTTATGTCGATTTAAATTGGTTCTGATTGATGGTCAAGTAGATGGTTTCTTCTATGTTGCTGATTTCTGTTGTTGAGATTGGTGAATTGATTCTTTATGGGGTGTTTTGGTTCTTATGGTGTGATGCACTCGGCGTTTTCATGGTTCTTTTTCAGGGTGGTCTTGATAGTGGATGGTCTGAGGATGGTTTCGCGGTATCACGACGTCGGTATGGCCCTGCCCTTGGTCCTCAATGGTCTCTCCCTCTTCCGCTTTAGAAAGCTTGATCGATTTGGCCTCCAGTGCATCTTCTCAGTTTTGCCTCAGATATGCGGTTGCAGTTTTGGTGGGAGGCTTGTGGGTTCGTTGCGGTGGGGATACAGTGTTTTTCGGCGACCGGGTTGTTGTCTTTGTCGGTGAGTTTTTCTATGAAGGTGACGAGGCGTACTGAATGTATGATGATGGTGGGCGATGTTATTGTCAATTGTGGGTTCTCATGGATCGTGGTCTCCTCGGGTCCTGTGGTTGTTTTGAATTTTGAATTTTCATTTTTGAACCTTAGAATTTGGATCCCGCATTTAGTGTAAGTTTTTTGTCTGGGTATTGTGTTGTTGTGGTTACCGCTCACCCATAAAGTGGGTATTTAGAAAATCAAAAAAGAGAATTTTCATCAGCCTTAGGTTGCTACATCATTTTTTCCAAAAAAAATATAATGGAAGTTATCAAATTCTATATATTAGAAATTATTTTTAGGTATTCATCATTTTAGGTCTACATGTATTTGTTCCACCCCTAAGAATCTCTGATTATTATCCATGTATATGAAATAACTCTTTATTTATTAAAATGTTTTATCAATACATTTTTCTATCTTTTAGTTGATTGAATGAGATTTTATTATTCTTATTTATCATATTTGGGTTTCTTATTACTCCTTAATTTTCTATATTATACTTTAATTTTTTATGGGATTTAATGCAGACTTGATGTGTTTCAAATAATAGTTATTATTACAATTTGATTCTTGAGACTCATCCCCCATAACTTTTATAGAAAACTTCTTCTCACGAATAGTCATTACTGCAATTTGCTTCTTGAAACTCATCCCTCGTATATTTTATGTTGCTTGTACTACTCTAAGAATTATTTATCCCATGGATGACTATTTCTTAGAGTATTTCGAGCAATATAGGTGAATATCCACAAGAGATGAAGGATGTGTCAAACAAAAAATGTAATGATAAATGTCTAGGATATGAGTTGATGAGGATGATTTGTCTATAATTTTCGCCTTTGAATGAATTCATATGATAACACCAACCATAGGGAATTAATTATTTTCTTAAATTCAATTACCCATTTTCTCCTAGATACTAAAATTCTTTGAAACAATTAAATGTTGAGTTTCCCTTATTAGAATTTTCTATAACTTTCACCTTTGATAATGAATATCTTATGTGTATTTATTTATTTATTGTAAAAAAATAATCTTTTATGACTCTAATATGATGGATATGAATCGAAAATGGATGCACGCTAATCATTTAACAAAAGATTATGAATATGGAGTTAAAGATTTCATCAAGTTTTCAAGTGACCATGCATACGACCCTTATCAAATCCCTTGTCCGTGTTTACGTTGTTTTTATTCAAGAAAAAATAGTTTGAAAGAGTTGTAAGACCATTTTATTTGTCATAGAATAGATCAGAGCGATAAATGTTGGACTAAACATGGGGAAAACTAAATGTTGACACTGATTTGGATGATACTGTGGTTTATGGATCATTTGATATTAATACCAGTGTAAATGATTATGGAAATCGCATGGAAGAAATGAAAATAGAAATTGAATATGACCTTCATGATTTTCCAAAGTTTTTTGAGGAGTTAAATAGTTGTTCCAATAAACCATTGTATATTGTTTGTATTAAATACACAACATTTTCAACTGTATTGAAGTTAAATAATTTGAAAGATAGCAGTGGATGGAGTGACACAATCTTTACAGAGCTACTTGGTCTCCTAAATTATATTATACTAGAAGAAAATGAACTTCCATACCAAACATATGACACTAAAAGAATGTTATGTTCAATGGTAATGATCTCTAAAAAATCATGCTTGTCCAAATGACTGCATATTATGCCACAAGGACCATGAATCACTCATAAAATTCCCTAAGTGTGACGTAAATTGATACAAAAAAAATGAATCAAGTCCTTTGAAATCTATATGGTACTTTTCTATCATTACACAGTTTAGAAGATTATATGGATGGAAGGAAACCATGAGACAATTGAAATGGAATGTAGATACAAAAATTAAATATGGGAACCTACGTTATCCAATAGATTCCCCTCAGTGGAAGATATGAGGCATTCATAATGGCATCATAAGCAGTGCAAGTATTTTATGTCTTTGATCCAACAAACCAAAATTGGTCGATTATCCTACTATTGACTAAAACAAATGTTGGGTCATAGGAAAATTCAATCGAGGAAGATCCTTTTATTGGGAGATCATAATAAATTCATGTTGGTCCCAATGTAGATAATGTCTTGTATGTTAGTGGAGCCTATAAAGAGGGTATTTGGATTCTCTATAGAGTAACCAAATCTCTAAAATATTTAAAAAAATAAAAAAAATCAATGATAAGGTAAAAAAATAATATATTATGTTTTTCCACATAATATTATATGTTCTCTATTGTATTAACATAATCTAAATTAAATTTTTGGCTACTCGTGAATTCAATGTCTTCTGCACATGATTATGTTACCAATCCCTTGGAAGAGAAAATTATAATCAAGGAAAACCTTTGGAAATATATAAAGGTTATGTTATGATATACTTTCTCAATTTTACTAAAAATTATATAATGTAATGTTGATTTAATTTTCATTATTATTTGTAGAGTTTGTTTATTTTAGAATATTCATGTTCATCTATCATGCATTTGCAGTAAGAGAAACAGTGCAATCTATGATCAATCGTAGAGTTAATCTTGATGCTTTCACAGTAAAACAATGGTCCATATAATTAACTTATTATTTCATAATTATGTTTAATTTATTTCTTTTTAGTATTACTCGCATAATAATTTTTTCCTTATATAGGTGGATTCTTTTATTCGATTTGGGGTGGTTTGTCCATCTTTTATGTCTTTTTGTACTAAATATTTCACATAATTCTTCTCCCTCAAAACCTTTTCACATCTACAGTGTTTCATTTATCACTTTCCTTCAAGTTCCCTCCACGGTGTGACCGGTATGACTCCAAGAACTTCTTTCTATTTAAAATCGACATTAATTTTATTAAAATAGACAACTAAACTACTCAAAACCAATCAAAAATATTTAGATTGTTTTTATAATTTAAGATAATGATCCATAAGCCATTTGTGACTTTTATGAATCATTCTCACCTAAATATGATACATGATGTGCCCAGTATGGCTCAATGTGTCTTTTATTAGTTTAAAATTAACATTTTAGTTTAAAAAGTTTCACTCACTTAAAACCGATAAAACATGCTCAGATTTTATTTATATTTTATGAAAACAATTAATAAGTCATTTTTGATGTGTAGGAATCAGTTTCATGTCAAACCAATACATGATGTGATCAAAATGAGTCAAAAGTGTGTGTTTCTAGTTTAAAATTACATTTTAGTAAAAAAGACAACTGATGTACTCAAAACCAAGAAAACGCATTCATATTTTTTTGATAATTAATTACAATGATCCACAATTCATTTTAGATGTGTAGTAATAATCCACACCTCAATCCAATGCATGGTATAACCAGTATAACTCAAAGTGCATCTTTTTATTTAAAATTGTCATCAATTTTAGTAAAATGGACAAATGACCAACTCAAAACTGAGAAAACACATTCAGATTATTTTGATACTTTACATAAATGATCCATAAGTCATTTTTTATATGTAGGTATCATCCACACCTCAATCTGATACATAATTTTCTCGGTATGACTCAAAGTATGCATTATCTGTTATAAATCAATATTTTCGTTCAAAAAGTGTCACTCACTAAAAACTTATCAAACGTTATCTGGTTTTCTTAATAATTTCGGATAATGATTCATAATTCATTTTTGACATATATAAATTTTTATTATATTAAACTGATACACAATGTGATTGAAATGAGTCAAAGTTCATGTTTCCAGTTTAAAATGGAATTTTAGTAATAAAATACAACTGACATACTCAAAACCAATAAAACGCTTTCAGATTATTTTGATACTTTATAAAAAATATACATAAGTCATTTGAGACATGTAGTAATCATTATAACCTCAATCTGCCCCACGGTGTGACCATTATGACTCAAAGTGTATATTTTTATTTAAAATTGGCATCAATATTAATAAAATGTACAACTGACCTACTCCAAACCAAGAAAACACATTCATATTGTTTTTATAATTTATGAAAATGATCCATAAGTCATTTTTAATGTGTAGGAATCATTCTCACCACAATATAATATATGATGCACCCATTATGACTTAAAGTGTCTGTTATCAGTTTAAATCGACATTTTAGTTCGAAAAGTGTCACTCACTAAAACTGATCAACCATGCTCATATTTTTCTTATAATTTAGGAAAATTATTGTTAAGTAATTTTTAACATTTTGGAATCAATTTCATGTCAAAACAATACATGATGTGATCAAAATGAGTCAAAAGTGCATGTTTCTAGTTTAAAATGACATTTTAGTAAAAAAGAAAACTGGCATACTCAAAACTGATAAAATTCATTCAAATTGTTTTGATACTTCAAGACAATGATCAAAAAGCCATTTGAGATGTGTTGGAATCAGAATCACCTCAATCTAATTCACGGTGTGATCGGTATGACTCCAAGTGGGTCTTTTTATTTAAAATCAACATCTATTTTATTAAAATTAACATCAATTTTAGTAAAATTAACACTTTATGTTAATTTATTTATTTATATTATTACTAACATAAGAATTTTTTTTATGAAGGTGCATTATTTTTCTCGAGTAGGGGTGGTTTGTTCGGCAATAGCATGAGTTAGGGTTGAGATTAAAAGATAAAGGAACATTAATGTTTTTTAATGTATGTAATCATTTTTATTTATGTAATTGTATAAACCAATGTTTAAAATGTCTATAATATAGTTTTTTTCCCTTGTATTTATGTTGTAAATTTCATTTCATTTAAATTGTGTATTGGGAATTGTTTTTTTATATCTAGTGTGTTTCTGGTGTTACGGTGTGTTGTTATAGCATATTACACTAGTGTTGCAGTGTGTTGTTGCAGCACACCGTAGTATGGCCCTTTATCAGTGCTTTTAAAATCAGTGATAAAAGACACATCTTTCAGCACTTCTAAAATCACTAATAAAGGATGAATTTTTCAGTACTTTTAAAATTTCTTATAAAGGTACACTTTATCAGTGCTTCTATAAGTGATGATAAAATACTGGGGCTTTTAATCTCACTCAGGTAGTCAGCGCTTTTCTAGCGCTGATAAAGGCCATTTATAGCGCTATTAAAGGCCTATTTTTTAGTAGTGTATAAAATGAAAATTTTGAGGGTGAAATTTCTGAATGTGGGAATAATGTAATGACCTGAACATTTATAAATTAAATTCCTTTTTTTAAATGAGTAAATTCCTTATTAAGAAATAAAGTTATAGAAAACACATGCACTACTTTGGTTATTTTAGACTATTATAAGATCTTTCAAATTTAAAAGACCATTAATCATCATAAATTTTGATAATATATTTGTTTATTAGTGAGCATTAAGATTAGTATATTTAGGGTTATGATAAAATACATCTAACAGAGAAAAAGAAATTGATGCCTCAACCGGTAGGATCATACCCTAAGAAGCCTATTTATCAAAGCTTCCAAGGGAGATAACATCACTGGGATTTTTCTTTAACTAATACTAGGTTGAGATTTAGAAACTAAAGCATGAGAGAATTTTTTTATGGGAGAATTTCAAGCTCATCAAGATCACAGTCCAAACCATTTTCTCCAAACAACCCCATGAAAATCTCACCATCACAGACCTTACCCTTAGGGAGTTCACCGGTGTAATAAAGGGATATGTATCAATACCATAATAGTATTAATTTTAATATTTAATTTCTAATAAAATAATGATTATATTTATCTCTTTTTAATAGTACTTATTAAATGATTAAATAATGAGTTTGATAAAAATTATATTTTGATACGAGGAAACACAAATTATATTTTTGGGGAATATATAATTTCAAACATGACACTATTTATGATGAATTTAAGAATTTTTTAAATAAATTATATTTTAATAAAATATTATTATTAAATATTATTTATTAAATATAAATGATAATATAATTTTACATAGTTGAATGTAATTGTTATAAGGGTCAGTAAACTGTTATTTTCAAAAAACTAGTATTTACCAATAAATGGAGAAGTTTTATTTAAAATTGTAAATTATCATATTTAGAGAATTATTTTTATAAAATAAATATTATTTTTTAAATAATCATGTAAAAAATTTCTAATGGTAATTTATTCATAATTTTCTAATATAGTTGAATTTTGGGGTAAAAATTAAATATTGTATAATTATATGGTATGTATTATGACAACATAAAATACCAAAAGTGGTTTAATAAATACTATAAAGATTATCCATGAAAAAAATATCTTTCACCTTTAAAATAATTTAATTTTTATGTTATTTTATTAATTATATTAACCATTAATGAATCCTCCAAAACCTATATTATATTTTAAGGTTTTAAAACCAATTCTTTATTAACATAACTCACTTCCACGTCACCAAGGGAATTATTTTAATGTGTTTAGTTATTATCCTTATAAAATAATTAAAACCAATCCTATTTGGTATAAATTATGTTCAAAACCATGGTAAGTTTTCTTGTTTTTATTAATTTATCATATAGTGTCTAGAACCTAGGTTTAGAAATTAATAAATAATTATCCTCTCTTTTGTTATATAAACCCACCCAAACTTACTTATATATTCACTAAAAATTATTGGATCATGAATTTACTCTTTCCTTACCTCTTTATATCCCTAAAAAGGTTCCACCAAGCTCTTAAGAGTCTCCTCCCAGGCTTTTAGAATCACCCTTTCAAGGTAAGGGGTCCTTTTTTTCTCCTCTTTATTCAAGAACCTTCATTATGTCATGTATTTTGATTTAAAATTGTTCAAGTTGGGATATTTTTTTATGAATATCTATTACTATAATTATTATTCCCAAGTAATTATATACCCCTTTCATTCTCATTCACCCCTTTTATAAACCTTTATGTACACATGTTATACTGTTGAAATTATCCTGTGATTTTCCATGCCAAACATTTGTGTAGTGAATACCCATCTCCATTTCCACTCAAGGGTATTCACCTAGTTTTAAATACCCTTAATTTTTTATGGATTTACAAGTATATAACCTTCACTCCTTAATTATGGCGTTAAAATTCATTAAACACATCCTTATATTATATGGTCTATGTTTCACACATATGCATTTACATGATTTAAAAGTGATGGGTGGGCCTAAAATTATATATCCCTACAATGCATTGGATAATGTTTTTATATCATGATATTCCATTTATGGTGAATAATAGGTTATCATAATCACACTATGTTATGTTGTCTTATATTTTAGCCTTGACTTATTTTTATGATGCCATGTTTTATATTGTTTCCACATTTCTATGTTACCTTTATGTTATAATGTTATATCATGTCTTGTTATTCAAGATTATGATTCTTACCCCTCTTATGTTACCTTTATATGACTTTTGGGTCACATTTAATGCTTTATATTTTTCTATGTTTTTTTTATTCCCTTATTGGGCTTTATATCTCACCCCTTTCTTATGATGTCCCCAAGTTATCCCCTGCAATTTTAGAAGATCCAAAGAATATAAGGGCATGTTTTGGAGTTTTTAAACAATGATGTTTTACCAATGTTTCATGTTAATGTTCAATATACCTAATTTCCTAAATACACTATACCTCACGATCTTATAAGGTTGTATTATGTGTATATTTATTTAATAAATTGTGAATTAGGGTGTAATAAAATATGGGTTGTCATACTCAGAGCTTGAGATTTGGGGTTCTACCAAATTAAGGGGATCTATGCCATAATTTGGAGGGATAAAATACATTATCCAAGGGATCAATTTATTAACCCTACCTAATCTATGTTCTCTACACTACATGCTAGGGGTTTTACCATAGGAGGTGACTAGCAAGGAGAACCACATTTCATTTCATGATTCTGTGCTATCATGGGTGACGGGAAAGGTCAATACACTATAGTGGTAGGTATTACACCATGAGGTTCCCTATCTAGCTCTTTAATTTTAGGAATTTTACCATTTTTACTTTTTTTGGTTTTTAGGGATTTTGACCCCCTTTCTCCCCTTCTCCCATGCACATTCTACTAGGGTTGAGCCATGGGATCCCCCCTTCATCCTCCTTATCCCTTGGTTCTTGCATCCTCATCCATTATTTCAAAGAAGACTATCAAGGTATTTTAATTCATTATTATTCTATTATCTCTTCCTTCTACCCTCCCTCAATTTCCCCTTTCCCAAAAAACCCAAATCATGATGTGGGTTGATTTTAGGGTTTGGTATGGGTTTAATAATGGTATTTTGGTTGTTATATTTTTATGAGGTTGTCTTATTTTTTTTGTTTGTATTCTTCACTAAAGGAAACACATTACAGCATATTTCTTCTTCAATCGATGTTGGTATTTTTATGCTACTCATTTATATTATATTTCATGAAATTCTTGTTTTTTAAAATGATTTTATTTATAAATTATGTCTATATTTAATACCTATGAGGTGTTTGAAATGGTTTTAAAATTATTTCCATACTTGGAATAGACTTCTTCATGCCAAGTGTTTTTGAAAATTACTTAGTGTATCTTTTAATGGAATTAAAGTGTTTGAAGGGGTGTTTGACAATGGTTTTATTTTCAAAGGAAATTTTTAGTTTCTAAATGGATGGTTTATTAAAAAGGGTTGTGTTGGAAAAAATTTAATGATTTTAAGACTTATTATTCTTGTGGTGTTTTAAAGTGATTTCAAAGGGAAATGGGTGATTTTAAAGTGGTTCTTAGTACCAGTTAATTACAAATATTGTTTTCATGGAATGGTTTCAAATGTATAAAAAGTTTCTTGGAATTCCAAAAATGTTTTGAAAGTCTCATTTGGAACCTTGTTAAATAATTTATTTGAAATTTCTATTACCCTCATTTTTGAGCCCCTTTGTTTATGTTATATTATTTATGGATTTTGACCCCATGGGGGATGTTTATTATTGGTTCTCATTCATGGATATGAAAGTGATTTTTTATTACAAGGGTGTTAGAGGTGAGATGAGGTTTATTGATTTTGATTTAAAGGTTTATTTATGTGATGAGCTTATGATTAATTTTTTTCTCACCTGATTTTTGTTGAAATCA
Organism: Viscum album; assembly: GCA_963277665.1. NCBI lineage: Eukaryota > Viridiplantae > Streptophyta > Magnoliopsida > Santalales > Viscaceae > Viscum > Viscum album. The sequence goes on along the minus strand of OY728163.1, from coordinate 1,850,249,210 downwards.
TGGGAACCCTATATAACTAAGTAGATGTTTTGGATACATGTTTATTAGATTTTTTTTAGGCTAGTTAGTTACATGGGAAATTTACACCCACATAGGGGTTTATTTTTTACTCAGTGACTTGAAAGGGTAATGTTGACATAGTGAAGTGTGTTCCATGAACTTTTTTTAGATTTGAATATGTAAACCTCACTAAAACACCAAATGTTGAGTTTGAGTAGAAATATGTCTTTTATGATGGAATAATGAGTAGAATAGAATTACATGTGTCGCAGTTGAAAACAACTTCAAAAAATCTTGAAAAGTTTGAGGTGCGACTCCCTATTTTTCATGGGGGTCAGTGATGGTAGTGAAGACCTGGGACCATGGCTTGGAATTGATCCTGATCAGGGGTGAAAGGGTGAATCCCCCATGGTATGGAATAGCGGGTTCGCTCAAGTGATATGTGAAGGTACCCCCAAACAATTTCGGTGCACAAGGTACCCACACGGAACTCTACGTGACCAACTAGTGCAACACCTGTGCATAATGAAACCTTCTCCCATGGTCCTATATTCTCTTATAAATAAGACTTTGGGGCCTTCATTTGTATAGAAGAATTTTCCTAAAGTACTATTTCTTGTCTGATCTCCCTAGTACATCGCTCAAGCCCTCTAAACCATCTAGGTGGTTTTCTAACACCTAAAGAAGAGGAGATTAAAGGGTAATGGTGTAACTTAAGTTCTCCTGAGGTTTAAAGTAAAAAAAACCTTGTGAAAGGCATTCACCCAACCTATAATTATTGAATACTAGCATGAGGTTCCCTTCCTTAATCAGGGACTTATGTGACTTACCTCTAGGAACACTTGTGGAGACCATTTATGTTTTGAGCAATGTATCGCCCAGGTTTAGTTTCCCAGGTGGTACATTTCCCAAGTTTCTTCCAATTCTCCCAGTCCTACCTATGCATAGCACCCCATACGTGATCCTCCTTGGTTAACCCTAACCTATAGCCTATGAAATCCATTCATGAGGCCTCCCTCAAAGCCACTCATGGTGGGGATTATCTTTCATTGGACCCCTTGTATGAAAGGGACCAAGTTGGAACATACACTAATACCTCCTTATATAAAAAACCTTAGGGGAAGGCACATAATAATGTCTCCCATTTGGATTTTTATTTCTACAGTCATAGGTTTCTTACACTTGTCCTACCAGAGGTTCAATATCCTTAGGGCATCTGTAGATTTGTATATCTTCTGTCACGAGGAATCTTACCCTAGTTAAAGTGTCAAGGAGTTTTTTCTATAGAGTATTATGGTTTGGACCATGTCCTCCTCTTCTTGTATCTGAGACTCGAAGCCTCTAGTTTCTAGTAGGGAGGGTCAGGATTATTCTTTCTTTCCCATTCAACATGGAATCAGACCCTCATCCCACTGTGGAACCAATTTTAGGGCATCCCTTATAGAATAAGCCCATATCCTTTCATGTAGAAGATTATATTTTTTCTCCTCACTGCCACCATTTCCTTCACCTTCATTCCTTTCTAGGGTAAAGTGAATATAGAAAAGTGTCATAACCCTAGCCTCCTCTACCATTTTCCTCCTCCTCTTCCACCAACAAAGGAGAAAAAGTGTGAGGTTTGTCGAATCTTCTACTTCTTCTTATTTATCACACCGAGAATGACTCACATGGGATTAGAGATTAGTGATGATCATGACACTCATATAATCCACCTCATTGATTGAACTATAAGAACTTTGATTCCTAGTAACCAGGATACATAGGAATCCTAGCTAAGCCCCAAGCTCAATGGGAATGCTTCTTAGAAGGAATCCCCAATTATAAATCCCTTAATTCGGGTATCCTCCTCGGGAGTAAGCCCTGAGTCAATCCCCCAAATCACCATGATTTAAAATCTACCTTATGGTCCCTTTACAAGGGAATCATCTTCAGAAATAATTCCCAACTTAATCATCTCAAAGGTCCATACTCCCCTGCGATACATACCCTTGAGGGCCTCCATATTTGTGGGTCCTAACGACCAAACTATGCCGGATTTGATTCCCATCCAAATGGGATACATAGGAAGCCTCCCTATGGTTCAAACCCAATACCCCAAATCAACCCTATTCTTTTTTCCATATCCTCTACAGGGTCTAATTCAACATGAAAATTCATATCCCTTCTAAGTTCCTTAGGCTGCTTCAGCATAAGTCCCACACCAAAATTTAACTAGCCACCCTCTGCTGATACATCCTTCCCACATGATGTTAAACTATATGGTTGGGTTCTTATCACATGACCTTAAAAGGTATGATCTGCCCTGTTAAGTGGCACCAAAATATGTGGGTTCCGATTCCTCTCACAAGGATATGTAGTAATCCCATCTATGGGTTTGATCCCAACATCAAAACAAAACTCATCTCCTGGGATGATGATAAACTCCAGAGTGACCTTAGTCTCCCTGGATGATAATAAACTTTAAATTGCCCCACTATTTGGATAGAAAACCATCATCATTATAATTATGAACAAATAATATCTAAGTAATATATGATAGGATACCATTAATGGAGAACCTCAGATACATACAGATATCTCTATTAATGAAGAACCTCAGATAAATACAGATGAATATCAGATCTATACATGATAATAATTGATTGGTAACCTCAGGATGACCCACATAATACATGGGAATTAATGAAGGATTCATGAACATTCCATAAATCTATAAGAGAGTCCTGGAGTAGGTGATAATTCCCCCCAAAAGGGTGTGATGATCCTGACCTCCCATCATCTCGACCAATGTGAGTTATTAAGAATTGTAGGTCAAAACACATAATGATAACCTGGCTTTGGAAAGTAGGTCCCCATGGATACAAAACTATTGGGTGTTTTTGGTTCCACGAACAAACCTATTGGAAACTTTTTGGAAATAGAAAATCATAATGAGTTGCTAAAAATATGGGGGAAACAAAAAAATAGTGAACCCTACGTGAAATCCATAACCAAGATGATAATGTCACCAACCTGTTAAGTCCCTCCCACGCTCAAAGGGAATGAGGTCCAAGTAAGGTAATCAATCAAGAATGTATTCAATCAAATGAGATACTACTTTGATGGAGCTCCTTATTTTTGTTTTTCATATACACAAGCACTTCATTTTCATAACTCCCTTTTATCCAATGGCCTTCTTCAAGTTTTCACCAATGAATTCCATGGCTGCTAATCTATTCAGATCCTTATCCATATAAAGGAAACCATTTCCAACCCAGTGTCTTTAAAGCTGGGTCTCAATATCACTACTCTAAGAATACCATCAAAATGGTACAATCCTAATCCTAGAGGCCACCCGATAGGCCCTCTAGCTCAACCAGCACCACCAACCATCCAGTCAATGACAATTGTTGGTCCTGAATTAGATGGTATTGACTTCCATATTTAACTATTTTGTGAGCTTATCCCCAAAACACAACAACCATTCCCTCTCATATTTCAAATATGTGGATCAAGAGGCCACCTATGACCACATCCAGGAGACATAAGGGTCCTTCTCAAGGAATCCTACCGGTAATTTTCACCACCAACATCACACGGAAGTTAACCATAAATATTATGAGGGTGTTGTCCTCATACAATTGGACCCATTACTTCAAACTTGGGAATTCCAAATGGCCTTCTAAGCACAATAACTAGCCAATAGGGAGTAGGTTTAAACCTTTTCCCCCTCTAGAGAATCCCACCAACCTAGTTTGGTGGTAAATAGTGAGCGGGAACATACACCTATCTACCTTCATTCATCCAGCTAGCTGACTCTTCTAGAAGAACTAAAATAAGTTTGTCGACCATGTTTGGTATAAAATATTGATAAGGAACACAAACCTTCCAATACCTATCAAGATTGTTAGCAGTCTCATCTGGAAGCACCTAGAGAAGTCAGTAGAAAATTACTTACGACAAGCAGGGGACAGGCATAACTCTCTGCCCCCACACATGAGTATTGTCAGTATCAACTAGCAGTAGAGGGAGGATAGGAGTAGGAAAGTATAGTTACTCTAGATACATAATGGAAATATATCCCCATTCCAGTCACTGAAGTCACCAAGCATATCTTGGAAATGGTTAAAGGGTAGATAAAATTCCTACCCATATCCTATAGACTTACTAGGATATCATCATGATGACGATAGTAGTGTCCGAGGTAAGGACACCAAAATTTTTCCACACAAATGGGGTATCTCATCAGAAAAATACCCCCAAGTCGACACACACCTCTTATCTCATCTAGGAGGGTCATGGGGAAAACTCACACATATTATATGGATAACTAAATCAGGAACATACACCTACTCCAATCAGAGGTAATTGGCCTATTCTAATAGCCACTCCAAGGAAGGCACAAAAACCTTCCCATGATAGCCACTTCTCCAAAAAAAGTGTCCCCACTCTCTCATAAGAAAGCATCTAATAAGAAGCCTTATAAAACATGATTGAAAAATAAAGATCCAATCTATAATCAAGCTTAGCTTGATGCTAGAGTTCTTGAATCCCTTAGATGCCTATCTATCGTAGCTCGAGATCATACCCTCCTATTACCAAATTACAGGAGCAGAAGTAGTAATTTTGAAGGTACTAATTGAAAAATTCATCATGGAGGCTTGATTCATGATGAAAATATAGTCTATCTCAAGAGCCTATATCTTGATGAGATCCATGGAAACCCTCCATGTGGCCAGAATACCAAGAAGTAAGAGGTTTTTCCCCTTGCTATAATCCACCATGGAGGTCCTTCCCATTTTGGAATTCACTGTGAAAGTTATCTCTATAGTAGTAATTCTCATTTTCAAAAGAATTGTTCAATTGTAAATCTAGTGTTGAGAAATCCCCCATATCATGAGGTTCTTGAAAACATATGGTCAGTCATGTCGGATGCCTTGTAACTGATAGGTGAAATACATTCTCAATCGAAAGACAAACCAAGGTGAAATTCATTCTCTAAACCACCCTTGGGTCACTTGCCTTACAAAATAGTATAGGAAATCCCAACCAATCCCATTGATTATGTTAAAACAATTGGGAAGCTTCCACTCTGGTCAGACCAAGTTGAGGAACCTCTAGTGAAAGATGATGAAGATATTCTAAACATGAGAAAACAGTTGGCTAAAGATGAAATACCAGTCATTTTTTTGTCTTTAGCCACCTCACAATATAGAATTATAGATGTGTTGGTAGAATATTTTATGAAAAACATCCACCTAAATATATGGAAAACTCTCCATAACCTAAAATAAAAGGTATTACCCTATAAAAAGTATCAAAATCATGCCAAGGTAAGAGAAGGGTTGCCGTAAAAAACTGACTTGGCATCTCTCCTAGCTTCCCAGCATCCAAAGATCAAGAAACAACAAGTATCCCTTCAAAGTGCATGACTCAAAGCATTAATGAGGTTGTGATAGCTAATCAAAAATACCCCATATGGTGTTCATATCAGAGTATAGGGTGCACATGAATCATTTCATTTAACTATACTCCCTAATAATCAAATATTACCAAAAGTAGTATTATGCAACATCATTTCCCCAAGATGGCTACAACAAAAAGAATTTGTTCATGAATAAAGATATGATAAATAAGAAAACCCCCTAACTAGATCTCCTTGACATCATTCCATAAGAGATAAGGCTGTTAAGATACTCTTGCATCAAGCATTTGAGAATATTGAGTAGGCATCCTTCTTAGAGCCTGTTAGTCATCAGATTGTGAAAATGTCAGAAATAGCATAATAGTATTTAGAAATAAGAAATTTAAGTGAGTTACAAATAATCCACCTAGACCATTTTTGAACAAAAATTTTTAAAATCAGAAGAGAAGTTGTGGTAATATTAGCCATAGCAGTTTGGGAGCAACCCCAATCCACTAGGCTTGGTGATTTTTTAACCCAACCCTCAAGATCATCCAACTAGGATTGAAGGGTTATGAAAGTGGAAAAGAAATAGAACCCACCCTCAAAGTTGGGGGATTTTTCACCTTATAAATTCCCTCCTTATCTGGAATCATTTTTCTCTTGATTGGGGAAGATTATACATAATGAATCCTTCTAATTTGTCTCATCCCATGATCCATATATTCTCTTAGAACGAGTATGACTAAACTCTCTGTAGATTCCATTCAGGTTAATATCTTTTAAAAAGATCCCAGGAAATCAAAAAAACAAGAGGAAAGGGTCTCATGGAGGGCACAAAAAAAGGTGATCTCGCAGAGATACAGATAAAATTTCGGTGATGCATTACACATCTGTGAATGTCATCAACATTTTTGTTGAAGATTCTCTAGAACATGAGGCCGATTTGGAGGATTCTGAAGAATAATTTTTGGTTCCTGAGGCGGTTCACACCAAGATGAATGAAGTAGGTTTTCATACCCAAAACTATAGTCTCACCCAAAATTTGGTCATCCCCTCGAACAATCCACCCCTACCTCCTTAAAAGGAACCTAATAAGGGGAAATATAAGGTTCATACTATGTATCACCTTACCCCTAGAGAGGTTCAATCCCTTTCTCTAGAGGAAATATTTTCTAAGAAAGAGGAGGAGATGAGAGAGTTAAGAAGACTCAATGTAGAGTTAATATTAGGAATCCTTCCTACCAGATATGCTTTACAAAGAAATCTTTAACCCACACTTCCAATCAGCGCACCTTAACAAAAAATATAGGGTTTTCTGTAACAACTGAAGTAGATAGGGAACATCCGCTCAATGTGGGATATCAACCACCAATATATTTGTATCCTATAATAGTAGATTAATAATTACTTCCATTGAGTATACAACTAGAACAAGATCAGGCACATCCTTATAGGACTTTCCCTATGAGTTTCCCATAACAGATACCAGTAGTGCCACCATCAGTGGTCCTACTGATCATCGCACCTGTTCAGGCTCCAGCTGCTGCACCTGATTAGGTCCTAGCTTAGCCAGATATTCCTAAAATTATTACAAACACTATTGAGTCATTAACAACTATATTAAAAGAAATGGAAGGACAACATGTGCTGATACAACTAGAAAATAAGGCTTACCCCGGGTGGATCCTACCCCTCCCTCTCCAAACTTTGGAAATACAACATTTCCAATTTCCAATAGATCAAGAGACCTAGAGTAGCACTTGATGCATTTTGTCTCTCATTACGATCCCATGATGGGTACCCCTGAATAGTAGGAGGTGGTGAATCTCACATGTTTTGTGAAATCACCACAAGTGCCATCTTTTATGTGGTACACAAGTTTGTAGTCTCAATTGATCACTATATGGGAAGAACTTTCTCAAAAATTCATCTTCTAGTTTAGTTCAATGTTTTAGAATACAATAGTCTTTGATCTTACAAACTAAAAAGGGATAATGAAAGAGTTTCATATTTCATTGCTCGGTGGAAAGTATTGACGTACTCTTTAAACCTACCACTCCCTCAAGAAGATGTGTTTCCTATATGTGTAGAAAATATCTATGATGAATTGTGAATTCCATTAATCCCGATGAAATACATAGGAGGGTTTTGGGACCTGGCCTCGATTTCTAAATAGGTGGATAATTCCATTGTAGAGACCAAATCCAAGTCCTGAGTAATTCCATCAACTCAAGGAAGGAGAACAGGAAAAGTAGAGGCTACTACAAATACACTTAAGTGGGATCTTGTACCTACTCCTTATTCAAATATCACATCATACCATAGGGATCCACTACCAAAGTGTTAGTAACAATGGTCACCTTGTTAGGATTATTAAAGATATTAGAGGTAGAAACAGTTTGGGGAGATGAAAAACAAGCTCTATTACTTTCAAAATGACCAAGTTTTTGGTTACTTCACCTTGGCGTTGGAAAAGAATTTAGTTCAGTTTTCAAATCCCAATAAGCCCAGTAAAGAAGGTTTTGAATGTATCCAAAACTATTTCCCTTTCCATAAAATTTTGGGGCACCCCATCCATAACTTTTTTTCTTCAGACACCTCCTATAAAAGGTAGTGGACTCTAGGAAAGTGAAATTGAAAAATTCACTAGCCCAGGTAGCATGTGTTTTTTCTACAAATTAAGAGAAGTAATTTGAGTGAAAAGAAGTTAAAAGCAAGAGTACGTATAACTTTAGTAATTGGATGGTTAAAAAATGATCAATCAGACTCATTATATTCTCCAAGATCATTTGAAATAGGCAATTGTGAACTCAACCCCTTACGCTATAGAAAAGTCAGCTTCATCAAAAGCTCAGTACTCTAAAGGACGATCCTTAAAAAACAACATGTCCATAAGGATAAATAGAAAATAGAAGAATATTATCTTGTGTCAAGGCCAAAGTTTTCCTTGACCTTATCAGACTTCATACCAACCATCCCAAAATCATGGTCACCACCCTACAAAATGGCACAATAAGAGTCAACCTATCATGAAGAATCTTCATCAGATAAGGAGTTTATTTTTGGTTTTATTAATGTTATTAACTTAATAGATCCCCTCTCATTCAATGATTCTGATTATGAATATGATTTCCCTACACTTCATTGGGGAACTATGGGAAGAGTTTTTCAAGGTCGAGGATACATGGGAAGACGTGGTCATTCTAGGAGCCACTACTTCAACCAAATTCCCACTCGAACCATCTATGTGGCCGAAACTCATGGGAAATATCTCTAATGATCTCATTAGGAAAAAGAGAGTTCTTACTCCACATATGATAAGGTATACCCTAACATGATCATATTGTAAGACTAGTTATAGGATACACCACTGCCTCCTTGATGGGTTGTCTGACCTAATAAACCTAATCCACCAATAATAGGAACACTTCTAGCTCCTACCCCAAGGGATGGCCCATCCACATTAGGGATATCATCTCTTAAAATGTCTGTAAAAGAACATACCCATGTTGGGAAGTATAGACCTATGGATTTGAAATATGATGTATTGAGGCAATTTTCTTAAGTTACATCTAATTTATCAATCCTATATGCTATGACTTTATCAAAATACCTCCAGGAAGCACTCATTAAGGCCTTGTCAATCCCTTAGGAGTTTTAATTCGAGGTTTTTGTTGCTGAGGTATATCATGCAGAGAATTATCCCGTATAATTACATGTGATTATCTCTTTCATGTACCAAGAGGGGTATTTTTTCATGTAAGTACACATCAGTCCCTTGTATATATCTAGAAGAATAATTGACATTAATATCCTAAGAACCTTTTTTAATAATGGCTCAGAGGTAAACCTCATTCTAGTCTAGAAAATTCACCAACTGGGTCGCAATTAATCCCACTTTTCACCCTCCACTCTGATGTTATAGGTTTATGACAAGAATGAGAAGGATCCTCTTGGTGATATTACACTCAGAACTCAATTTTGGGATCTCATGTCCAACTTAGAATGCATGGTTTTCCATCAGGATATAGCTTTAAATGTTTTGTTGGGAAGACCCTAGTTACATCATCATGTATCCATTCCTTCCATATACCACCAATGTCTCAAATATTGTGTCAATGGCCAGAATGGGATATTTTATGGTGAAAATTCCCCATTCAAATTCTGTGAGACATAATAAATTGATGTAGTATTATATCAAAAGTGATGGTTGATGATTTTACCCAAATAAATGACCCAAATGTCTTAAAGATAACCCCAGCTAACCCTTTCAAGAATCTCAGTGAAGATTATGTGCTTCCTATTAATCAAATTAAAAGATTGGTAATGAATTCACAAATTAATTCAACATCTTCTGTGATTTAAATCATTATAGTTCAGCCCTATGGTGCTGAAGAAGTTATCAACTCTTTTATTGATGGATAAATATCGAATAAAAATGTATTCAATTTTTCCCTTGAGCTTCAAAAAAGCTCAGTTACATAATCCAGGCTAGAAGAATCTACCAGGACTATAGGAGAAAGTGAAGAGACTCATTCTCAGTCCCTTTTTCCCCTTTAGGACTCCAATAAGGCTTCATTCCATCAAGTGATCTCGAAATGATCCCCTTGTCCTTTGGATGTCCAAATGTTGATTCCCATATTTGTAACACCCCGAGATTTTATGAAAAATATTATTTTAATTTCATTAATGTCTTATGTTGTATTCTACACCAAGATTACCCTGCGCTATACGCAACACCGTATTAGCTTGCAGTATACGCAACACTATTCTTGGACCGTGTTACACACAATTTTGATAATAGTTATTCTACGCAACATTGAGTATATATATATATATATATATTAAATGTATAAATGAAATATGGTTGGATTCTGTTATACGAAACAACGAAGGATTCTTTCACAACACGCAACCCTGACTTGGCTTGCATTACACGCAATCGCGACCTTCCTCGATAGCGTGTGTTGTACGCAATACCGGGTTTTAATAAACAATGTTATATTATTATAATATTGTCATGAACTAGCCGTTATGAATAGTATTAACTAAATTTTTAATTTTATAACATTATTATTCATCTTACAAATTTCTAGAACATGGTATAAGAACAAAATAAATTTTTCGGGTAAAATAAGTATTTTTCAAAAAATGCAGTTTTGCCGCCTTTGGATGGCGCACCCACTTTAAATCTGGTTTTTGACATGTTTATAAGTTCAATTTGACAAAATAAAATTCTTCTTTAGAATCAAGAAATAAAAATTTACTTTGGATAAAATTTTCATATTATTCTGGTAACTTTCACATTTTAATGAATAGTAAAAACACGCTATATTTTAATTAAAAAAAAACTTTTTTCATCGTAATATCTTATGTGGTTAAATTATAATATTGAATGGTTTTAAATTATAAATAGAATATATTTTTACCATTTAATATAATGTATGTCATTAGCATTGATTTTACCTTGAATTCGTAAGTTAAATCAATTCAATCTTTTGCAATGTTTTAAACAAAAACCCGTTTTTATTCGACAATGGGATTAATTTTAATTTAATTTCTGCAACTTCTGTGTTTTGAATTTTAAAAAATGGATTCCATATTTGGAATCAGTGGGTCCAAATTATTTTAATAGGATACTTTTTATTTTTGGGAATTATGAATAGTAACTACGGTAAATTTTATTTGCCATAGTTAAAGGTAAATCGGGTAATTAAGGGTAAATATAATATTTTAAAATTACCCTAACAAATGTCAAAATCCTATTGGATGACTAAAAAACGACCCATATCACCTAAGGGTCGGATTAGATTAATTTAATTAAATTTTGTCAATGAAAATAGTTTAATTATTATTAAAACCAAAGAATGTGACAACATGTCACTATCTTAAATCTTATAAGTATAATTTTAATCTAGTGATAAAATTCATGAAACTTCGAACATGAATAGTCTCCAGAAAGCTAATACAAATATCTACATCATATTTATAATTTTTAGGGATTAAATAATTATCATTAATTATGACACAATAGTGATGCATAAATTGTTTATCTAGTGAAAAATCAAGAATATTGTTTTTATTAAACTAATAGTGACCATAAAATGCACAAATACCTAACCAAAACTTATTGTCCATGTAAATGTAAACCATAAGCATCCAATGGTCGAATATTTGACCATTTGGAGCCTTATAAAAGCGATTATGACACTTATATTATTTTATTTTAAATGATGCCAAAGTTGTCACCTTCATAATTTAATAAATATAACAATTTAAATATTGTGATTTTAAGATGATAAATTCGAGTAAAAGTATTATTGTGAAACGTAATAGATTTATTTTCATCATAGGATTTTATTTTTAATTTTTATGCAACAAATAAGTATATTAAATAATTATACAAAAATGTTGTAGTATTTATTTTATTAAGAGATAAACCAAATAAATGGTTTCAAAAATAATAAAATAAATATTAAATGAACTATTTAATGTGATACAATAATTTTTAAGATACATATGACATTTTATGAATCTATTAAAACTTTTAGTTCGAACATATTCTCTGTATTTATTTTATTTAAATTCAAATAAATGAATAGTGTCAAAATTGACACTATTGTTATTTTATAAAAAAACATATTATAAAATTGATTAAAAATCACAAAATATTTCAAAATTATAAATTTAAATTTATATGATCTAAAATGTTATTAAGAATCCAATTATGGACAATTCAAAATAAGTAAGTAATTATTTGTTATAATTTAAAAATTAGAATGTTATTACCACAAATAAAATTAAATTGATTAAATAAGGATAAATCATGTTGATAATTTTTAAAATAAATTCCTAACATGTCTAAATTCTATTGGTTGATGATATTACAACCTTATCTTATCTAATATTTTAATATGAGTCATTTTTGGAGGTTTTTATGTGGGGTTAGATTTATTATAAATTAATATTTTTAAGAATTCCAAAGGTGCCCCTCTCCTCCCTTATAAAAGGACACCTCCTCCCCCTCCTCCTCACACCAATTTGAGCACTCAAGCTCGGAAAACCCCTACAAAAATCTCTTCTCCACTTCCCTAGCAACATCCTAGAGGTTCTGGTCTTCCTCAAAGACCAATTTTAGTGCCCTAAGAGGAGGTCTCAAAGAGGCGTTTCAAAGAAGAGGTAATTACCGTTACCAATTCTTTCATCTTTATTTCTTCTTCCACTTCTTCTTCTTAGGTTGTTTCATTATGAAGTAATAACATCAGTATCACTCATATACTGATATGTTATTATAAGTATGAAACAACCCTATTTCACCATCTATCCATCCTACGGAAAAATAAATCACCGCGCGTGCGTACGTACGGAATACCGCCTCCACGCCGTGGTGTAATCTATTTTCCACCACCACCTTACATGGATGGGTATAATGGTGTAAAGAATAACTATACATAGTTTTTACAACATCATATTGATTCTGATATATTGTATAATCCACTCCAATTCAATTCAATATTTATGGAAATGATATCATCGCTCGTGCGTACGTACGGACTACCGTCTCCACGACGCGATGAGATTCATTCTCCATGTTAACCATTTAAGAATGATTATAAAGTATATATAAGAAATAATAATGAAATATATGAAATTATAAATCTACTGGATTTATGTATATATATATATATGTATGTCATCTACTTACTTCCATTCAAGACAATAAGGAAAGGAAAACAGCGTTCATGCGTACATACGGACTACCGTCTCCATGAACGGTGTTTTTAATTTCATTTATCTATCTATTATATATATATATATACTGAATATATATGATATATAAATCATATTTTATATTCTGGAAGTAAGTAAATCATGATATAAGTAATAATAATGTCAAGAACAACAAGTCAAAACACCTATGATAAATGAAACGATTTTACCCAAAACGCTTCTTTAACATGGAATTTACAAAAGAACGGGTAATATAATGTCATAAGTGAACCATATATGATATCATAACAATGAATATGATTATGTAATAAGTCAATGACATTATTTAAATCATTATACAGTAGGTTCGGACACATACGAAGCAAATCGGACCTAAGGTAAGGAAAATATCACAATCTCATTTTTATCCGAGATTGTTTATACTTTGGTATTTACTAGGGTGTATTTTATCATCCACATAAATGTTTCTTCAATAGGTAATATTATTTCCATCCACCTACAATTGTTTAAATCCAATTTTACCCTTCGGTGAGTTTTTAGTAAAAGATATGAAAGGAATCTTTTGTCGTTTTTCGTACGAGGTACTTTTTGACTTTTCCGACAAAAGTACGAAGAATGTTTTTTTTTAACTTATACGGCATGAATGGATTTCTAAAAAATTATTTCCAAGAAGCTTCCTTTACAAGTATTCAAGTTTATTTTTAATCAACTTCTTTTATTTTAAAATTGTATGACATGTTAAGAAAGGAAAAGTGTTTTTGAAGTAGAAAGGATATTTTCCTCAAGAATGAAGTTCAAGTATTTTATAAAAATTATTTTCCATCTAAGATAATAAAAGGGTTCTGTTTTTATCCCTATTATTACATGGATTTTATTATGTTGTGATGGAAACATTTTTATGAATTCCTTTATCTTATATGAATTGTTTTATGATGTCATGTTGTTTAAGAATCCCATTTTTATTACATGGGTTATGCGATGATGTATGATTTATGATTATGTGGCACACATAAGAAAGGATTCATTATAAGATGGGTGGGACCTATATCTCCCTCCAATGCATTGGGTAAAGATTTTATATCTCATGAGATAGACAGGTCTGGAACGGTAGGTTATACCAGTTCAATGAAACAGGACTGAAACGAGGGTTACTCGATTCAGAAAGGGACTTTGTCCACTAAGATAGTCTTGGCAATGAGTCTTGACTAACAAGAAATGATTCTCTATGATTATGTGTGAATGCCACAAAGTTTCATGTTTTATGTTATGATTATTGTGATTACATTTCACTGCCATGATTTACCCCATGTTATGAAATTATGATCTCTTTTGCAGGTTAAGATTTCCAAAAGTTATGTGCTTATGTATATGATGTGATTGATATTTCTTTTGTTTACCCTTACTGAGCATTTGAGCTCACCCTTTTATGTTTTCTTTTCCCCAGGATATAAAGAAAGGTTTTAGGTAAAAAAAGGGAAGATCTTTATGGGAGATTTTGAAGATCTTTCACCACGATTAGAAGATTACGTTCCGAGTTTCTAAAGACACTAAACTATTACGATCCTTGTGTGTGTGTTTTTTGTTATGTACTAAGTATTCCGCAAATGTAATGTAAAGTCAATGTACGTCAAGCTTCGGGTCTCTACAGTTGGTATCAGAGGAAAGGTTTAGTCAACCTTTGGAAACTAGGATGCGAGAACTTTAGTGAGATCCCTAGAGATATTTCTAAGGTATGTCTAGGGATGTCCCTAAGGTTAAGTATACGTATAGGTTATAGTACTAGAACTACGCTAACGATCATAGAATTAAACCTAAGATGTTAGATATTGAAGGTACTCTCCCTTTATTATGTTGTTTTCTCTAGCATGATTTTTGCCTCTCACACTATTCTTTTTGGGTTTTAGACGATGGCTGGAACCCGAAGGAACCGTGTTGATCAATGCAATGGACAATGCAATGATTGTCCTCCTGAACAAACAAATGTTATGGGAGATGGAGTGAAAAATCTTATTGTTATACTTACACAAGCTATGAATCATTATGGACTTCCAAATGAGCAGAGAAGGGAACAATATTCTATTGAGTCCTTCATGAGGCAACGTCCACCTTCTTTCAGTGGGTCTTCTGATCCACTTGTTGTTGAACAATGGATCAGTACCACTGAAAAGATATTTTCAGTTCTTCAATGTTCTGAACATGATAAAGTCATCTTAGCAGTATATCGTTTGGAAGGTGAAGCTGATCAATGGTGGAATCTTATCAAGAATACAAGGCAAAGAGATTAAATTGAGTCCATGGAATGGGACGAGTTCAAGAACTTATTTTTCAACAAGTACTTCCCTCGTATTTTTCGAACAAAGATGGAGAAGGAGTTTCTTGAACTAAAGCAAAAGGATGATGAATCTGTTGGTATATACGAAGTGAATTTTACAAGACTTTCAAGGTATGCATCTGGCATTATCATCCAACCTGAAAGTAAAGTTGATCGATTTTTCAGTGGCTTAAAACCAAGTCTTCGAAGGGCATTAGCTATAAGAGACTTCAGTAGCTATGAAGAAATTGTGCGTTGTGCTATCAAGGTAGAAATAGAAGTTGGTGTTACATATCCATCTCATGGTTTTGACAAGAAACGAAAGATGGAGTTCAAGGAAAAATCTCAGAATAATGGTGAAAAGAAGATGAATGTTTCCTTATGCACAAAGTGTGGAAAGAATCATGGTGGAGATTGTCTTAAAGGGACTAGAAAATGTTTTAAGTGTGGAAAAGAAGTTCATCGAGCAGCTGAGTGTCGAAGTAATGGAAAAAGGGTTTCTAATGATGTGAATAAAGCAAACACTACAGAGAACGCACCACCAACACTTCAATGCTTCAAGTGCAAGGAAATGGGGCATTATGCTAATAAATGCCCTAATCCAAGGGTTAGTGATGATCAACATGAGCAACCACTGAAGGCAAAGGACAAAGGGAAGTCATATGCGATCACTATTGGCAATGTTGAATATGACAACGATGTGGTGGAATGATTAAGTGTTTATGTAATGGGATTCCAAAATAATGTTGTATCATTGAGTATTGCAATATTTATTGATGTGGTATTCAAAGTGATTGAGATATTTTTTGGAAATAAGATGATATGCGCATAATGAAGGGAAAACGAGAAAATGAAATGTTTAATAGTATTCATGAGCTCATGATTGATATAAGGACTAAGTGATATCATGGTTTGAGTATATAGAATTTTGAGGATTTTGGTATGTGGAAAGTGTTAACTTTAAACTGCATTCATGTTTTCACTAAGGTATTCAAGAGAATACACGATTAAGGACTTTGAATGTTTGGAATGTGACCAACAAAACATATCTTATGATATATGGGGATCGACGATGGTGTTAAATCTCTGGTAATCATTTTCACTATGTTATGAGAGTGGACTGCAGTATTATGGATAAGCCTAAAGATTGGAATGGATTATGTTGGACATAAGTGAGTATTGTTTAAGGATAGAAGTTTTTTTTTCGATATTATTGATGGGATGTTATAGTAATGTAGTTTTAGAAAAAGGACAACCTGCAGGACGGGCGACAGCCCATCGCATCGGACAAGGCTGTGGAAATCGAACCCACAACCGAAGTGCGACTGGCCTTTATCGCTTACCACTGGCCTACAGGAAGTCCCTGTTTAGTAGAAACTAGTTTTATTATATTAAGCAGTATGATATATGAAGTATAAGTCCATTTTAGGAACCATATATGATTAATCTCACTATAGAATGACTTATGTATATAATTTTTGCTAACCTTTTGTTTGAGACAGATGGAATCACCCGTCATTCTATCACATGATCTGCTAACACTTCACGAATAACAAATTCAACTTCATTTATTTAAGAGATGAAGTGGAAATTGTTAAAGGCACGAACAACAGTGAGATTGTACCAAAATAAAGTAAGTATTTATTCTAATTCAAATTCTTTAACTTTAGGGAAACGATTTTGAAAACCAAAAATGTTGTCCTAGTGATCTTATATCCGATGAATCAGATGGTACCCTAGATCATCACAAATTTATGGCTTTGTGATTGCTAGCTTTTCCATAGCCATGTTCTCTACCACTCTCCATCAGAACATGATGGTTAGATTTCTCTTCCATATCCATATTTTCACCTATGTGGAAACCTAGTGATTAGTTTATTTGGGTAACCGTTACGTTTCATACTTTTGTTTTTAAAGATAAGTTTTGGTATTCCTTTTTATGATGTGGGTTTCTATCAAAGAAACTTTCAAATAGTAAACCATTTATAACCCCGACGAATTTCGAGGGCGAAATTCATTTTAAGGGGGGTAGAATGTAACAACCCGAGATTTTATGAAAAATATTATTTTAATTTCATTAATGTCTTATGTTGTATTCTACACCAAGATTACCCTGCGCTATACGCAACACCGTATTAGCTTGCAGTATACGCAACACTATTCTTGGACCGTGTTACACACAATTTTGATAATAGTTATTCTACGCAACATTGAGTATATATATATATATATATATATTAAATGTATAAATGAAATATGGTTGGATTCTGTTATACGAAACAACGAAGGATTCTTTCACAACACGCAACCCTGACTTGGCTTGCATTACACGCAATCGCGACCTTCCTCAATAGCGTGTGTTGTACGCAATACCGGGTTTTAATAAACAATGTTATATTATTATAATATTGTCATGAACTAGCCGTTATGAATAGTATTAACTAAATTTTTAATTTTATAACATTATTATTCATCTTACACATTTCTAGAACATGGTATAAGAACAAAATAAATTTTTCGGGTAAAATAAGTATTTTTCAAAAAATGCAGTTTTGCCGCCTTTGGATGGCGCACCCACTTTAAATCTGGTTTTTGACATGTTTATAAGTTCAATTTGACAAAATAAAATTCTTCTTTGGAATCAAGAAATAAAAATTTACTTTGGATAAAATTTTCATATTATTCTGGTAACTTTCACATTTTAATGAATAGTAAAAACACGCTATATTTTAATTAAAAACAATTTTTTTCATCGTAATATCTTATGTGGTTAAATTATAATATTGAATGGTTTTAAAGTATAAATAGAATATATTTTTACCATTTAATATAATGTATGTCATTATCATTGATTTTACCTTGAATTCGTAAGTTAAATCAATTCAATCTTTTGCAATGTTTTAAACAAAAACCCGTTTTTATTCGACAACAGGATTAATTTTAATTTAATTTCTGCAACTTCTGTGTTTTGAATTTTAAAAAATGGATTCCATATTTGGAATCAGTGGGTCCAAATTATTTTAATAGGATACTTTTTATTTTTGGGAATTACGAATAGTAACTACGGTAAATTTTATTTACCATAGTTAAAGGTAAATCGGGTAATTAAGGGTAAATATAATATTTTAAAATTACCCTAACAAATGTCAAAATCCTATTGGATGACTAAAAAACGACCCATATCACCTAAGGGTCGGATTAGATTAATTTAATTAAATTTTGTCAATGAAAATAGTTTAATTATTATTAAAACCAAAGAATGTGACAACATGTCACTATCTTAAATCTTATAAGTATAATTTTAATCTAGTGATAAACTTCATGAAACTTCGAACATGAATAGTCTCCAGAAAGCTAATACAAATATCTACATCATATTTATAATTTTTAGGGATTAAATAATTATCATTAATTATGACACAATAGTGATGCATAAATTGTTTATCTAGTGAAAAATCAAGAATATTGTTTTTATTAAACTAATAGTGACCATAAAATGCACAAATACCTAACCAAAACTTATTGTCCATGTACATGTAAACCATAAGAATCCAATGGTCGAATATTTGACCATTTGGAGCCTTATAAAAGCGATTATGACACTTATATTATTTTATTTTAAATGATGCCAAAGTTGTCACCTTCATAATTTAATAAATATAACAATTTAAATATTGTGATTTTAAGATGATAAATTCGAGTAAAATTATTATTGTGAAAGGTAATAGATTTATTTTCATCATAGGATTTTATTTTTAATTTTTATGCAACAAATAAGTATATTAAATAATTATACAAAAATGTTGTAGTATTTATTTTATTAAGAGATAAAACAAATAAATGGTTTCAAAAATAATAAAATAAATATTATATGAACTATTTAATGTGCTCCATTAATTTTTAAGATACATATGACATTTTATGAATCTATTAAAACTTTTAGTTCGAACATATCCTCTGTATTTATTTTATTTAAATTCAAATAAATGAATAGTGTCAAAATTGACACTATTGTTATTTTATAAAAAAAACATATTATAAAATTGATTAAAAATCACAAAATATTTCAAAATTATAAATTTAAATTTATATGATCTAAAATGTTATTAAGAATCCAATTATGGACAATTAAAAACAAGTAAGTAATTATTTGTTATAATTTAAAAATTAGAATGTTATTACCACAAATAAAATTAAATTGATTAAATAAGGATAAATCATGTTGATAATGTTTAAAATAAATTCCTAACATGTCTAAATTCTATTGGTTGATGATATTACAATATTATCTTATCTAATATTCGAATATGAGTTATTTTTGGAGGTTTTTATGTGTGGTTAGATTTATTATAAATTAATATTTTTAAGAATTCCAAAGGTGCCCCTCTCCTCCCTTATAAAAGGACACCTCCTCCCCCTCCTCCTCACACCAATTTGAGCACTCAAGCTCGGCCAACCCCTGCCAAAATCTCTTCTCCACTTCCCTAGAAACATCCTAGAGGTTCCGGTCTTCCTCAAAGACCAATTTTAGTGCTCTAAGAGGAGGTCTCAAAGAGGCGCTTCAAAGAAGAGGTAATTACCGTTACCAATTCTTTCATCTTTATTTCTTCTTCCACTTCTTCTTCTTAGGTTGTTTCATTATGAAGTAATAACATAAGTATCACTCATATACTGATATGTTATTATAAGTATGAAACAACCCTATTTCACCATCTATCCATCCTACGAAAAAAGAAATCACCGCGCGTGCGTACGTACGGAATACCGTCTCCACGTCGTGGTGTAATCTATTTTCCACCACCACCTTACATGGATGGGTATAATGGTGTAAAGAATAAATATATATAGTTATTACAACATCATATTGATTCTGATATATTGTATAATCCACTCCAATTCAATTCAATATTTATGGAAATGATATCATCGCTCGTGCGTACGTACGGACTACCGTCTCCACGACGCGATGAGATTCATTCTCCATGTTAACCATTTAAGAATGATTATAAAGTATATATAAGAAATAATAATGAAATATATGAAATTATAAATCTACTGGATTTATGTATATATATATATATGTATGTCATCTACTTACTTCCATTCAAGACAATAAGGAAAGGAAAACAGCGTTCATGCGTACATACGGACTACCGTCTCCATGAACGGTGTTTTTCATTTCATTTATCTATCTATTATATATATATATATATATACTGAATATATATGATATATAAATCATATTTTATATTCTGGAAGTAAGTAAATCATGATATAAGTAATAATAATGTCAAAAACAACAAGTCAAAACACCTATGATAAATGAAACGATTTTACCCAAAACGCTTCTTTAACATAGAATTTACAAAAGAACGGGTAATATAATGTCATAAGTGAACCATATATGATATCATAACAATGAATATGATTATTTAATAAGTCAATGACATTATTTAAATCATTATACAGGAGGTTCGGACACATACGAAGCAAATCGGACCTAAGGTAAGGAAAATATCACAATCTCATTTTTATCCGAGATTGTTTATACTTTGGTATTTACTGGGGTGTATTTTATCATCCACATACATGTTTCTTCAATAGGTAATATTATTTCCATCCACCTACAATTTTTTAAATCTAATTTTACCCTTGGTGAGTTTTTAGTAAAAGATATGAAAGGAATCTTTTGTCGTTTTTCGTACGAGGTACTTTTTGACTTTTCCGACAAAAGTACGAAGAATGTTTTTTTTTAACTTATACGGCATGAATGGATTTCTAAAAAATTATTTCCAAGAAGCTTCCTTTACAAGTATTCAAGTTTATTTTTAATCAACTTCTTTTAGTTTAAAATTTTATGACATGTTAAGAAAGGAAAAGTGTTTTTGAAGTAGAAAGGATATTTTCCTCAAGAATGAAGTTCAAGTATTTTATAAAAATTATTTTCCATCTAAGATAATAAAAGGGTTCTGTTTTTATCCCTATTATTACATGGATTTTATTATGTTGTGATGGAAACATTTTTATGAATTCCTTTATCTTATATGAATTGTTTTATGATGTCATGTTGTTTAAGAATCCCATTTTTATTACATGGGTTATGCGATGATGTATGATTTATGATTATGTGGAACACATAAGAAAGGATTCATTATAAGATGGGTGGGACCTATATCTCCCTCCAATGCATTGGGTAAAGATTTTATATCTCATGAGATAGACAGGTCTGGAACGGTAGGTTATACCAGTTCAATGAAACAGGACTGAAACGAGGGTTACTCGATTCAGAAAGGGACTTTGTCCACTAAGATAGTCTTGGAAATGAGTCTTGACTAACAAAAATGATTCTCTATGATTATGTGTGAATGCCACAAAGTTTCATGTTTTATGTTATGATTATTGTGATTACATTTCACTACCATGATTTACCCCATGTTATGAAATTATGATCTCTTTTGCAGGTTAAGATTTCCAAAAGTTATGTGCTTATGTATATGATGTGATTGATATTTCTTTTGTTTACCCTTACTGAGCATTTGAGCTCACCCTTTTATGTTTTCTTTTCCCCAGGATATAAAGAAAGGTTTTAGGTAAAAAAAGGGAAGATCTTTATGGGAGATTTTGAAGATCTTTCACCGTGATTAGAAGATTACGTTCCGAGTTTCCAAAGACACTAAACTATTACGATCCTTGTGTGTGTGTTTTTTGTTATGTACTAAGTATTCCGCAAATGTAATGTAAAGTCAATGTACGTCAAGCTTCGGGTCTCTACATTTGGTATCAGAGGAAAGGTTTAGTCAACCTTTGGAAACTAGGATGCGAGAACTTTAGTGAGATCCCTAGAGATATTTCTAAGGTATGTCTAGGGATGTCCCTAAGGTTAAGTATACGTATAGGTTATAGTACTAGAACTACGCTAACGATCATAGAATTAAACCTAAGATGTTAGATATTGAAGGTACTCTCCCTTTATTATGTTGTTTTCCCTAGCATGATTTTTGCCTCTCACACTATTCTTTTTGGGTTTTAGATGATGGCTGGAACCCGAAGGAACCGTGTTGATCAATGAAATGGACAATGCAATGATTGTCCTCCTGAACAAACAAATGTTATGGGAGATGGAGTGCAAAATCTTATTGCTATACTTACACAAGCTATGAATCATTCTGGACTTCCAAATGAGCAGAGAAGGGAACAATATTCTATTGAGTCCTTCATGAGGCAACGTCCACCTTCTTTCAGTGGGTCTTCTGATCCACTTGTTGCTGAACAATGGATCAGTACCACTGAAAAGATATTTTCAGTTCTTCAATGTTCTGAACATGATAAAGTCATCTTAGCAGTATATCGTTTGGAAGGTGAAGCTGATCAATGGTGGAATCTTATCAAGAATACAAGGCAAAGAGATGAAATTGATTCCATGGAATGGGACGAGTTCAAGAACTTATTTTTCAATAAGTACTTCCCTTGTATTTTTTGAACAAAGATGGAGAAGGAGTTTCTTGAACTAAAGCAAAAGGATGATGAATCTGTTGGTATATACGAAGTGAATTTTACAAGACTTTCAAGGTATGCATCTGGCATTATCATCCAACCTGAAAGTAAAGTTGATCGATTTTTCAGTGGCTTAAAACCAAGTCTTCGAAGGGCATTAGCTATAAGAGACTTCAGTAGCTATGAAGAAATTGTGCGTTGTGCTATCAAGGTAGAAATGGAAGTTGGTGTTACATATCCATCTCATGGTTTTGACAAGAAACGAAAGATGGAGTTCAAGGAGAAATCTCAGAATAATGGTGAAAAGAAGATGAATGTTTCCTTATGCACAAAGTGTGGAAAGAATCATGGTAGAGATTGTATTAAAGGGACTAGAAAATGTTTTAAGTGTGGAAAAGAAGGTCATCGAGCAGCTGAGTGGCGAAGTAATGGAAAAAGGGTTTCTAATGATGTGAATAAAGCAAACACTGCAGAGAACGCACCACCAACACTTCAATGCTTCAAGTGCAAGGAAATGGGGCATTATGCTAATAAATGCCCTAATCCAAGGGTTAGTGATGATCAACATGAGCAACCACTGAAGGCAAAGGACAAAGGGAAGTCATATGCGATCACTATTGGCAATGTTGAATATGACAACGATGTGGTGGAATGATTAAGTGTTTATGTAATGGGATTCCAAAATAATGTTGTATCATTGAGTATTGCAATATTTATTGATGTGGTATTCAAAGTGATTGAGATATTTTTTGGAAATAAGATGATATGCGCATAATGAAGGGAAAACGAGAAAATGAAATGTTTAATAGTATTCATGAGCTCATGATTGATATAAGGACTAAGTGATATCATGGTTTGAGTATATAGAATTTTGAGGATTTTGGTATCTGGAAAGTGTTAACTTTAAACTGCATTCATGTTTTCACTAAGGTATTCAAGAGAATACACGATTAAGGACTTTGAATGTTTGGAATGTGACCAACAAAACATATCTTATGATATATGGGGATCGACGATGGTGTTAAATCTCTGGTAATCATTTTCACTATGTTATGAGAGTGGACTGCAGTATTATGGATAAGCCTAAAGATTGGAATGGATTATGTTGGACATAAGTGAGTATTGTTTAAGGATAGAAGTTTTTTTTCGATATTATTGATGGGATGTTATAGTAATGTAGTTTTAGAAAAAGGACAACCTGCAGGACGGGCGACAGCCCATCGCGTCGGACAAGGCTGTGGAAATCGAACCCACAACCGAAGTGTGACTGGCCTTTATCGCTTACCACTGGCCTACAGGAAGTCCCTGTTTAGTAGAAACTAGTTTTATTATATTAATCAGTATGATATATGAAGTATAAGTCCATTTTAGGAACCATATATGATTAATCTCACTATAGAATGACTTATGTATATAATTTTTTCTAACCTTTTGTTTGAGACAGATGGAATGACCCGTCATTCTATCACATGATCTGCTAACACTTCACGAATAACAAATTCAACTTCATTTATTTAAGAGATGAAGTGGAAATTGTTAAAGGCACGAACAACAGTGAGATTGTACCAAAATAAAGTAAGTATTTATTCTAATTAAAATTCTTTAACTTTAGGGAAACGATTTTGAAAACCAAAAATGTTGTCCTAGTGATCTTATATCCGATGAATCAAATGGTACCCTAGATCATCACAAATTTATGGCTTTGTGATTGCTAGCTTTTCCATAGCCATGTCCTCTACCACTCTCCATCAGAACATGATGGTTAGATTTCTCTTCCATATCCATATTTTCACCTATGTGAAAACCCAGTGATTAGTTTATTTGGGTAACCGTTACGTTTCATACTTTTGTTTTTAAAGATAAGTTTTGGTATTCCTTTTTACGATGTGGGTTTCTATCAAAGAAACTTTCAAATAGTAAACCATTTATAACCCCGATGAATTTCGAGGGCGAAATTCATTTTAAGGGGGGTAGAATGTAACAACCCGAGATTTTATGAAAAATATTATTTTAATTTCATTAATGTCTTATGTTGTATTCTACACCAAGATTACCCTGCGCTATACGCAACACCGTATTAGCTTGCAGTATACGCAACACTATTCTTGGACCGTGTTACACACAATTTTGATAATAGTTATTCTACGCAACATTGAGTATATATATATATATATTAAATGTATAAATGAAATATGGTTGGATTCTGTTATACGAAACAATGAAGGATTCTTTCACAACACGCAACCCTGACTTGGCTTGCATTACACGCAATCGCGACCTTCCTCGATAGCGTGTGTTGTACGCAATACCGGGTTTTAATAAACAATGTTATATTATTATAATATTGTCATGAACTAGCCGTTATGAATAGTATTAACTAAATTTTGAATTTTATAACATTATTATTCATCTTACACATTTCTAGAACATGGTATAAGAACAAAATAAATTTTTCGGGTAAAATAAGTATTTTTCAAAAAATGCAGTTTTGCCGCCTTTGGATGGCGCACCCACTTTAAATCTGGTTTTTGACATATTTATAAGTTCAATTTGACAAAATAAAATTATTCTTTGGAATCAAGAAATAAAAATTTACTTTGGATAAAATTTTCATATTATTCTGGTAACTTTCACATTTTAATGAATAGTAAAAACACGCTATATTTTAATTAAAAATAACTTTTTTCATCGTAATATCTTATGTGGTTAAATTATAATATTGAATGGTTTTAAAGTATAAATAGAATATATTTTTACCATTTAATATAATTTATGTCATTATCATTGATTTTACCTTGAATTCGTAAGTTAAATCAATTCAATCTTTTGCAATGTTTTAAACAAAAACCCGTTTTTATTCGACAACGGGATTAATTTTAATTTAATTTCTGCAACTTCTGTGTTTTGAATTTTAAAAAATGGATTCCATATTTGGAATCATTGGGTCCAAATTATTTTAATAGGATACTTTTTATTTTTGGGAATTATGAATAGTAACTACGGTAAATTTTATTTACCATAGTTAAAGGTAAATCGGGTAATTAAGGGTAAATATAATATTTTAAAATTACCCTAACAAATGTCAAAATCCTATTGGATGACTAAAAAACGACCCATATCACCTAAGGGTCGGATTAGATTAATTTAATTAAATTTTGTCAATGAAAATAGTTTAATTATTATTAAAACCAAAGAATGTGACAACATGTCACTATCTTAAATCTTATAAGTATAATTTTAATCTAGTGATAAACTTCATGAAACTTCGAACATGAATAGTCTCCAGAAAGCTAATACAAATATCTACATCATATTTATAATTTTTAGGGATTAAATAATTATCATTAATTATGACACAATAGTGATGCATAAATTGTTTATCTAGTGAAAAATCAAGAATATTGTTTTTATTAAACTAATAGTGACCATAAAATGCACAAATACCTAACCAAAACTTATTGGCCATGTAAATGTAAACCATAACCATCCAATGGTCGAATATTTGACCATTTGGAGCCTTATAAAAGCGATTATGACACTTATATTATTTTATTTTAAATGATGCCAAAGTTGTCACCTTCATAATTTAATAAATATAACAATTTAAATATTGTTATTTTAAGATGATAAATTCGAGTAAAAGTATTATTGTGAAAGGTAATAGATTTATTTTCATCATAGGATTTTATTTTTAATTTTTATGCAACAAATAAGTATATTAAATAATTATACAAAAATGTTGTAGTATTTATTTTATTAAGAGATAAACCAAATAAATGGTTTCAAAAATAATAAAATAAATATTATATGAACTATTTAATGTTCTCCAATAATTTTTAAGATACATATGACATTTTATGAATCTATTAAATCTTTTAGTTCGAACATATCCTCTGTATTTATTTTATTTAAATTCAAATAAATGAATAGTGTCAAAATTGACACTATTGTTATTTTATAAAAAAAACATATTATAAAATTGATTAAAACTCACAAAATATTTCAAAATTATAAATTTAAATTTATATGATCTAAAATGTTATTAAGAATCCAATTATGGACAATTCACAACAAGTAAGTAATTATTGGTTATAATTTAAAAATTAGAATGTTATTACCACAAATAAAATTAAATTGATCAAATAAGGATAAATCATGTTGATAATGTTTAAAATAAATTCCTAACATGTCTAAATTCTATTGGTTGATGATATTACAATATTATCTTATCTAATATTCGAATATGAGTTATTTTTTGAGGTTTTTATGTGGGGTTAGATTTATTATAAATTAATATTTTTAAGAATTCCAAAGGTGCCCCTCTCCTCCCTTATAAAAGGACACCTCCTCCCCCTCCTCCTCACACCAATTTGAGCACTCAAGCTCGGCCAACCCCTGCCAAAATCGCTTCTCCACTTCCCTAGAAACATTCTAGAGGTTCCGGTCTTCCTCAAAGACCAATTTTAGTGCCCTAAGAGGAGGTCTCAAAGAGGCGCTTCAAAGAAGAGGTAATTACCGTTACCAATTCTTTCATCTTTATTTCTTCTTCCACTTCTTCTTCTTAGATTGTTTCATTATGAAGTAATAACATCAGTATCACTCATATACTGATATTTTATTATAAGTATGAAACAACCCTATTTCACCATCTATCCATCCTACGGAAAAAGAAATCACCGCGCGTGCGTACGTACGGAATACCGTCTCCACGCCGTGGTGTAATCTATTTTCCACCACCACCTTACATGGATGGGTATAATGGTGTAAAGAATAACTATACATAGTTATTACAACATCATATTGATTCTGATATATTGTATAATCCACTCCAATTCAATTCAATATTTATGGAAATGATATCATCGCTCGTGCGTACGTACGGACTACCGTCTCCACGACGCGATGAGATTCATTCTCCATGTTAACCATTTAAGAATGATTATAAAGTATATATAAGAAATAATAATGAAATATATGAAATTATAAATCTACTGGATTTATGTATATATATATATATGTATGTCATCTACTTACTTCCATTCAAGACAATAAGGAAAGGAAAACAGCGTTCATGCGTACGTACGGACTACCGTCTCCATGAACGGTGTTTTTCATTTCATTTATCTATCTATTATATATATATATATATACTGAATATATATGATATATAAATCATATTTTATATTCTGGAAGTAAGTAAATCATGATATAAGTAATAATAATGTCAAGAACAACAAGTCAAAACACCTATGATAAATGAAACGATTTTACCCAAAACGCTTCTTTAACATGGAATTTACAAAAGAACGGGTAATATAATGTCATAAGTGAACCATATATGATATCATAACAATGAATATGATTATTTAATAAGTCAATGACATTATTTAAATCATTATACAGGAGGTTCGGACACATACGAAGCAAATCGGACCTAAGGTAAGGGAAATATCACAATCTCATTTTTATCCGAGATTGTTTATACTTTGGTATTTACTGGGGTGTATTTTATCATCCACATCCATGTTTCTTCAATATGTAATATTATTTCCATCCACCTACAATTGTTTAAATCCAATTTTACCCTTCGGTGAGTTTTTAGTAAAAGATATGAAAGGAATCTTTTGTCGTTTTTCGTACGAGGTACTTTTTGACTTTTCCGACAAAAGTACGAAGAATGTTTTTTTTAACTTATACGGCATGAATGGATTTATAAAAAATTATTTCCAAGAATATTCCTTTACAAGTATTCAAGTTTATTTTTAATCAACTTCTTTTAGTTTAAAATTGTATGACATGTTAAGAAAGGAAAAGTGTTTTTGAAGTAGAAAGGATATTTTCCTCAAGAATAAAGTTCAAGTATTTTATAAAAATTATTTTCCATCTAAGATAATAAAAGGGTTCTGTTTTTATCCCTATTATTACATGGATTTGATTATGTTGTGATGGAAACATTTTTATGAATTCCTTTATCTTATATGAATTGTTTTATGATGTCATGTTGTTTAAGAATCCCATTTTTATTACATGGGTTATGAGATGATGTATGATTTATGATTATGTGGCACACATAAGAAAGGATTCATTATAAGATGGGTGGGACCTATATCTCCCTCCAATGCATTGGGTAAAGATTTTATATCTCATGAGATAGACAGGGCTGGAACGGTAGGTTATACCGGTTCAATGAAACAGGACTGAAACGAGGGTTACTCGATTCAGAAAGGGACTTTGTCCACTAAGATAGTCTTGGCAATGAGTCTTGACTAACAAGAAATGATTCTCTATGATTATGTGTGAATGCCACAAAGTTTCATGTTTTATGTTATGATTATTGTGATTACATTTCACTGCCATGATTTACCCCATGTTATGAAATTATGATCTCTTTTGTAGGTTAAGATTTCAAAAAGTTATGTGCTTATGTATATGATGTGATTGATATTTCTTTTGTTTACCCTTACTGAGCATTTGAGCTCACCCTTTTATGTTTTCTTTTCCCCAGGATATAAATAAAGGTTTTAGGTAAAAAAAAAGGGAATATCTTTATGGGAGATTTTGAAGATATTTCACCACAATTAGAAGATTATATTCCGAGTTTCCAAAGACACTAAACTATTACGATCCTTGTGTGTGTGTTTTTTTTTATGTACTAAGTATTCCGCAAATGTAATGTAAAGTCAATGTACGTCAAGATTTGGGTCTCTACAATATTCCATTCAAGGAACTTGTTTTATCATCTCCTCCCCAGGAAGAAATTCAATAAATGGTGCATGAGGAATAGGAAGAAGAATAATATCTTAGGGATGCCCCTATATCATTTGAGAAAGGTGTATCCATCACCATGGATGATCTGAGAGAAATAAATATGGGTACAAAAGAAGATCCATGGCCTAATCTGATTAGTGCATCCATGATTCCAAAAGAATAGGAGATATATACCTCCTTAAAAAATAATCATCAAGATGTGTTTTCTTGGAACTGTATAGAGATTCTAGGCTTTGACCCTGAGGTGGCCACCAATCACTTGGGTTTTCTAGAAGAGCATCAGGGATACAAGCAAGTAGCCCGGAGGAAGTACCCAAATCATGCCTCCAAAATTGAGGATGAAGTGGAAAAAATCATCAAGGATGAATTTATATAAGAGGCACAATACCTAAAATGTCTATCCAACATTATACCTATGAAGAAGAAGAATGGTGAAATTAGATTTTTCATTTATTTCAAAGACCTCAACCATCATTGTCCCAAAGATGACTTTCTGGTCCCAATCATAGAACTCCTGATTGATACAGCGGCTAATTATCA
Source organism: Viscum album (assembly GCA_963277665.1). NCBI lineage: Eukaryota > Viridiplantae > Streptophyta > Magnoliopsida > Santalales > Viscaceae > Viscum > Viscum album. The sequence continues at coordinate 1,850,218,980 of OY728163.1, read as the reverse complement.
TGCCCTATCTTTCATTGATGTCTATTATGGGTATAACCAAATTCATATGGCCCCAATATATGAGTAAGAAACGGATTTCAAATCCCCTTAGGAGGTATTTTTCTATTTTATAATTCCCTTTGTCTTGAAGAATGTCAGTGACACATACCAATGTGAAATTCATAAAATCTTCAAACCTTTATTGGGGAAGTTTGTTGAATGATACTTTAAAAATATATTGGTCAAGTCCTGATAGTATTCTGACCACCTGGATGACCTAGATACCATATTCAATAAGATTCAACATCATAATCGGAATATAAACCCCTTAAAATGTTCTTTCAGGGTAACCTTAGGAAAATTTCTCATCTTTGTCATATGTCATCATGGAATCAAAGTTGATAATGAGAAGACTAAGATATCCTTAGTATTTCACCTCATTGAAACTTGAAATAGTTGAGAGGAATTAAAGGAAACTTATCCTACATCCATCACTTTATTGAAAAATTGGAAGGAAAGTGTTTACCCTTCACCAAATCGATGAAGAAGGGGGTCACATATCAGTGGACCAATGACTTTCAAGAAGCATTTGATGCTCTTAAGAAATACCTCTTGATACCATCGGTATTGATGTCACCTATTGAATGAAAACTACTCATTCTATATGTGATGTACTTGAATGATCACTGGGTTCCTTTCTTGCACAGAAGAATGATACTGGGAATGAAAACATCTTTTATTATCTCAGTCGAACCATGCTTGATGCTAAGACTCATTATTCAGATATCGAGAAGATCATCCTGGCATTAATATTTTACATTTAGAATATGAGACACTATCTCTAACATCATGATGTCCACTTGGTTTCTCACAATAACCTGTTCAAATTTATCCTCAGTCGTCCTATGCTGATAGGATATCTAGCATGGTGGGAATTTATTCTACAGCATTTCTATATATAGTTTGTACCTTAGAAAGAATCAAAAGTAAAGGCCTTGGAATATTTCCTTTCTAAGTATCCATCTATATAAGGGGCATCATTAGATATAGTATTACATGATGAAGAGGTATTCTCTATTTAGGACAACCCCCAAACATGGGGAATGTATTTTGATAGGGCATCCAGGAGTATGGTGGGGAAGAGAATGGAAGACCCTAATATTAAAAAATTTGGGTTAGGGATTGTTCTTATCTCTCCAGAGAAGGAAATATTTCCATAATTCTTCCTGTTATTAGAGTGTGGTACCAACAATAAAGTATAATATCAGTCTCTCTTGAAGGCCTAGAATTATAACTTCAAATACCAGTAAACCAATTGGAGGTGAAGGGAAAATTAGAGTTGGTAATCAATCACATCAACAAAGATTATGCCATAATAAAAGAGGATTTAATCCCCTTATGTGATTATGTCTGAGGGTTAATGGAAGAATTCCCCTCAGAGACAACATTGACTTTCATTTTGTGATCATAGAATTCCAAGGAATATGTGTTGTCAAATGAATCTAAATATTTGGCGTATCCAAATTGGGATGAAAAAGTCATCATCATTTCCCATAATCACATGGTATCACCTTTAATTTGAATCAGGACAGAAGAGATCAATGAAATCAATCCCATTATTGATCCATATGGTCCTACCATGGGATGGATGATGCCTATCATGGGATACCTTCAGGATGGAATTCTCCCACTGGATAGAGTGGGAAGAGAGAAGATCTAGTGGTGAGTAGCCAATTTCACTCTTTATGATAACCTAAATCACTAGAAAGTATTCTACAAATGATTCTTTGATGGATTCCTTATCAGATGTGTTGATGGAGAAGATATTGTGGTTGTTATGGAAGAAGTATATATAGAAGCTTGTGGTGTCCATTGATTGGGGTATAGGATTTCTAATCAAATCCAAAGGCTTGTATACTTCTAGCCTGTGATGAAAGAGGATTTTACATAATTAACTAAGAAATTACATCCTTACCAAGTGCATTCCAACTTTATCCACCAACCCCTATAGTTAATACATACAACCAAATACTCCTAGACATTCACCACATGTGTAATGGATGTTGTTGGACTATATACTCCAATTATGGCTAAGACGTTCAAGTACATCCTTACTGCTACTGGTTTCTTCTATAAATGGGATGAGGTAATACCACTTAAAGAATTTGGGTCCAAAAGCATCGTTAGCTTCATCAAAGCTAACATAATTACCATATTTAGTGTCCCTCATACCATATTGATAGAAAATGGCACTAATTTCTGTTTTGTTGAGGTAGTGAAGATATATCGGGAATACAATATCAAATCCAACCACTCATCTAGCTATCATGTAGTGTCTAGTGAAAATATAGAGGATTTCAATGAGACACTATCAAACATACTCCATAGGATGGTGGATAGAGATAATAATTCTTTGCCTAATAAGATCATGCATGCCTTATGGGATTACCAGACTATAACTTGTACTGAAACACAAGCGACTCCATATTCACTGGTATATAGAATAGAAGTAGTCCTTCCCATTTTTTACCAACTATCCATGGATGAAAAATCCCAGAAATGATTGGTTGAATTGGAGTGACTGGATGAAAAGTGATTGAATGCCTTTTATCACTTGGAAGTTTATCAGAATCAGATAGAACAATCTTTCAATAAGAAATTCTACCTCTATTAATTCCTCCAAGTAGAATTGGTATTGGTCCTTAGGACTTAGATGATACTAGGAAAGAAGACTCCGAATCTTGAGCCAAAGTGGGATGGACCTTACTCTATAAACAATTTCCACTTTAACGGAGTTTATTCCTTGATCTCAATGGATGGAGAGATCATTACAACTCCAAAAAATGCAAGATTCCTGAATAATTACTTTTTGTAATCACATGAAATTCATCTTAGTTGTAGGATTTTAAACTGCATAGCGACGTGTATATCCACGTTGTACAAAGTTAAACTGCATAGCATCACCTTCCTTATCACACGATGATAAACCAAACAACATGAGGTCTTAGTCACATGACCTAAAACTGCAAGACACCATTCATCCTTACCGTATGACATTAAACTTCATGTAACTCATAACATCCAATGTATTACACAATTTTATGCACCCATGGTCCAATCTCTATGACCTGAAACTAAGATCCCTATCATCATGCATGATGTTAAACTGCATAGTATTGATGGTTCTTTCTGCATGACTTTAAAAGGAAAATGACCCCTTTGACCCATATAACATTAAACTGCACCTTCCATCCTTACCGTATGATGTTAAACTGCATAGTATTTCAAGAAATATGTACGAATTGATTCTCACCTTTATTATATATGTAGTGATTCTTGTATATCCGATCTTGGGTCCAGCAACAACCATAAATAAAGCCCCATCTTTCTCTACATATGAACCAAATCTATATAGGGAATTATTCTAGAACATATGGTTTGATCCTCATTCCATCTAGTGTCTTGGTACCTACCATTATTATGGGAAATATTAAATCCCCTTCCCCGTATCAAAACCCAATTGGCGTGGGGAACCATCTTCAAGAACTACATGTGTATTGATTCTCATTCCAATGAGATACGTAGTAACTCCTAGGTTTCCAGTCTTGGGTCCATCCATGACCACAAAAAAAATTTCCCTCCACTCCCTATGTGTATAGATAAAACTTTCACAGGGAACATTTTTCAGAACTATGTGTGGATTGATTCTTTCCTTATCAAGATACGTAGTGATGCTTGGGTCATACACTCTAGCCCATCCATAGTATTTTCATCCTTTCATGTCAATTCATATTTTTCCATACCGCATGATGTTAAACAACATGGGAATTCAAGAACTACATATGTCATGATTCTTTCTCTAAAAAAATATAAAGCGATGCCTAGATTATATCTCCTAGCACAACCACCACATAATCAACATGCCCATATCCTTCACTTATGTTTCCCTTGTGCTACAAAATAAACCTTTAACATGCCTTGTTTCTCACACCAAACATAGATAACGTGGGATTAGGAGTTTGGTAAAGGATTTCCCTATATACTTAAGTTATATCTATTCATATTGGGGATATCATGGTCCTGGATGCAAGACCTTAAAAGGCACACTAGGTGTCCTTTCTACAAGACCTTAAACTGCACGTTCCTTGAAGAACTATGTGTGGCGTTATTCTTACCCCCATGAGATATTTATTGAAGTCCAGATCTTCAATCTTGGACCCAGCCACAACACAACATCGAAAAGCCTCTACTCTCCCATGTATGAGTCGGATCTAAATGAGGAGATCGAATGTGAGTTATCACTTTACACATAAACCCATATCTATTAGAACTACGTGTGGCTTGATTTTTACTCTGAAAATATACATAGTGATGCTTGGGCCTTATTCCCTGGTTCATCCGCATTACCTATTTCTATTCACGTCAAGATACCTTTTTTCTTACCACATGACATTAAACCGCATGGCCAATGTCCTTACTAAGGGATACCCAACTAGATTCTCCCTACCTTAGGGATTTACGTCCCCAAAATCCAAACCAAGGGCTACCCAAATAGATGAGGGTACCAAGCATGAATCTGAGCCTCCTTCTCCCATCTTCTCTCCTAGATATTCCTGTGTCGCCACTAAACATGCACTCAAGGAATCGATCACTCTTGAATAATCCTCCCAACTCGGGCCAATAATTTAACATGCAATCCCATAGAATGCCCTCTAGAACTTGAATGTTCCACTCAGTCCATTCATCCGTCTGTGGGTAAAACACTGTGCTCAAGTGTAGTTGAGTCCCAAACACCTCCTACAACACCTTCCACAACTGGGATGTAAGGAAAACATCACGATTTGAAACTATCATCAAAGGTACTCCATGGAGTTGAACTATCTCCTGCACATATAGGCATCTCAATCTATCTACTGAACTCTACTCCTGAAATGCTAGGAAGTGGGATAATATGGAGAGTTGGTCAACAATCACTCAGATGGTATCATTTCCCCTGGATGTATGTGGTAAAACTATCATGAATTCCATCGATATCACATCCCAATTCTATTCGGGCACCTAAATGTGTTGAGTCAAACCCACTGGAACATGGTGCTCGACCTTCACTTGCTGACAAGTGAGACATTGAGAGAAAAGCTTTGCAACTCCCTTATTCATTCTCAGCTACCAGAACTGACATCGGAGGTCTTGGTACATCTTCTCCACACATGGATGTACTTCCAAAGAAGACGTATGGAACTCCCTCAAAACCTTGTCCCATAATGCCACTGGTACTATTGTGCATCCTCTGAAAAGAATTATGTTATCCCCATCTTTTGAATATCCGTCAGGGTCATGCCCTGTGGACATATGAGCACATAAAGTCTAATAACCAGTATCTCTAAGTTTTTCCTCCCTAACTCACTATAAGAGTGGAGGGGTTACATCCATCAACTTGAGGTAAGCTTATCCATGTCCATCCAAAAAGTATATTTGCAATGTAGCCAACTAATTTGAACCCTTTCTCAGTAACTGCAAGCTGGATCTCCTACTGAGAACATTTTCCACCATGTTCCCCTTCTCAGGGGTATAGACAATCTCAAAGTCATAATCCTAGAAGAACTCTAGCCCATACCTATATCTTAACCTTTGTTGGATCTACTACAAATTTTCCACTACTACAGGAAATTGAGGAATCATAATTCCCACTATATAAAGGCTTAGGATAGCCAATTGAGGAGAAATCAACTACACCCTCCTTTGTGTGAGTCCATTCTATACTTCCTAGGTTTCCTTTTCACCAATAAGGAAAACCTTGTTCCACCCCTATGGACACACCGCATTATTCTCCTAAAACAATCAATATGATCATGAACTATCGGTAACCAGTCCATACTAAGATTGACATCATGAGGCCTCAATGCCGCTACCAAGAGATCCCAACTGAAACTCTCACCTCTAAGAGTCAGGACACACTATCATCACTAGTTTGTGATCATTGGGTCTCCTACAGTAGGAGCCTCCAAGTGTGAGGGTCGATTAAACAGTTCAACTAGAATCTCCGATTCTCAAACAAAATTTTTAGTAAGAAAAGAATGATCAGTACCTGTGTCTATCAATGCTATAGCTAAAGTAGAATAGGCATAGATCGAACACTGAATCATTCTGGTAGCCCTTGGGTCATAAGCCTTGACTACATGCCATTGTCCCCTCCCCTATCCTCCAACTCCCCGAGCCTGGTGTGGACTATTCGGGGGTGGTGGTGGTAACATGTCGATATGTCTACCACCTCCTACTACTCTCCTAGATCTTATACCTTGTTTGTCGCCTTGCAGATCTATCTTCTCCTACTTGATCACTACTAACTGTCACTAGATGTATATGTTCACCCAAGGGACTCTTAACCACAGAGGTTCACCCTATCACCCTAGCATAGGTAGGAATGCACATAGGGATAACACTATCTCAGATGTCCCTATATAGACCTCACTCAAAGGTCTATTCCATGAAGTACTGATTGTGTATCACATCCATCGAGTACCTGGAAAGATTGGTATACCTCGATTAATAATCAGATACTGACATTCCATCCTATCGGAGCTGTAAAAGCTCATGGACATGCACATCCCTTAGCTTATAAGGTGATAACTCCTCTCTAAAAAGGTTCTCAAACTCTATCCATGGAAAAGTCACCTCATCGCAATATTGGGTATCTAAACCCCACCATTTCCCTGCTAAGTTGTGTAGAAGGCTCATTGTTAGGACCACAGTCTGATCTAATGGTGTCTTGACTAGATGAAAAACTCAAATCACAACCTTAAGCCAGTCCTTAGATTCCTGTGTGTTGGGATCGCCTCGGAACCTGAGGGGTCTCTATCACTGAAAATTGTGAGGCACGCTCAGCCTGCGCTCCTCATCTATAGGTACTATGGGTACCATGTGTTTCTCTACAGGTGGTGGTATAGCTGATGTGCCACCTGGAAATGCTATCTCTGGTACAAATACTTCTACCGATGTCTCATTACCCATAAGATCATCCTTGTGATCACGTGATGGAATCTTGGTTGGATGTTTATGTGGAGGCATCTTGAAATATAAAAAAATGTACCACGATCAATAGAGTATACCTGGTGAGATGAATCAAGAAGGAAATGAGAATACATAAAAATCCTATAAGATTCATGTATCATTATTTTTTCCTACAACCACTATTTTCATGTACCAAGTTGAAAAGAAGAATTCAGAATCCTTTTGTATGGATACATCATCCACTGTACCAAGACTAGATTCCCTGGACTGAAATCTGCATTAAAAACACTTAACACTATTTCCCCAAACTAACCTCATAGACTCTTGGTCCTTAAGTAGAACCTACTACCTATAATACCACTCTATCATGAACCATCCCACATGGGACCATGCTGTGACTACCTTAAGCCCACCTCTGATAGGCTAGGGGTGATGATTAGTGTTGAGTAGGCATATCCCATAAATGGGAGGCATTTTCCTATGTTCCTATACACAGGCACGCATCTCTAAGACCAAAATGATGAAATGTAAAAACACTATGTAAAAAAGCATTCATACCACTAAGATACCAATAAAAAAGTATGACAGTAGAAAACTGGAAAGTAAACAAGGCCAGAATACAAGCCCACCCAAAAAAGAAAGAGTATGAAAATTGAATGCACAAGTTCCTGAAACCCATCTATAAAAAACCATGCCAGAAGGGTAGGTATAGGGACAGTTTTCTAAATCTTTAAGAGCACACATCAACTATCTGGTCTCTTTAAGCACCACCTGGTCCTGGTCCACCTAGAACTATGTCAAATCCTCAATTGTCTGTACAAGGCACAACACATGTGGGAAAAGACTGTGCAAGGGTGAGTAAAACAATACTCAGTAGGACACCTCAAAACCACAAAGGAAATATACTACATATGAAATTATAAAGGAGTGCCATGAAAGAATACCCCAAGGGAAGACCATTAAGGAACACCATGAAGGATCACCACTAAGGAACACCATGAAGGAAACCACAAAGGGGCACCACTAAGGAACACCATGAAGGAACACCACTAAGGAACACCATGAAGGAACACCACTAAGGAACACCACAAAGGAACACCACTAAGGAACGCCACAAAGGAACACCACTAAGGAACACCATGAAGTAACACCTCTAAGGAAGAACACTAAGGAACACCACTAAGGAATTCCATGAAGGAACACCATTAAGGAACACCACTAAGGAACCCCATGAAGGAACACCACTAAGTAACACCATGAAGGAACACCACTAAGGAACACCATGAAGGAAAACCACTAAGGAAACCACAAAGAAACACCACTAAGGAACACTATGAAGGAACACTGTGAAGAAACGCCATTAAGGAAAACCACGAAGGAACACCACTAAGGAACACCGTGAAGGAACACCACTAAGGAAGGCCACTAAGGAAAACCACCAAGGAACACCATGAAGGAACACCACTAAGGAACACCATTAAGGAACACCACTAAGGAACACCACAAAGGAACACCACTAAGGAACACTGCGAAGGAACACCGCTAAGGAACACCATTAAGGAGCACCGCAAAGGAACACCATGAAGTGTACCATATAAAAATACACGAAGTATACCACATAGAAATACATGAAGTATACCACATAGAAATACACAAAGTATACCACAAATAAATATTACATTCATCTCACACAGGTATAGGTATATAGTATGCAAAAAAAGGATTATATGACATAATTCACAAAACACCCAGTATTGATAATACACGTAGTCTCGATGAGACACGTAGTCCCAGTAAGACACTCAGTCCCAATGAGACACTCAGTCCTGACAAGACATGTAGTATCGATAATACACATAGTCTTAATAATTCATAGAGTCTCATAAAGTCACGTAGTCTCAAATTCACATAGTCTTAGAGTCACATAGTATTAGAGTCACAGTTAGCCACAGGATTCCACTCAGAATGCGCTCATTCCAGGAGAACCAATTTATAAATCCAAAAGTTCTTATATTAACTTCCAAAAAACTCACTTAGAGTATCTAAAAAATACCTTCTCATCGCAAGGATCCCAATTCCACAAATGGATCTTTAAACGGACACGCGGTTAGAAAATTATGGTTGTTTTTATAAAAAGGTTCAACCCGGGTCCAATCTGGGTCCGACCCGACCCACCAGACCTGGAACGACCCATTGGATGGTCTAACCTGTCAAACGACCTAAACCGGTCAAACTAACCCGACCCAGTCTGGACAACCCAACCCGGTCTGGTAGAACTGACCTAGTCCAATCTGGTCCTGATCAAACATTCCTGGACCGGCCTGCTAGTTTCAGCCCACTGGACCACTGGACCCAGCCTTCTGGGCCGTAGGAGCATCCCGGCTCATCCAGCCTGGCCTGCACACATGGGTTGGTGCCCTTTCCCCACATACGGCTGCCCCAGGTGCATGCTCCAGTCCAGGAGGCACTGATGAGGGCTCCCATGTGGTCACATTGGTGGTTTGTCCTCTACCTCACACTTCACCTGGACTGGCCTCATTGGCCGCGTCCTGCTCTTGACACCAGCCGTCACACCGGTGACCCACTTGGACATGCGTTCCTCCTCACCGAAACTAGCTGAAGCCGCCACCTTACACTGCCATGCACCACTACGTTGGCCAAATTGTGGCGCACCTGCCATCGTGCCTATATGGTATCATTGTGACATCAGATATTTGGTCTTGGGTTATTGTTCCATGAATCAAAGTTTCAATAGCCATCCTATCATAAAATCATGAAGAACAAGAAGAACTCAAAGAACATCAAGTGGAAAAGTATAAGCACAAAAACACCCAAAGGGTGGATCTTGGCATGTGTTTGTGTCGTCTTCGATTCATCCTTATTAGAGGGATCGTGAAGAATGAAGCAATCACATAGATTTAATCCCCATTTTAAACCCTGTAAGCATAAACCCATCTTTCAAGTAATTGAACCGTGGATCGACCTGTTCGTGGGTTGGTCCACATTCATCGTCAAATTTAATAATGGGAAACAAATCAAAAAGAAACAACACCCTACCTCATTGGGTTCAAATGTTAATGAAGAAAAAATTTGTGCCATGATCATTGGTGGGATCCTTTGATTTTGTCACAAGCTTATTGTTGATCCATGATTTGGTCGTCATTTTCCAAGATCAAATCCTCCAAGATCTCCCTAGAGATTCACCAGAATTCCTAGGGTTATGTAGCTAACCTTGGTATTTCTGTATAAATATTATTTTAAAGGAAATCGTCACTAAATCAACAAAATAATTTATCTTTAAATTATTTAATGACTATTATGTCCTTTTCAGGTTTTTCCACAGAAGACTTGCGCTGAATAAAGTTAAGTCGCACCAAGGGAAAACACCGAATTATGAATTCAAATGTGGTCTCAAATTTCCAAATCTGAGTCTTTGTTCATGAGTTATTAGGGTTCAAAAATAAAATAATTTTTATTTAATTATTTTATTTACGGTTACATCCAAAAACTATCTTTCACGGTTGACCCACACCAGTCAATGTTAGGCCTCATCTAAGGTAAATTTTCTTCTATGAACACAACAATTCCCTTGTATTTCTAGTCTGAACACCCATTTAAGAGTTATTCAAATTTTTTAGGAAAATTATGCATGCGTGCTATTAAAAAACTTAACATTTTTCAATGAAATATTTCAGGCACACTAGGCCTCATAATTTCATGTTGTCTTAGTACCTAGTCTCAAAATTTTCGAAAATAATTTCTAAAAATAAATTTTGTAAAATCCAAGTCATTACAATTTTTTTTTTGAATTAACTAGTTTTTTTATGCTGGTTTTGGTGGATAACAACTAGATAGGAAAATTTTAAGTTGTACTTTCCACCTACTTAGAAAATCCCTCATCTCATGGAGTAGTAAGAAGTATAATAAAAGTATAATACATAGTCATTGGGAGTTGTTGCACCCAAATAATATGCATAAAATACACTCTCTTAGACTTTGAGATTATATATGACTATATCCCTATTAAATATGATAATACAAGTTTCATTAATATTTCCAAAAATATCATCTAGCACTCTGTCACTACATGAATTGACCTTATGAACCATTTCTTAAGATATCACTTTAAAAGGGTGATATCTTATTAGAATTTGTTATGATATAATATCAACTCATTGATATTTTCACTAAAACTCTAGTAGTTGACTGTTTAAATTTCATTAAAGGTAAATTGATAATGTTACACTTGTGATTATTTCTATTTGACTATATCTAACTTGAGTAATCTTTTTAAATTTTTCTTTTTTTAACTTAATATTACTATAAAAAAATTTCTCTTTCTTATTAAAATATTGAATTTTTTTTATTTTTTATTTTTTTCACTCTTGGATATGATATATATATATATATATATATATATATATATCACTTGTTCTTTCATTTGAGGGGGATCCTTATCTTTTTAATTTTGAAATTTTTTATGACATCCCAAGTTTGATTCACTCCTAAATAAATTAACTAGAGGGTCACATAGCCTCAAGCGCACCTCCCCATATGCCAAAGGCTACTGTCTAGCAGTGAGAGTCTAAAGGTGATATAGTGGGGAGATTATACCATCTATACCATTACTAAATATAGTTGATAAATCAATGAATTGAACTATTAGAAGATAAAAATAAGCTGACAACCCGATAGATGCCAATAAAACTATACATACAAGATAGTATGATACTACATGTACAATATGGTGGATCATATAGAAGGTGATACATGTATAATTTGGCTATGTGAAAATAAATAAATAAGAAAAATGACCAAACTCTTGTAGGTAGTCTAAGTACATGCTTGATCCATAACTCCCATGCCAAGTCCCAACCTAGGATGAGCCACAGAAAAAAGTCACCATCCAAATTCCTAACCTAAAACTACGAGATCTTCTTGGGTACCAAGATAAAGCCCAAATAGAGTGTGATTAAAACTTAGTAGGCCACCACCAATGGTTTCTAATTCATTTCCAGACTATGATTATAAAATATAAGGGTGGTATATGAATAAGAAAGCAGTAAAGTAGAGATGGATCAAGGAACACTACCTGCTTTTTTCTAAGCTAGTTTTCTCTGATCATGTGACCTAATAAAAGGTCATAGGATCCATGGAATATAGGAATCCAGGAGAAAGTAACAAAGTTGAATCCATAGAATGTGTCGGGGAATTCACATGCAACAGAACCATGTAAATCCAATTAAATCTCTAAGGAATTCTAGGTGTGAACTGGTAAGCCAACCCATGGTGACAATCCATAATATATATCTCTAGAGTATAATATGAGGGATTAACCCTTGGTTTTCCACTTTCTAAATGGGATATTATTGAACCCAAGTTTTAAGTCCTTAGTAATTCTAGGAAGGGGTTAGATTGGGATCCAAGTAGATAATCTAATGAATTTTGTTTTTGAGTAAATCAAGCCAAATATGAGAGTTTATCCCAGTAATTCTAGTGTTTCTGGAGTTTCTAGGTGAAACCATGATGCCAGACTGAGGCATTAATGAATATAATAAATTTATGAGATCCAAGGTGGAGTTTCCACTATAATTAATTTCAATGAATCATGTGACATCCATTGGGTTCATGCTTGGAATTTAACTCTAGAGTCCAAGGCTTACCCATAGAATGTCTCACTTTTAATTATATCCCAATACATTATGTAACAAAGGATTTAGACTTTAAATAAAAGTGATAAATTAAATAAATATAATAATTATATTAGGTTCAAAACCATGTCCTTGGGAATACATCCCAATAATTTCATCAGTTATCAACCCATTAGATTCCATATCCATATTTCAAAAATTATCTTATTTATTAAAGGGTATCACAACTCACTAACACTATTTCCATGATCTATTTACTTATAGTCATATCAATGAAACAACATCTATTTGATAAATTTACTACTTAAATGAGATATTTAGATGTTACCATTTATTAACTATCATTCGATCACACTATAGATTCTAAGGGACATAAGGTTAAAAAGTTTGAGTTTTGGGTGAAGTTTCCCTAATTTAGTCTAGGTCTAATATAATTAGTTGAGTCCCTCATGGTCATCCCTTTATTGCATGTTATTCCACATTGGTTTCAATTAATTTTTTTATGATTTTATTAAAAAAATAAAATTCAAGACCCAAGGAAAAATATTATGTTCCCTAATAAGTTCATTTAGGTGGTTTCCTAGGACATAATTCTCCTAAAATGGATACCTATCTAAATAGGAAACTATAAATAAGGGGCACCTCATAGTCAACTAATTTAATAGGTCAAGACTCTTACATGGGCCTTACTTGGTCCATGGAACTAGTGAGATGATTATTTAACTATTTCTAGTGAGAACATTTTAATGAGGGTCAAAAATTCATCCAATTAATATCCAGGCTCAAGGTTAATTCATTTTTATTCTATGGATCATTCTCAATAAAGGGTGGTTTTCTAATATATAGTTGTGACTAAGGGGTACTAAATTAACCTATGGCATGAATTTATGAAAGAAAACATTAGAAGTTAAAATACATGGCCAATGTCATATGTTGGCTTGATTCACTACCAATATATTTTATGAAATGTAAATACTTTAAGGGAAATAATTTAGACACCAAGCTCAAGCTTAAGAAGCTTCACTCATCCAGTAATGGCCTTAGATTCAAGATGAAATGAGATAAATTGAAGAAGCATACAATTACCTAGAAAATAGGAAATACTTCACTAAAATAGTGTGTGTAATTATAACAACATGAGAAACAAAGAAAAGAGGGGGTAGACTCTTAGAATATCATGAACCATCCCCCGTGACTCATGTCATGACTACCCCAAGCCCGCCTCCCATAGGCCAAGGGATAGTGACTATCGTCGAGTAGGCATATCCCAAACAAATGGGAGGCATTTACCTAAGTAAATTTAAACACACACACAACTCCAATACACAGATGCTGGAAGGTGAATACACTAACTAAACAAACACAAGGTATGACAGTAGAAAAATGAAGGTAAATGGGGCCAGAATACAAGACCAACTAATAGAAAAGTACAAGTACAAGTCTCTATAACTCATATATAGAAGACCCTACCATAAGGGTAGGTATATAAATAGCTGTTTGAAGTCACAGAATCACATCTTGTCTTTCGGGTCACTCTAATCACCACCTAGATCTGGTCCACCAAGGACTCCATCAAAGCATCGATCGTCTACACAAGACATGATACGTGCGGGTAATGCCCGTGTAGGGGTGAGTAAATCAATAATCATTAAGGACCCTAAACCAAATAGGTATACCACAAAGCAATACACAAATTAGACTATCAAAGAGGTACATGGAGTGTAACCTCTAAGGAGTACAGTCTAGAGAGTCATTAAAGTCCGCTCACATAGGTATAACCTAAAGTATAGAAATCAAGACTATCATTCATAATGCTGAACATCTTGTACTACTGAGGGAATCATCCCTGGTGAGTAATTGTAGTCTGTTGGGTCAATAAGGTCTACTCTTCACTGAGGTCTACTGGGCCACTAAGGTCCACACATTTGTTGGGCCACCGAGGTCTTATCGCCACTAAGGTCTGTTGGGCCACTGAGTTCCACTCATATGTTGGGACACTGAGTTCCACTCATCACTAAGGTATTCTAGGCAACTGAGATCCACTCATCTTCTAGGACACTGAGGTATTCTCATCACTAAGGTATGTTGGTCCATTGAGGTTCGCTCGTCAGCTGGTCCACTGAGATCCGCTCATCACTAAGGTCTGTTGGGCCACCGAGGTCTGATCATATACTGGGCTATTGAGGTCTTCTCATCTATTGGGCTAATGAGGTTCTCTCATCTACTGGGCCACTAAGGTCCACTCTTCACTTCCTTCTTATCACAACCAGCCGCAGGATTCTTCCTCATAACGCGATTGATTCCCATAGAATCGAATCCTCAAGACATCAGTTGTATTTAAACTTAAATTAAAACTCACATGGATTATTTCCAAAGTAAGGTCTCTTTATGAGGGTCCCAACACTATAAACGGATCATCAATCAGACATATGGTTTGGAAGTTATGGGCATTTTAGTGAAAAGGGGTCAGTTGGGTCTGGGCCTGGTCGGACCCGGTCAGACCAACCTGACCCAACCCAGTTCGGCCAACCTGACCCGACCCATTCAGTTATGGGCCAACCCAGTCTATCCTAGCTCGTGGGCTAGGCCCATTGGGCCTGTTGGATCTGACCTGGTCCCCTTCCTCTGGCCCAGCCTGCACTGGTGGGCTGATTTTTGTCCATACGGGCTGCCCAGCAATCTGGTTCCCCCTCTGGCTTGGCTCATGGTGGCGGGCCAGTTTGGTCCATCACAGACGCGGTAGGTGCCGCGTCCACTCCTCATTATGTGTCCAGCATCTGGCCGCTTGCCTCCCCCACATGCATTCCTGTGGACCACGAGCCACATCACACTCGCGGCCTGGCCGGTCTTCTGGACTAAAGTAAAGCCCCACTAGCACCGCTGTTTTGCACCACTATAGCCCACATGGCCATGGCCTCCATCACCACAATGTGCCATCACTGCGGTGCGCCGCCAGTGCCTGTACACCAGCAGGTTCTTCCACGGGCCACCGAACTCGCTCCGGTGGTCCATTTTCTGAACCGTGAGAACCTCTAGGATCCTTGGGTTGTTCTTGTCACTATTGTGTGACCCAAAGCGTATTATCATCACTCTAGGGGTCCAGTTTTATTCTAAAACTCTCATAAAATCTCTACATGGCCACAGGGGACCGTCGAGGAAGAACGTAGGATTGGGGATGAAGAAAAGGCACCAAGAACGCCTGAGGGACAGACATCAGCCTTGTTCTTTTGGCCTTTGTTCATCCCATTAAAAAAATGAAGGGAATAATGGGATAAATACTAAGTTTTAACACTTCAAACCCCTCCATATACAACCCATCCTACAAGAACGAACAACCTGCGGGTTAACATGTTTGTGGGTTGATATATGTTCTTCATTTTGAAATAAAGAAAGGGGGAAAATAAATCATATAAAAATAAACCCCTACCTCGAGGTTTTATCATTCAATGGTGAATATTAGACTCACACCATTTTCGTCTGTCATTCATCGATCTTCAATCCGTCGTTTGTGGTGATACGTCGTTCGTTGTCATTTTCGTCTCGCTAACACCACTCCTCTAGAGCCCCATAGAAATACCAGTATCATGCCAATGATCATGTATCTATGTTAAATAATTAAATTGAGGAAACGTGTTTTAGCATTTCTATTATGCTGGGTTGTTCCGTCATTGCGTTGTTTCATTTATGAAATGAAACATCATTTCTGTTACGCTTGAGTTTCAGCATTGTTACACTGTTTCATTTTTTAAATGAAATAGTTGGATCATCGTTGCATTGTAGAAAAACATTTTTTAATAAAATAAACTTTCTTAAGTTTATTTTATTTTTCTTTAAAATGCTTAAAAATTAAATTTTACCCTCAACCTGCACCGGTCCAGTTTAGGCCCCACCTAAGGAAAACACACCCTCACGAGCTCAAGGGTACTCTCAGATTTCCAATCTGGGTTACTGTTTATGAGTTATAAGGATTTGAAAATAAAATAATATTTATTTAATTATTTTATTTACGTTCATGTCCCAAAAACTACTTTCCACAGTTGGCCCGCGTTGGGCAATGTTAGGCACTTACTAAGAAAAGAATTCCCTCACAAGCTCAACAGTGGTCTCAGATTTTTAATCAGATTCACCTTTCTTGAGTTATAAGGATTTTAAAAATAAAATAATTTTATTATTTTATTTTATTTACAGTTATACTATTTTCATTTTTTTTCTCACTGGAGGCCCACGCTGACTAAACTTAATCTGCACCTAGGGTAAACCATCTATCCTAAATATAACGGTGCACTTGGATTTCTGATTCGGGCACCCATTTAAGAGTTATTTCAATTTTTTAGAAAAACTGCTCATACGTGCTATTTAAAAACTTAAAATTTTTCGATAGACCATTTTGAGCACACCGAGCCTCAGAATCTCACCCCATCTCAGCACTTGGTCTCAGAATTTTCCCAGAAATTTTTTAAAAATAGAACCGGAAAATTTTGAGTCATTAAATCTTCCCCACCTTAAGGATTTACGTCCCCAAAAGACAAACCAGGATATTCCCAAACAAATGAGGGTACAAGCACGAACCTAAGCCTCCCTCTCCCACATGCTCTCCTATAGATTCATGTGCTGAAACCGAACGAGCACTAGAGGAATCGATTTCCCATGGAGGGTCCTCTCCTATCGATCCTCAATCTCCATCGGAAACTTCGTAAAATTCATCTCATCATCAACACCCAACTCACTCTAGTAAATGGCATGTTATGGGTCATGTACGTATCTCCTTAGATAGGATACATAGAAGACATCATGCACTCACTCTAACTATGGAGTTAGATCCAAGGGGTATTCCACCTCATCCACTCTATGCAGTAACAGAAAAATTTCAATGAACCTCAGAGATAACTTTCCAGCTCGGACAAATATCTATATCCCACCTTGAGGGGAGACCCAAAGAAACACATAGTTTTACTCCTCGAACTCCAAGGGTCTTAATTTCCTTTCATCATAGGACTTATGATAGCTCTGTGTAGTCTTCATCCACTCCTTAATGACATGTACCTTCTATGTAGTATCCCGCACCAACTATGGGCCCATGAACACTGAGTCTCCAGGGTCAGTCCAGCAAAGCGGCGATCTACAGGGTTTCCCTTACAAGGCCTCTAATGGTTTCATACCGATGGTGGAATGGTAGATTTTGTTGTATGAAAACTCCACTAGAGGTAATTTATCCTCCTAACTATGGAAAAAATCGTGGATGCAAGCATTTAGCATGTCCTCTAGGACCTGGATGTCCACTCCATCTGGTTATCTATCTGTGGGTGGAAAGTTGTTCTCAAGTGAAGTTGAGTCCCAAACAACTCTTATAATCCCTTCCACAACCGGGATGTAAAGTGTACATATCAATCTGAGACTATCGTTGATGGGACTCCATGGAGTCGAACTATCTTCTGCACATAGAGGTGTCCCAAGCTCTCTATGGGACTTTGTTCCTTAAAATCTAAGAAGTGAACGACATGGTGATTTGTTCAACGATCACCTAGATAGTACTGTTTCCCCTGGATGTATGTGATAAACCCATCATGTAGTCTATCAATATATTTTCTCACTCCCTTCTTGTCACCCTAAGAAAGAAAGGAGCAACCCCTTCCAAGCACAGGGGCTCAACACGGTGTGTTGACAAACAACAAAACTGATTAAACAAGTGCTCAACTTTTATATCAATAGGTAGGCCCAACTTCAACCTGTTTTAACATCCCTGGTGTCCGCCTTGACACCCCACATGCATATCTCGATGCATCTCTTCACTCTAGGCGTCCACTGCTACTACTATTCATCCTTTGAAATGAATGTAATGCTCCCCACCTTTCGAATATCCATCATGGGTATTCCCTATAGACAACTAAGCACTTAAAGACCCACAGTCGGTATCATCATGCCGCACCTCCCTGACTCACTTTAAGAGTGGAGGGGTAACAACCACTGATTGTAGGTAAGTTTCATCATCTCTATCCATGAAAGATAACTATAACAAGGCCAACTGCTCTATTTCCTCATTAATCAACTACAAACTAAATCTCTTGTTGAGAGAATTCACTACCACATTCCCCTTACCAGAAGTATAGACTACTTTGAATTAATAGTCCTAGAGGAACCCCATCCATCATCTCTATCTCAAGTTCAAATCCTACTAAGAGAAGATATACTTGAGACTCTTGTGGTTAGAGTATACGGTAATTATTTCACCCATAAAGTAGTGTCGCTGCATCTTTAATGCGAAGATTATTGCTACCAACTCAAGATTGTGTGTAGCATAGTTCTTCTCATGTGGTCTCAACTGATGTAAACCATAGGCAATCACCGCTTGCCTCTACATCAGGACACAACCAAGTCCGGTCCCTGATGTATCACAGAACACTACATACTCGACTCCCTCCTCTATAAAAATCAAGATCAGTGTGCTCATCAAACTCTGTCTTAATTACTGAAAAGCCTAAGGGCACCTTTCTATCCACGCTAAAGGCTACCCCTTTCAACTGATCGATGCATTCATCATCCCTTTGGTAGTGGGTACTCTTTCTCCATTTCCACTTGGTTAAAGTGATAGTAATCCACACATAACCTCAAACACTTGGTATTACTAAGCCCTTCTTCTTCAAGTCCCCCGCCTACACCCTCATCTCATGAAGCTCTGCAAAATCCATATGATATACTAATGCTAATATCAGTGATATCTAGGGGTGTAGAATGATTCAAAATTCAATCTCCCTATGAGAAGATAATCTTGGAAATATATTCTAGATATACATCCCCATACTCCTCCACTACTTATGGGAACTAAAAACTCAAAACATCCACTGCCACGTGGGTAAGGTTGTCTGACTCAAGCGTGATCGGCTTCACCCTTCTATGCATTATTTTATCCCATATTTCTTGGGTTTCTTTTTTTTCATCGACCAAGGAAAACCTCATTCCAATGCTACGGAAATACCGCATCCTTTTTCCTAAAATAGTCAATCTGAGCATGAACGGTGGATGAACATCCCATACCCAAACTAACTTCATAAGGCCTTGAAGTTACCACCAAGTGGTTTCAACCAAATCTCTCACCTCAAGGGTCAAATCACACTATCGGTATAAGTGTGATTATTGAGTCTCCTCTCATAGGTATCTCCCCATAGATGACATCCACTGGATGTATCTACTTATCCAAAGGACTTTTAACCAAAAAGGTACTCTCTAGCACCCTAGAATAAGTAGGAATGTACAAAGGAATAGTGCTGGCTTGGATGTCCCTAAACACACCTCGCTCAAAGGTTTGAGCCCTAAAGCACTAGTCATGTCGTATTCATCGAGTACCTGGAAAGATCGGTATGTCTCGATGAATACTCAGCTACTGACATGTCATCCTGCCGAAGTTGTAGAAGATATTGGGCACGCATAGCCCTTATCTTTTATGGAGAGATCCCCTTCTCTGAGAAAGCTTTTCAAGCTATGTCCACGAAAGATTCACCTCATCATAAGATTGGGTAATATAAACCTCATCATCTCCCTATTGATCTACGTAGAAGTATCACTTCCAGGATCTCCATCAGATCTAATAGTGTCTTGACTAGACAGAAAACTTGGTCACCACCTCAAGCTAGCCATTAGCCACCTGTGAGTCGGGCTCGCCTCAAAAACTGAGGGGTGTCTATCACTAAAACTTGTGAAGTGCACTCAGCCCATTCATCTCATTCGTAGGTACTATGAGTGTCATGTGATACTCCACAGGTGGTGGTATAGCTAGTACACCACCTGGTGGTGCTATCTTTAGTACAAACCCTTGTACCCATCTCGTCACCCTGAAAATCATCCTCATGATCACATGGTGGAATCCTAGCTGGCTATCTACTTGAAAGCATCTTGAAATAGAATAAGATGTACCATGATCAATAGAGTATACCTGGTGAGATTACTCAAAAAGTACATGGAAAACTCAACCCATTTCTATATGATGCAATTACCATAGTTTTTTCCTAAAACTAGTGTTTTCATATACCAAGTTGAAAATCATAATTCAGGGTCCTAGTGTATGGATACATCAGCTGCTACACCAACACTGGATTCCTTGGCCTGAAATCCAAACTCAAAACACTTAACACTATTTCCCCAAACCAAACACATAGACTTTGGGTTCTTAAGGTATAAATTCCCTCCTTTGATACCACTATATCACGACATGTCCCCCAAGGCATGTGTCGTGACTACCCCAATCCCACCTCCCATAGGCTAGGGACTGAAGAATAGCGCCGAGTAGGAATATCCAAAACAAATGGGAGGAATTTTAAAAAGTACCTATACACACACACATAACTCCAAGCCACATATGTTGGAAGGTGAATACACTAAGTAAACAAACACAAGGTATGAAAGTAGAAAACTGAAGGTAAACAGGGAAAAAATACAACCACAACTGAAACAGAGAAGTAAAAGTACAAGTCTCTAGAACTCCTCTGTAGAAGACCCCACCAAAGGGTAGGTACAGAAATAGTTGTTTGAATTCGCAAAAGCACATCTTATCTGTCAGGTCACTCTAAGCACCACCTATCCCTAGTCCACCAAGGACTTCTTCAAACCATCAATTGTTTACATGAGACACGATACATATAGGCAAAGCCCGTGTAGGTGTGAGTAAAATAATACTCAGTAGGGATCCCAAACCACAAATGTGTACCACAAATAAATACACAAAGTAGACTACCAAATAGGTACACGGAGTGTAACCTCTAAGAATTACAGTCAAGAGAGTCACTAGAGTTAGCTCACACAGGTATAACCTAAAGTATAGAAAGAAAGACTATCAGTTGTAACCCTGAACATCTTGTAATGTCGAGGGACTCATCCTCTATGATTCACTGTGTCCCATTGGGCCACTGATGTCTACTCATCACTGAGGTTTGTTGGGAAACTTCGGTCCGCTCGTCACTGAGGTCTGCTGGGCCACTGAGGTCTGGTCGTCTGTTGGGTCCATGAGGTCTGCTCATCTGCCGGGCCACTAAGGTTTTCTCATTACTAAGGTATATTAGGCCATTGAGGTCTACTCGTTTGTTGAGCCACTGAGTTCCACTCATCATTAAGGTCTATTGGGCCACTAAGGTTTGCTCATCTTCTGGGCCACTGAGGTCCACTCATCTGCTGGGCCACTGAGGTTTGCTCGCCTGCTGAGCCATTGAGGTCCTCTCATCACTAAGGTCTCTTTGTCCACTTAGTTCCATTATTATTTTGGGAAACTGAGGTCAGTTTTTCACTTCCTTCTCATCACATCTATCCACAGGATTCCTGCTCGTAGTGAGCTTGATTCTGGGAGAATCAAGTCCTCAATACATCGGTCATATTTAAACTTCCATGAAAAATCACATGGAGTATGTAAAAAGGATGGTATCGTCATGAGGGTCCCAAATCCGCAAACATCTCATCAATCAGAAGTACGATTTGGAAGTTATAGCGTTTTAGTGAAAGGGGTGGGTTGGGTTTGGGCCTGATCCAACCCAATCAGACCGACCTGACCTGACCCAGTTTGGACGACCCAACCCAACCTTATCCGACCTGGGCCATGGGCCAATCCTATTGGGCCTGCTGAACCCGACCTGTTGGGCCATGGGTCCAGCCTGGACCGCACCAGTGGGCCAGTTTTTGTCCATTCGGGATGCCTAATGGCCTGGTTCCCCCTCTGGACTAGCCCAGACACGGTAGGTGCCACGTCACGCGGCTAGCAGCTGGCCAGCCGCCTCCCCCACATGCGGTCCCACAGACCGCGTACCACCACACACCCGCAGCCCGACCGCGGGTATTTCGGCCTGATACGGTGCCCTGCTAGCACTATTGTTCCGTATCGCCTGATCGTGGCCTCCTCCATCGCGGCGCGCCGCCGGTGCATGTCGCCTCCTGCACGTGGCCACTACTGTGTGCTGGTGCACTAGAAGGTTCTTCCGTGGGCCACCAAACTTCCTATGGTTGTCTATTTTCTGAACCATGAGGACCTCCAGGATCCTTGGGTTTTCTCTATCACTACCAGGTGCTCCAAAGCGTCTTGACGTCGCTCTAGGGTCCAACCTCGTTTGGAACCTCCCACCAAATCTTGGCACTACCATGGGGGGCCTTCAGGAAAGAACACAAGATTTGGGATAAAGGAAAGGAACCAAGAATTACCAAGGGATAGACATTGGCCTTGTTCGTTCAGTCTTCGTTCATCCCCTTATAAAAAAATAGGAAGGGAATAATGGGATAAACACTAATTTTTAAACACTTCAAACCCCGTCGTAGACAACTCATCCTGCATGAATGAACGAATTGTGGATAAACTTGTTCTTAGGTTGATCCGTGTATTTAATTTTGAAATAATTAATGGGGTAAAATAAATAACATAAAAATAAACCCCTACCTCGAGGTTGGACTATTCGATGGCGAAGATCGAAGTCGCATCATCATCATTTGTCATTCCCTGATCCTCAGTCTTTCATTTGTGGTGATTCTTCATTCATCATTGTTCTCTGCTCTCCAATTCCACTCCTCCAGAGCCTCAGAGCAATAACAGGATCGTGCCAATGATCCCGTATCTATGTTAAACAATTAAATGGAGGAAACATATTTCATCATTTCTGTTATGATGAGTCGTTGCGTTGTTACACTGTTTCATTTATGAAATGAAACAGCATTTATGTTACGCTTGAATTGCAGCATCGTTATGCTATTTCATTTATGAAATGAAACGGTTGGATCGAAATTTAATTGTAGAGAAATATTTTTGAATAAAATAAACTTTCTTAAGTTTATTTTATTTTTCTTTAAAATGCTCAAAAATTAAGTTTTACCCTCGACCCGCGCCGATCGAGGTTAGGCCCGCCTAAGGAAAACACACCCTCACAGGCTCAAAGGTACTCTCAAATTTCCAATCCAAGTTATTTTTTATGAGTTATAAGGATTTTAAAATAAAATAATCTTTATTTAATTATTTTATTTATGGTCATATCCCAAAAACTATTTTCCACAGTTAGTTCACGCTGGTCAATGTTAGTCTCTGCCTAAGGAAAGAACACCCTCACAAGATCAATGGTGGTCTCATATTTTTAATCCAAGTCACCATTCTTGAATTATAAGGATTTGAAAAATAAAATAATTTTATTTAATTATTTTATTTACAGTTTTTCCATTTTTGGGTTTTCTCACTGGAGGCCCGCACCGACTAAACTTAAGTCGTTCCTAGGGTAAACCCACCATCCTGTATGCAATGGTTCCCTTGAATTTTTTATCTAGGAACCCGTTTAAGTGTTATTCCACTTTTTCAGTAAAACTGCTCAGGCGCTCTATTTAAAAACTTAACATTATTCGACGGACCATTCTGGGCACACCGAGCCTCGGAATCGCACGTCGTCTCAGCACATGGACTCATAATTTTCCCATAAATTTTATGAAAATAAAACCGTGAAAATAATATTCATTACATAAACTCACCTATAAGCTTCCAATGCATCTGACAAAAATAGAAACAGGCCAAGAATGAGGGATATCTCCCATGGAGGAAGGGAGGAAGGAGAGGGTCTATACAGGGGAGGAATCTTATTGAATGAGGTAGGAAAAATAATGTATAAAAATTTAAGGTCTAAGGGGAAAATAATCATTTTCCTCTTTTAATGAGGCTCACAATTTGGAAACATGGTTTGAAAAACCGTGCACCAACCATGTGGAATCATTATCCTAAGAACACCCCACCTATCATGGTTAATGTGAATGGTTTACAAATCATGCACCAACCATGAGGATCCCTCTATAATTCTACATAAAATTTCATGGTTTATTGGATCCCCCTTTCATGGTTGAAATAAACTATTCACCTGTACAAAATAGGTCACACAGTTTGGGTGCATGGTTAGAACTAATTTTTGTGCTAAACTTGTGCCCTAGGCTGAAACTCCAAAATCCTTGAACTACATTAACAAATACCTCAATGATTATTTTGGGAACTGAGACACCTCTCGATCCACAAACCTCATCCAAAAAACACTTTAAGGATTTAAAACTTTTGTAATCCCATTATGAACCATGATTTGACATTTGGTCCATCCACTAAATGAAAATTCAAGATTCCTCTAAATTTTAAATGACCATATGGAACATGGGGTCATAGAATCTCCCCACCATATGAAAACTCATCCACAATCCATAATCATAGAATAATTAAACTTGAAAAAATAATTGAACCCACAAAAAGAGGATAAACTAAATCCTAGAATCGCATCTCGAAGCTCAATTCCATCCCTGACCCCCTTTCTGGTGTTAGAATCTAAAATTATATGAATTCAAATTCAAACTAAACACTTAAAGAGTATGGGTTATAAGGACCACACAACTAAACTTACATTAATTTTCACTTCATGGTCATCCCATGACATCCTCCTCAAATTTTTGAACTCAATTCAACAACACCACTCTGACACTAATTGGTCACACTGGATCATTTCCAACCATAACTAGTTCGATCATCGAACTATCACTGCATGAATCGAAATTCATTCAAGAATGATTTAAATCATGAACACTTGACTATAACCATTTACATATTAATAAACATTTGTTCATGACACTTCACTTCTGAAGGAATTCCTAAATTTTCTATTCTACTAACATCATACATTGTAGGCTAATGTCACAGGTCTAACACAGACCATTTATTCCCAATTTAATTATAATAAATTGTAGTCTTACTACCAAGAATATGTGGAATAATGTAATTTAGACCTCCTCTAGTTGACCTTGCCTATGTAAATATACTTTAGATTCTTATGTATGGTGTTAACTCACTCAATCATGATTTAATGACCATGAGGGAATCCTGTGATAATCTATACACACCAACTAAAGTTCTCACTGAACTTTCAGTGACATTCCAAGGTTGGAACATCAACCAACCATTTCCACCATATCTATACTACAAGCACTATAAAATATTGTGAAACTTATTTATGCCAATATCATACACTTTACTAGTCCATAGTGGATCCCCATAATATTACTTCCCTTATTACCGACCTAAGAGAACTGTGATTCTAGACATCCCTGCTAGTTCCACACTGACATGTCCAAGCTCTTCTCATTTAATTAATATATCTCTCACTCAATATCGCTCGAAAACACATTATATAGTGGTGTCATGTGAAACTCATGACCTCTATTTACTATCCAATTATTATTATTAAATCAGTCATGATAGTTTATAATTTAGTTACATACCTGAAATACACTCAACATATTTAATACAATGTACACAAAGAGATATTCTCTCATTGTGTGCACTTGTTTAATAAAATTCCATTAATTCCACTTCAGGATGGATTATTTAAAGGGAATCCATCTTAAAAGATGATGCCCTACTCAAGGACTTGATCACATGACATTAAATTCCAAAGGTACCCTATGATCATTCATAAAAAATCACCAAAGTATAAACATGAATCATGGTGTAATTTAATGGTTGTATACTCAACCAACCATTTTACCACAAAGAATGTGTTTCAATCACTTGCATGCTACTAATCTGTCACACTTTCCAGATTGCATACACACCCTAAGCCTAAATCTAAAATCTAGACTCGATTAAAACTCTTACCTGAGTCTTAAATTCAACACCTCCTCTAATACTAGGAAATGAAAATTCACCAGTTCACCGGCTTCTACAAATTGTTCCAACTATTCATGATTATTCTTTCTACAAACATGATCCTTCTCTCTTATATATTTATGACATGATCCCCACCATAAGATTTTATTAGTCATCATTTTAATGAAAATGGAAATATAATTCCCATGGAACATGCTTCATCCACCATCGAATGTAGTTTCTAGGAATGGGCCAACACCCTTATACCAAATTCCATAATGAAATTGTATCCTTTCAATATGCTATAACCTTATTCATAGTTATGATTATTTCCTTGAATATCCAATGATTCCCTTCCCACCACATGGATTTAATTCAAATTATTAACCATAACTAGAATGGTTCTATTCATAAATTCATGCATGATTCAATCCCCATTACATGAACATGCATGTCATCAGCATGACACTACTACCCAAAATTTAATCTAGATCAACAGTGTTATAGAACCAGATCCTCTTACATAGTCATCTGAAGCATTGGGATAACTTTTTTTTTTACTAACAACTCAGGACTATGTCACTCACTATAAAATTCTTAATGCCCAAGTCACCTCACTTAGGGTGTAACCCATTAACATATCCTACTAATACCCCAAGTCCATTAACCAAATATTCATGAGCTAGCACCCCTCAAGGCGTTACATGTGATCGGATTTCTCAAACTCTCATATACTTGAACGATTAACATAGAACCACACACAAATATTTTCAAAAAAACCTTAATTCAATGGTCACCATGTACGAAAACATGTATTTCCTTGATATTATGTCAGCGTAATGGGTTCACCCATTTCATATGTTTTACAGGCCTAATGGCACCATGCATTCTCGGTATGCACTAGACTGCTCAAAAACATCAAACCCTAGGTCACTTTATCCCACACGAATATTTAACCTAGCTGATGAATAATTGAGTTGTACATCATCAAAATTGAGCTCACATGACTAGCTAAATAGAATACCACATCATTGGCATGTCATTACCATTAAACTAAAGCATCCAATATTCTTACAACACTCAAAATTTTCACTTTCCGTATGACTATCCACTTACCTGGGGAGTCGTTCCGCAACTAAAGAGTCATACTCGAGCCCAAACAGAATACATATAGAACTATTCATGGCCGAAAACTCAACATAATCATCCACCAATGCCTATTATCCCCAAGGATGCTACTAAAATCAAGCTAACCACTCACTTAACATGAAGTGTCGACTCTAATTTTAAGGTCACTCCTAAAAGGTCACTAGGCTCTCCTACCTAACCTCTATGTCCAACACAAAATACATCAACTAAGACTCATAGATAGAATCCATGTTTCTATCCAATTCATCACTAAAACTAACCCCCATACTAGGGGATTTTATAACAGCATAATTAGAATGTATTATTTAATCTATTTTTTCAATTAATATTTATTTTAAGAATTAAGGATTGTGTTTTTAATACATAGTTCCAAAAACTTTTTATTAAAAAATTAGGTTGGTACTAAGAAAATAGTTTATTCATCAAGTATTAATTTATATAAGTAGAGTGGCATCACTCCAGATGATCCATCTTAAGTAAGTGAAGTTATAAGATTTAAATAATTAAAATTCCACCAATAATATATATAGTTAAAACACCATTTATATTGTTTTTGACACTTTAAATAACTGAATCCAATTAATACATATAACCCCAAGGGGTTAATTATCAAGGCATGTAAAAAAATATCAACTTATGAGGGTCATGTCATGCCGTCATGGGTTCAGTTTTACAGGATTTCATTCCCAAGTTATAAAGGTAATTGCTCTATAAGTTTCAATTAGCATCCCATTTAAGTGAAACCCATTAATAGTTGATTAATTTAATTTAAGAGTATTTTAGTATGCACCCTCAAGGGGTTTTATATATATATCTGTGTGTGTGTGTGTGTGATACAAAGATCGACCTATAAGGGTTGATTCAGGAATACGAGGATTTAGTTATACAGTTTTACATTCTCGATTTATAAATTACAAGCCTTATAAGTTGAAATTAGAACACCATTTAACCATTATCCATCATTAAACACATGGATTTATTAAAAGAAAACTAATTCCTTTAACATTTTAATGATTTCCATTATAGTTAATTCATTAACTATTTTAGAATATTTCATTTTTTTAATTTATTTTATGTTGGTTAAATAGAATTCCATCATCATGCTATGAGGTAAAATTCCATTTAGGTTGACTCAAACCCTTTATTTAACCAATAATATTCCACAGATATAACAAGTAAATAAATCACACAAGCAATGAATAAAAGCAACAAATAAAGCATGCTAATGGAATGTGAATTCTATGTTCCTAAATGATGCATAAACACACAACCTCATTTCATATCATCCCAAGAGTATAAATCCCATAAATTAGTAACTAAAATAATGATGATCCATCAAATAATGTGAAATAATAATCAATTATAATAACAAATGGCATAAACAACAGTCTCATTCTTAACAACTTGGTCTTTCCCCCATGGGTGGGTTGTTCATTCCCAAAAACGAGCTATATACTAAGTTCCAACACATTCCTAGTCTCCTTTATACAGGCCCAAAATAGTGATTGAAAGTAAAATAAATCTCTAATACCACTTAAGGAATTACCCAACCCAGTTCACTCATAAGTAACCTAAATAGAGGGTCATGCAGCCTCAAGCACTCCTTATACTCTAGAGGCTTCCAACTAGTAGTGAGGGTCAAAAGGTGGTACAGTGGGGATACTATACCCACTATATTAGTTCTAAATATAGTATAGAAATAAAATAAATTAACTAAATGTGGGTAATAATATGATGACAACCCAAAAAGTGCCAATAAAACTAGACATTCAAGATGGTATGATACTACATGTACAAGGAAATCAATTATATAGAAGGAGACACAGATAAAGTAGGGATAGGTTAAAATAAAAAATAAGAATGATGACCCAACTCCTTTAGGCAGTTCAAGTACATGATTAATCAATGACACCCATTCCGAGTCCCAACCTAGGATAAGTAACAGCAAAAAAGGCACCACCCAAAGTCCTAACCTATAACTAGAAGATCTTCTTGGGTACCAAGTGGTGGAATGAATAAGGTGTGAGTAAAACTCAGTAGGACACAACTGGCGGTGTCTAATGAATTTACATTCTATGAGTATAAAACATAATGGTGTGGATTATATGAAAAAGAAAGTAGTAAAGTGGATATGGATCAAGGAACACCGCCTACTTTGGCCTAAGTTGATTGTCTCTGATCATGTGACCCAATAAGGGGTTGTAGAATCCATGGAATATAATTCAAGCATCCAAGATAAATCAATAAGGGTGAATTTATAGAATGGGTTTGGTTATTCCCACAAAACGGAACCATATGAATCCAAATAATTCTAGGTGTGAAACTAGTGAGCCAACCTGTGGTGATCAAGACAAAGTGTATAGATCTGGAGCATAATCTGAGGGATGAACCCTCAGCATTCTACTTTCTAATAGGGATCTAACCAAACCCAAATCATGGGTCCTTTTTAAATATTTTAAGGGGATTTATTGGGATCCAAGGTGATAATACAAGGCATTCCATGTCTAAGGACATCAAGTCGAATTTGGGAACTCGTCTCAATTATTCTAGTGTTTCTAGATTTTCCAAGTGAATCCATGACTCCAGGATAAGGAATTCATAAATATAATACATTAATCGGATCCAAGGTGGAGTTTCCCCTTAAATTTTCATCAATGAATTGGATGACATGCATTGGGTTAATGATTGGCATCCAACTCTAGAATCCAAGGCTTACCCATGGCATGTCTCACTTTTAATTATATCCCAATCCATTATGTAACCAATGATTAAGACTTTAAATAAAATAGAAAAAAATCAATCAATCCAATAATTTACTTATGATAAAGGTCATATACTTGAGAATACATCCCAATAATTCCATCATCTATCAACCCATTAGATTCTATACCTTTATTTCACAAATTACCTTATTTAGTTGATGGTATAACAACTCACTAACACAATTACCATAATATTTTTACTTATAGGCATCTCAATGTAACAATGTATATTTTTTAATTTTACTACTTAAATGTGGGATTTATATGTTACCATTTATTAACTAGTATTTGGCTACACCCTAGATTCAAAGGGACATAAAGTTACCAGGTCTGAGTTTTGGGTGATGATACCCCAATTCAGGCTAGGTTTAATATAATAAGTTGAGTCCCTCATGGTCATCCCTTTACATGTATGTTATTCCACATTAGGTTTAATTAACTATATTATGTGTTTAGTAAACAAATCAAGTTCAAGACCTGGTGGAAAGGAACTTAATCCCCTGCTAAGATCATTTGGGTGGTTTCTTAGGACATAATAGTCTTATAACCACTACCTTTATAAATAAGAAACTATGAAGAAGGGGAACCTCATGGGAGACTCTTATAATAGGTCAAGAGTCTTCTATGGTCCTTACTTAGTCAATGGAATGAGGGATATAATTACTTAACAATTTTAAGATAGCACATTTTAATAAGGGTTATAAATTCATCCAATTAATTATTAGGGTCAAGTTTAAGATATTTATCTTATATGGATCATTCTTGGTCAAGATAGATTTTATAAGCTGTAGGTGTGACTAAGGGATTATAAATTAGTCTAAGGGAATAAATTTAGGCAAAAAAACATTAAAAATTAAAATACTAGGTTGAAACTAGATTCCAGTTTGACTTTTTATCAATATGTTTTGTCAAATGGAAATACTTTAATGGAAATCATTTAGACCACCTATCTCAATATTAATAAGCTTCACTTATCCAGTAACAGCCTTCGATTCGAGTCTAAATAAGAGAAATCAAAGAAGAATAAAAATAACATAAAAATAGGGAATATATCACATAAATAGTGTGAGTAAGTATGATAAAAATAGAAACAAATAAAATAGGGGATTGGACTCTTAGACTCACTTTTAGGCTTCCAACACATTCGATGGTGGGTGAAACAGACTAAGAATGAGGTAGATCTTCCATGGTGGAAAGGAGGAAGGAGAGGGTGTATGCTAGAGAGTCCTTTGTCCGAATGAGGGAGGACAAAGAGTGTATAAAAATTTAAGGTCAAAGGGGAAAATATTCATTTTTCCTCTTATAATTAGGCACACACTTTGAACACATAGTTTGAAAAACCATGCACCAACCATGCAGACTCATAATCTGAAGTACACTCTAAATTTCATGGTTACTATGGATAGTTTACAAACTATACGCTAACTGTGTGGATACCTCTAAAATTATGAAAACAACCACATATTTTTTTGTATCCCCATTGGATAGTTCAAACAAACCATGCTCGTATACAAAATAGGAAGTGTGATTGGGGTGCATGATTATCACTAACTGTGTACCCTAGGATGCAACCCCAAAATTAAAAAACTTCATGCCCAAAGCTCTCAAGGATTATCTGGGGATGTGATACACCTCTTAGGTCCTAAATTTCATCCAAAAACATCACTTTAAGGGATTCAAAAAATAATAATTCCATTCTAAACCCTAATTTTACATTTTATCCATCTACCAAATGAAAACTCAAGATTCTTATTGTAACGCCCCGACCCCAGCTACCCAGAGTCGGTGCATTACTTCGTAACATTGGCATGATCACAAGAAAGATCAAATCCCGAAAGACCGATTGGTTTAGTAGCCTTGGAAACACTAGATATATTCATAAGTTTTACATTACATCATAAAATGAAAAACTACTACAACAACATAATGTCTCCACAGTCCACACTATAATCCCCTCATAATATCCCTGCAGGTCATTCATAACTTACATCTTCACTTCCTGAGAAAAATAAAACATAGAAAAGGGGTGAGCTCAAATGCCCAGTAAGGATAACAATATAGAGGAAACTTTCATAAATAAGAATAAACATTTAAGGCAATGTATAACTAAAACAAAAGCCTTTTAAATACGAACTTTCAACATGGTATGGCATAAATAAAATGAAATAATGCCATTTACTTATTCACATGGATATTCTACTAAATGAATAATCACATTCAAAAATCAATAACCACTTTCATAATGTTGGAATGCATAATGCCAGACTATCATAACCACATAGCCAAGGCCTCGTGCCAAGACTACAAATAAGATTTTGTCAAGGCCTTGTGCCAAGACACTAGTTTGTCTCATGAGACCTACCGATGCATCGAGGAGCTATAGCGGGCTCCACCCGTCACTTATTAAGTCCAATGCATTCCCATATGAAAAGGTTTAAACATAACATAAACATTCGTATTAAAACTAGCATACGAAATGTCAATACTTTCACAATAAACTATGAATGGTATAAAAATAGCACATCCACAGTCAAACATATCACAAAACCTTCAATACAATATAGAAGTTTTGTATCATAATAAATCAACTTCAAATAATCTTAAAATCCATCAAAGGATGTTGACATAGATGAAATCAAAATTCTTTTTAAAGAAATATCTCCTTTTATTTCGAAATCATTTAAGATCCATATAAAATAAAGCATTTTCTTTGAAAATATTCTTATAAGCTTGTAAGGAAAGCTTTGAAGATTTTATAACGGCGTAAAATAACCGCACCCGCCGTATAAGTTAAAAAAAACATTCTTACCTCAATTCTGTCGAAAAGGTTAAAAAGGACCTTGTTTTGAAAACGACGGAAAGATTCCTTTATAAACCTCTTATAAAAAGTCAAACAAGGGTATAAATGACTTAAACCCATATTCTTGTAAATAGTAAAAATGTTTTGAAATACATTTTTAAGAAACATGGATGTGGATGATAAAGAGATCCCAGTAGATTATTACGTATAAACAACCTCGGATAATGAAGAGATTGTGAAATAACCCTTACCTTGTACTTTTCCTTGGTTGGGGTAGGTTAACCTCCTGTATAATGGTGAAATAGTTGTTATTAAATTATACAAGAATCATATATATTAATATGATATCATATATGATCTTTTAACATTGATTTGTTAATAATATCTTAGAATTATCGTCGTTTCGGGAGTTAACTTACTCATTTCCTTTTATATGTTTTGTTACATAAGCCATGGTTGTTGTATCTTATTCATATCCAGAATGATATACAGTCCTTAAACATCATTTTTAAATCATCAAATGATAATTATACTTGAATGGATACGATGGAGAATGAATCTCATCGCGTTCGTGGAGACGGTAGTCCGTACGTACGCACGAGCGACAATATCATTCTTTTGATATTAAAATAATATATAAATGAATGGTATATCATATATACAGAATCATTAACATGTTATATTTATTATTTACATGAGTTACACATCATTATTATACCCATCCAAATAATATTATATTGAATAACAATTACACCACGACGTGGAGACGGTAAGCCGTACGTACGCACGTATGGTGACATGTTATTCAAAGGGTGGATAGAATACTGAATATGGTTGTACCATACTTATAATAAAATCACAGTATATGTGAGATACTGGAGTTATTATTTTAGAATGGTAAGAACAAAGGAAGAAGAAGTGGAAGAAGAAATGAACTTAGAAAAGGGTGGTGAAATCATTACCTCTTCTTCGGGTTCTTCCTTTTGATTTGATCAAAAGGGCTCATTAGGTTGGCTTTCTGATCAAACTAAGGCCTCTAGGTTGTAGTGAGGGATGTTGGGAGAGTATTTGGGCAGAGTTTGGCCGAACCAAAAGGCTTTGAGAGGTGTGAGGAATGAGTAGAAGTGGTCTCCTTTTATAAGGGAGAGGAGGGGCTCTTTAGGAAAGAGTGAAAGTATTACTTTATAATATAATTATATTCGGTTTATAATGGTCCAAAAATCATTGAGGTCGAAGATAAGATGACTCATATTCTAAATAACATCAACCAATAAGAATTGGACAGGTTTTAGATAATATTTTAATCATTATAATCTTATTTATTTAAATGATTTATTAATGAGGTAAACATTGCATCATTATTGTGTCATTAATAATTTAAATTATTTGATGTCTAAAAATTATAAATAAAATATCATTATGTAGGAAATATTTTTAGCTTTCTAATGAATATTTATAATCGAAAATTCAACATGTATAACCCTATGTAAAAATTGTTCTTCTAAAAGATGTAAGCTTATGCCATTTTTATTTTTATTTTAACTTTATTAATATAATGTGTCCCTACCACATACAAGTGGATCCAAGGGGTCCCCAAATTGACCCAAGGATGCCCATGGTCGGGTATGTGTCCACCAATAAGGTTAGGACACGTTTTAGGGTAATTTTGTATTATTATAATATTATTTTTTAACCCTTATTTACCGGATTTACCCTTTAACCATGGTAAATAAAATATTTACCACAGTAACTATTCAAAATGTCTAAAAATAAAAGTTACCTATTTACACAATTTGAACATCCTGATTCCAAATATGGAATCCATTTTCCTAAATTCAAAACACAGAAGTGGCAGAAATTAATTTAAAATTAATTCCCGCTGTCAAAACAAAAAGCGTGTTTTTAAGAGGTAATAACTGTCAAAAGATTGACACTTGTTTATGTTCGGTTTAATTGTAAAATTATGTCCAATGACCAACATTATATTAAATGGTAAAAATATATTCTAAATATACTTTAAAACCACTCAAATTCACAATTTATCACTATTAATTATTTTGATTAAAAAAGTTGTTTTTAATTAAAATTTAGTAATTTTCACTATTCATCAAAATATAAAAGTTATCCGAAAAGTACCAAAATTTCACCCTAGGCTAATTTTGATATTCCGAATCTAAAAATGAAGTCCATTTTGAAATATAAAATATATATGATTTCAAAAAGTAGGTATTACTATTCACAACGGCTAGTTTAATTAGTTGTGGTGTGTGTTAGAACTCGAGGTTGCGTACAACACACGCTATCGCATTATTCGAAGGGAAACGTACCGTAGAAGCTTGGGGTGTTACATTCTCCCCTCCTTCAAATAATTGCGTCCTCGCAATTTCTAGGGTATTACTGCATAAAAAGACTCGGGTGGTTTTTCATCATAAGTTCCTCGGGTTCCCATGTTGCCTCTTCCATCTTATGATTTCTCCACAAAACTTTTACCAGACGCGTCGTCCGGTTTCTCAGTACTTGTTCTCTTGTATCAAGAATCCTGACGGGCTCTTCGCAATAAGACAGATCGGGTTCCAGTTCTAATTCCTCATAGGTGAGTACATGCGTCGGATCAGGCATGTATTTTCTCAACAGAGATACGTGGAACACATCGTGAACTTTGGAGAGACTTGGCGGCATTGCCAATCGGTAAGCTACAGCCCCAATTCGTTCTAGAATTTCGAAAGGTCCGATGTACCTGGGACTCAATTTACCTTTCTTACCAAAACGTATGACTCCCTTCCACGGAGATACCTTCAGGAAAGCATGATCACCGACTTGAAATTCCAAATCCTTCCTTCGATTATCGGCATAGCTCTTCTGCCTACTTTGAGCTGCTTTGATGTGATTTTGGATTACTTTCACCTTTTCCACCGTTTCCTCCACCAGTTCTGGGCCTACAAGTTTTCTTTCACCAACGTCATCCCAACAGGTTGGTGTACGACATCTCTTTCCGTATAACGCTTTATATGGTGCCATCTGAATACTCGAATGGAAGCTATTGTTATAGGAAAATTCTACCAGTGGTAAATATTGATCCCACATACCCTGAAAGTCAAGTGAGCAAGATCTCAACATGTCTTCTAAGGTTTGAATAGTCCGTTCTGATTGTCCGTCTGTCTGAGGGTGGTAAGCAGTGCTCAAATGAAGTTCAGTATCCAGGGATTTCTGAAGACTTTTCCAAAATCTTGAAGTAAAACGGGGGTCACGATCAGAAACAATCGATAGGGGTACTCCATGAAGTCTCACAACTTCATTAATATATAGTCTTGCTAGACGTTCCAGGGGTAGATCTTCTCTTATAGCAAGAAAATGTGCTGACTTGGTAAGACGATCAACAATCACCCATATTGCATCATTTCTTCTAGGAGTCTTTGGTAGCCCCATGACAAAGTCCATCGTAACATTGTCCCATTTCCACTCTGGTATGGGAAGAGGTTGCATGACTCCTCCAGGCTGTTGCCTTCCAGCTTTCACTTGTTGACAAACCATACATCTTGACACAAAATCAGCAATCTCCCTCTTCATGTTGTCCCACCAAAAATGTTCCTTCAAATCTCTATACATTTTGGTGCTCCCAGGGTGTATAGATAAATTGGAACTATGAGCATCATCCAGCAATTCCCTTTTTAGATCAGGTATATTGGGAACACAAAGTCTCTTCCCGAATTTCAAAATTCCATCTTCATACACAAAGTCTCTCAATCTCCCATCATTCACAGCTTTAATCTTCTTCTGAAATTCTTCATCATCGTTCTGAGAACTCTTAATCCTTTCTAGTAAAGATGGTTTGGCAACCATTTGAAAAAGCATTGATGTTTCACCTTCCCTGGTTATTCCCATGTCCATCTTCACTAGATCCATGAAAATTGGATCCCTTTCAATTTTCATCATGTTCAGAACTCCATGGTCTTTTCTGCTCAAAGCATCTGCTACTTTGTTTGCTTTCCCCGGGTGGTAGTGTATCGTGCAATCATAATCCTTGAGTAATTCAAGCCATCTCCTTTGCCTCATGTTGAGTTCTTTTTGTGAGAAAATATACTTCAAACTCTTGTGATCAGTATAAATCTCACATTTTTCACCATAGAGGTAGTGCCTCCATATCTTCAAAGCAAAGATCACTGCTGCTAACTCGAGATCATGAGTAGGATAGTTTTGTTCATGAATTTTCAACTGTCGTGATGCATAGGCAATAACTCTATCATTTTGCATAAGGACACAGCCAAGTCCTTTCTTCGATGCATCACTATAAATAACGAACCCATCATTCCCCGATGGTAAAGTCAATATAGGAGCATTGACTAATCTTCTCTTCAGTTCTTCGAAACATTCTTCACACTCTTTTGTCCAAACAAATTTAACCCCTTTACGTGTGAGCTTCGTTAATGGGTTAGCCAATCGGGCAAAATTCTGGACGAAACGTCGATAATAACCTGCCAAACCAATAAAACTGCGTACCTCAGTTATACTCGTAGGTGCTGGCCATTCTTGGATTGCTTTGGTCTTAGAAGGATCAACAGAGATTCCATCTTTAGAGACAATATGGCCAAGAAAAGAAATCTCCTGAATCCAGAATTCGCACTTGCTAAACTTCCCATATAATTCATGCCTCCTCAGAGTCTTCAAGATAATGCGCAAGTGATTTTCATGATCTTCGTAGGTTTTGGAGTATACCAAGATATCATCAATAAATACCACCACAAATTCATCGAGATACTCCTTGAAAACTCTATTCATCAGATCCATGAACACAGAGGGTGCATTAGTCAATCTAAACGGCATTACAGTAAACTCGTAATGCCCGTACCTGGTTCGAAATGCTGTCTTCGGAATGTCTTCCTTCTTCACACACAACTGATGGTATCCAGATCGAAGGTCAATCTTTGAAAATTATTGAGCTCCATGCAGTTGGTCAAATAAATCATCAATACGAGGTAGGGGATACTTGTTCTTTATTGTTATAGCATTGATCTCCCTGTAGTCGATACATAACCTCATAGATCCATCTTTCTTTTTAACAAAAAGAACAGGGGCTCCCCATGGAGAAACACTAGGGCGAATAAATCCCTTATTACTCAATTCCTCTAGTTGTTTCTTTAGTTCGACTAACTCTACAGTGGCCATTCTATAAGGGGTCTTCGATATAGGCCTTGATCCAGGAATCAAATCAATAGAAAACTCAACTTCTCGTTCTGGAGGATGTCCAGGTAAATCTTCTGGAAATACATCTACAAATTCTTTCACAACAGGTACATCCTCTATTTGAACATTCCTTTCCTCACCCGCAGTTATTTCATTCTCTTCCTCCCCAATAATTGAATTTAGTTGAGCTATTGAGGGTGGATCTAAATAAGAATTAGGTGGTGACGATTCTGCTCTAAAAATAAGGTGCTCCTTATCATTATCATCAAGAATTGTAACCTCTTTCTTCTTAAAATAAATCTTCGCATCATAGTCCGAAAGCCAGTCCATACCGAGGATTATATCAAACTCAATCATAGGTATGACGATGAAATCAGCAGATAAAGAAAATTTATGTGCTCTAATGGGGACTGATTCACAAAACTTTGTTGCAACGATACTTCCCTTAGGAGTTTTAACTGACAACTCCCTTATTAAATCAAATTGGAAATATCTAATTTTCTTAGCAAACTGGGAAGATATGAAACAATGCGATGATCCAGAATCAAATAATGCATTTGCTAAACTTGAGGAAACCATTAAATTACCTGCCACCACGTCTTTCGGAGCTTCTACCTCAGCAGTAGTGATAGCATAAGCTTGGCCTTGATCCCTTGGCCTTTTCTGAGGTAAGTTCTCCTGACGCTTAGGGAATGCATTTGCATAATGCCCCATCTCCCTGCAATTGTAGCACTGAACGTTGGTAGCTTCCTTCTTCCCCTTGCAATCATGAGCTTGGTGGCCTTTTTCACCACACTTGTAACAGACTCCCATTCCCTTCAAGCAAGTACCAGGATGTTTCTTCCCGCATTTACCACAAGATGGATATTCAACCTTTCCCTTCTTCCCCTTATTTCCATTCCCAGATTGATCAGCAGGTCTCTTCTTCTCTTGCTTTGCTTTAAGGTCATAAGACTTAGAGAATTCCTTTTTGGTCTTGATAGCACATGAGACAATGTCTTCGTACGATGAAAAGGATTGTGAGACTAATGCTCGACGGAGAAATGGTTTTAACCCATCAAAGAAATGATCAATCTTACTTCTTGGGTTGCGAATATAATCTCCAGCATACCTCGCTAACCTTGTAAAGTTAGCCTCATACTTTGTGACATTATCATCCTCCTTTTGTCTCAGACTCAGAAATTGCCTTTCCATATCTGCTCGATGGTCGCGAGGAAAGTATTTTTCTAAAAACAGATCTTTGAACTCCCTCCATTCCATGTTTGATACTTCATCATCTTCCTTCATGTTTTGAATCAATGACCACCATTGATCAGCATCTCCAGTGAGGTGGTAAACTGCCATGGTAACTTTTTCCCTTTCACTACTCCCCAAAGCCTGAAATATTTTCTCTAGGGAAAATATCCATTGCTCAGCTACTAAGGGATTTGTACTCCCATTGAACGTTGGTGGTTGTTGTCTCATGAATCGATCTAACATTGATCCTCCACGCTGCGGATCAGGGTGCTCCATACGGGTAAGGTTATTATTCATAACCTGAGTAAGTTGTCCCAGTACGGTGATTAGCTGATCAGCACCAGTTGCATCACCAGCCCCACTATAATTATCTTGAGCAGGAGGGCAATCCCTACATGGAGTGCGTGCATTGATACGGTTTCCATTTCTTCCACTAGGCGCCATTTCTAAACAATGGAATAAACTAGATCAGTTTATGAATCAAAATACATAATCCCATACTTATAAAACACTAAACATAAATTGAACTATCTATGGATATAATCCATAATCATAAATATGTTTTCTTTGAGGAAGTATATACTCATAAACCCTTCATAATGATTTGTAAAGAAAGTGAGAGTTATCCTAAGCATATCCCCCGGGAGTGTCGTAACCAAGAGTGCAGCAAGGCCCGTTGTCGTGCACCAGTTCCCGTTCGAGTCTAGCTCAAAGCGGTGTTTTCGGGTTTTACCCCTAGGTACATCTGTGCCAGAGCCGCCTCTACCTGCTCGTATCCAGACAGGGATGTATTGCTCGGAAAACTCACAAAGTCTCTACAATACCAAAATTCTAGGAAGTTCTTCTATACTAATCCTCAAAGTTCATCTTAGGTCTATGTGCTCTAATCAGAGTTTATCTAAATCTAGCTTCCAAGGTTTGTACTAAACCTCCCTCTGATACCAACTGTAACGCCCCGACCCCAGCTACCCAGAGTCGGTGCATTACTTCGTAACATTGGCATGATCACAAGAAAGATCAAATCCCGAAAGACCGATTGGTTTAGTAGCCTTGGAAACACTAGATATATTCATAAGTTTTACATTACATCATAAAATGAAAAACTACTACAACAACATAATGTCTCCACAGTCCACACTATAATCCCCTCATAATATCCCTGCAGGTCATTCATAACTTACATCTTCACTTCCTGAGAAAAATAAAACATAGAAAAGGGGTGAGCTCAAATGCCCAGTAAGGATAACAATATAGCGGAAACTTTCATAAATAAGAATAAACATTTAAGGCAATGTATAACTAAAACAAAAGCCTTTTAAATACGAACTTTCAACATGGTATGGCATAAATAAAATGAAATAATTCCATTTACTTATTCACATGGATATTCTACTAAATGAATAATCACATTCAAAAATCAATAACCACTTTCATAATGTTGGAATGCATAATGCCAGACTATCATAACCACATAGCCAAGGCCTCGTGCCAAGACTACAAATAAGATTTTGTCAAGGCCTTGTGCCAAGACACTAGTTTGTCTCATGAGACCTACCGATGCATCGAGGAGCTATAGCGGGCTCCACCCGTCACTTATTAAGTCCAATGCATTCCCATATGAAAAGGTTTAAACATAACATAAACATTCGTATTAAAACTAGCATACGAAATGTCAATACTTTCACAATAAACTATGAATGGTATAAAAATAGCACATCCACAGTCAAACATATCACAAAACCTTCAATACAATATAGAAGTTTTGTATCATAATAAATCAACTTCAAATAATCTTAAAATCCATCAAAGGATGTTGACATAGATGAAATCAAAATTCTTTTTAAAGAAATATCTCCTTTTATTTCGAAATCATTTAAGATCCATATAAAATAAAGCATTTTATTTGAAAATATTCTTATAAGCTTGTAAGGAAAGCTTTGAAGATTTTATAACGGCGTAAAATAACCGCACCCGCCGTATAAGTTAAAAAAACATTCTTACCTCAATTCTGTCGAAAAGGTTAAAAAGGACCTTGTTTTGAAAACGACGGAAAGATTCCTTTATAAACCTCTTATAAAAAGTCAAACAAGGGTATAAATGACTTAAACCCATATTCTTGTAAATAGTAAAAATGTTTTGAAATACATTTTTAAGAAACATGGATGTGGATGATAAAGAGATCCCAGTAGATTATTACATATAAACAACCTCGGATAATGAAGAGATTGTGAAATAACCCTTACCTTATACTTTTCCTTGGTTGGGGTAGGTTAACCTCCTGTATAATGGTGAAATAGTTGTTATTAAATTATACAAGAATCATATATATTAATATGATATCATATATGATCTTTTAACATTGATTTGTTAATAATATCTTAGAATTATAGTCGTTTCGGGAGTTAACTTACTCATTTCCTTTTATATGTTTTGTTACATAAGCCATGGTTGTTGTATCTTATTCATATCCAGAATGATATACAGTCCTTAAACATCATTTTTAAATCATCAAATGATAATTATACTTGAATGGATACGATGGAGAATGAATCTCATCGCGTTCGTGGAGACGGTAGTCCGTACGTACGCACGAGCGAAAATATCATTCTTTTGATATTAAAATAATATATAAATGAATGGTATATCATATATACAGAATCATTAACATGTTATATTTATTATTTATATGAGTTACACATCATTATTATACCCATCCAAAAAATATTATATTGAATAACAATTACACCACGACGTGGAGACGGTAAGCCGTACGTACGCACGTATGGTGACATGTTATTCAAAGGGTGGATAGAATACTGAATATGGTTGTACCATACTTATAATAACATCACAATATATGTGAGATACTGGAGTTATTATTTTAGAATGGTAAGAACAAAGGAAGAAGAAGTGGAAGAAGAAATGAACTTAGAAAAGGGTGGTGAAATCATTACCTCTTCTTCGGGTTCTTCCTTTTGATTTGATCAAAAGGGCTCCTTAGGTTGGCTTTCTGATCAAACTAAGGCCTCTAGGTTGTAGTGAGGGATGTTGGGAGAGTATTTGGGCAGAGTTTGGCCGAACCAAAAGGCTTTGAGAGGTGTGAGGAATGAGTAGAAGTGGTCTCCTTTTATAAGGGAGAGGAGGGGCTCTTTAGGAAAGAGTGAAAGTATTACTTTATAATATAATTATATTCGGTTTATAATGGTCCAAAAATCATTGAGGTCGAAGATAAGATGACTCATATTCTAAATAACATCAACCAATAAGAATTGGATAGGTTTTAGATAATATTTTAATCATTATAATCTTATTTATTTAAATGATTTATTAATGAGGTAAACATTGCATCATTATTGTGTCATTAATAATTTAAATTATTTGATGTCTAAAAATTATAAATAAAATATAATTATGTAGGAAATCTTTTTAGCTTTATAATGAATATTTATAATCGAAAATTCAACATGTATAACCCTATGTAAAAATTGTTCTTCTAAAAGATGTAAGCTTATGCCATTTTTATTTTTATTTTAACTTTATTAATATAATGTGTCCCTACCACATACAAGTGGATCCAAGGGGTCCCCAAATTGACCCAAGGATGCCCATGGTCGGGTATGTGTCCACCAATAAGGTTAGGACACGTTTTAGGGTAATTTTGTATTATTATAATATTATTTTTTAACCCTTATTTACCGGATTTACCCTTTAACCATGGTAAATAAAATATTCACCACAGTAACTATTCAAAATGTCTAAAAATAAAAGTTACCTATTTACACAATTTGAACATCCTGATTCCAAATATGGAATCCATTTTCCTAAATTCAAAACATAGAAGTGGCAGAAATTAATTTAAAATTAATTCCCGCTGTCAAAACAAAAAGCGTGTTTTTAAGAGGTAATAACTGTCAAAAGATTGACACTTGTTTATGTTCGGTTTAATTGTAAAATTATGTCCAATGACCAACATTATATTAAATGGTAAAAATATATTCTAAATATACTTTAAAACCACTCAAATTCGCAATTTATCACTATTAATTATTTTGATTAAAAAAGTTGTTTTTAATTAAAATTTAGTAATTTTCACTATTCATCAAAATATAAAAGTTATCCGAAAAGTACCAAAATTTCACCCTAGGCTAATTTTGATATTC
Source organism: Viscum album (assembly GCA_963277665.1). Classification (NCBI taxonomy): domain Eukaryota; kingdom Viridiplantae; phylum Streptophyta; class Magnoliopsida; order Santalales; family Viscaceae; genus Viscum; species Viscum album. The sequence continues at coordinate 1,850,175,436 of OY728163.1, read as the reverse complement.
TGAATCTAAAAATGAAGTCCATTTTGAAATATAAAATATATATGATTTCAAAAAGTAGGTATTACTATTCACAACGGCTAGTTTAATTAGTTGTGGTGTGTGTTAGAACTCGAGGTTGCGTACAACACACGCTATCGCATTATTCGAAGGGAAACGTACCGTAGAAGCTTGGGGTGTTACACTTATTAATTTAAAATTCCTATATGGAACATGATCTTTTACATTTTCTTTAAGAGAGGATTTTTTTTTCAAATTAATTTTTAAAATCAAAAAAAGTTTTCAATGTTATTTTAAAAATAAAGTAGTTTTTATTATAATATTATAATTTTTTGTTTACAAACTTTGAATACCTTAGTGTACTGTTTTTGTTTTCAATATGTTTTAAAGTTTATTTTAAAAAAACATATCAGAAATTTATTATATATTATCTATTATTTTATAAATTTTATTTTTTCTCTATTAAAAGAAGATTAATGATGATTAGAAATTTATATATATACTTGTCCCTATAATAATGTTTTTTGAGTTATCTATGATAAGATAAAAATGGGAGGATGCTTTCAAGGTATGTTTTCACTATTAAAGGAACTCATTCAAGATTTGTAAATGAAGGAACCAATCAATAGTGTAAAAACCACTCTTTGAGGAAATGAGTCTCTTGGAAAAGGTATTTAAAAACTTTCCTTTCTTTTACTATTTTTTTCTATTTCTATTATATTTTATTTATTTAAATATTTTAAAAAACTTATTTTAAACCTTACTTTTTATCTCTATCTTTAATTCTCCATTTAAAAGTAAGTTTAGAAGATAAGTGATGTTTCAGTTTTTTGTTTTAAGTTCTTATTTTTAGAATCTTATTAATATTTTCTCTTGAACTCAAATTTTAATATCTATTTTTAATTTTCAAAATATCTTTTAAAATAACTCTTTAGTTTTTCCTCAAATATTTCCTTTTAAGTTTTTATCTTCCCTCTCCTTGTTTTCTTTTTGATAATCACAAAAGGGGGAATTTATTTAACTTGAAAAGGGGAGTGTTTACTAAAAAGGGGGGGATTTTGTTTACAAAGGGGGGATTTTTTTCAAAGGGGATAAATTTATTGAATTTAATTGTTATATATGTTATTGATTAATTGTTTCGTTAAGGGGTAGTTATATTTTTTTTTTTGAAATATGGTTTAAATATATACTTCTTGATCATATTGAATGTCTTGTTTGACTATCTTTTATACATTTAATTTTTAATACATTTTTATGTATTTAACTGTTGATTTAATTTTGATATTCTTTTTTATATTAAGTGTTTGTGATCATCAAAAATGTGGATATTGTTGTACCTATATCTTTCTCTCTCTCATAGTTATTTCATGATCACAAACACTCTTCTGTGTTTCTAATGTTTTCATTTGAGTGAATTTTGATCTTATCTTTTGGAATTTTAGTCATATCATTAATGGACTAAATGAAGTTATTAAAGTATATTAAAAGGAAACATGATGGTATTGTTAAAGTCTTAGACCAGTCTTATTTCATGTTTTGAGAACATGGAATGAAGTTGTAAGATCAATCGAAGCCAATGGAAGAATATTAAAGGGATGCTATTTGAAGATAAAGGTTACATGAAGCACTGGATCACCGGTGCAAATCCACCTACCCACCGATGGTGTATAAAAAAGCTTATTATGATCTAGGAATATAAATTATAGCTTGTGGAGGATCACCAACCAGATTATGGAAGTAGGAAGAACCCATTTATTCCTATGTGTCTCACTGACTAGCTAGTGGGATTGTCCATCTAGCCAGTGGCTTTAATCTAGATCAGTCAAGGAGAATTTATGGGAGGTATTAAATGCTTTAAATCAGACCATTAAAGCCCTAGATCAACCAAAGGGGCCTCCAAATCCTATGAACCCTATAAATATAGACCTAAGGAATCTTGGATATAATCAAAAAATCTATACAGCAACTCTTCAGTTGAATGAATGATGTTCTTGCACCAAATATATAGAAATATCAAAGACATGTTTCCAGATCCAAATCTGATTCTCAATATCTAAGTCTTTCCTCTTATATTATCTCTCTATATCTCATATCAATTGTTCAAATATTTTTAAGAGATAAGGGAGATGAATTTTAATAGTTTTTCACCAAGAAAACCTCTCTTTTCTCATACCCTTATACAATGGGTGCTCACTACTGCAAAAGTGGGGTATGGGTTCCTTGGATACCAATGAAATTAAAGAGTGATATCACAACCATAACTATGAGGTGAGAGTTTATTTATCATCACCAAGTGTTGAGTCAATAAGTTTATCTTATGACTTCCCCATTCCTTATGGTTTTATTTTTTGAAAATCACAAACACTTTTTCTTAAGTTCTGTCTTTTTCTTAAGTTCTATTTTTTTCTTAAGATCCGGAATTGTCATTCCATTATACTTAAAAATGTATCATTAAGATTTGTCATTCTGTTATACTTAAAAGATGTATTATTATGATTTTCCATTCTGTTAGATTTACAGATTATTCATACCGTCTTTATGATACTAATTCTGGTGTATAAGTGATATCGTCTTTGTGATACTGATTCCGGTGTATAAGTGATACCATCTTTGTGATACCGATTCTGGTGTATAAGTGATACTGTCTTTATGATACTGATTCCGGTGTATAATTGATACCGTCTTTATGATACTGGATCTAGTGTATAATTGATTCTGATTTTATGATTCTGATTCTAGAACAAATGAGATACCAGTTTCACAATCCGATTTACTTTTCCTTAATGAATCCGTTTTCTTGATAATGTTTTTCTTAAGAATATGTTTTTCTTAATAATTTTAGAGTTGTTTAATGTATCATTACAATGTTATCGGATTCCAAGTTTTCTTGCATAATGCTCTCTTTAACTCAACATTGTTTCTTATACTTGAAACGATGTCGTACAATCTATTACAAACTAACCGTTGTGTGTTTGAAACGTGTCCAGGTCCCTCAAAAATTTAAGGAAAATATGACCATTGGAGTGGAGCTTACCGTTGGGAATATTTTCCTATAAATACAAGTCCATTTGAACGAGTAGAATATAATGTAGAGAGTGGATGAACTTGACGCATGTGAAAAAGCTGTGAAGTGATTTCTAGATAGAGAGGCTCTTTCAACTCTTAGTGCTTCATGTGGATGTCGTGAACAACTTGTTTGGGTGTGAACAACTTGTTCATACTTTCTTTGTGCAGACTCCGATCGTGCTGATGCTGGGCTTTCGGTTTTGGAATATAGTGGTTCTGATTTCCTTCTAAATCAAGGGCTTGTGGGGATAGCAAGACAGATACTGATCTTCAGATTGAGGGATAACCTGGTTTTGGGTAAGACAGACTTTCTTGAAAGTATAACTCGAGGAACCTTTATCCAAGGTTGTTGGATACCCTTCTCTTTAGGTTAAAATAATCTTATTGTTACTTGTTTTCTATTTCAAGTTGTTTTATTTCTGCTGTAATCTTAACTTTGTTAAAGATAGAAATTATAACTTTCTTATACTTTCTAATTCCGTTACTCTGATTATATTACAGATTATATAAGCTTTAAGGTAGAATATTTCATTTAAGAAAATATTTCTTAATCTTTTATCTTAAGGTTGTAAAGTTTAAGAAAAGGTTTCTTTTAAAGGTGTTGTGTATGTTTTTTTAACTTTGTTAAGCTAAACTTTAAAGGCTACAAAAGAATTTTTAAAGAACACAATTCACCCCCCCCCCCCTCTTATATATTGAGAATCTATATTCATCATTTCAATCCTATAATTGGTATCAGAGGAGGTCTCTGAAATACTTATATCCACATATATGTTTTCTTTCTCAGGTATTCTTTTTCTTATTTGATTATAAACTTTTACTTCTAATAAGTTCTCTGGAAATAAATTCCTTTTAGTATAGAAGGCGTTCATGTTGGATCTCTAGATAATCTAAATCCTACTAGACCACCAATCTTAGATGGAAATGACTATGAGTATTGTAGAGACAGAATGAAGACCTTTGTGATAAAAACAGGTGTAGACAACTACATTATGTTAACTAGAGATTATAAGATTCTTGATAAGGAACTTAGAACCTTTACTAATCCAAAAAATGTGGAATACCAGCTGAACTTTAAGGTACGTAATACTTTGCTTTATTCTATGACTATAAATATATATAGCCAAATTTCATCCTGTGAAGCTGCAAATAGTATTTGGAAGAAGCTTGAAGAAACTCACTTTGGAACTTCCAAAGTTATCGAAACTAGAAGAGCTATGCTCAGAGTTGAGTATCATGGTTTATGCTTTCCTTATAGAGTACATGTATGTAAGGTACAACAAAGATTAATTACTATTGTCAATAGCTTACAATCAATGGGTGAGAAAGGTTTAGATGATGAAGCTCTTGTAGACAAGATTATAGACATCATTCCTAACGAATGGGAATCTAAGAGAACTACTGTAGATGAAAATATGAAAGTTACACAGATTTATCTTGATGAAATGTTTGGAACCCTCATTCAACATGAAACTAGAATGAAGAGATATGCTGATAATATTAAGAAGAAGAATGAAAATGGAGGTGTTTCTTTTACAACTACTTCAAATCATATGAAATCCAAGACTCCTGATATAGTTACAAGATATAAATCTAAGAAGGTTTTTGTTCAATCTGAATCTAATGAAAGTGAAACCTTAGAAAATGAGTTAGCCAATCTTTCTCGGAGGATGAAAAAGATTGTTTGGCAGAAGAACTTTCAATATAGATACAAGAAGAAATATGGAAAAGATAAGAAATATGGAGAAGTGGCATGCTATGAATGTAGAAGCACTGGTCATATCAAACCTTATTTTCCCGGACTTAAGAAAAGAGACAATACGGATAGGAATTCTGAGAGAAACTAGAATAAGTTCTACATATCAAAGCATAAGAAATTCTTAAAATCCAATGACACTTGGAGTGCTAGTGGTGGAGATTCTTATGACGATTATTCATATTATGAATCTTCTGAGAAAAATAATATTGATTTAATATCTCGAGCTCCATTTAAAAATCAATGTCTTATGGATAAGGTACGATCTATTAAATCTTTAACAAATATGTCTTTGAGTGAAAATTTTCCTGATAAAAATTTTTCTTCATATGAACAATATTCTTCATCAGATAATGATAATTATTTTTCTTTCTATGATGAAGTTTCTAGGTTTTCTAAGTTTCTAGAGATAAGAAATTTTAAAGTTTCTAAGAAACTTGAAAAGGAAAATTCTAGAGAATTTATTTTAACAAAATAAATTATGGATCTTACCAAAGATCTTGATAAGAAAAATGATGTTTTAGAAAATATTTCTAAGAAACTTGAGGAAGCTAATTATGAGAAGGATAAGATTTCTAAAGATATTAAAATTTTGTTTTTTGAAAAATATGTTTTAGAGGATAAACTTAACTCTAAGTCGATTATTCCATAGGATAGAAATTTAGTCCTAAGACTAAAGTCTAAAATTTTTTCTTTAAAGAAACTTCTTGAAAATATTACTTCTGGTAAGGAAAATTTTGACAAGATATATTCTCAGGTCCAACCTCATGGTAATAATCAAGGATTAGGTTATTCTCATGAAAATCCTATTTTTAGAAACAATTATTTTTTTCCTCCAAGAGCCTGTTTTTGTACTAAATGTCAAAGTGATGGGAATTGAAAGAATAATTGTTCTTTAAATAATGTTCAATCTCTTGGGTTTCATAAAGCCTGCTTTTCTAAACAAATTTGGATACCCAAAATTTTATTATCTAACAATTATGGATCCAAGAAAGTTTGGATTCCAAAAATATAACTTTTATTTTTTAGGTTAATAAAAGAAGTACCAACAACATATGGTACATGGATAGTGGATGTTCCCGGCACATGACAGGAAACCGAGACTATTTCAAAAATATTTTAAATACTAAAGGTTGAAAATTAACCTTTGGAGATAACTCTCAAGGAGAAATTGTTGGTATAGGTAACATTATTCTTATTGGGAAATCTTTAATTTCAAATGCTTTATTTGTTAAAGTTATTAAGAAAAACCTCATCAGAATAATTCAATTATGTGATGAAGGATACCTTGTGAATTTTAGGAATGACAAGTGCTTAGTACACAATTCCAAGGATGAATTTATTCTCTCGGCCCATAGGAAAGAGAATGTATACACACTAAGACTAGAAGACCTTAGAAGTCATGATCTTCCTTGCCTAAGTGCAATTGAAGATCAATCTTGGATTTGGAATAGAAGGCTAGGACACTGTAACTTAAAGAATCTTATTAAACTTTCTAAGAAAGAACTTGTTAAGGATATACCGGATCTTAGGTTTGATTCTTAAAAAGTCTGTGATCCTTGTCAATATGGAAAGAAACATAAATCTAGATTTAAATCTATAAGTGAAGTTACAACTTTTAATACCTTACAGTTAGTGCACATGGACTTATTTGGTCTAACAAAAACTGGAAGTATTATAGGAAAATACTATGTGTTTGTCTTAGTTGATGACTACACTAGATTTACTTAGGTCTATTTTCTCAGAAAGAAATCTGAAGGTTTTTCTTATTTCAAATTTTTTAGAGATCAAGTTAAAAATGAGAAAAACCTTCCATTGGTAACTATTCATAGTGATCATGGAAGAGAATTTTAAAATTCTGATTTTGAAACTTTTTGTAGTAAAAAATGTATTGCTCACAATTTTTCAACTCCAAGAACTCCTCAAAAGAATGGTGTTGTTGAAAGAAGAAATTGTATTCTTCAAGATATGACTAGAACCATGTTGAGTGAATATTCTATAGCTAAGAATTTTTGGGCTGAAGCTGTAAGTACTACCAGTTATACTATAAATCAAGTTTTAATTAGACCCTTTCATAATAAAACACCTTATGAGTTATGGACTGGCTGAAAACCGAAAGTATCTTACTTTAATGTTTTTGGTTGTAAAGTATTTATCTTGAATACCAAGGATAACTTAAATAAATTTTCACCCAAATCCGATGAAGTAATTTTCTTAGGCTACTCCACTAACTCTAAGGCATATAGAGTTTTCAATAAAAGCACTTGCACTATGGAAGAAATAGTACATGTTAATTTTGATGAAAATGGTCCTTTTGTTTTCAAACAACCTAAACTTATTTCTGATATATTTTCTAAAACTGATCACTAACCTTTGATAGAAGACCTTTTAGATAAGTATAATGTTCAAGAAAATGTTTTCAAAACATTTACTTCTGAAGATTTTATACCCTATATTGATGATCAAGTCTTTCAAAACCCAAGTCAGTTGTTACTTAGAAATCATCCCAGTGATAATATCATTGGAAATGTTAATCAACCAGTAAGAACTATAAGTTATTTAAGAGTTGAAGTTGAACATGTTTCTTTTCTTTCTCAATTTGAACCAAAGACTCCTGAAGAAGCCTTTGGTGATGAAGATTGGATAAATTCTATGCAAGATGAACTCAACGAATTCATAAGGAATTAGGTTTGGACCTTGGTTGAAAAACCTAAGGAAACTTTTGTTATTGGAGTAAAATGGATTTTTAGAAACAAATGAGATAAAAATGGAGTTATTGTTAGAAATAAAGCAATATTATTTGATAAATTCTATAACCAATAAGAATTCAAAGACTATGAAGAAACCTATTCTCCTGTAGAAAGACTTGAATCTATTCACATTCTTCTATCCTTTGTAGCATTCTTTAATCTCAAACTTTATCAAATGGATGTAAAGTGTTCTTTTCTTAAGGGTTATGTATAGGAGGAATTCTATGTAGATCAACCCCTGGATTTGAAGATACAAAACATCCTAATCATGTTTATAAACTTACCAAAGATCTGTATAGACTTAAACAAGCCCCTAGAACTTGGTATGATAGACTTTTAGGATTTTTTCTTCAAAAAAACTATGTTAAGGGAACTGTTGATCCAACCCTTTTTATTAAGAAAAATAATAAAGATGTTTTTATTGTCCAAATTTATGTTGATGAAATCATATTTGTATCAACTCAGCAATCCTTAACTGATTCCTTTGCGAATCTTATGAAATCTGAGTTTGAGATGAGTATGATGGGTGAGTTAACCTTTTTTCTTGGTTTCCAAATTTCTCAAAAACCAGAGGGAACTTACATATCTCAACATAAGTATATCAAAGATATTCTTAAGAAGTTTGGGTATGATAATTCTAAGAGTATAAGTACTCTTATCGGAACCTCTAATACTCTTGATATTGATGAAGCAGGGAAACCTGTGGATCAGACATCTTATAGAGGGATGATAGGAAGTTTACTTTACTTAACAGCTAGTCAACTTGACTTAATTTTCTCAGTATTATTATGTGAAATATTCTAAGTAAATTATAAATAATCTCATTTAAAGGCAGTGAAAATAATTTTTCGTTACTTAAAGGGAACTTTAGATTTGGGACTTTTTTATTCCTCTGGAAATAATGTTGATCTTAAAAGTTTTTCAGATGCTGACTTCAGTGGTTGTAATATGGATAGAAAAAGTACATCTAGAACTTGTCACATATTAGGATATTCCTTAGTTTCTTGGTCATGCAAGAAACAACATTCTGTAGCACTTTCCACTACTGGAGCTGAATATGTAGCAGTTGGAATTTGTTGTTCTCAAGTGTTGTGGATGCAACACACACTCACAGACCATGGTATGAGTTTTACTAAGAGTCAAATAATGTGTGATAACACAAGTTCCATTTCCCTAAGTAAAAACCATGTACATCACTCTCGTTCAAAGCACATAAATATTAGACATCACTTTCTTAGGGATCACACACTTAAAGGAGATATTGTTCTTCAATTCATCGGAACACAAGAACAAGTTGCTAATATTTTTACAAAACCATTATCTTTTGATATATTTTAATACATTAAAAAAAATCTAGGAATTATCTCTATTAGGTAGTCATTCATATCTAATTCTTTTTTAAATCATATCCTAACATTAAATTACTCCTTATTTTAGGGGGAGTATATATTTTTCCCCTTTCCTTAAGCATTTTCTTCTTCTTAAAATTTTATCTTTCCTTAAAAAAATTCCCATATTAAAATTTTTACCTTTATTTATTTTTAAATTTTGCTATTGGAAATTTCGGTATTATAAATTTTGGTATTAGAAATTTTGGTATTGGAAATTTTGGTATTGGAAATTTCGTTATTGATATTCTGGAATCTAAAACTTCCAAGAAAATTCTTATAATACTGACAAACTCCTTAGAGTATTCAAAAAGGTAAAAAATTTTACCCTTTATTTTCTTATATTAAGTTTCGATTGTTGGTATTTCAAAATTTTCAATTTCATTTTACATTACTATAAAATATCAGAATTCATATTTCCTATATCCATCCTCAACTGTCATATCAGATAAGGTTATGTTCATCCATTTGATTATCTTATGGAAGTTGAAAAGTAATAGCTATGCCTATATAAGGGGTGCCTCATTTATAAGAGTCGCACCATCCTTACTGATCTCAGTGCTGAAGTTCGGTTGCCATCAAAGTCCTTGTTCCGATTCTTTTATACCTTTTATCCTGAATGACTCCTAAATCTTCATCAGATCAGATTTTGATTACCAAAGAAATAAAGGATTGGTAAATATTTAGGGAAAGGTTGGTATGCCCTAAATTATATGCAAAATATGAATCCCTTATCTCTAAGGTGATAAGAACTAACATATGGGAAAGTGTTTGTGTGGCTAAGGAGAAGAGTTAGAATCTAGTTTTTCCTGACCTAGTTATTCAGTTCTACGAATCCGTTATTTTCTTCCAAAAGTATGGTAAGGATCTGTTTAAGTTCAAATGTTATGATAATACTTATATTGTTCCTTATAAGAAGGAAACAAATTTTCTCAACATACCATATGAAGGGGAATCTATTCTATTCTCTCAAAAACTTCCTGAGAAAGAAGGTTCTTTTGAGAAAGTCAAGGATTTGGATTTTCTTGGTCTCAGGTATGTTAAGAATCCGAAGATTATGAATCTTACAACAAACCACAAGATGGTAGCTCTCTGGATGCAAGGCTTTCTTATCCCAAGAAAAGGAGATAAGGACTCTCTAAAAATATATGATATATTTCTTTTAGACTTTCTTGTAATCTTAAGGAATATTAACTTGGTTAAGTACATCTTCCTCACTATCCAGGAAATAAAAGGTGGATCCATCCTATCTCAAATTCTTATGTATCTGGAAACTATATCTAGGATAATTGTTATGTGCCTTTAAGAGCTGAATGTCCCATGTAGATCAGTTTCAAATATTTTTAAGATCTTTTTGCTCAGTGATGACACTCTAAGGAGGATGAAGATAGAGTTTTTACAGGAATCCAAAACTTTTGAAGAAATGGTTATCTAGAACAAGGGAGATGTTCCGGAATATTCAAAATCATTGCCCAAGAAAAAAAACATGATGAACCAGGCTTTCCAGTACTAGATTCTGATGTCCCGGTATCAGAACCTCCTCCTGCAAAGAAATTGAAAGCCTATTCTGATGCAACAGTTTCAAAGTGGAGAGAAATGGAAGCTACCATAAAGGAAGGAGATCCTTCCTTTGGCTTAAATCTTGTAGAGGCTAAGGCCTTGAAAATCAAGCAATCTGAAAATCTTGAGAAAGAAAAGAAGGATAAGAAGTTAAAGAATAAATCCTTGGAAGTGAAAGTTTGTTAGTATTTACTAAAATCTATAGAAAATAAATCTCAAGAAGTGCCTGAACCTCAAGTTGTTCATAATAAGTCGGCTATCACTCTAGAAATCCAAAAATCCAAGAAAGTTCTATCTTTATCAGAACCTGTTCAAGAAATAGAAGATCAAATAGCTCAAGAATACTATGATGATGTTTTAAGGGAAGTGGAAGACTACATTGGAACTCCTTCGAGTTCAGTCTCTAAATCTGTTTCAGAAG